>WNWU01000001.1:82138433-82203079 GCA_012654045.1 Ptyas mucosa
TCTATTCTATTCTATTCTATTCTATTCTATTCTATTCTATTCTATTCGATTCTATTCGATTCTATTCTATTCTAAATTCGATTCGATTCTATTTTATTCGATTCAATTCAATTCGATTCTATTCGGTAAAAACCATTATCATTATTACTTATTAAAACATTTAAACCATAAAGAGAATACAAAGAAAAGCAAGAACAAAGAATTAGCAGGCAAAGGATTGTAATAACAGAGCCATCTCACTAGTTCACCATTTCCTGAGGGCCCCAGGCCTACTTGCATAATCAGGTCTTAGGGGACCTTCAGAAGATCAAAACCCTCTGCTAACTGAACCATATTGTATCTGATGAGTTCCCATAAGAACGAAACTAGTCACACACTGCTTCTATTGGTCTTTGAGTGATGAACTGCTGGCCAGAAATGGTCTGCACTCCCGTGGTTCAAGCCCGGCTCTGTGAGATAAAGTAAGCTCCCATCGCTCAATCCCTAGCTCCTGCCACCCAGCAGTTTGAAAGGAAGCAATATTGTAAATAGATGAATGAAAACCACTTTAGTGGGAAAAACCTAGTTGAATTTGTGTGTGGAAACCAGTGCTGGACCTGGCCAGATGTGAGGCATCATGACATGAGGTGAGGTGAGGTGAGGCAAGACTGGCTAGAGGAGCCTGGAAGTGCCAGCAACCCACTAGCTAATTGGTGTAAAGCTAGTTTTCCGCCTGCAGTGCATCAAGGATAGACATGGAAGTGCTGAACAGAATGAACTAGGCAATCAGGACTGCATTGTGTGTCTAGCATGTGTAGACTTCCCTGACTTTATATGCCATATGCTATTTTTTTAAAAAAAAATGTTATAGCAATAGCACTTAGACTTATATACCGCTTCACAGTGCTTTACAGTCCTCTCTAAGTGGTTTACAGAGTTAGTATATTCATTCATTCATTCATTCATTCATTCATTCATTCATTCATTCATTTATTTATTTATCTATTGGTTCAATTTATATGCGGCCCTTCTCCAGAGACTCAGGGCAGCTTACAATGCGTTAAGCAATAGCCTTCATACTTTTGTATATACCTGCTTAGTAGGGCTTTTGGCCCCCCCTAAGCGGTGTTCTTTTTTATACAAAGTCAGCCTATTGCTCCCACAATCCGGGTCCTCATTTTACCTACCTCGAAAGGATGGAAGGCTGAGTCAACCTTGAGCCTGGTGAGATTCGAATTTGCAGTAATTGCAGGCAGCTGGTGCTACTTAACAGCACTTTAGTCTGCTGCGCCACCAAGGCTCTTATTGTCCCCAACAATCTGGCTCCTCATTTTACTGACCTCAGAAGGATGGAAGGCTGAGTCAACCTTGAGCCGGTGAGAATAGCTAACTATCAGGAGCAAAACTATCATTCATCTGTACTCTAGTCACTTCTGAGGACTAATAGAAGAACTGATGAGGAATTATTGTAGGATGGTTAGATCAAGTCTTAGATTCAATCCAGCAGAGCAGAATTTGCGCTTTTAGGATTAGATTGATTAATCTTTAACTCATCAAATACAGAATGCTGATATGTGATTTGTCTTTGTAGAATGAATACATTCTTTTCTCAGCCTTATTTTTTATACATAACTTTTTTATTGAAGATAAAGCTCCATGTTGCCTTCATGACAAGGCCAACCTAATTGTGTTGGTAGAAATCTGCTTCCATAGATATTCACAGATGTTTTATTTTATGTAGATTTCATTGACAGGTAAGTTTTCAGATTTTTTTTTTTTTCAGTTCCACATCAGGGATGAAATCCAGCAGGTTCTGACAGCGGAAATTTTGAGTAGTTCAGAGAACTGATAGCAGAAATTTTGAGTAGTTCAGAGAACCAGCAAATACTACCTCTGGCTGGCCCCAGAGTGGGGTGAGAATGGAGATTTTGCAATATCCTTCCCCCAGGAGTGGGGATGGAATGGAGATTTTGCAGTATTCTTCCCCTGCCACATCCACCAAGCCATGCCCACAGAACCGATAGGGAAAAATTTTGGATTTCACCCCTGTTCCACATCAATAGTGGGTGTGGGCAAGTTCTAGATGTGATCTCTGTTGAAATTCAAATGATGGAATCACACAAAAAATAGGCATTAGCTGTGAATCTCATTCAATGTATTGCATTCTCAGACCTTGAATACCTCTGTATTCTATCCCAATTGCCTTGGAATATTCTTGCCCAGCCTCAGTTGCAAGAGTTGCTACCAGTTTACCAGATTGTGATGAATTGGAATACAATTGTGCTGTATGCTCTCAGAATAAATATCCCAAACATCTGTAGGATGTGACTTGCCCTTGCTGGGGCGAAGTAGCATATAAAACTACCTTAAAGGAAGAAAGTGAGGAGAACTTAAAGAAGTAGCTTCTAACAGCTCTACTTTCTCTGACTAATAAAAAGGTAAAAGTCCTTTGACTGTGAATTGTCTGAAGCGGAAGGGGGGGAAAGTCTACTGCTCAGGGAAAATGCCAAACATTCAAGAAAAAAAATGTTTAAAAGGAATAGCAGCTTCTGACTTGATTATCATCTTGGTTGAAAATATAGGGCAACTGCCTCAGAAAGCCATCTGAATTATTCCTGCTTGGCCTCAAAGGAATGGACAAATCTTTCAGTTTTCTTTCCTTTCCATATATATTACAAGTTCCAATATAAGAAGTGCACACATTTTAGCTTCTCATAAAAAGCAAAAGTAAACTTCTGTACCAGCTAAGTTCAGTAGAGGACAATCATTCCTTATATAGGAGTGTGTATTGCTCAAGAACTGACTTTGGTATACTGTATATGATTCAAATTATTGAGTTGACTTCATAAAACATCCTTGGGCACACGGTCCTACATCTAGCCAGTTGCTAAATCTACCTGAAGGCATGTTGATGTGTTGAATCGATTCCATAATTTAATTCAAAAGTGATTCAAATGACACCTATGAATGAAAGCTTTGCACAATCCCAGTTGTACCTACTTGCCAATTACTGGCAGTTGTTAAAGTTAAGAGGTCTGTCAGAGATTGAAAAAAGATGACCATCATTAAGCATGACAAATAGAGCTGATTATACAGCGAATCTACATTGCAAATCCTTTACCCAAATAGAACAATCTGTCATTGCTATTCTCCTACATTGCCTTGGGTTTTTTTAAATTTCAGCTTTCTTCTATCCTGTTTATGTGTTAATTTGAATAAGTTCTTAAGGTTTTTTTTTTTAAAAAATAAGTGAACAACATTCCTGTTATAAACCCAGGAAAATATTACACACTTTATTGAATTGATTGTATTCCTTGAAAAAAGCAGGGGCTAAAGCTTGTTTTATGAGAAAGGGATACTAGGGCAAGGATTGATATGACTCAACAGTATTT
The DNA here is from genome assembly GCA_012654045.1 of Ptyas mucosa. NCBI lineage: Eukaryota > Metazoa > Chordata > Lepidosauria > Squamata > Colubridae > Ptyas > Ptyas mucosa. The sequence goes on from WNWU01000001.1 coordinate 82,141,805, forward strand.
TATTATTACAAGATAGCTAGAACACTGTTTAATATGAAGAAATTGCTTAGCACAAATGCAATATTGATGTTTCCTGTCACAGGAAGGATCTACTACTTAAGATATTATTGATGTTCCCTATGCGTACTCACATACACACTTACACCCAAGATGGTTTTTGGAGAAAATGAGGCAGAAAACTCTGCTGCTCAATTGCCTTGAGGTGATATTCTGTTGTTGTCAGTCAGCTCTAAAATATGATTTCATGCTTGGGGAAAAAAAGTCCTATTCTTCCCTTATTAGTTGCTTGATTTGTCTAGGGTGATTGCTGATGAGGAGGATTTTGCTGCTTTCTGTTTTATTACCACTTTTCTCTAAAACACTCAGAATCAGTTGTTTGTATTTTTTTTATTCCATTCTTATTATATTTTGTAAATAACTCAAGGTGGTGAACATAACTAATATGCCTTCTATTTACCGCACAACAACAACACTGTGGTGAGTTGGACTTACAGAGAGTGACTGGCCCAAACTCACCCAGATGGCTGTCTCACCTAATGCGGAACTAGAACTCAGAGTTTCCTGGTGATTGGCCCAAGATCACCCAGCTGATTTTCATGCCTCAAACAGGATTAGAATTCACAGTCTCCTGGTTTCTAGCCTGGTGCCTTAACCAGTAGGACAAACTGTTCTATTAAATGTGTTAACCATTAGATTCCCCTCTGTTATTGTGCCTGCTGTCTAAGTTGGTTCAATAGTGGCCAACATTGTGGAAACCTTTTGGGAAAAGTGTATTTTCTAAAACTAGCTAACTAGCTATAACACCACTTTTTTTTTTGGAGTAGTACCATAATTTTATATTTCAATGGAAAGATAATTTAATCAAGAATGTAATGCAATCACTTTTATGAAGGATTTGCTATGAGAATAGCAGTTACAGTATAAAGAAGAAAAATGAAACACGTAATAAAAATGAGATATACAAAAATTATCATGTCAGTTAATACTTAGTTGGGTAACCTTTAGCATGAATTATGGCCTTACAATGTCTTCCCATGGAGTGAACCAAGTCTTTTAGTTCTGCAGCTGTTATCATGTGAAACTAAGATTGAATGATTGCTTCTATTGACTGGGTTTTATTGCCGGGTCGCTTCTGACTAATAAGTTTCTTTAGTCAGCTCCATAGATTTTCAATCGGGTTAAGGTATGGGCTATTTCCAGGCCATTCCAGCAGTGGAATATGATTATCTTGAAACTCCAAAAAAAAAAGGTGTTATTAGCCATCAAACCTCAAAAATACAGTTTTCCCAAAAGGTTTCCACAATTTTGGCCACTACTGTATATGCAGGAAGGAGCCATATCAATGCAAGGTCTGTCTATTTGCATCTTTGTTCCTCTGCAGATGTTTGTTTCTATAAACCTACTGTGAAATTCAAAGTTCCAGATCATTACCTTCTCTCTGGTGTAGTCCATATCATTTGTGTTCCTCCAGGGGTGTCCACAAGACATCCCTGGTTTTTTTTTAAAGGCAGAATAGTAGGATAGTTCCCTGTTCTAGTTATCATTTTTATTTTTTAACCTCATTATCTTGTGCTCACTCCTGCGTGTTTCCTGCTTTGCTTCAGCCTATTTTAGCTTTCATTCATTCTTGTGTTCATGCATTATTCACACTTTAAAGTGAGTTTCCATATCAAGTGCCATAGTTAACATTAATGGCCATAATATTCATAGACTAATCTGAATACACACTCATCTCTAAACTCCTTAAATTAGAAAGCATAGCAAATGGGATGATACACATATGATTCTCCAACTTGTAGTTCTTTGACATTACTACAATTCAATCATCATCATCATCACAGTGGCTTGGTGTTGAAAATTTAGTAGCAGACTATCTTCAGGAAAATCCAATTATTTCTCTCCGCAAACTAACTGTAAACATTATATATCATCTACAACATAGACCTATCTCTATTTTCACATTCATTGTGCTTGAGAAATCTCTAGAGTTTTGTCTTCACAGCTTCACAGCACAGGTAACAACTATGGGGACAAATAACCTAGCATTAGAAATTGCTATACCTCTGCAGTGATGGTGAACTTTGTCTTGAGAAATGCCAAACTGTTATGTTCAATAGTAGTGCATTGTGTCTATACAGATTCTCAGTCATCTAGGTCATGGTTGCTCCAAAAATGCTTTTTCAAGAGGCAACTGGACTTTCTTTGTTTTTCCTTGAAGACATTGAAGAAACAAAACAACCACTTCACAAACGCATGGCACAACATAGGAGGACAAACCCATCAAGACAAGATTCAGCAGTCCATCTTCATTTGAAAGACAAGGGCCACTCTTTTAAAGATAGAAAAGTTCACATTCTTGACAGAGAGGACAGCTGGTCTGAAAGAGAGGTCAAAGGGGCCATCTACATTAAGACTGAATAGCCTTCTCTCAACAGAGGAGGAGGGATATGACACCATCTGTCTCCTGTTTAACAACACGGTCTTTCCAGCAGTTCCAAGAAGGTTCCACATCCATTTACACTATTCAGGCGACCCTGAGGGCATAGATAAACCTCCAAGTGGCCTCAACGACTCTCAGAAAGAGTGCTAATGATCAGATGACTGCAAGGAATATAAATCCTTCCATTCCCCACCATTCAGCCAGAACTGAAGAAGCTTCTTGAATGACAAGCGAAAAATCTTCAAGAAAAAACAACGGAAGTCCAGCTGCTTCTTGAAAAAGCACATTTGGGACAGTTGTCTTGCTGAGTATGTCTTAACAAATTTGAAGATGTTTAATGCCTTTGTACCACACCCAAGTAAATAATTTATTGCTAATTTTATGAAATCCACTATGTGTAATCAAGGTAAATGTTTTCAAGAGAATGCTAATGATTGCAGATTTCTATTTTTGTTTTCAAAACTACACATGCAATTAAAGATTTCAGTTCAATAATTACCATCGCTAGCAATCTTGAAGAATTTCCCTTTTAGAAAATACAAATTAACTGATTTGTACATTTTTCAAATTGTGAGCTGAATGCAGTTTCAACCTCTGGATGCTTAGGACTATATTTCCCATCATGCTCAAAATCAAACCATCATCAGAATCAAAGAGTCTCTTCCTTATATCCTTTTTTTTGGTTGTTTTTTTACATTTTGTAGCACAGGGCACAACCTTTTTAAAAAGTATATACAATGTACAGAGGAAAACTGTACCCAGAAATTTAGGATATTAATAAAAAGTGTTTGCAAAAAATGTACATTAGAAAATATGCCAATAAAAATACACATATTATAGGTAATGTCCCAAATTGCAAAGTTTAGAAGAAAGAAACATGAAAAACAAATGAATTTCTATGTAAATTTTTATGAGTTTTCCCTAAAAGAATTTGCATACTGAAGTAGAACAAGAATGGAATGAACTGATGGTGATGAGAGGGAAAAAAATGAAATTGAGTTTGATGAATTTATTCATCCCTTGCCATTACTAAACTTGTTCTAGTCTCCTGCTTGGGGAATCAGGTTATTAGCAGGAAACCTTGATTATTTCATACAGGGAAAATATCCTTTATTTCCTCTCCTAATCATGGAGATATCGTATATTTAATAGCAGAAGGCCTTGGGCTGGGCATTCATCTTTCTCACCACATATTTATGAAGGCTCTAAGGGTGCTACAATATATTTTTTTACACATTTTACTGTACCATATACCAGCCCTGTTCCACCCTGTGCATAACTTCCAGAGAATTAGTCTTCTGTGTAATGATATTCTAGGGCTTTACTCAAATGCGGCATTTCTGAAATTATTGGGGTGAGAGAAAAAGCATTTGTGCTTCATTAATAGCTTGCTTGAATGATTATGAATAAAGAAACTCAATCTATGATCAGTACTAGGCAAACGGATTGCAAAAGTACGTGGGGCTCAGCTTAATAATAAGTACCAACCTAGGTGGCCTCTGGGTGGTTAGGACTGTATTTCCCATCATGCTCAAAATCACATCATTATAAAATCAAAACGTCTCTGCCTTAAGTAACTCACTAAAATGAGGCTGAGAAATTAGCACAAGGGTTTCCAAGAGTCTGCATTTAACCTGACCATTTTGAATTGCAGTTATTCAGATAAAGTTGAATACAATCACAGAATACCAGTTTGGAGAAGACAAAACTATAGCGTAATGCAATGCCTGAAATGCCTCCATCCATACAACCCAAAGTATGAATCCAGTAGGTAAATGACAACTTTGTCATAATAAAAAGGGATCACCTAGACAAAACAAACAAAACTATCACCTTCAAAGTGTTGAATTTATGTTTTACAGACAAAGAAAATAAAAGGGGACTAGTATAGATCTATTTCAGTGGTGAAATCTAAAATTTGTTACTACTGGTTCTTTGGGCATGGCTTCGTGGTGGTGGGGTAATGTGACAGTAGGCGTGGCCAATTTTTTTTTTTACTTTTAAAACCATTTTAAAAGTAAAACTGTAAAAAAATGTTTTCAAAAGGCTCTGACGATCCCAGCTGAGTTGCCATTGGCAGAGGCCTCTGCCGATCAGGAAACTCAGCTGGGATCGTCAGAGGCATTTAAAAGAAAAAAAGGGTTTTTTTCTTTTAAATGCCTCTGACCATCCAAGCTGAGTTTTTTAAAAAGCCTCTGCCGATCAGGCAACTCAGTTTGGATCGTCAGAGGCATATGATAACGATAACGATAACGATAATGATAATGATAATGATAATGATGATGATGATGATAATAATAATAATAATAATAATAATAATAATAATAATAATAATAATTCTATACCAACCTTCTCCCAAAGGACTCAGGGCGGTGTGCAGCCTATTAAAAACACAAAAAATATACAGACATCAGTTAAAAAATAATTAAAATTATTAAATAATTTCGGCCCAAATTAAAACCCAAAAATTTAAAACACACAATTTAAAATCATTTACATTGATAGCCCGGCCTGGCGGAACAGCAAGGTGTTGAGGGTACAGCGAAATACATGGAGGTCGGAGATTTTGCGCATTTTCGGGGGCAGTTCATTCCACAGGGCAGGAGCTCCCACAGAGAAGGTCCTCTCCCTGGGTGTCGCCAGCCGACATAACTTGGCCGATGGCACCCTGAGGAGCCCCTCTCTGTGGGAGCGGACTGGCCAGTGGGAGGCTACTGGTGGCAGAAGTCGGTCTCGAAGGTACCCAGGTCCTAAGCGATGGGGTTTTTTCTTTTAAAAGCCTTTGACGATCCCAACTGAGCTGCGTGACCATCAGAGGCTTTTTTTTACTTTTAAAAGCATTTTTTTTCAGCCAAAGAGGTTGTAGAAAAAATGCTTTTAAAAGTAAAAAAAAGCCTCTGATGATTGTGTGGCTCAACTAGGCATGGGGGGGGGGGGGGGCGCAGCAGGGATTTTTGCTTCCGGTTCTCTGAACCACCCGCCTCCATCGCTACCGGATCAGGCGATCCAGTCCAAACTGGGAGGATTTCACCCCTGATCTATTTCCAGCTATTTAGCTCTCATCAGCTAGCCATACTCTTCTGGGATTCAAACCCAGGCTTCTTGCATATTAGATAGATGTAGTAACCTATAAGCCACAGGCTCTCCTCGCTTTGTTGTCTATACCAGAGGAAAGATTGTTTTTTATCAGGGCAACCTGGTCTACCCAGTTATAGGACAGAGCATACTGCTTTCGCCTTTCAGCCTCTGAAAACTACCTAAAGCTTCGCAATTCTGGGAGTTGAAGTCCGTCAGGCTTAAAGTTGCCAAGGTTGGAGACCCCTGACCTAGTTTGAATGAACAACTGCAAGAACATCATGAACATCTGTAAGAAAACAACCAACTCAAAGGGCACCAAGGCCCCCTTAAGTGCAGAGAATTGGGGTAGACGATTTCTTTTTAAATTTCTCTCCAACAAATGTTCAAGGGTAGACTTCCTCTTTAGCAGTGACAGTAGCAATATTATTAGAAAAGCCACATGGATGGATATTAGTCTTAGGATTGAATTGAACCATGGAAAACCAAGGAGGTTGGAGACCACTGGAGAAGTGATTGTACAATGAAAAGTAGTCCTTCACCGCTTAGTAACTAAATAAAGCGGGAATACCACATTCCACTCCCTAGCCAGCACATAAAAAGAGCACAGACACTCTAATCCATTATTTTTTTATTTTCTTTTTCTACCTCTGAGGATCTCTTCTCATTTTAAAAATAAATTGAGATCCTCAAAAGAGTTTTTTGATTGTGTGCTTTATTAATATTTACTGAATTAAAAATTAAAATGGACCCACTGATTGCCACTACCACATCTCATGATTTTTTGATGGAAGTTTAATATTGTATTATTTTTCAGCATAGGCTGACTAATCATTCTGAATTTTGAGAAACCCCCTGAGAAGGTCTCGGTGACCCCAAGAGGTTTTAGGGCCAGAGTTTAGGAAACACTGCTCTAACCTATTCGTGGGAGCTTCTCCAAACTTCTCTTTTCCTTTTAAGCCAATTCAGAATTAAAATGAATGAGAATCCATAGGGGAAAAAAAATGGAAGAAGAATTTCTCTCAGACATTTTGCTGCAAAGAATGAACGTGATCACTTTGCTTCTTCCTGCCATATTGATGTGACTAAATTGCTTTTCATTAACACAGCTCTTTTGGACAACCATTTGCTCTGAATTACAATTTACCGCACCCGCAAACACAACCCGGGTTTTTCCACACTACTCAATTAGGCATACAAATAGTAATAATAACAGTAATAAGAATGATTTGTGTTTAACTGAGGGCAAATGGCATTTCTACAAATCGCTGTAGAGGTATTCTCTAATTGTTGTGTTCTAGATCAAAATGATATTATTTCCAATTTGCTACTGTAAATAAATACACCTTAGGATGGTCACATTTCACACCAATTTATTTGAATGTCACTAATGAGCTCCTGCTACATTAAAGCAGTATGGGAAGCTGCATTTTGCTCCCCACAATACAGTTAAAGGTGGTATTAGCTGAGAGAAGAGAGAAAAGCTGACCAGAAATAGATATTAAAAAAAGCAAAAAACCTACTGTACCTCAGCTTTATGGGTATGTTTCTGTGCATGCTCATGGGTGTGTGTTTAAGGCAGCAGATTGTAAGAAACAATTTGTTTATTTGTTTTCCTTTCCTTACCAATTATTCAATTTATTTTAACTTGAAAATAATTTATGTTGTCAAAAGGTTAGGCAACAATTAAATGCAACAATTAAATAATTAAAGTGTAATATAAAAATCCTTCCTTCCTTCTTTCCTTCCTTCCTTCCTTCCTTCCTTCCTTCCTTCCTTCCTTCCTTCCTTCCTTCCTTCCTTCCTCCCCCTCCCTCCCTCCCTCCCTCCCTCCCTCCCTCCCTCCCTCCTTCCCTTCCTTCCTGTTGATTACTACCTTAATGTTATGGCACTAACTCTTTATATTAGCAATAATAATAATAATAAGAGCCATGGTTGGAATGCAGTATTGCAGTCTAATTCTGCTCACTGCCACCAGTTCGATCCTGACTGGCTTAGAGTTGACTCAGTCTTCCATCCTTCTCTGGTTGGTAAAATGAGGACCCAGATTGTTGGGGGCAATGTGCTGACTTTGTAAACCACTTAGAGTGGGTTGTAAAGCACTATGGAGCAGTATATAAGTCTAAGCACTATTGCTGTTGCTACTATTGTTACTTTGCAATTGCTGAAGCTTTCTGGTGATATCCTGTTTCTAGTTATAGATGATTATTAGATATGCATTTGTATTTCCCAAATAAAAGGCTGTGGCTCAGGATGAGTTCAAAAGAAAGTGTCAGGAGTATAAAAAACTCCAAAAAGCAAAACCAAACAACTAAATTTTTAAAAAGTGATTTTAATAAGAACAAATTGGCTTCATCTTCGAAGAGTCCTTCTATTGTGCACATTTGACAACAAAATGTGGAGTCATCAATCTCCACTCACATATTTGAAGAACAGTAACCTCTTATATTTAGAAGAAAAGCAAACAAATATTAAAGATATCTGTATGTAAAAAAGCATAAATTAAAAAATTATAAAAGTATATCTAAGGAGCAGTGTTAAAGTGCATGCTAAGGAAAGGTGCATGGAACATTTTCTATAAAGTTGAGCACACATTAGGTTTGTTTATATCAAAAAGACAAAAGGAAAATAAAAAGTAACCAAAACAGTGTTAATGATAAGGAATTTAAGATTGTTGGGAGGAAGAGAAGGAATATAAAGCTGTTTTTTCCCCCACCAAGGTTAAAATAAATAGGTTGCTATTTCTGGAAATGTTTAATGGCTTTTTTAAAAACCAGGACTAGATTATTACTGTATGTTTTAAGGTTTTGTTTATAGATAAGAATTATATGGGAAATAATTCATTTGCTGTATTTTAAATTTATCTGATTAAGGTTAAAATAGTTACAAAGTTATTTCTGGTAACTTTTATTAGGTTTTTACTGATTAGATTTGAATGATGTGGTTTGAAGGACTTGTTTAATGATAGAAAATGAGACATAAATGTATGAGGAAGGAATTCTGGTGGCCTTATTAGATCAAGTTTACAATAGATAGGCTGTTATTTCTGGTAACCCTTAATGGATGTTTGCTGATTAGGATGAATGAAGAGGTTTTAAAGATTTGTTTATAGAGAATTAAGTGAAATATGATGAAGAGATTGCTGTATTTTAGGAGCTGTTTGGTGGCACAAAGGAAAAAAATATTTCTTTTTTTCCTTCCTTCCTTCCTTCCTTCCTTCCTTCCTTCCTTCCTTCCTTCCTTCCTTCCTTCCTTCCTTCCTTCCTTCCTTCCTTCCTTCCTTCCTGGCAGAATATTATATTTCTCTACATGAGTAGTGGAGAAACATGTTTTTCTTAAAAGACAGAAAGCAGACTCAATCTCCCTCCCCCCAGCAGATTTTTGTGCCCATTGAGAAAGATTGGGCCAGCATATCTACAAAACAAAAGACCTTCAGCTCCAGGATGAAGGGATTAAGTCATGACCCTTCAAGACATAATAGGATTAATCCACTAAAACACAGAGCTCACTACATTGCACAATCTCCTAAAGACATTGTATCACCCTCAGAAACCTCAACCAAACTTCTCAGACAACCTATAGAGCCAGCTAACCCCTGCATAGCCCCATGGGAATCTGACAACAGCCAATAGAATACATGTTCTTGCACGGGAACAGGAAGCTCAAGTTCAAAGCCCAAGAGAAGGTATAAAAACCCTTCATTCTCAACTCCATGTGATCAGCTACACCAGGACCACAAACATGCAGTCCTGTTCATTAATAAATGGACCCTTTTTCCAATCAGCCTCCAGCATCCATTTTGCCTCCAGTGCCTTTCTCCCAGCTTGGAACTGAACCAGATGGATATTTCTTCCAACAGGAGTAATCCACCACTGTTTGTTAGCTCCATATTTGCAGCATAAGCGAGCACTATGAGAAACAGTTTAAACCATCCACAAGCAATTAATTGGCCACTATTAAGAGAGAGCTTCCTGGTGCCATTCTATGAACTTCATTTTCAGAAATGCTCCTCAGATCTCATAGCCATGTCTACCTAGCATGGTAATACTTTCCAGCAGTGAGTTTTTCACAGATACATTGAATGTCAACCAAAATGCATTCTACAGGAATCATCCTTTCTTTATCATTCTATTCCACTCTTTAGTACCACCTTCTTCCAGTGGGCATTCTTATCAAAATTCATAGTGAGCAGCCTGCTCAATCAGGCATGTTACCTCTACCACTTGATATTCAAGGCAGATGAGTGATTCTCCTTCCGTTGGAGTGTCGTCTTGCCACCCATACATTACAAAGCATGTAAATCACAGAGGAACTGTCAACGCTAACAGGACATTACATGCATGATGGGGTTGGCAGATGCCATTCCTTCGCACAGTTGCTATTTCTGAAGTGGAGCCAAGATTACCATTAATGTGGTGATTTCAGGCTGCTCCGCTAATCTTGAAGTGGACAGTTCAAATGGCTGTTCCATTAAAAAGATGAAGATGAGTTATCTGTACAAATACCTTGGGTGAATTGCATTTGCATATGTTAACCATATACACAGAGGTATAAGGCTGGAAAAAAACACACATTAAAATACCTACGTTCATCTGGATGGCCAAAACATAACCTGTGGTTAATAAGGACAGATTTTAGATACAGATATCTTCAGTATCATGATGATATTCAACTATACATCTCCATCCTGGGTGAACCAAATGATGCTGTGTCTGCCTTTTTGCAGTGCCTGGAGGCTGTGGGATGTTGGATAGGGGACAATAAACTTCATCTGAACCCTGGTGAGACAGAGTAACTGGGGATGTGTGGAGTCTCAGGATCTGGGAGGTTATCATCTTTTGTTCTGGTTGGAGTCTCATTACCTTAGACACACACAGTGTGTAAGTTTCAGACCTTCCTAGACTTGTGACTCCTGCCTTTATGCAACTCCGTGTATGCCAGTTGCACTCTTTCCTGGATCTTGAGGCCCTGTGCTCAGTCATTCATACCACGGGCATCTCCTGTTTGTATTACTGCAATGCACTCCACATGGAGGTATCCTTGAAGAATATTGGGAAGCTACAATTGGTTCAGAATGCATCAACATGAACATTTATGACTGCCCCTACGATGGCACATGTAACACGGCTGCACTGGTTGTTGGTTTGCTTCCAGGTCCAATTCCAGGTATTGGTCATCACCTTTAAAGCCCTTCATGGCACGGAACCAGGTTATCTGAGGAATCATCTCACCCCAATGGGATTGGCTCACCCTACTCAATCTGGACCCCATCCAGACCCCATTGATTTTTTGGCTGGTGAAATCTAGATGAAGATCCTTTTCTACTATGACCCCTACTCTTTGGAACTTCTTATTGTCTGTGGTGAGGTTTATCCACTCCCCTTTGGCCTTCCAGAAAGCATTAAAACCTGACTCTGCCAGTTGGCTTGGAGTCCTGACTGGGAAGGCAGTGTATCATACTGTTGTTAATATTGTAATATTTACAATTTTCATTGTAAGCCTCCCAGAGTCATTCTTCAGAGTGAAATGGGCTTCATATGCATTTAAAATAATAATGAATTATTCATGGTATTTACAAACAAACAGGACCGGAGGTTAGAATACTAATTTCACAAAACCAACCAACCATTCATTCATTTGTCCCAAAGGTGCTTTTTTCAAGAGGCAATTGGACTTTCTGATTTTCTTTGAAGACGTTTCGCTTCTCAGAGCTAAAGAAGCTTCTTGGATGAGAAGCAAAATGTCTTCAAAAAACAAAACAAAACAGAAAGTCCAGTTGCCTCTTGAAAAAAGCACCTTTGGAATAACCATGACCTGGATGACTGAGAATCTCCATAGACATCCATCCATCCATCCATCCATCCAGTGGTGGGATTCAAGTAATTTAATAACTGGTTCTCTGCCCTAATGATTTCTTCCAGCAGCCACTTTGCCAAACTGCTCAGAAAGTTAACAACCGGTTCTCCTGAAGTGGTACGAACTGGCTGAATCCCACCACTCCATCCATCCATCCATCCATCCATTCATATAAACTATTCCCTAGGATGTTCCATTTTATTTATGTCTGTGTTTTTTACTATAGTACTTCCAATATTGAATCAGCCTACAATACCTTAAAGCAGGGGTCCCCAACCCCCAGCTGTGGACCACAGCCTGCCAGAAACCAAGCTGTGCAAGCAAGCAAAGCCCCATCCGCACATACATGGGATCCAGGCAGTGAATGAAACCATGAACCCCCCCCCCCAAATTACAGAGAAACTGCTCTCCATGGAACTGGTCCCTGGCACCCAAATGTTTGGTGGCCAGTGTCTTAGAGTATATGGATGTTGTTGTTTTCTTCCTACTTACTCTTAAACATATCCATCATGGGATTGTCTTTCCAAATAAGCAATTCTTTGCAGAGCATAGAATTAAGACATCAGGTAAGAAAGAGAAACTATCTGCCTGTAGTTTACACCAAGACCATCCACTAAATTACTTTGTACCTTTCTGTCCTTGCAAACTATCCTCATTTGTACAATTTTCTTATGCCAAATCATATTGTATTGAAGCATCCTACTTTACAGAAACATCTGTTTCCTTTGACAGATGCTTGTTCCAGGCAACAGGCTATATGCCACTAACTACATTCTTACTAGCATTTCATCATCCATTTTCTCTTCTTAACATCCTCTCAAATACAAACATTAGTTTGCAGGTTTTAATTTGTCACCACTTTTATATAATTTGCAGATGCTCCCTCCAGTTTTGATGCCTTGTTGCATCATACAATCTATCTAAAATTTGCTACAAATCATGTGAGTTCTCAGCAAACAATGCAGCATCATTTGCAGAGCAAAAAAAGAGAAACAGTTGAGTTTCTCAACTGTGTTATTTACACAAATTTCCTTTTGGGCACTTTAACCACACATTACAATGGAGTCTTCCCTTAGTTGTGATCTTATCAAAATATAAATTAATTCATATTCTCTCTTGTCACTTGTTCTTTATTTCCTATTTATTCATTTTTTTATTTTATTCACTTGTCAAGCATATACCGTGTTTCCCCGAAAATAAGACTCTGTCTTATATTTTTTTTGAACCCTGAAATAAGTGCTTAGCCTTATTTTTGGGGAGGTCTTATTATTTTGGGGCGTGTGGAGCAAGATTGGTCTCCTCTTGCCGTCTTACCTGATTTCCAGCTCTGCGTTTAAATATTTTCGGGGAGGACTTATTTTTGGGGGGAGGCTTATTTTTTTGCACATGCGCTCAAAAGCCCGATTGGGTTTATTATCAGGGGATGTCTTATTTTCAGAGACACCCTGAGTCTTCGGAGAGGGGCGGCATAGAAATTGAATTAATTAAATTAAATTAAATAAGATAACAGATAAAAGTATAAACATGATTATGAATACATGAAATGGATATGAATAAAAAGGGACATTAGGACAGGGATGGTAGGCACATTGCTGCACTTATGCACGCCCCTTACAGACCTCTTAGGAATGGTGTGAGGTCAACAGTAGACAGTCTAAAGTTAAAGTTTTGGGGGTTTGGGGAAGAAACTACAGGGTCAGGTAGTGCATTCCAGGCATTGACCACTCTGTTACTGAAATCGTATTTTCTGCAATCAAGTTTGGCACTGTTTACCTTAAGTTTGTATCTATTGTATGCTCGTGTATTGTTGTGATTGAAGCTGAAGTATTCATTTGCAGGTAGGACATTGTAGCAGATAATTTTATGTACTACGCTTAGGTCAGACTGAAGGCGGCATAGTTCTAAATTGTGTAAACCCAAAATTTCAAGTCTGGTGGCATAAGGTATTCTATTGCAAGCAGAACAATGGAGGACACTTTTTGTGAAATATCTCTGAACTCTCTCAATTGTATTAATGTCCGATATTATTCCTCTTATTATATTCCTCTTATATGGAAGATTTATACCCCCCTTTCCCTTTTCCCTCTTTCTTCCATTATTGGTGAAAAAAGCCACAACAAAAAAGCATAAGGTTTACAAATCCAGCCTGCCTTGCTCCGTGGCTTTATTGCAAAGCACAGAATGTTTCTTAAACATCCGTGGTGATATGAGCACAAGGCCATTTGTAAAGCAGTAACATAGGAACCAGCTTATCCTTACTGATGTCCTCATGATTCAAATCAGGCATTCTTTTTAATAAGCTAACCAATGTTCATTTGTAATGAAAGTTTTTCAGCCACTTTTCTCTCCTGGGTTTTAGTTTTCTAAAGGGAAGGAGAAGAAAAATTTAAAAAAGGGGAAATTCATCACAAAGTAGTAATTTACAAAAACCCATTATCTTGCATCCCATACATTTTCATTTAGTTTGATGAAAGAGAATTCTTATCTGGCCTTTTTTTTCCCCCAAGAAAAGAGAATTTCAGTGGCTATGCTGTTTTTGCACTTGTTTAGTAATGAGACACACAAGATATATGTTTGTCCTTTTGTGTCTAGGTGCCCATGTCCTTCAGTGTATAAGGCATCTTGAATCTCCTCTAGCTTCCCATATTTTGGAAATTTTAATGACAGAATGTGTGAATTCCTCCTACTGAGTTTTAGATTAGAACTCAATTAGAACTGCTAGGTTGGCCAGAGCTGAGGCAAGGACAGGAGCTCATCCCCTTTGGTGGTGCTTGGGTCTCGAACCTGGGCTGCCAACTTTCCAGCTGACAAGCACAGTGTCTTAATCACTGAGCCACTCTTTGGGATAAGACTCCAGAACAAAATATAAACAGCCAAGGAGACTTCAACATGATGAAAAAGTTTGTAACAATAACACTTTCTGCGAATTCCCAGTATAATTGATCTGGAAGAACCTCAAGAAAGGTTCTTGAGAAAAGAAGAAAAGTGAAAAGATAGAAAAAAAGAAAAGGAAATATATAAAAGATCACTTCTCCTTCCTTCTAGACAAGTACAAATAATTTGGATTTAACTTAACACCTTCTCTGGTACTTCATTTTTTTTTAAAAAAAAAACTTTTCTTTTCATATGTCATCCCTGATCAATAACCAAATTGCAAAAACACATAATTCAGTCCTAAGCAAAAGTCTACTAAAAGCTGCCAGAAATATTAACATATGTATTCGAATCTTAGTCAAAAATTCAATTTTGTTACCCAAACTTATCACTTCCTCTAAAAAATAAAGCAAAAGAATGATCTCCCCACTTATAAATAGATCTTTTAAAGCCTTGTCTTTCAGTCTTGGTCAAAAGGAAATCCAATTAACAGCTACCAGAAACCACAACATACATACTTTAACCCTGATCAAACAGATTCACTTTATAAACCTTTTTAATTTTATAAAGCTTGATCTTTAGTCCCATCAATTGTGAGTTCTTATCATTTTGTCTTTTTCTCCTTTCAGGAACTCCTTGACTAATTCCTCTTTATCTCCTTCCAGACAAGAGTTTCCTTGGTTTCACACATTCCTTCTATAAATCCAAGCTTTGCAAATCACTTGTCTGATTTATTATTTGTATGTCCCCTTAATGATGAAGATATTAACTTGTTTCACTCCTACCCTCAAAATGAAGCTATAGAGCACTGCACACCAGAACAACTAGATATAAGAACACGCGAACGCCATCACTCTGCTAAACGAATAATTCCCTCAACACTGTCAAACTAGTTACTAAGTCTGCACTACTATTAATCTTCTCATGGTTCCTATCACCCATCTCCTCCCACTTATGACTGTATGACTGTAACCTTGTTGCTGGTATCCTTAAGATTTATATTGACTGTTTCCCTATGACTATCATTAAGTGTTGTACCTTATGATTCCTGACGAATGTATCTTTTCTTTTATGTACTCTGAGAGTGTATGCACCAAGACAAATTCCTTGTGTGTCCAATCACACTTGGCCAATAAAGAATTCTACTCTACTCTACTCTACTCTACTCTACTCTACTCTACTCTACTCTATTTGTAAATCCATTTTGGCATAATTTTCCGTGTTATACTCTGGCATTTTAAAATCCATTCTTGTTAGTTTCTTGGTGTCAAACCTCAGTCGGCTTCAAGGATTGGAATTTGGACTGTGTTTTTCCCAATGTGTTTGTTATCTGGTGAAGGAATACCCCCCCCCCCCCGTTTATTAAAGAACTTGGCAGCCGGTTCCCATAGGGCTGCCCAAGCCTTGATAACGAAACCTCCGTGTGTGCCAGTCATTTAACCCTTGTCTGTCTGTGTGGATTTGTGCGTGTGGGGGACGGGGACAGAACACTAGCCTCCTCACTGTCCAACTCCGCTGCCAGCTCCTCAGGCTGCTGGCGGACCACAACAAAAGGTGCTGAACCATGATTTATGCAAGATGAATATTCCCCAGTCCCCAGGCCTCTCAAATCTGCCGGAGTACAGAGTTTTATGATCTTTTTGCAGGGAGATTCTGTATGGAGACAAACTTGTCTTCTTGTCCTCTTCTTAATTTCTGAGAGGAATTCTGATAAAGCCAATCCTGACTCCTATTTTGGCCATGTTAGCTCTGCAAAGAGTTAAGGCATGCTCAGTCCACCATTGCTATCCCGGAAATTCTTATAGTAGCCTCTTTGCATAATTGCCCTTTTCCTACTTGTCTGATATTTAGTATATCAGTTCCAACAGAAAGGACAGTAGTTCTGCAAATATTAACAAATTTTGTCCCCTAAAATACAAAGTATCAAGAATCCAAAATTGAAAGAAGCCTAGCTTGAAATTCCTGCTTCAATATGAGGTAAGATAGGCAGATTTGATCCCATCATATTTCACTTGTCTGGACATTTCATGGAATTTGCAAGGAAGAGATCTCGGATTCTCTAGTTATTCTTGAAAACCCTGTTTTCCAAGGTTTTCTTAAGTTCTTATTACATTTTCTAAAGACATTAATCTCCATAGGACAACAAAATTATCTTTAAAAACAAAGCATAAAAATATGTTTAGGGTTAAGTTAAATTTAAATTTATCTGCATATGGGAGAAAGCTGATTTTAAATAAAGTATGCAGTGAAGTAAACACATATGTTGTATCTTAAAAATACAAAAACGAATACAAAATCCATATGGCATAAAATAGTCTTACAGCACTGGAATTTGTTCTGGGTTTTTGTATATATTTGAAAGTATATATTTCATAAAATTGTTCATTTTTGCATATACTGTTTGAATAACGAAGCATGAGGAATGAGGAATGCCTGTGTTTGTTTTAACTGATTTAATGGAGAATGGGAAATATATACTGAGCTGGGCAATGCTAAATGAAAAAGATCTTGAAATTAATAGTTAATCACAATGTGAGCCAGCAGAGTGAGATGTCTACAAAAAGGACATATTTTTAGATTACACCAATTTTGGGAAATTAATAATGTTCCTCTGTTGTTGTGGGGTTTTTTTGTTGGTTAAAATACATTTTGATTAGTATGTCCACTCCAGGACAGGGTGATGTTCCCCTTGGACGACTTCTCAGATTCTTCCTTAGAGGTCAGCTCAAGGGAGGATGAGCTCATTCCTGGCACACCAGGAACTGGGTTAATTAATGACTCTGAACAGCCGGCCAAAAGAGATTTACAGGAGGCTTCATCTGGGGACAGCTTGCCGGGGAGGTTGGTCAATGAAGAGGAGGAGGAGGAGCTGCCTTCCATGGTAGATCCAAGAGCACCCAGGGCAGGGAAAAGACAAGAGCAATGGAGATCGGCCAGATTACTTGGGAGGAGGTCTGTCTGTCTTGATGGGCTGTACTGGAAAGCTATTTATCATGGCAGGCAAAGGGAGGCATTGCTGGGAACAACATGTTTGGTTTCTGGCTGTATGTGTTTGTTCCTCATGCTTCCTGCTTGACTTTGTGCCTTGGAGACTCTGAACTTCTCCTGCCAAGTGAACTCTTGTGGGTGTATTTCAGTTTGGCCCGGTTGGATTTAAGTTTGCTTGGTGGACTTATTTGTTGGAGTGACTTTCCATTGTTTTATAGACTATTGGCCATTGCCTTGTGGACTAATCTTGACCTGCTTGTGGATGGATTTCTTTGGGACAATTCTGAGGCTGAATGAAGGGAATTGCTGGGGAATATTAATAAACTCTCTAAACCAGTGGTGGGTTGCTACCAGTTCAGTCTGGATCTTGCAAACTGGTAGTAATGGCGGTAGGAGACTCCGCCCATCCACCCGGACACCATCACGGATGCTCAGCGCTGTGCGCACACTCCCATTGTGAACCAGTAGCAAAGGTAAGTGGAACCCACCCCTGCTCTAAACCACACTTACATGTGTGAGAGTGAGTGGGGCACCACATGCACCATACCTTTAAAGGTGACTTAGAACACAGTGGGTTTAGAGAAGAACAATGAGATAAAACAGAACTGAAATTATGTCATATGGGGAGAAAGTGTATGATCTGGATATTCTTTCTCAACCTATGTACCCACTCCACCAGGACAGCTCAGGCAGATATAGCAGCCATTGCAGGAGTGAAATCCAGCAGGTTCTGACAGGTTCTGGAGAACCGGTAGTGGAAATTTTGAGTAGTTCGGAGAACCGGCAAATACTTCCTCTGGCTGGCCCCAGAGTGGCATGAGAATGGAGATTTTGCAATATCCTTCTCCCAAGAGTGAGGAGGGAATGGAGATTTTGCAGTATCCTTCTCTAGCCACGCCCACCAAACCACGCCCACCAAGCCACACCCATGCCCACCAAGCCATGCTCACAGAACCAATAGTAAAAAAGTTTGGATTTCACCACTGAGCCATTGTCTTCATTTGATATTCCTGTCATCTTTTTCTTCTGTCAACCAGAATTGTAAGAATATGACTGAGAGAAGGCCATATTCCTACATTCCTGTTTCTCCTGGTTGAAAAACACAAAGACAACTTAGAGAAGTGTCTAGTAGTCAAACTACCTAGGTCCTAGGCCTTTTGAGGCATGTTTCTAGACTGTAGCCACCACAGGAAACAAGCTGGTGTCAAAAATATTTGAGGAAAACCATGTCTGTGCCTCAAGCACATGCAAAATAAAATCAACCTTTCTAGCAGCATTCTGTCTAATTACTGAATCTGTATGAACTAGATTTTTTCATCCTGGAGAGATTTCACCCTATGACTAGGAGCAAGATTTTGTTTTCTTTCTTTTTCATTCCCAAAGCCAGGTGCTCTTCTAAGAGAGATTTAAAAAAGGGGGGGGGGGAACCTTTGCCATACTCATCTTTTTGCTATTTAACCTCAAGGGGAGTTAGTCAATTTTCTAGAGATAGAAGGGATTAGGCTACAGCTAAAGTGTGAGTGTGTTGCTACATAACAAGGATTTCTAGGGAATGGATTGCTTAGAGGTACCTATTACAATTTTAGCCATGAGAAAAATTGACTAAGGAGATAATACAATTGTGCTATTTGAGTCAATAAAACAGATTTGCTATGTTTTAAAGGCACTACAACTAGACTGCAGAAATCTGGGTGAGCACTACATAGCAGCAAATAGTCAACATTTTCTATATCTCTTTTTCCTTCCATTATACAGACATTTGCAATTCAGATATGGTAGCCCTGTAAATTCACATGGCACAAGATGCCCAGTTGGATAGGTGCATTATGGCTTAACATGGCTCTCAGATTCTTTGCTTGTATGCTTTTATGAATGGTCATGCAGCATGTTAAGACAATGGCTGGTCCTTCTGCTGAACAATTAACCATTTACCTTAATTTTGGCGTTGTGTAATGCACTGTGTGCACCATTAATTAACTTAAGGAAAATCAGAGAATAAAGCCATGAACACAAAACACACACTGCAACACACAACAAGAACCAAATTACAGAAAGGTATGTTCCAACTGAATGTTATGAAAGAGCAATAACAAAAGAGTTTGATAATTGAACCAATTCCACAGAGTTGGTGGGTGTCCCTTCTCTGCATGCGATCAAGGAGAAGTTGGACAAAGCTCTGTTAAAGACACTTTAATTTGGATTTCTACATTGAGCAGGGAAGTGATTGGAATAATTGGCCTAAATCGCCCTTTCTTTTTCTCTGATTCTGTGATCGGTTAAACACTGACAGTGCTCCCCTTTCAATTGGTGCAAAGGCTATCCATTTAAAAGAATAAAAAGAGACTGTTTTCTTTTTCTGAAAAGTAACTCAGCTTTTATAAATTACTAGTTGTGAGTACACACTGGACCAATTCATTCTGATACTGTATGTAGTGTCCTTGGCACTCTCTGAGACTGCTTGTGAACATTTCGTGACCTCACTAGGTAACATTTTCAGTGTTAAGAGTGGGGTTTGCTCTCTGTTTAGTAATTTACCCTGTCAATACTGAGTTGTGCTCAATATTGGGGGAGTCAGTTGTTCTCTCCTTGATTAGGCTGTTGTTTACTGCTTGATTGTTTGAGTTGGTAGTTCCTTGTTTAGGATATTGTTTACTGATTGATTGTCTGATGTTAATCCTAGTGTTAATCCCTGCTTATCTGGATGTTGATTGCTGGCGAGGAGATATTCCGGTCTTTTTGTTTCAGTGAGGCTATATATAAAAGCCCAGAAACTATCAATAATCCTGTGGTTTTTTTTTACATCATCTCAGTTATCATCCACCCTTGATAATAGTATAATTAGATTTGTAAAAAATCAAAAGAAGCAGATGAAAAAATGCAATTAGTCTGATAAAAAGTGGGAATGCTGGATAGTTCAACCAAGTGGATTAAAGGGAGAAGAAAAGGTTAATTGGGAGCAAGAATAGAAGGAAAACTATTAGTGAGGAGCTGGAATTATTCAGAACAGTGCTAGAGTCAGAAGCCTCCGTCCTACAAAAAGGGAACAGGGGACTGTACCTGAAAAAAAAAACAATAAAGAGAGAAATTGACACCAATTGAAAGATACACTGGAGAAATGTAATAGAGTAAAAATATATTTTTCTTTACAAAATGGTGCTTAAAAATGGCAGCCAATTCTTGTCTGGCAAATCTGCAGCCAGAAGATCATTAAAAAGATTGTGAAACTGGGATGATTAATTGGGACACTCACACATTAACATACTGAATTAGAAATAGAAATAGAGAAAAGATTTGTGTTTTTTTTTCCTATTGCAACATGGCAACCATCACTGAACGGATTCAGTTTGTGTCTGTTTTTCTTGGTCAGAGAGATACAGATACAAGATGTATCTGGGGATTAAAATGTACACTTCAAAAATCTACATTTAATTCTCCATCTGGGAATTTTGCATATCAAAGATCGATGTCAGAAATAAAACATTTTTTAAGGGTATATTGGGGAATTCATGTTAATCATAGCATACGCTGCTACAAAAACTCAATATGAAGGGACAGTTGTAGATGAACATGGATGCAAATTGAATTTATAGGTATTTCTTAAAACTGCCTCCCTCCCAACGGACTAGAATGCTGTTCTGCTAAACATAGATAATAGAATGAGACACGTCAATATTCATTGATTTTATTAGGGCCACTCCCATAGTGAATATGTTATTAAGCTGGTCTATGACTGTAATAAAGATTTGATATATGTTCTGATATAATATGTAAGACTTCTATAAAACATAGGGGACAATGGAGTAATTGTCCAAAACCCACTACATGGAGACTATTCCCCATTCAGAACTTGGTTGAATATATTTGAAATGATCAGAGGGACCAATACTTTTCATTCAAAGAAGGAAGCCTGCTCAATGAAAAAATAATAATCTCAAAATATTTCACTACTTTCCATTTAATCATACCTTCCATTGTTTTCAATGGTATGTATATTTGTGTGTGTGTGTTTGTACGTTTGTGTCTGAAGATATATATTGTATTTTTTTTTATTAGTTGCAAGGTCACATTGTAAAAAAAGATTAAGTAAAACTATCCATAGTTTATACTCAAAGCTATCCATAGAATAACTAGAGACAAAATGTCAGCTCAGACATCCTTTTCAACCTTACAATTTATACATGTGGCTCTCAATTGCATTGTTTGATTCAAAAGGAGGTCATTTTATGTGATGCCAAAGTTCTGACCATACATAAAACATGTTGGTCTGAGATGTGGGTCCGAGTGAGTTGTTCATCTTATATATGGCTCAAGGTAATGCTCTGCTTCTATGCTATGCATCTGGCACTGAAATAATATATATTCTATAGCCTCCATGTTTGGTACACCACAGATATGTGTACCTTTATGATAAGGGACTCGATTAAACCTTCCATATCTCACCATTGTGTCAAGCAGCTCAAATCTCATATAGGTAAATAACTTCCTAAGATACTTGGCATTTTAGTAATTAAATATTTTTTTCAATTTAAAGTTACATTTATAGCAACTCATCCATTTCAGCCTACCAGCCTTACTGGTTATAGGTATTTCTATCTGAGTTTTTATATCAAGGATTTTTTGTGCAACAATGTCTTTACTGTTAAAGGTACTGCTAAAGATACTGTTTTACTGTTAAAGGTACTGCTAAACAAGAAATAGCAAACCCACAATTCCCAAGGTAATTTGCAAATTGTACTATCCAGGAAGAATTTAATTGATCTGTTCTATCAAGCCTGAGAAGAGCCTGAGTGGCGTAGGAGGCTAATGCCTCCTACTAAGGCAGCATTTAACATCCAGCTGCCTGCAATTACTGCGAGTTCAATTCTCACCAGACTCAGAGTTAACTCAGCCTTCCATCCTTTCTAAGGTGGGTAAAATGAGGACCCGGTTTGTGGGGGCAATAAGCTGACTTTGTATAAAATATACAAAAGTATGAAGGCTATTGCTTAACGCATTGTAAGCCGCCCTGAGTCTCCGGAGAAGGACGGCATATAAATAATTTTTTTTTTAAAAAAAGCACGATTTGGGGAGTCTATCAGTTTCCATAGAAATAAGTCTCCATCAATAATTATATACTCTAATGTTTGAGTGAGCCCAGAGTATATATATATATTCCCAGCTCTCACTGTGGCAATTGGTGTCCTTCAGAGACCACGATAACGGATGTTAAGGGTTTGGGCATCAAAATTGCAGATGTTATTAAATGTGAGCAAGTGTAAATTGATGCACATTGGTGCATCAAGATGAGTACTCATACACATTATTATTAGGGGCAATGCTAACAGTAACTGATTGAGGAAAGACATCTTGGATTAATGATAAACATTTTAATGAAAATCTTGACACAGTGTGCATCTGCTGTAAAAAAAGATCACAAGCAGGTAGATTAAAAAATGGTAGTGAAACTAGAAATGCTAATATCATAATGTCCTGATACAAATCAACAGTGTGACCAGATCTGGAATATTGTATTGAGGGGCAAATTACGCGGGTTTTGTAATTTGTTAACTAACATTAGTTACTTAGTATTTTAATTTGATTTATTTTCTCTCTTTTAAAATGATGTTCAGGTTTATTAGCTTTTATCCTAAACTGATAAACAAGCTGTACATGAGCACCAGATAAGAAAAAGTTTGTTTGTACAAATTGGGGTGTGGTTTATCTCTTTTGTGAACCCCAAACAACCTTTTTCTTTACAATTATGCCCCTTTTCACATCAGACCTCATTTTAATGAATGTGTGTGATATTATGGGATGCAAATATGTAACATGTTTGACTTCATGTAACTGATTGCCTATGCAAAGGGGAGATTACGTTTACCCTGTCCAATCAACTTTCCTCTTGCATTTTCTTTGTTCTGTTAACTATAAAAACTATAGAAGAGCCGAGGTGTTAACTATAAAAACTATAGAAGAGCCAAGGTGCCACAGTGGTTAGAGTGCAGTACTGCAGCTACTTCAGCTGACTGCTAGTTCAGCAGATCAGCGGATCAAATCTCACCGGCTCAAGGTTGACTCAGCCTTCCATCCTTCCGAGGTGGGTAAAATGAGGACCCAGATTGTTGGGGGCAATATGCTATTTAGTATACTGTCTTTGGTGTAAGCCGCCCAGAGTCCTCGGAGAGTGGGCGGCATAGAAATATGATAAACAAACAAACAAACAAACAAACAAACAAATAATAAAAGAAGGGAAACATCAGGTTCAAGGTTCTCTCTCTTCATTTTGCTTATTGGGAAGGTAAACTGAAGCAGAACCTAGGGCCAGATTCGGCTTTCAGTATGCAGTTCTGGATGTTGCACCTCCAAAGGGATATAGTGGATGTAAAGAAGGTTCAGAGATCAACTAAGGTGATCAAGCAGCTGGATCAGCTTCTTTATAAGGAAAGATTGCAATATTTGGAGGCAAATGAGAGGGACATGACTGAGCTATACAAAATTAGGCACAGTGTGGAAAAGTGACCAAGGAGAAGTTATTTTCCCCTTTCCAAAATACTAGAACCAAAGGTCACCCAATAAAACTGAATCGTGGAAGTATCAGGATGGATAACAAAGAAATACGGCAGTATTAATGACTTTCTACTTTTCATATTACTTGGCATAGAAAATGCACATGGGGCTGATCTGCAAAATGCTTTTCTTTGGGAGTGGTGGAGATGAAAAAATTAAACTGCAACATAAATAGGAGAAATGACTTCTATGAGAAAGGACCATATTCACATGACAGAATATCATATTGCTAATGTTGACAATATTCCCTTGTCTATGGAAGAAGGTTAGGTTAAGTTCCTTCTCTAGGTTAAGTTCCTTTATCACCAGGTAATAGTGCTTTGATATGTGGAAACTATCATATTCTTTGCATTACATGCCAGAAAGAACATGGCAGAGAGAGAATGGAAGAGGGAGGGAGGGAGGGAAGGAGGGTATCAGTGAATTAAATATGCTCCTTGTGATTGTTATCTTCCTTCTGTCAAATCAATGAACTGTACTCATTTAACATATACTCCCCCCCCCCTTACTAAGGATATATGTTAGTTAATCCTTTCTCAGGGATATGATAGGAAGATGTTTAGAGAGGATATGAATTTAAGATTTAATCTCCATGCTCAACATTTAGCAAGTCTATTTTTTTTTCAGTTAGGAAGCCATCTGAAGGAGCCTCTAACACTCACCTTCTGAGCTCTTGCTGAAAGTTCTGGAAAGTCAATAGTTGTGAAAGCATTTTAATCCCCCAAAGTATTTGTTCAGTGCTCATTTTGCAAAGTGGCTCAAATATTAGCAAGTAGAGAGGAAGAGAGATTTCTGGCTTTTGGCATATTGATTTGAAAAAGAGTCTCAGAACTGTTCCTTCATTTATAGAGGGCATTTCTTAGATCTCGTCTGCAACACTAGAAAATATGAGGCTGCATAATTAAAAAGCTACGTCTTTGACACAAGTAATATGAGAAGCTCTCTCTCTCTTTCCCTCTCTCTCTCCCTCTCTCTCTCCCTCTCTCTCTCTCTCTCTCCCCCAAATTTATATTTTGCTGATAAAGAAATAAAGGGAGACTAGTATAGATCTATTTCAAGCTTTTTAGCTTTCATCAGCTAGCCATACCCTTACTTGGATTCGAACTTGGGCTTCCAACATGTTAGGCAAGCTGATGAAGGGAGGAGAACTCAGAAGGTTAACTCAGAAGGTTAAGTAGGAGCCGCTACTCTAGATGAATATTACACCTCCTAAAACCACACACACACACACACACACACACACACACACACACACATTATTCACACTAGGATGTAAAGGTCTTCCTTGGCAATATCTTTGAGGCAGTGGAGAAATTCAAATTTTTTTACTACCGGTTCTGTGGTTGTGGCTTGGCAGGCGTGGCAGTGGAAGGATACTGCAAAATCCCCATTCACTCCCCACTCCTGGGGGAAAGGATACTGCAAAATCTCCATTCCCACCCCACTCCAGGGGAAGGATACTGCAAAATCTCCATTCCCACCCCATTCTGGGGCCAGCCAGAGGTGGTATTTGCCAGTTCTCCAAACTACTCAAAATTTCCGCTACTGGTTCTCCGAACTATTCAAAATTTCCGCTACCAGTCCTCCAGAACCTGTCAGAACCTGCTGAACTTCACCCTTGCTCTGAGGGCTTTTCCCACTTTCACGTAATTGCAAGACAAGCATTCCCCAGAAACCTCTTTTTTTTCTGCCTTGTCTCCAGCCTACTCCTGACTAAAGTTGTCCTTAGTTCTTCCAGTGCTAAAGAGCCTTCCCCCCCACCCCTCAAAGCAAACAACTGGCCATTTGTTCAGTATTCCAGCGAGGTGATCCCCTGAGGGAATAGGATCAAGTAGAGACCCTATTAGCTATTTTAGGATGGTGTCAAGATTTTCCCTCCCTGTCTCTGTCTCTGTCTCTTTTTCATACTTGGGACTTCTGTTTTAAGAACACTCAACTGTCTTCCTGTATCTGTAGTTTTGAAACTAATCCCTGGTTGGGACTCATGGCTTTGAAAGAGATCTCAGTTTGGCTAAGAACTAAGTGATGACAGAGGGAGTTTGCATAGTGAAATAGAAGCAAAAAAGCTCATCCGTACTGCTGCTCTATAGCACAGCTCAACCAATGCTAGTCAGCTGTTAATTGGGCATGATCTGAACATGTGTTAGGATGCTAAACCTGTATCTCAAAGAAGCTTATCTAACAGATGATGGGTGCTTTTTTTGTGAGGGGAGAAATAACATGGTTCAGGAGAGAACTGGCTGTCACCCCTATTTTATTACAAAACCCTCTCTTAGCACTGCTCTGCTGTTAGCTGGGGTCGTTTGAACACACATGTATCAAACACTTGGGCACTGCCGGGGTGAGTTTTGACAGATGGTTAATTTTTTTGGGGGGGGGGGTGTCTAGCCATCTTTGAAACTGCCTCCTCCCCAGCCAAACCTCTTCTGCATTTAGGTGACTGATTGGTGGATGCTTTTCCAATGGCTGGTGATATTTGGCAGGAGGGAAAGGAAACAAAACCAGAGAGTTCTGCAATCTCTTCCTTCAACTTTTATTTCCACTCTAAAAGAAGGTACCACCTTTTTGTAGCAAATACTTTTGTTGCTATTGCCTACCCAGCTAAAATAATAATAATAATAATAATAATAATAATAATAATAATAATAACAACAACAACAACGCCTATGGATATGGATAATGACTTTCAGAAGCAAATTGCAGATCTTTTAGTGAGTCATGAAGTAGTCATGGCAGATTTTAATTATTTAATTATTATTTTAATTATTTTAAATATTTTAATTATTTTAAAATAATTATTTTAATTATTTAATTATTATTTTAATTATCCAGTTGTTGCAAGACATATACTGCTGGATATTGACCTTCCAAGAAATTCCTGACTTCTCTTGATGACAACTTCTCTTTCAGAAGGTGAAGGAAAACATAAGAGGAATGGCATGATTTGGAGGTAACTATTATTTTGAATGTGTTTAAATATTCAGTACCAATTGAATTATGCCCTGATAACCTTAAGGAACAAGCTAAAGAACTGGCTAAAACTATGTGTTATCTTTGAGATACCCCAAAGGGGATGCCTGATAAGTGGAGATCAAGTGCCAAATAAGTGGAGGAGATCCAATTGCCCCTACCTTCAAAAAGCAATCACTTTAATTTTAAAAAAAATTTAAAAAGGAGTGAAAAGAAGTTTTATAGAAATAGACTAATCAGTTCAAAATTAGTATCTGGAAAGATTAACTAGAAGAAATTACCTTTAATATATACTGGGAAAGCTGTAGACTTGCCACATCATGATTTCTGCAAAACTTTGGATAAAATACTCGTGACATTCTAATTCGGAAGCTAATTATAATAAATATTATAATTATAAAAGCTTGGTTAGCACGAACATTTCATTTCACCTAGCAGTGAAGTTTTTGTTCTACCACAATTGAATTTCCTTTATTTTTAGGATCCAGCTTTCAAAGTCATGTTTTACAACTGGGAAAATCATGTCCTCAATAATATTATACTACAGTTCTCCAGAAAAAAAAGGGTGATTCTATCTTGCATTATATCCTTTGGAAAAGTATTCCAGAAGGATGCAATGTTTAAAATAGAATTTTATAGAGAAACCTAATAGAAAACTGAATTGAAATCTGGATGAAACATATTCTAATAATTTGCCTTTTTAAAAAATGACAACTGCATTCAGAGTCATTTATATCTATATTGTTGCAAGTAACCAGGTGGGATCATAGTAGGAAAGATGGCTGTCAGGTAAGCTTGGAGTTTTCATAGATCATAGAATCATAGAGTTTGAAGGGTCCTTGAAGGTCTTCTAGTACATCCCTCTTTAATTTAAGATGGCACCTTAAACTGTATCTGATTGTGGGAGATACATTGGGAACTTTGACTAACGCCAATTTACAGCCTGCTACATCTTCCCATTGGACAACTCTTCTGCTGTTGTGACCAGCCATCTTTTCACATATGTGCATACACACATAAACACATGCACACCACACACATATAAATAAATAATAAACTTTATTGTCATTGTATGTGTATACACAGTATATACATATAACAAAATTTACTTAACACCCAAAGACCAGGTCCCACACATATATTATGGAAATAATATTTAACTTATACAAAAACATCAAGTGCACGAATATGTGAGCACATATATTTTACAAGTAACCACTCCTTCTTTCTATCATGTTCAGCTCTAATAGGTTTTATACACCAGTTTAACAATAGTGCTGCAATAATACAGTGGTTAGGATATTTATTTTGCATTGAAAAGGTTGCTAATTTAAAACCTGGCAGAATTTTTAAATTGCGATTTTCTTTTCCTGAATAGCTAGCTTTGCCCTGCAACTTTTAATTTATTTTTATTTATGTATTAAATTTATATGCTGCCCATCTCCCTGACAAGGCAACTTTTTTTTTACTTTTACATATTTTTATTTTATATGACTTGTAGAATAGTTAAATGGTGCAGTGCTTCAGATCTGAGAACAAAAAAAAAAGTGCTTCCAAGCACACAGGACATAAATATCATGCTTCTTACAGCAGTCATCACTCCTTATTGCAGGAATGTGAGGCTGCTATTTCCATACACAATTCTGGTTTTTTCCTGACTTTACCATTCATAGTGACTAAATGGATTAGAAATCAGGATAGGTAAAGGTAAAGGTTCCCCTCACGCATATGAGCTAGTTGTTCCCGACTCTAGGGGCCGATGCTCATCTCCGTTTCAAAGCCAAAGAGCCAGCGCTGTCTGAAGACGTCCCTGTAGTCATGTGGCCGGCATGACTAAATGCCAAAGGCACCTGGAACGCTGTAACCTCCCCACCAAAGGTGGCCCCTATTTTTCTACTTGCATTTTTTACGTGCTTTTGAACTGCTAGGTAGGCAGAAGCTGGGACAAGTAACAGGAGCTCACCCCATTATGCGGCACTAGGGATTTGAACTGCTGAACTGCTGACCTTTTGGTCAACAAGCTCAGCATCTTAGCCACTGAGCCACTGCGTCCCTTAGAAATCAGGATACCACCTCCCAAACATCCTCACACCCTCTCCATTGGGCTGTATAGACTTCTAATTGGAGAGGGGTAGATATTTCTTTTATCATCCTCTCTTTCTTTTTGACTGCAAATTAAAATTCCCAGCTGCCATGTAGAGGGAGTCATTTAGGCAGAGCAGAGAATTAAAGCTGACTTTTTAAATAGTACGTAGGGATGATCTTGGGAGATAGGAAGAAGAGCACTAGACGACCATCATGCAAACAGTAATCAGCCCACAGAAGGAAAAGAGAAGCAGGGAGCATCTCGGATGGGATTCTCCTTAGTTTTCTGGAAAGTAAAAATAAAGGAGGGGAGAAGTGCTTTCAGACGTGCAAGATTCTGTGCTGTGACCTTACAGATTTAACAGATTAACAAAGTTGGAAGGGACCTTGTACTGTAGGTCATCTAGTCCAACCCCCCACCCAAGCAGGAGACCCTACACAATTTCTGACAGATGGCAGTCCAGGCTCTTCTTGAAAGCCTCCAGAGATGAAGCTCCGACAACGACCGAAGGCAACTTCTGTTCCATTGGTTGATTGTTCTCACTGTCAGAAAATTTCTCCTTATTTCTAGGTTGAATCTCTCCTTGATCAGTTTTCATCCATTATTCCTTGTCTGGCCTTCGGGTGTTTTGGAAAACAGCTTGACCCCCTCCTCTCTGTGGCAGCTCCTCAAATATTGGAACACTGCTATCATGTCTCCCCTGGTTCTTCTCTTCACTAGATTAGCCATGCCCAGTTTCTGCTGTTTCTTCGTATGTTTTAGTCTCCAGTCCCCTAATCACTCTGGTTGCTCTCCTCTGCACTTTTTCTAGAGTCTCAACATCTTTTTAATAGTGTGGTGACCAACACTGGATGCAGTACTCTAGGTGTGATCTTACTAAGGCTTTATAGAGTGGTATTAGTATATCACTTGATCTTGATTGTATCCCTCTGTTAATGCAATTTAGGATTGCATTGGCTTTTTTGGCTGCTGCCACCTACTGCTGCCTCATATTTAACCGGTTGTCCACTAAGACTCCAAGATCCCTCTCACGGTTATTAAGCCTGGTTTCACTCAGTCTATATGTGTAATTTTGCTTTTTTCTTGCCTAAGTGTAAGACTTTACTTTTCTCTACATTGAATTTCATTTTGTTAGAGAGGGCCCAGTGTTCAAGTCTGTTAAGATCCATCTGGAACTTGTAGCTATCTTCTAGGGCCGTGATGGTGAACCTATGGCACGTGTGCCAGAGGTGGCACATAGCGCTCTCTCTGATGGCATGTGACCCATTGCCACAGTTCAGCTGGGCCCCTCCCACCGGCCAGCTGGTCTTTGGGTCTCTGTCATGCATACGTAGGGGCGGGGTGCGTGTAGGGGCAACATACATGCACGTGCAGGGGGCGGAGAGCATGCAGCGGGCCGCATGCGCATTGCATTTTTGGGGTTCAGGTGCACTTTGGGCACTCGGTCCGGAAAAGGTTAGCCATCACTGTTCTAGGGTGTTGACTATTCCTGCCAGCTTAGTATCATCCGCAAATTTGGTAACTTCCCCTTCTATTCCCTCATCTAAGTCATTTATGAAGATATTGAAGACTATTGGGCCCAGGACATAACCTTGTGGTACTCCACTGCTTCCTTCCTTCCATGTAGATGTAGATAGATGTTCAATGAAGATAGTATTAATACTCATGGTTCCTGTACTTCTTGTCTGTACCTCAAAGAGCTGAAAGTTTCACAGAAGTGTGGAGAAGTCAAGGTGCTCTTTGTTTCTTATGAACTGTTTTTTTCAAGGAGGACTGAGCTGTATGCATGCAAGGCTGTCCCCTTGGGTGCAATAAAATATGAAATAAAAATTACTGTAAATGGTTTGTGTACCTTGGAATGCATTTGTGAATATATGCCACCTTGCCTTTGTTTCAGGCAACAAAATGTCTTAAGCCAGCTCTGATAAATATCCACAGGCCAATAATAACTTTGCTATTAGCATACAGGATACGTTTTAACTGCTGCACTTCTTTCAATTACTTAAATGGTTCAGTGCCCAGCTTAAACATCCTCTGAAAGTTATGTAGCTTTAGCTTTGTATTCTATTTTGTTGTTGTTGTTGTACTTGGTTTAGTCACTAAGTTTCCATTTACAGCTCTTCTCCACATTTACTTAGTATTTTATGCTTTGTTCATAATTCTAGGATGCACACAGCTGATGTTAACTTTGCACTTTGTTTTGTATCCTAATTGTTATCCTATGCTACGCTGTTTTAACTTGGCTATTTTGTACATCTTAAATCTGCTCTTTAGTTGAATTATTTAGTTATGCCTTTCAGTGCTTTAATTTATGTGGCCTCAATTAGCTTTTTTTTTCCTATTTGGATTTATCTAATTGCACATCCAATTAGCCAGAAGATGGAAATGAAGCCACTGTCATATCTTGCATCACCCGGTAAGAAAATATAGGCAATCCAGGGTCTCTGTGCAATTTATGGAGCCCCCTCTAGCTTCCAAATCCCATTGCTGAAATGTGGTAGTAAACCACTGAATAAAAATAATTTTCTAGAAAGAAAATGATTGACATGCAGTACGGTAGCTGTTAATATTTTTGTAAACAGTTTCCTGCAAAAAATAAGAGTAAAAGAAGAACATTCAGCTATATATACAGTATATATCCTAAAATCATATCAAATATCAAAAAATTGTCTGCTCCTGCTGTAAAGCCAAAGGGACTATTATTGTTAACAGCCTGATAAGGCTTTTCTGCATGATAGTTAAATGCGCTTTTCATGCCCCCTGTTAGTACGTAGAATTTGCCAATTTCCTTTAGACTCTACTAACTCAGCTATGTCCTTATGTTTATTTCCTCTTCCTGTTTGTCTAATCTTATCCCTCTTTCTGACAAACAGTTGTCCTATCAGCATCTTTCTGAAACATGGCTACAACTTCAGAGAAGAGCAGCTAAGATGATCAAAGGCCTGGAGACTAAAACATATGAAGAACGGATTTGGGTTTGGCTGGTCTAAAGAGGACAGTTAGGGGCAGGGGTGGGCTTCAAAAATTTTAGCAAGGGGTTATCTTCCCGGTTGCTGGGTGGGTGTGACCATGGTGGGCGTGGCCTGGTCGGCCTCCTGCACCACAGCAGTGGGGGTGTTTTTGCCCTCCTCAGGCTCTGGAATATCTTCTTGAGCCTCTGGGAGGGTGAAAACGGTCTCCTCGGGCTCCGGAGGCTATCTGGAGGCCGGAAACGGGCCCATTTCCAGCCTTCCCAAACTTCCAGTAGGCCCATTTTTCACCCTCCCTGAGCCTCCTTGTGTGCCCTGCACTTACTTGCATCCAAAATGGGCCATGTGGGGACTCCTGGGAGGGGCGGGGTGGGATGGGATGGGCAGGGCCAGCCAGGAGTGGGGTTTGAGGGGTTCTCCAAACTGCACAGAAGCTAGAGGTTCTCCCAAACCCCTGAAAACCCAAAGCAACCCACCCCTGGTTAGGGGTGACATGGTAGCAGTATTCCAGTATTTGAGGGGCTGCCACAAAGAAGAGGGGGTCAAATTATTCTACAAAGCACCAGAAGGTAGGACAAGAAACAATGGTTGGAAACTAATCAAAAAGAGAAACAACCTGAAATTAAGGAGAAACTTTCCAATCATGCGGACAATTAATGACTGGAACAGCTTGCCTTCAGAAATCGTGGGTGCTCCATCACTGGAGGCTTTTAAGAAGAGGCTAGACCCATGATGGTGAACCTATGGCACGGGTGCCACAGGTGGCACACGGAGCCATATCGGTGGGCACATGAGCTCAGCTCCAACACACATGTGTGCACCAGCCAGCTGATTTTCGGGCCTTCTGGGCCCACCAGAAGTCAGGAAACACACTGTTTCTGGCCTCCGGAGGGCCTCGGTGGGGGGGGAAGGCTGTTTTTGCCCTCCCCAAGCTCCTAGAAAGGCTCTGGAGCCTGGGGAGAGCAAAAAACGGGCCTACCAGGCCCATCATGCCATCACGTGCCAAAAGCGTGTGGAGCACGGGGGGACGGGGCGCATAGAATTATGGATGTGGGCACGCATGCATGTGACCCCACCACGCTCCCCCCACTTTTGGCATGTGATGGCAAAAAGGTTAGCCATCACTGGGCTAGACAGTCACTTATCTGAAATAGTATAAGTTCTCCTGTTTGAGTAAAAGACTTGAGTAGAAGACTTGCCTGGACTAGAAGACCTCCAAGGTCCCTTCCAGCTCTATTCTATTCTAATTAATTCCAATTCCAATTCCAATTCCAATTCTAATTCTAACTTGGGTTAGTTAGTTGCCATTGCACAACTATTCCAATTCTGAGTGGACCTGGCATGGAATATCAAGCTATCATCTGAAGTATTGAAGTGATTCAGAGTGGTCTAGATGTTCCTTGATGGTTCAGCCTTTCTTGATTTATACCAGCATATGCAACCTTGACAAGCATATGTGTTTGAGCCATTACAAATTTTCTGTCCAAATGATCTTTGATGGATCTTTGCATCTTCCCTCCTAGTAAGTGTGGCAGCCATCAACTCACCAGAGTTGTCTAGATAAACCAACCCAATGTTAGCAGGAAAAAGTGAGGAGATCATTATGTTTTATGTGGTGCTTCTTTCTACTAAGTTTCAGTTTAGAGTGATGGATACTCATCCCAGAAGGAGTAATTTTCTGAACAGGAAATGTGAACTTATAGGCTTATAGGCTGCTTAAGAAATTGAGTTTGAGTAACAGATGGACTGGCTTCACTTTCATCATGATTCCATTTGCAAACTTTACAGGATATTAATTCCATTGCTTCCCTTCCTGTTCCCAGCCAATATGATAGTTATCAACCTGCAGATCAGTCTCAATGCAGAAGTCCTTTTTTTTCTATTTTCATCCTGGAATGGATTAAACTTCAAGATTTATTAGAAATAAATCTATCTCAGCATCTACTTTTGTCCTACTATTGCAGCGCTATTGAGAGTATCCTGACATATGGCATTCTTGCATGGTATGGGAGCAGCTCTGTAGGGGATAGAAAGCTCTACAGAGAATCATTAAAACTGCCTAGAATATCATCGGATTCCAGCTACCAGCCCTGGACGACATCTTCGAATCTTGCTGTTTGAGGAAGTTGCATAACATTCTCAGAGACTCTTCCCATCCTGCTTACAATCTTTTTGGACTGTTGCCTTCTGGCAGAAGATACAGAACAATTAAAACTCGGACCACACATTTTCTGAATAGTTTTTATCCCAGAGCTATAATTGCACTCAGCAATGAACTAAAGGGCCACCATCAGTGAGCTGTTGGACAGCATTACTTGGACTGTTGTGTGGATGTTTGCGTGGTTTAGGGGTGGGGAATTTGTGGTGGGGGTGTGTGTGTTTGGGGATTGTTATGTGTGTTGGATCTGGTCTTTGGATGTTAAGTGAATTTCGTTGTAAGTGTATACTGTGTATACACATACAAGAAAAATAAAGTTATTATTATTATTATAAACATCAGTAACTAGTTATGTATCAATGTTTTAACACTCTCTCCACCTTTGGGCCTCCTTCATAAGATAGGTACAGTCCCATTGGACTGTGAGCTGTGCTATGGACAGAATGGATGCCCACTGGAAAATAAATCACATCACATTCATACCTTTTCTCTGTGTTAAGCCATTAAAATTATCTGTCACTGTTGTAAAACAACCACATTTTCCTCTGGAATTGTATTTTTAATCTACATTTAGTAACACTTTGATGGGCAATTCATGTTGGATGGATTTGCCCAGATGGATTTGTTCTTCAAGTTGTTTCCTTTTATTTCTAGTTTTTAAAATTATTTTGTGATAACTCTGTTAATAAGATAAAAATGTTAATCACGACTCCTTTTATGGAATTGGCACTTAAAAGGAGATTTGAGAAATATTGTTCTACTGGGTTTTGCCATTATGTCTTTTTTTTTAAGGAAGAAAGCAGACTTAAATTAATGTCATTTAACCTCTAAAGTGTATAATTGAAGTCTTTAACAATTGTTTTTTTAAATTTGATTTATATGCCGCCCTTCTCCGGAGACTCAGGGCGGCTTACAATGTGTTAAGCAATAGCCTTCATACTTTTGTATATTTATACAAAGTCAGCTTATTGCCCCCACAATCTGGGTCCTCATTTTACCTACTTTAGAAAGGATGGAAGGCTGAGTCAACCTTGAGCCTGGTGAGATTCGAACTTGCAGTAATTGCAGGCAGCTGAATGTTAATCACACTGCTTTAGTCTATTGCGCCACCAGGCTCTTAAATTCTTTCATGTTTGTTTCATAAACAAAGACTTGTTCCAACCTGCATGGGACCTCAGGTCTAGAATTCACACTAGAATTAATTCACATGTTGTTTCCAGAATCTAAACCTAAAATATAATTAGTATTCTCTTTTATGAAATGTTATCAAACTTCCATTTTGGGATCTGATAGAACAATCTGTAGAGCACAAGTACAGGAGCCCTTCAGGTTCGGTTGCATTCCATCCCCTTTCATCCTAGACATGATGACTAGTTGTCAGGAATGAAGGAAGTTGTTGTCCAAGAACATATGAAAATAGTCCAAGAACATATGGAAATAGTTTCCAAATAGAACATATGAATTCTACACCTTTGGCCTGAGAGATATGATTAACCCAAGGGTAAGCAAATTGCTATCCTCTAGGTCTTTTCAATTATTGTTCCTACAGTCCTTTGCCAATGGACATGTTGCTAGGGATTGAAAAAGTTGATATTGTAAAGAAATTATGGACTCAGAAGATTGTAAGGGCTGCCATATGGGCCACAAGTTTTCCAGATTCTTTCCAGCTCACCCATGCTACTGGACAGCTCAGTTTTGCTTTCATTGGAGGCATAATTACTGGCAACAAAGATGGGAAGGTCACAAAAATGTTGATCATGGTACAGAACTTTAGTACATAAGTCACGAGTCTTTCCAGGAACTGTAGGAGAGGAAGGCTAGCAATTCTGACTCCATTTTAGTAAATGTTTCTTGATGATAAGAACAGTTTGATAGTAGAATTGAATAGTAGAATAGGTGTGATCAAGTTTGTGGGGTATGTTTAATTAGAGACTGAATAAATATTAGTTAAGATTCTTTGGTTTGGTTCTTGCATTAAGGGAGAAGTTGGATGTAGGTGACTTGGAGGCCTTTTCTGTGTTTTGTCCAGTGGTGGGTTGTCTCCGGTTCGGACTGATTCGCAAGAACTGGTAGTAAAACCAGCGGGAGGCTCTGCCCACTGACCCAGATGTCATCATAGGTGATCTGCGCATGTGCAGAAGAGCATGCGCGGGCGCGGCGCGAACCAGTAGTAAAGGTAAGTAGAACCCACCCCTGGTTTTGCCCTGTTAGGAAACTTAGTCTGAACAATGGTGGCTTATCTATGGGGCCTCATTTTGGTTGAATAGAGATCCTAATCTTTGCTGTTTGCAATGAAATCTAACTTTACTCAGATCAGGACTATTTATTTAATAAGCTGCTTAATTGGTTTGAATAAAAGAGGGCTTAATAAGCAATCTTCTTTCCTCTAAACCAGGGATTCCCAATCCCCAATTCGCAGCCTGGTACTAGGCCATGGCCCATTGGGAACTGGGCCATGCCAGCAGAGGGTGGATGAGCACAAAGCTCCATTTGTGCAAGCAGCAGATGTGCCCGCGAAACCATCCCCCCTCCCTCCCTGCTGCCACCGCTGACGCTGCCGGTCTGTAAAGCCAGAAAGAGCCTTGGTGGCGCAGCAGACTAAAGTGCTGTTAACTAGCACTAGCTGCCTGCAATTACTGCAAGTTCGAATCTCACCAGGCTCAAGGTTGACTCAGCCTTCCATCCTTTCGAGATAGGTAAAATGAGGACCCGGATTGTGGGGACAATAAGCTGACTTTGTATAAAAAAGAACATCGCTTAGGGGCCCCTGAAAGCCCTACTAAGCAGGTATATACAAAAGTATGAAGGCTATTGCTTAATGCATTGTAAGCCGCCCTGAGTCTCCGGAGAAAGGGCGGCATATAAATCGAACCAATAAATAAATAAATAAAGGTTGGGGACCATTGCTCTAAACAAATACATTCTTACGTCTGTTCAAAGATCTGTGTTTGCTATAATTTTTTTCTGGTGGGAATTCTGTTCAATAACTTATGCTCAATAATTATGATTTAAATATGGTTCGTGTCATTTATTTGATTTGATTCTGTCAGGCTCCAATGACTCTAGATGGCTCACAATACACCAAAACAATAACCAGAAAACAAAACCAGACTCTGACAAAAAAAAAAAAAAAGGAAGAGCAAATGGTGAACCTGGCAAACTCCCTAACATTTCACCAGCAATTCATTTCTGACAAGGGACTACCAAACCCCATAATCCAGAGCCTTGGAAATCAACCAGATCTTTTTGGCTCCTCGAAACACCAACCATCCACATCTCTTGAGGAACCTCCTTCTAGAAGGGAAATGACGATACAGAAAAGGTGTACTTCTGGGACCCTGATAGATAAATCTAGAACATGACAACACTGTCAGTTCAAATCGGCTGGGCAGACAACCGCGGCTGATAAGCAGGCTCTCAAATAAGGAGGCCCTATGCCATGTAGGACTTTACAGATCATAACCAAAATCTTGACATGTGCCATGAAGCAAACTGGCAACCAGTGCAATTTTCAGAGCAGAGGTGTCAGTTGGGCACACCAAGGTATACCCATAAACTGCTGCATTTTGTTCCAGTTGAAACTTCGGAATAGTTTTCAAGTTTAGTTGTTAATATCCTTACTTTTTCATTCTGGCAAATGAAAGGAACTTTCTGTCTGTGCGCGCATGCATGTGTATGCACATGAATTGGGAATATTTGCTACATAAAAGTTAATGTGAAAGAGATAATTCAATATCCTACAGCAGACCTCGGAGCAAACAATACCTAAATCTTTAAACATGGAATGGAGATGAATGCTGTGCTGTGCTAATATTATTTGTCTGTATCTCTTTTCCATCTCACTCTGGTGCAGTCTTTTCCACTGCAAAATGAGCTATGAATCCTTTGATTTAGCCATTTTGGGAAGCAGCCCATAAATTATTACTTAACTGTGGCCTTCTGATTGAAAATCCATACCAAGTCTATTTGCAGATTTGGATAGATTTGTAAGTTTGGATGGTGGAAATGAATGAATGATTCCAATTCATCAGTTTCCAGCAGGATGAAGAGCTCTGCCTGGATACTGCAAGAGTTTCCCAGTGATTTCAGTGAACAGAGAGCAAAGTAGAGGAGATGAATAGTAGAGGAGGGGTTAAATGCATCATCAGTCTCAAATCCCTTTGCATCCATAAGAAATCTAAGTCCAGCCCACCTTAAATTTCATTGGCTTTTATCTACAATCAACTCGCTTTGACCATTAGTAATTCAAATTCTTCTAGAGAGCTTTAGCATACAATAAACCAATAAAAAGTGCAGAGAAGAGCAACCAGGATGATTAGGGGACTAAAGACTAAAACATATGAAGAATGGTTACAGGAACTGGGCATGGCTAGTTGGGAGTTAGGAAGCAAAAAGGAAAACGTATCACCTATCATCACTTAGGCCAACCTATATTGCACTCAGTGTTGTGGTCTGCCGGCGGCCTGCGGAGCTGGCAGCAAAGTTGGACAGTGAGGAGGTTGGGGGGGAACATGGGCCAGTCCTGGAGTCTGGGGAAGGCTCGGATGAGGGCTCTGCATCAGAGGCAGAGAGGGGGCCAGGGCCTTCTGGGAGTTATGTGCTGCCTCCAGAGCCTCCAGAGTTGAACATCAGCAAGGCATAGGGGGAGCCCGTTCCCAGTGCGCACATTCGCAGAGCTGCCAGAAGGCAAGAACAGTTAAAACAAAAGGGACGACTTGGGAGTAGGGCTTGGAGATGATTGGCCCCTCCCATAAGACATAAAGGAAGAGCAAAGGCACGTGAGCCTTTGCAGGAAGCAACTTTGTTCGTTCTGGTCAGTTTAAATTCTGAAGCTCCGTTTTGACTCTGTGCTCTGTGTGGCCTTGCAAAGCTAATTGTCAATTAGGTCTTTGGCAGTGTGTCAAGGGAGATAAAGGTGAGTGCTTATCAGCCTTATCCTGAAGGACTGTGGCAGACTTCTGTCAGATTCTTTACAAACTATTTGCGACTCATTACGAGCTATGAATGAACAGAATTCACAGCCGTTGAAATAAAAAGAGGGTTTTTGGGACTAACGGTGTGTTTTTTACTGTCTCAGGAAGCCTAGGTCGGAACACTCAGGTTCTATAAGTTTGATCTCCTTTTTCCCCACTCTTAGCTTTCTGACTTCTCTAATTTACCAGGAACAACTGAAAAATACTAATTACCTGAATTAATTTCATTGGGCTTTCTGAGGCGATGAGACTAAAACTGGCTGACCTGGTGGGTGGTTTAAATGGGTAACCAAATGTAGGAAAATAATCTGTTCGTTCTTTGATACTTTTCCTTAGCTTCCAATACAAACAAAGATAGTATTCTTGCTGATTGTTTGGTGTGAGAGATTGTGGGGAGGAGAATAGAGGGAAGAGCTAAGTCAGTTGACAACTTATCTCATAAATTGCACCTCAGTTCAGGTGGGAAGAAATCTGGGGAAAAGAATCTGAAAGTGTTCAGAGAGTCTCTGTGTTAATTAACTCATAATAAACAAGGCTGGGAAATTCCTCTTACAGGTTCCAAGGTTGTTGTATTTTACTCTAGATGAGCACTAAAGATACTTTATTGAAATCTGTGAAGTTGTTGCTTGCTTGGTCTTGCCTCATTGGACAGAGCTTGATGGTTGGCAGGAATGGGACTTTGGAGTACTATTGTGCAATGCTTTCAGTCCTTGGACATCATGTCCAAAAGGCTGTTGGGTTATAGCAGTGTTTCTCAAGCTTGGCAAAGGTGGATCCAGTTCAACTCCCAGAATTCCCTGGCCAGACTTGTTGAACTTCGCACATCTTAAAGTTGCCAAGGTTGAGAAACTACTGGCCTATAGTTTCTATCTTGTTTTCTAAACAAGATTCAACAGCGACTGTGAAACTGTCTCACTATTATATTAGCCAGCTTTGATTCTGGCTTACTTTTTGGAGATCAACCAAGATTGGCCAATTATCATTACTTACTGACTTCTTTGGGAAAGTTAGAATTATGTAAAGTGCAAAGTGAAGGTTCATAGGGGCTTAAGATACTTAGTGAATATTTCATTCAATAAAAATGTGTAAATTAATTTCAAATAGTGCAAATGAAAACACACATATGTTACTTTTTTTTCATTGAAATTCAATAGCATGAAGCTCAGAGACTTTAGAGATCACAAAAATGAGGCTGTGGGATTCATTTCAGTCACAGGTTACCCCCTATTCCAATCTACATGACTTTGATTTTCAAGTGACTCCAAAATACTGGTGACTCCAAAATACTGGTGACATCTAGCTCCGAAAACTTAAGTTAATTCTCTTTTCCTAAATCTGATAATGGATTGGAGTCAAGTGAACAAACTCAAATCACAACAACTTGATTGTACTGGCTACAGGAAAGCAAACTTATATTGGCTTGGGTCTGAATGAACATAAAGGGAGGTGAAATAGACACTCTTAAAGATTTCAGGGACCATTTCTTGGGGACCTTGGAGAGAACAACGAATAACATCTGTCTTGTATAACTCTGAAAAATGTTTCTTTCATCTTGTGCTCTTCTAGGCACTTTTTTTCACTAATTCATGTAAATAGGAACAACGCAGTCAAGATCCTGAGTATGACTGATAACTGATTACACCCCAAAGTTGAAAGCAACAATTTATAATGCAACAATTTTAAAAGGCATAAATTCCACTAAACAAAACCATGTCTGACTTTTGATATTACCTAAAGACCATTCGGTTACGGAAATATCTCTCTGCTGATCTAATATTCCTCTCATACAAGTAGTAACAAATAAATATTTCATGATGTATTTAGCATGCTCCTTCCTTGAGTAATGAACGGAATAATGCATCAACTACTCCAAAAAGCCATGCGCATGTGTACACACACTTTGCTAAAGGCTGCTGACAGCATGGAAAAATTTAGAAGGAAATTGCAATGGGGAGTACATCTGCTTTAGGGTAAAATTCAGAATGAATGAATGTGTGTGAGAGGAGGGTGTATAATGAAGAAATTACCCATGGGTGCTCCCTGTGGCCCAGGGCTATGCGGGAAGCAGGATTTCCCACTTTGACATGCTCAACCGCAGTCTTAAAGAAACTGGATGAAGAACAAATAATTTATTTGGAAAAGACAGAGAATGACTGGGGACAATTGCCTTGCTATTGGCAATTTTGCTAGATGTTGTGAATTGGTCATCTGGATCATCTGGCTAACCAGGGAAGACTTGTGTAACTTATCTGAAATTCAGGGAAGCCAAGAACAAGTAAGGTTCTTCTCCCTATTGATAACAGCAATACCATGGCTAACTCACCAAGTATTTACATGGACTTTAAGATAACTGTTATGACCCAGGTCCAAGTAGGTATTAACAGACGCAATCAGTTCTAAACAAACAGACTTTATTAGAACAGCTGAGAATTAACTCATTCTCAGCGTAGTCCAAACTAATTCAAAACAAATTCTTCATAACACAATTCTTCAGCCTTATCACCAACCTTGGTCTACTGTGGCAAACTGCCAAAGGCAAAAACTTGGCAAAAGTTCAGAAGCAGAAGACGCTGACAAGAAATAAATGCAGCAAGACAAGAAACAAATCTATCAATGTTGTTTTCCGACAAAGAGCCCAAGAGCTGTTGTTGGTCTTTTAAGCCTTATGGGAGGGGCCAATCATCTCTTGGCCTTACTCCCGAGTCGTCCTTTTTGCTTTAGCTGCTCTTGCCTTCTGACAGCTCTTCTCATGCATGCACTAGGAACAGGCTCCTCCTGTTCCTCTGCCTCTCTGCTGTCAGCCTCTGGAGGCTCCAAAGTCCGCATATCACTCCCAGATGGCCCTGGCTCGGACCCTGGCCCCATCTCTGCCTCCGATGCAGAGCCCTCATCCAGGCCTTCCCCAGCCTCCAGGACTGGCCCATGTTCTTTTTCAGCCTCTTCATTGTCCGACTCTGCTGCCAGCTCCGCAGGCTGCTGGCAGACCACAACAATAACATGCAGTTTGAAAAATAGTTACTTATATTTTGCACAGTCTTCTCATGAAACTGAGAAGTTGCTTGGTCAGGTCTATTTAGTTTAATTTCATATAACTATCAGTCCAAGGTATGCTATGTTGGCCAAGAACATGAGCTATGGGGCAGTTAATATCTTACCCAAGTCATGATATTAATTGCCTAAAATATTTAGAGAAAGTAGCATATAAATGTACACACAAAAAATGAGGAAATAATAAATTACTTAAATGTCTTAAGCAAGCCATTGTATGAAAATACCAAGCTCTCTTATACCCAAGGGGATATGCAGCAAATGGCACTGAAATGATCATGAACTTACAGTGATGATGTCACATACATGCAGCAATTATGTACAGGTAATTCTTGACGTAGAACGTCAGTTGGGACCATGGTTGTTAAGTGAACCACATGATTGCTAAGCAAGTCACAGACTTCAGAGGATAATTAGAACTGCCTAAAAAACAATTACTACCAACCTGCCTTCCACTGCACACCAGAACTAGACACAAGAACAGTTTTTTCCCGAACGCATCACTCTGCTAAACAAATAATTCCCTCAACACTGTCAAACTAGTTACTAAGTCTGCATTACTATTAATCTTCTTATCATTCCTATCACCCATCTCCTCCC
Source organism: Ptyas mucosa (assembly GCA_012654045.1). Taxonomy (NCBI): domain Eukaryota; kingdom Metazoa; phylum Chordata; class Lepidosauria; order Squamata; family Colubridae; genus Ptyas; species Ptyas mucosa. Next base: position 82,184,388 of record WNWU01000001.1, read on the forward strand.
ACTTATGACTGTATGACTGTAACTTTGTTGCTTGTATCCTTACGATTTATATTGATATTGATTGTTTCCTGATTGCTTATCTGTACCCTATGACTATCAATAAGTGTTGTACCTTAGGATTCTTGATGAACGTATCTTTTCTTTTATGTACACTGAGAGTATATGCACCAAGACAAATTCCTTGTGTGTCCAATCACACTTAAAATAGAATTCTAGAATAGAATAGAAAAATTCTATTCTATTCTATTCAAATCCAGTTTCCACAATTGCCTTTGCTGGGGAAAAGCCAGCTGAGGTTGCAAAACATGGCAACCGTTATAAATGCAAGCTAGTTGCCAAGTGTCTGAATTGTGATCAAGTGGTGCAACAGTGGTAACTTTGAGGACAGCTTTTAAGTAACTTTTTCTGAGGCTGTTGTAACTTTAAAGCATCATAAAATGAATGGACATATGTGGAGGACTATGCATTATTGTGCCCCAATGTCTCATGTGAGGACATACGTTACACCATTTGTGTGATGATGTCCTCAGATATTACATCATTCCCTCTCACAACTGGCCACAGCCAAGTCATCACGGGACAAGAGTTACAGTAATATCAAAGAAATGGTGAAAAAGAATCATTAAAGAAAGGACGTAAAAGGAGGCACAAAATGAAATGTGAATGATAAAAATTAAAATTATTTTAAAATCATTTTAAATAATTAAATTGAATTGTGGAATTGTCCCATGGAAAATTGTCACATAGCAAGTTGGCCACAATGAGTTGGCCTTTGGCATGTGTTCCGGGCAAGTTGTCCCCAGTTGGCTGGAGTTGGCTGTGCCGAATTGGCTGTGGTAAGTTATCCCATTCCGTTCTCTATTGATGCTCATATTACACTAAGCCGGGCCTTTGATCCCACCCCTTCTCTCTCTCTCCCTCTCTGTCTCTCTCTCTTTCTCTCCCTCCCTCCCTCCCTCCCTTCCTCCCTCCCTCTAATTAGAGGAAACTTGCAAGATTGATGTCAACGCCATTAGACAAGCCAAACAAAGACATCAACTCCACAGGAAGACTAAAACAATCTTTATTGAGATTGGCTATATTTTATGTAGGTTTCCTAGATTTATTTATCCTAGGAAAGTATAATTAGGGAAGAGGCAATTTTCTTGCTACACTAATGCCTAATTATAGGTGGGATTAGAGAAGTGCTCTGTGGATATTTTAGGTTGATGTTGTGTGCTTTCTGGTAGCTATTTCAGTTGTCAGTTTGCAATTCTCTCCCAAAGGAGGAGGATCTAATAGCCTGTACAATATAAAAACAAAACCAAGTAAAATATCTGGCACGTACAGTTTTGTCACCAAGAAAAGAACATGGACTTGTTCATGTTGTTAGCAGAATTCAAACTGAGATTGGAAGAGACTTGACTATTTAAATGTGACTGATACAGGCTGCGGCTTTGACACAGAAACTGCTCTGAGTTCAAGAGCTGATGTCCTATGGCCTATTCAGAATTGGGCAGCGTGAGTGGCTGGCCGGAGCACACATGCAGCTCAACTTGTGCAAGCAGCTGTCCAGCGAGCACTCACACCCATGCATGCTGGCTTGCCACTCGTGCAAGTTGAGCCATGTGCATTCATGCCAGCCCGCTACTTGCACAAGGGCTGCATCAGGGGTGAAATCCAGCAGATTCTGACAGATTCTGGAGAACCGGTAGCAGAAATTTTGAGTAGTTCGAAGAACCGGCAAACACCACCTCTGGCTGGCCCCAGAGTGGGGTGGGAATGGGGATTTTCCAGTATCTTTCCCCTGGAGTGGGGTGGGAATGGAGATTTTGCAGTATCCTTCCCCTGCCATGCCCGCCAAGCCACGCCCAGAGAACCAGTAGTAAAAAAAATTGGATTTCACTACTGGGCTTCGTGTGCGTGCATGCACTGGCCTGCCACTCACATGACCCGTTCCCCTCCACCCCAGCCGGGCCACCAAGGTTGGGGACTGCAGACCTATAGGATCCCCTGGCAAAATCCCTTCAGATCCTATCCAATTCTCTTGAAATAAGTCATCTGTCAATTCTTCCTTCAGCAGCAATAAAGAGGTTTTTCTGTTCAATTCCGGGCCATTCAATCAGAAAAGGAAAGGAAAGGAAAATCTCTAATGGTAAATACAGCTTTTTATTATGCCTTTCTTATGCCTTTAAGACACAGCATAAAGATACTCAAACCCATAGCAATAACTTTAAACAACATTAAAATATTGAACTCTACAGGATAATTCTCCTAGTAGCCAGCTGGGACTTATTCACTAGTCTTCTTTCATACACAGAAGATTAAGTAGCCTCTTTAAAGCTGTGATACGTGTTAGAAATACAGTTAATATTTAAATAAATTACAATAACATTTTGTCTCTATAAAATTTCATTCAGTAGTTATCCTCTCTTCTAGGTGCTTAATTTTTTTCTTCTGGGCTGGAGCTTCCCCTGTCTGGCTCATCTGAATCTATCTAACTCCATCTCCTTTTCTTGACCTACCTACCTTGATTCTCTCCCTGAGTCATTTCCTCACTGATGGAATTGCCTGCCTCTGTCTACCTGGTTGAGTAAGGTTTCAACAGCTCTAAAAACTTTTCTAGATGCAAAGATAGGAAGATGCTATCTGCTTTTGTTAGATGCAGGGAAGAGAAATCATTAATGGATAAAATGCTTTGGGGAGAACTTCGTTTATACACCTTGTGCTTACTCAGGAATATATTTTGAGCAGTGGTGGGATTCAAATAATTTAACAACTGGGTCTCTGCCCTAATGACAGGCTGGGTGGGCGTGGCCATGGTAGGCGTGGCCAGGGGGTGTGATAGGCAGCACTCAGTCTCCTGCACCCCCATGGGAGCAAAAATGGGCCACGCCTCCCGTGCCCCGTTTTGGGCTTAGTAGGCCACCCTGCACTCCCCTGAGAGCAAAAATAGGCTGCGGGGAGCTGCACTACACACCCTGCACCCCATTTTGGGCAAAAACAGGCCTAGAAAGCCTCCTCCTGGGAAGCAAAAATGGGCTAGGAAGTCTCCCTGAAGCCTCCTGGGAGTGAAAATGGTTTGGGCTAGGAGGCCTCCCTGCACTTACCTGGGAGCCAAAATGGGGCACATGGGGACTCCTGGAAGGAGCAGGAAGGGGTGGAGTGGGGCAGGGTGGGGCCAACCAGCAATTTAACTACTGGTTCGCCCAAACTGACCCGAATCGGCTGAATCCTACCACTGATTTTGAGCCAGAAAAGATGAGCCCTTCTCAGTGTTGGTTCCTAAACACCTTTCCTTTTTTCTGTCTCTTGTGCCACATTCAAACATGGGGCCCCTTACATTATTCTTAGATGGATGACCACCTATTCCCTAAATTAGCCTTTTCGCCTTCCATTAGATCCTCCTTTCACTATCTGATCCATAAACGAATAGTTAAACTCTAGTTTTAGAAGTCACCCAGCCGTTCAATTTAACACAGCAATTGCTGTGCATCAACTTTTAAATTATTTTATTTCTTCAAGTCTCTTGCTACCAAATGGGTTGCATAAATATAAACAGCAGGTTGGTCCAGAGATAGTCACTATAGTGACTGCTGTATCATTATACTGCTGCTGTTCACTGTAGCAACATGTTCTTTCCTGGTTTTACAAAAGGCTGAAATAATGTACTAAATGCGATTCAGATGAGAGAATAGAATGGGAATTCATCAAATTTTCAGGCAACACTAACCTGGCAGGAAGGACCTACACTCCAGGCACAAGATCCAGATGGATCTTACAGACTTGAACACTGGGTCCAACAAAATGAAATTTAACATAGCGAAGAATAAGGTCTTACACTTAGGCAAGAAAAACCAAAAGTACAAGTACAGATTGGCTCAGCAACCTGGCTCAGTATTAATAACTGTGAGAGGGATCTTGGAATCCTAGTGGACAATCATCTAAATATGAACCAGCAGTTTGCAGAAACAGCCAAAAAAGCCAGTGCAATTCTAGTTTGCATTAACAGAGGGGTCGAATGAAGATCATGTGAAGTTCTAGTACTACTTTACAAAGCCTTAGTAAAATCACATCTGGGATACTACAAAAAGATGTTGAGACTCTGCAGAGAAAAGCAACGAAGATGATTAGGGCCTGGAGGCAAAAACATATGAACTGGAACAACTTGACTTCAGAAATTGTGGATGCTCCATCACTGGAGGCTTTAAGAACAGACTGGACAACCATTTGTGTGAAATAGTATAGGGCAGTGATGGCGAATCTTTTCAGCACCGAGTGCCCAAACCAGAACGTGCGTGCACACATGAGCATGTGTGCATCGGAGCTCCATATACCCGAAGACCACCTGGCTGGTGTGCATGTGTACGGAGCAGAGACGGTATTCAGCAGGTTCTGATCAGTTCTGGAGAACCAGTAGCGAAAATTTTGAGTATTTCGGAGAACCAGTTAATACCACCCCTGACTGGTCCCGCCCCCATTTGTTCTCTGCCTCCCGAGTCCCAGCTGATTGGGAGGAAATGGGGATTTTGCAGTAACCTTCCCCTGGAGTGGGGAGGGAATGGAGATTTTACAGCATCCTTTCCCTGGAGTGGGGAAGGAATGGAGATTTTACAGTACCCTTCCCCTGGAGTGGGAAGGGAATGGAGATTTTACAGTATTGCTCCCCTGGAGTGGGGTGGGAATGGAGATTTTACAGTACCTTTCCCCTGCCATGCCCACCAAGCCACGTCCACCAAGCCACACCACGCCCACCAAGCCACACCCACAAAACTGGTAGTAAAAAAATATTGAATCCCACCACTGGCGTGGAGGTCACCTGGTCTTTGGATTTCTGGCACATGCATGCTTGCTGGCCAGCTGGTCTTCGCACGTGCTGGAGTGCCAGAAACCCAAAGACCAGGTCTTCGGGTTTATGAAATCAGAATAGCAGCTTGTGCAATGGTGCATGTACCCGCAGAGAGAGCTCTATGTGGCATTTCTGACATGCATGCCATCACGGGTATAAGGTCTCCTGTGTGAGCAGGGGTTTTTGTCTCTGCAAAATCTTATACAATAGTTATCCTCTCTCTTTTTCTTCTAGGTTGTTTAATTCTTCCTCCTGGATTGGACCTTCCCCTATCTGGCTCCTCTGAATCTACTCCATTTCTCCTCCTCTTGGCCTACCTACCTTGATTCTCTCCTTGAGTAATTTCCTCAGGTAGGAACCAGGAGGTCTTTGCCCCCATGCCAATTTGTATAAGTTTCCTGGAAGGTAAATAATGAATTAAAAAGAGCTGGAAATAATAGTAACAATAAATCTGAAGAATTAATCCCTAAAAGTTCAAAATTTAAGAGTTGAGATGGAAACAAAGATATATTAATAAATAAATGAATTGACCAAAGCATCATATCCAATATTCAGAAAGCAACACTACTTCTTTTTTTTCGTATCAGAAAGACTCTAGATAGATTGCAACCTTTAAATAAATTTCTGAAAAGGAAATTGCTGGATGAAGAAAATTATTCGGGGAATTCAGTTATTGATCGCATTGAAAAAGCTCCCTCCCTCTCTCATTTGTAGTGATTTTTAAAATGCTTTTTGTGAAAACTGTTTTTTTGTGTTGCCTCACCTTTGTTTAGTGAAGTAATTTACTGCATCCAGAATGAATTAGCAAAGTCATTATCACACCAGTGAAACTTGAGCACAAGATTTCCTTTGGAAAGGATGCAAGTTTTGAGTGCTATTAAAATTTTTTCTAGCATAGGTGCTAATTAGATGTTTCTGCTGTTTACTCTGGAGATATTATGGCATCAAAATAAGGAGCCAGGAACTAAATGTCTATGGAAATTCTCAGTCATTCAGGTCATGGTTGTCCCAACGGTCTTTTTTAAAGAGACAAATGGACTTTGTTTTTCTTTGAAGACGTCTTGCTTCTCATCCAAGAAAAGCTGAAGAAGCTTCTTCAATGAAAAGTGAAACATCTTCAAAGTAAAACAAGAAATTCCAGTTGCCTCTTGAAAAAGCAACTTTGAGAGAGCCAGGAACTAAGAGACATTTGGGGAAGAACAGTTGTAGTCAGTGGACCAGGTCTTTGGAGAAATGTCAAGTTCCGTAGAGCTTCTTCTCACTACTTTTCATCCTTTTTGCAGATTAATTCACTGATTGCTTCCATAGATAATCCAGGACAGAAGGGACAAACTGTGGATGGGACTGTTGGGACCTATGACTTAATGACATCTACAGGCTCCCAAATTCTGATCCTTGTTCTACACCAAAGGTCACCAGTTGCCTAAGGCCCATATTAACTGAGGGCTCTTGTTATATCTACCTTGAGATATCTAAATCCAGTTTCTGGATTATAATACCACCTTAATATATTGTTGCTCCTGGACTTGTCAGAACTGCTTGCACTTTATCTCCCCTCAGATATACTTCTCTTCTTCTGTAGTTCACATAGCAAGTTCAGATTTATTGCAGGTTCCTTCAATTTAGGAATAATAACAATAAAAAGGCATTGAGAAGCCCTGACAAATTCTTCCTTCTTCTCCCTACTTTGCATTGTTCTTTTATAATTGTATTCCCCTATAAAATATTTGTTTGCCTAGAAGAAGAAAAAAGTTATTGCTACTGCCTGTTCCCTTGAGTTAAGCAGCCAAGCACAAAGCTTTTAATAAATTTATACAGATATAATTTGTTCCCAATTTCAAATACATTCTGACATTCCTCTTCCCCTCTGCAGCGAAAGACCAGCATTACAGAAGATTTACTCCAGGAAAAGCCAAGAAGCAAACTTTATGGAGACTTTTTGGCCACGAGGGATTACTCAACTCCCCTAATCCAACCTCTCTTATCTCCAAAACCATGGAATCATAAATTATCACCAATCAGGAACCAATTGGGGATTGTCAAATGCTGCTGTTAATTGATTCTACCAATTAACACCTTATCCAAGCATTCTGATGAAGATTCCGTAGCTAATCAATTTTATTTTATTTTTTTGATAGTGGGCATAGTACAGTTTCTAAATGAAAAGCCTGCTGTTTCATTTTAGTCTGCACTAATTAACAAGTTCCCCACCACCCCCAAAATGCCCAGAAGAGAGAAAAAGATCTCTCCTTGTTTTTAATTGCCTTTTGACCTCCTCGGTTCTGCTATCTTCAAAGTTTCCTCATTCACTAGACAAATTAAAATGCAGTTGATGCTTGAGAGAGAGGTGGGGGGTGGGGAGAAACTTTTTTCTTGCATTACTCCGGTTGTTTGGAGGAATTCTTCACTAGGCAATGATTTCAGTCTATTTTGTGCCTTCCAGTTAATATATGTAGGTGAAGGCATCCCAGGTGACCCCTGTGAAAAGTTATTTAGTAACTGCAACCTGCAAACTCAGCATATCTGCCAGTTGTGATCTCTCTCTCTCTCTCTCTCTCTCTCTCTCTCTCTCTCTCTCTCTCTCTCTCTGTGTGTGTGTGTGTGTGTGTGTGTGTGCGTGTGTGCGTGTGTTGCAAAGCAAAGAATTAACTGAAGAACCAAGGAGAAGCATTTTTGCAACCTGCTGTGTTTTTGTGGCTCTTTGATCATGCCGGGTCAGACCTAGATTCCCCGCTTGACACTTTCTAGGCAAAACAAGTAAACCAATTATAACAATCATGGTGGTCTCAGTGGCACCCCCCACACCCCAATTCATCCATGGTGAGTTGCACAGACAAATGAGTGATTAAGATCTAGTCTTGTCTGGGACAAACTTCACTCCTGTGACTTAATAGATACAGTAGTGTAATTTCTTGTCTTCTGGGTTTTTTTTTTTTAAACTTGGGTTCAAAAATCAGCATTTCTGTAAGGTAGAAAAATGGAGACTCTTGCTGTGGGTTCCTTGGTGCTCTCTGAGCCTGGTTGTTTTCTTGCAGATATTTCATTACCAAACTAGACAAACATGGTTAGTGCTAACAGGGAATGGCTAGATTGCTCTCTTTTTTATATACTAGTCAGTGGTGAAATTTAAACATTTTCCCTACCAGGGCATGGCTTGGTGGGCATGGCTTGGTGGTCATGTGACTGGGTGGGTGTGGCTTGGTGGTCATATGACTGGGCGGGTGTGGCTTGGACATGTGACCGGGGAAACCAACTATCATACTTTACACAAAAATAACACATAAGTTATAGAACTGACACACACACAATGCAAAAGCAGCTGGACTTCACACAAAATGGCCCCTGCAACAAGCAGGAACCTCACAGAGTCACAGAGAGCTCAAAAACAAACTATCACACTTTACACAAAAATACCAGTTTGGGCAATAGGTAGTAAAAAAAATGCTTTAAAAAGGAAAAAAAAAGTGCTGACAATTGTGCGGCATACCTGATTGTCACAGCTGATTGTCGGAACCTTTTTTAAAAACTTTTTTAAAGCATTTTTTTTACTACCTATTGCCTGAACCAGTAGTAAAAAAATGGTAAAAAACACTTTTTAGAAAATGTTCAAATGATCAGTTGTGCCATGTGAATGAGGGAACCTTTTTTTTTTTTACTTTTTAAAGCATTTTTTTACTACCGGTTCGGGTGAACCTGTAGCATTGTCACTACCAGTTTGGGCGAACTGCCCCAAACCGGTAGCATTTCACCCTGATACTAATGGCTTATCCTGTCAGTGTATGGAGTGTTCTTGCTGGTTGCTTGAGTAGGCTCTTTGTCTGAGTTGATAGTTCCTTGATGGTTTACTTCTTGATTGTTGATTTACTAGCATTAATGATGGTGTTAATCTCTGCTTAATGTTTATGGCTGGTGTGGAGGTGTTTTGGTCTTTTTGTTTCCTTTTTGGCTTTTTGATTGTCTCTTTTGCTTAGAGTTAATAACCATTATGGATACAACACAGTGGCAGTTAGTTCAGCTTGGAAAATGGTTGGTGCATATTTTTTTGAACAATTAATACACATGCTTATCACGAGTTCATTGTAACTGAGTGCAGAATTGCTTGACACTTGCCTTATAATCAATAATGCATTTTCAATTTGAGTTGTCATAAAATTCTGTGTAGTTCAAATTAAATTAAATTCAGCCTCTATTTTAATTTATTTTTGAAACCACAGTCCTGGTTAGTTTTGCTCTGGTTGTTTTAGAAATAGTGTAGAAATTTATTATTTGAAACTCATTATCTTCTGGCCAGTTAATTTTATATCAACTTGACAAAAACTCAGTTGGATAGAATGTATGAAGAATGTTGATGGGGAGGTAATATAGCAATAATTAACATAGGGGTTGAGAACCATGCTTTCTAGGTTTGCTGGGGATTTAACAACATCTGGAGGAGTATCCTTGGTTGGTTTCCTCTTATCTTCCAAATCAATTCCCTGATATGCTTATTGCATGAAATTCAGCTATATTTGCAAGGTTACAAACTGACTGTTGACTGTTGATAGGGCTTTCCTTTAATTTATTAATTTCGGCAACATCTGGACAGCCGTGAATTGCCCACTTTGGGTAAGCCTTGTTCCAATCTTCCGAAACAATAGGCTGTTTTTGTCCTACTGCAGTACATCAGTGTGCCTGGGAGTCACAGAATGATACAAGCAGTCTTCTACTCCATACAGATGTGCAATTTCGTAATAATGAATTGAACGAGTGAAATATGTAGACAATTCACTGCAACTTTCATTTTTTTAATAAAGCAAATGGTGATATAATTTTCAGTATCTCATTGTCAGGCATTCATTGTTTTTTCAAGTGTTTGAGTTGAAGTTTTCAAGTATGATAGAAGAAGTCTCTTGGTAATAACTGTTGTTGGATCACCAAATCCTAGACAAAATTGCAAAAATGTACAGCATATGTTCTAAGATATAGCTACATGCCGTCCCTTGATTAAGAATGTCCAATTTAAGGATAATCCTGAGATAAGAACCAGCTGCCTATTACCAAAAATAGTGGACAGCATTGTCTTTCCTTGAGCTGCAGAACTGCTGAAGTCATGAAATGTTTTCCACTGCACACTTTTAATACACAACCTGTTTTCAGTGGTTTACAATGGTTCCTGAAAGCATTGCATGTCCTTAGTAGTTCATCAGCTTGAAGAAGGAGAAAGCTGCCCACCATTTAAAGTAATAGGCAGCCTGTTTGGAAGTATGAGTTCCAACTTACGTAGAAATTTGAGTTAAACACAGGGTTAGGAGCAGAACTTGCTCTTAGGCCCGTGTATAAAAATAAGATGCCCCCATTGTTGGCTGCTATTTTTTATGCTTATAAAGAAACAAAACAATATAATGAATGGAGTTTAGTAATTAAGGATGTGGATCTGGTCTGGGGAGATCAGACTGAAGTACTCACTTGATCACAGAAATTATGGGGTTAATTTCTTGCAATCACTCCCATAGGAACTTCATAGGATCATATTAGGAATTGTACTGTATATGCCACCTTGATTTTTTATAGAAAATGGAGGATGAAAAAGGAAGAAATATTATGGACATTAAAATGCAATCATCAAGAGACACTTTACCTATTACCTTTATGGAGGTAATAGGTTCTCTGTCTCTGGAGTTGGTTAGTAGGATAGGTTGGATAGGTACCCCACCCCCACCCCCCATGGATAGTTTAATTACTTTTCCTGATCTTGCAGAGATTTGGACTAAATCAATGTTTCCCAAACTTGGCAACTTTGTGTGAACTTGAAGTCCCAGAATTCCTAGCTCACTGGATGGGTAATTCTGGGAGCTGAAGTCCACGCATCTTAAAGTTGCCAAGTTTGAAAAATACTGGAATGGATGATCCTTAAGAAGAGCTGTGGTGGTGCAGTGGTCAGAATGAAGTATTGCAAGCTAATTCTGCCAACTGCCAGCAGTTCAATTCTCACCAGCTCAAGACTGACTCAGCCTTCCGTCCTTCCGAGGTCTGTGAAGTGATGTATAAATCTAAGTGCTGTTGCTATTGCTCTTATGGTCCCTTCCAACACTGCAATTCTGTGATAATGTTTATGTGTCAGCAAGGTAGTTTGGACTCTTAGTGCTCATAGATTTTTTTTTCTTATTCAAGTCACCCCCACCCCACCGGGATCTCATGGAAAGAAAGGAAACTATAGTTTGATCCTCATGTATGATCCTTTAGTACACAGTGTCCTTTGCAGCCCAGGTTTCTCTACTCCAAAGTCTTTTTTTCCCCTTACTTTCTGGGACTATGTTATTGATTTAAATTACTAAGAGACATAAGCCAGCAGGGGGACCCTTGTCTGTATTGCCCGAGGATGATGGGGTTATGTATTATAATGCATTGGGAAGATTGCAGATTTGATTTTATTTATGTGTGCAATTTGTATCCTCACTTTCTGCCTATACTAGAAAGCCAGGTTTCAACCTCTAGGTGATTTATAGTTCTCTCCATTTTCTCTCTCCAGCTCAATGTATGATTCTGTTGCAAGTGCCTCTGGAAATCTGCTCTTTTCTTGCCTCCTTTCTCCCTGTGCTGGAAGCCTCCAGCTGACTTTTAGTACCTCTTAACTTTCCATCATCACCTGCTCTGCCTCATCTTTTCTCCCCAATTAACCTTACGTTATTTTGTTCTCAGGAGCCAAGTAACCTTGTGCTGCAACAAAACCTCCCATCTGACGGTCTTCTTCCCTAGCATATGTATTTTATTAAACTTCCATTTCCATTTTTATAGACAGGACCATCTCAAGTTGTAAATTAAAAAGGCAGCTGGTAAAAAAAAAAACCCTATAAAGCTCTCATAATGTTTTTATGCATCAAGCTTAATTCTTATTGATTTTCCAAGCAATGAATGGCTGTAAGCAAAAATCAGTTGCCCTGTTTTTTAATGAGTTTTTTTCCCTCCCCTGCCTTGCAGCAATAATGTCCTGAGCCTAGGAATTTGCGTGGAACGAACAAGATTTTTTTAAAGTGTTGCAAATAATGTTTTACGCATTACAACCTTTTAATGAATCCTTGAGGTTGAATTTGAGCCATCTTGTGAAAGAGCAGCACTTGTACAAAAACTAGCAGGCTAACCTAGCATAGCAGGAAGGCTAAAAAAGTGTCCACTTGATGGCATTCTTTCTTAGATGGCCAACGTGCATCTGGCTTTGCCAACTCAGCCTGTAGTTTTGGGCTGCCACCGCTAAATGAGATATTGCAGGATCCAATCTGGGTCGGTCACCAGGACCAGGGGTTTAGTCTTCCAAACTTTCAGACTCATGCTGGAGCCCATCCTCGGGGAACTTCACTCTCAGAATGTGCTCCAGCACAAGTCCGAAAGCTCAGAAGTCTAAACCTCTGGTCCTGGTCACCAACCCAGATCCTGGGGCACCTATATTCACCTTTAAACAATTCTATTGGTTCTAGTTCAATGTTTTTCAAACTTGACAAGTTTAAGATGTGTGGATTTCAACTCCCAGAATTTCCCAAATAGCAATTACAATGTTTAAGAAACACTGATCTAGATGGAAATTGTTTTATTTGCAAAGAAGAATCAGAGAAGTCTTATCTGGAGTCTGCTATACAGAGGTTGGTTACTTTGGTAAGAACTAAGGAATCTAAGTCAATCGAAAGATTGGCAGTTCAGCAGTTCAAATCCCTAGTGCTGCGTAACAGGGTGAGCTCCTGTTACTTGTCCCAGCTTCTGCCAATCTAGCAGTTTGAAAGCACGTAAAAAATACAAGTAGAAAAATAGGGACCACCTTTGGTGGGAAGGTAACAGCGTTCCGTGCACCTTTGGCGTTTAGTCATGCTGGCCACATGACCACGGAGATGTCTTCGGACAGCACTGGCTCTTTGGCTTTGAAATGTAAATGAGCACTGCCCCCTAGAGTCAGGAATGACTAGCACATATGTGGGAGGTGAACCTTTACCTTTACCTTTTAAGGAATCTAACCAATATACGTAAGTGTTCTTTGAGGATGCTCTTCACTCATCCTGCATTCCTTTGGTTTTTTTTAAAGAATGCTTCAGTTCTCAGATGCAAGGAATTTACCTGAAGATGCTTTGGTAGGTGAGATTTGGAGGAAGGAGATTGAGGGATTAGGATCAATTTAGTTGAAATGACTCACAAAAATGGTGAACACAGCCTTATATTTACTTTGTTTTAAAGAATATTCTATCGGTTTTCTCTTAGCATATAATAACAGTTCAGTGATAGTCTTTTTCTTAGTAGTGATGTGGGAGAAAAGTGCCCAGTTTGCATAATGTGAATTTATCAGGTTTGTTCAAATTGATATGTGAGTCAAAATAGAATTATCCTTCCCTATCTGCATCCTTTCAGAATTTGTAATACTTCCTAATCAAAGGTATATATATATATATATAAATATTTGTATGTTAGGGAAAGTACATGCAAGCACTTGTATTGTATTATATTATAGAAAAATAACATATTCCCCAAAAATTCATAAATATTGGGATACATAAACATGAAAACATATAAAAATGAACATTGCAAGCAGATATTAGAATGAAAGTGAGTTTAAATTCGGAGAAATGATTTGTTTGTCACTTAGGTAGTTGAGACCCCAAAAGGATCTCTGGGACAGGATCCCAGAAGTTTAGATAACCAGAAGTTCTAATTTCAAACATTTTTTGAAACAGGACATCAATCTAGGGCTGGAAGGGACTTGGAGGCCATCTAGTCCAACCCCCTGCTCCAGCAGGAAACCTTATATCATCTGGATTATTTTGGTGGAATACATCCAGGTATGTGGACTTCAACTTCTAGAATCCTCAGCAATATGAATGCTGGTAGAGGAATTCTGGGAATATTTAAAGTGACACATATGGAAGTTACAAGCTTCTCTCTATTGGCATCTAATGATTATCCAAATTTTACAAGTCAGCTCTGGTAGCCCTGGGAGATACTCAGAGGTGGGTTTCAGCAGGTTCTGATCAGTTCTGGAGAACCGGTAGCGGAAATTCTGAGTAGTTCGGAGAACTGGTAGTAAAAATTCTGACTGGCCACGCCCCCATCTATTCTCTACCTCCCAATTCCCAGCTGATCGGGAGGAAATGGGGATTTTGCAGTAACCTTCTCCTGGAGTGGGGTGGGAATGGAGATTTTACAGTATCCTTCCCCTGCCACGCCTACCAAGCCATGCCCACCAAGCCATGCCACACCCACCAAGCTACACCCACAGAACCGGTAGTAAAATTTTTTGAAAGCCACCACTGGAGATACTGCTGTAAAAAGAAACCTCAAAATTTAAACAGTATAACTGAGTACAATGGCATATTATGCATTATCTTTCAATTTAAGCAGATATGCCAGATCTGGGCTAGGAAAAAAAATATCTCAGATCATTAGCTAGAAGCAACAAATATTTTCCATTATTAACTCACACCTGAGGACCTTAAGATTGCCCTCATTTAATTAGATGGTATTGACATTTTTGCTTTATTTCATTTTTCCCCCTGCCTTTATTTTTGGTCAGCACAAAGCATTGTATATATCCAATGTTCCCACCTCCTGTTTCCCTAACAATTGCAATTCTAGGAAGTGGATTGGGGGGGGGGGGGGGGGGGGGGAGAGAGAGAGAGAGAGAGAGAGAGAGAGAGAGAGAGAGAGAGAGAGAGAGAGAGAGACTAGCCAGAATCACTTAGCTATTTTTCATGCCTAAGAAGGACTAGGCCTCAGTCTCCCGATTTTTAACCCAAATGCTACATAAAACCAGCTTTAAAAATGCATTGACCTATTATCTCTTTGGTTGTAAGTTTTTTAAAGCATCACTCCGTAATCAAATTTAATATATTTTCAGTGCTAATATGCAGGAGCTAATACCACACGCATAAAACAAAATCAGGATCTAAGAAATAAGTTAAACAAATAAATAGAAAATAGTTGCTAAGATCTTAAAATGAAAACACCCGAAAACTCCTTTGAGCCATTGCAAACAGATTCTACAGGCTCAGTAAAACTATGATCTGAAATAAATGTGAAATATATTCTGCATAGGAATATATTAATCCTAATATAACTTTGCATAATTTGAAATTAAATTTTCTGTGCTTTTAACAAAAGGTCCCCTAGTTTGACTTTAGTGGTGGGAAGCTTTTTTTTACTGAATGTCTGACTAGTGGTTAATTTAATTAAAGTAAATAATTTCTTCAGATAAACTTTTAAGAGAGGTCGATACTGTAGAAAGTTAGCACTCACCTCTCCTAGAAGGTGAAATATCCTAGAAATATTCTGAGAAATATTTAAAAAGCCAGAATATTATATTTCCCTAAAGGAGAAACATGTTTCTAAAGACAGAAACTCAGAGCCCCAGCTCCCTGCCCCCAAGCAGCTACTAAACTGAGGTCAGCTTTTAGAAATACAGATTTGATAATCCATTACTCCCTGCAGCAAGGTCTGAACAAAGGTAGGATTAGCCCTTAGCCACAATAGGAATTGCCCAATAAGCCCCTTCATTGCATTAGCACACTTCAACCAAACTTGACTTCAAGATAAACATGACCCCACATGGCCCCATGGGAGTCTGACAACAGCCAATAGAATATATGTTCTTGCACAGGAACAGGAAGCTCAAGGCAAGGCCCAAGAGAAGGTATAAAAACCACTCACTCTCAACTCCATGTGGTCAGCTACCCAGAATCACACATGCTTGGTGGTTCTGTTTCATCAATAAATGGACCTTTTTTCCAATCAGCCTCCAGCTTCCATTTTGTCTCCAGTGTTTTTTTCCCAGCTTGGAACTGAACCAAATGGAGATTTCTTCCAACAATTTGGCACACCAAGTTAACCTGACCAATGGATCTGGCCTGGGTAAGCCTCCCTTGCCAGCAGTAGACCCATTGAGTCTCTGGGTGAGTTTTCCCGGACCCTGGCTATTTGGAAAAAGGGTAGTAAAGGGTATTGAGTTTTGAGCTCAAAGGCTGCTTGGAAAGAAGGTGAGTACTCTAAATTTTAACTTTACTATGCTAACTTCTGCCTACCAACTCTATTTTAAAAGCATCTAGAAACCACTTACACTTCTGGGAGAAGGATTAGGACCACAGCTATATGCAGCCAAGATGATTTCTTGGCATTCTGGTGTTCATCAGAATTTTTTGCAGCTTGGAGAGGGCATCCATACTAAGAACTCATATTTAAAACATTCATTTCTTCGTTTGACATTTTATCTTTCCATTGGCTGACCAGCCAGGGGAAGTTAATGCCATTTCTTAAAAATGCAAAAAGAGGGATGATAATGATTTAAAGAGATCTATCCTGAAAGTTCATCTAAGGTAAGAGAGGAAAGAATCTATGAATATTTTAGTATTGATCCTAAAAATTATTCAAGTATCTATTTCACAGCCTAAACCCACAAGGAGATAGTGACTTGTTTTTGTTTTTGTTTTTAAATTTGATTTATTTGCCACCCTTCTCCGGAGACTCAGGGCGGCTTACAGTGCGTTAAGCAATAGCCTTCATACTTTTGTATATTTATACAAAGTCAGTTTATTGCCCCCACAATCTGGGTCCTCATTTTACCTACCTTAGAAAGGATGGAAGGCTGAGTCAACCTCAAGCCTGGTGAGATTTGAACTTGCAGTAATTGCAGGCAGCTGAATGTTAATGAATGTTAATAACTGCTTTAGTCTGCTGCGCCACCAGGCTCTTCCCTGACTTCCCTGAAGACTTGTAATCTTCCCTGATCCTTGGTCATAGATGACAATCACAAGATCATGGGGTGGTACAACCAATCATAAGTGTGAGCTACCCTAATGACATGATACAATTTTTTTTGTATCTCTGTATGTATTTGAACCTAAATTTTTTTGGCTTTTTTTTTATAAGTCCACCAAATATAATAAAACGACAGTTACTTCCATGCCATTTTTTTTGACAAGGTAGTTTGCTGTTGCTTTCTTCCAGAATGTTTTTCAATTTATTGGGAGCAAATGTGGATGTTACATAGCATAAAAAAGGTTAGCAGGGCAGAGATTAACCTTACATTCTAAAACTGATGAAGTAGTAAAGGCATCTCTTTTTTCATTAACTTTTTTTAAAACTCAGAAATCTTAAAGCAACACTTTCTTCTTTGAAAAACAGAATCTTGTTCTCAGGTGCTTCCTGACATAGCTGTTACTACGTGTCATTCCAATAAATTATGAGGAACAAGTATTCCTTTCACTATACTTAAAGTAATTAAGGACAATTGCAGTCTGTTCTTATACCCAAGTAAAGAAGTTTCCCACAGATTTTTATTTAACAATTAATATAACAATTTGCCAGATCAGAAATCTACCTGTAAAAGGATACAATTAAATGGAGTAGTCTACTCTAGTCCTTTAATTTCTAACCAACAGAGCTGGAAACTTAAATGTCAGCTCAGAATATTTATTTCAGATAAATGCTCTGATTATTTGCAGTATCTCTATATAGGTTCTGTCCATCTTATAAACCCCATCCGATTAGTTGTGTAGCACATCCCAAATTTTATTTCTTGGTCACACTCAAGTATGACAGAATGTTTCCACCTGGATTATAAATATAGAGATCACCTTCTGTAAGTGACATTACCACCAAATGTGCTTCCATTTTTCTCCAGCTTTTTGAGCTTGAAGGTTATGCTCCTGCTATAGTTTAATGCTTTTTCCCCCAAAAGAGGGGGTTTAAAAACCCTCACCTTTTCCCTCTCTTAAGCTATAAAAAGCTTACGCTATCATGATTTTCTTATTGCAAGCTCTGTGATTTTTTGGGGGAGGCCATTAATAATGGAACGAATCTCCCGAGAATAGCAATAAAATCATGAAAAGTTGGCAAGCCTGCTCACTCCTGTGGTGGTCTCGTTACAAAGTTTATCAGGCAGAGAGAAAGGTAGCTGCCATTTCTTATCAAGACCCTGGAGAGGAGAAATGCAGATATTCCAGTGATGATTCCAATGGAAAGCCGCCTTGAGTCAGGTAGAATAAGAAATATAAATGAAGATAGGTCCAATGAAATTGACCTCTTGTTAGTTGGATGCTGCTGAAATGCCGAGCTTTGCTGAACCAGAGGTGGAGCTTGGTTAGATTAAAGGTACCTGATTGCTTGTTTGGTTAAT
Source organism: Ptyas mucosa (assembly GCA_012654045.1). Classification (NCBI taxonomy): domain Eukaryota; kingdom Metazoa; phylum Chordata; class Lepidosauria; order Squamata; family Colubridae; genus Ptyas; species Ptyas mucosa. The sequence continues at coordinate 82,202,339 of WNWU01000001.1, forward strand.
GCTAAACAAGACTGAAACAAGATCCTACCCCAATGAGAGGGATCTTGGAGTCCTAGTGGACAACCATTTAAATATGAGTCAGCAGTGTGCAGCAGCTGCCAAAAAAGCCAACACAGTTCTAGACTGCATAAACAGAGGGAAAGAATCAAGATCACATGAAGTGTTAATACCATTTTATAATGCCTTGGTAAAGCAACACTTGGAATAATGTATCCAGTTTTGGTTACCACAATGTATAAAAGATGTGGAGACTCTAGAAAGAGTGCAGAGAAGAGCAACAAAGATGATAAGGGGACTGGAGGCTAAAACATATGAAGAATGGCTGCAGGAACTGGGTATGTCTAGTTTAATGAAAAGAAGGACTAGGGGAGACATGATAGCAGTGTTACAATATCTGAGGGGCTGCCACAAAGAAGAGGGAGTCAAGCTATTCTCCAAAGCACCTGAGGGTAGGACAAGAAGCAATGGGTGGAAACTAATCAAGGAGAGAAACAACTTAGAACTAAGGAGAAATTTCCTGACAGTTGGAACAATTAATCAGTGGAACAACTTGCCTCCAGAAGTTGTGAATGCTCCAACACAGGACATTTTAAAGAAGATGTTGGATAACCATTTGTCTGAAGTGGTGTAGGGTTTCCTGCCTAAGCAGGGGGTTGGACTAGAAGACCTCCAAGGTCCCTTCCACCTCTGTTATTCTAGTCTAGTCTAGTCTAGTCTAGTCTAGTCTAGTCTAGTCTAGTC
>WNWU01000001.1:82203089-82235415 GCA_012654045.1 Ptyas mucosa
TCTAGTCTAGTCTAGTCTAGTCTAGTCTAGTCTAGTCTAGTCTAGTCTAGTCTAGTCTAGTCTAGTCTACCTTACCCTACCCTACCCTACCCTACCCTACCCTACCCTACCCCACCTCACCCCACTCCACCCCACCCCACTCCACTCCGCTCTAGTCCACTCCAGTCCATTCCAGTCCACTCCATTCCATTCTAAGATGAGATCCCCAATAATGTCTTTGTTTCAAGAACATCTACAGCATGTCTGTTTATGGAAGATTGCAGTAGGGCTTAGGAACAATATAACTGTAGGTTTGGCTAGCATGAGTTTCCTTTCATTTGCTATCTCTTTTGGCATTTGGGGAAGGAAGGAGAACCAATAAACTTAAAGGTAAGAGGGCTCTTGCAATTGCCCATTCCCTAATTGGTCTTTCTTTGCTGACCAAGCTAAAGTTCAAATCTGTGGATGGCTCTGAATCAGAGCTTCGTTGCCAATGGAAATTATACTTGGGTGTGCTGAGCAGAGATTTCACATGTGCTGACTTAGCCGTTGGGACTCTCTTGGCCTCTTATCTGGCTCTCTTTCTGCCGAACCGTTTGTGAAATGTTCAATAATCTTCGGCTGCGAAGCTCTTGTCAGCTGTGGTTTGCACACATTCTAATGCCGGCTTTGGTCGGCATTAACAATGAAGCTGGCAGGGTGGAGGGGAACTAGAGACGGGGCCTTGTCAGCAGTTAATTAGGCAATGCTGCACACAGAGGAGCTCTGATCAGCTCCCAGAGCCCCATGAAGAGCTTCCCTTCCTATCGCAGAAAGCTGTCACTGCAGACAGCAATCTGTCCACTATGTTGTCAAGAGAAACCCTGGATACAAATGCTCACAACCTTTGCAAATTGCTCAGATCAAAATGATTCTGGCAAACTAGAGGTTTTTGTTTGGTCAGTAGACTTAGGAACATAGAAACAAAGCTGAATGAATGTTGCTGGGCAGCAGTGGAAACCAAACACAGACATAATAGGGGCATTCAGAAATTCTTCCGTAGCATAGATAATGATGATAGATACTGTAGAAGCTCACCCTCTCTTACAAAAAAAAAAAAAAAGAATTCAAGATCATCCGTAGAAATAGAATGCAGGAAGATTGAATGAACAGAAGGAAATATGTCATGACTCAATTATGGAATTTGCTGCCAGCAGCTATAGTCATGGTAGCCACTTCGTTTTGTTTTAAAAGGCACTGGACAAATTAATGTAGGATCAGGCTTTCAATGGGTACTAATATTGATAGCTGTTTATAGTCTTATCAGTTTATAACAGACTGCCTTTGATGTTGGTTGCTGAGAAAGAAAGAGCAGCAATTCTCCAGACCAGAATTGAGAATTTCCTACATACTGCCAATAAGTAAGTAAGTAAGTAAGTCAGTCAGTCAGTCAGTCAGTCAGTCACTTAGTTAGTTTATTGCTGTATATAGGTTATAACATATACCCATGATGGCAAACTGAGGTGGCACGCAACGCCCTCTCTGATGGCACGTGAGCCGTTGCCCCAGTTCAGCTCCTCTGTGTATGCATGCACACTTCCCACCAGCCAGCTGGTCTTCAGGTCTCTGTTGTGCATATGTAGGGGGTGGGGTGCATGTGCAGCGGCCATGTACGTATGCGCGGGAGGGCATGTGAGGGGGTGGTCGCGCACATTGCATTTTGGGGGTTCAGGCACGTGCGCGCTTTGGCCACTCGGTCCAGAAAAGGTTAGCCATCACTGACATATACCATAAAAATACAATAAAATAATAGTGGAAAAGTAAAATTCAGGCAGTTGACCAATATGTGACACATAATGCTGGATCAGACAGGCATACAACCTGATCCAGCAAAATAATTCTAATATACTTATCGATTTTTTTAGATTGAGGGCCATGCTTGACCTTGAAATGGCATACAAGAGGCCAGGTTTCAGGAAAGTGAAAAAAGACAAAGGCAAAAAAAAGTAGTTGGGATCAGAACAAAATAATTCTTAATTTCACGCAATGGAAATAGAAATGTAATTAAAACTATTCTGGTTGAATAGAATGGATATCAATATAGGCAGTCCTCAACTTATGACCACAGTTGAGCCCAAAATTTCTGTTGCTAAGTGAGACAGTTAAGTGAATTTTGCTTCACTTTACAACCTTGTCACAGTTGTTAAGCAAATCACTGCAGTTAAGTTAGAAACATGGTTTTTAAGTGAATCTGGCTTCCCCTTTGACTTTGCTTGTCAGAAGGCTGCAAAAGGTGATCACAGGACCTTGGGATCCTGCAATCATCATAAATATGAACCAGTTGCCAACTGTCCGAATTTTGATCATTTGACAATGGGGATGCTATAATAGTCGTAAATGTGAAAAATGGTCATAAGTCCATTTTTCAGTGCCATTGTGACTTTGAATGGTCACTAAATGAATGGTTATAAGTCAAGAGTACCTATATTCTCTATAGATTTGTTATTTCTTTCACTTATTGGCACATTTAAAATTATAACTGAATGTACATCCTACATTCAAGATGGACAGAAACAAACTGCTTATTTTGCAGCAAGTTGATGGGATGAGCCTCTCCTGAAATTGCACTAGTGATGTCTAATTCAGCAATGATAAGGTAAGGGTTCCCCTTGCACATATGTGCTAGTCGTTCCTGACTCTAGGGGGTGGCGCTCATCTCCGTTTCAAAGCCAAAGAGTCAGCGCTGTCCGAAGACGTCTCCGTGGTCATGTGGCCGGCCCAAAGGGGCACGGAATGCTGATACCTTCCCACCAAAGGTGGTCCCTATTTTTCTACTTGCATTTTTTACATGCTTTTGAACTGCTAGGTTGGCAGAAGCTGGGACAAGTAATGGGAGCTCACCCCGTTACGCAGCACTAGAGATTTGAACCGCTGAACTGCCAATCTTTTTTTTTTGTAAAAAGTTTTTATTGGTTAAAAATATACAATATTATAGTTTACAATATGTTGAATTTTCAATATCTTTATAAAAAGATATTTCAATCATTATTCTCTTTTTTTAAGTTCTCACACAACAGACATTGTTATGTTAAATCAAAACAAACAACCAGGTTGTATAAAAGTTATATAAACAAAAAAAAGCAAATAGCCAAAGTGTTATACAAAGTACAATAAAAAGAGAGAGAAAAAAAAGATGTCAAGTAAAAGACATTAAATAATGGATACCCCTCCTTTCTTCATTTCCTGGTTCTAGCTCTTAAAACCATGGTCTGGCCTCCCCCCTCCTCCAGGGCCGCCACAGCTCCGTCCGCCCCCGCTCCTTGATCATCTAATACTTCCCCCTCTTCGGCTCCTGTATCTTCTCCATCTAGGAAGGATTTATGTTGGTCAAAAAAAGCCTTAGCTTCCACTACATTATTAATTTTCTTCTTACTGTCCTCCCAAAAAATCATCAAGCCCTCCGGAATCAACCACCTAAAACCTACTCCCTTAAGGTACAGCTTGTTTGATAAAAAATAATATTTTCTCCTTAATTCTCGTACCTGTCTGGGAATCTGCTTCAGGATGGTGACCTCCTTGCCCCTGTACACCAGCGCCCCCAGTCTTTGTTTTCTCAATATCTCATCTCTCAGTTCCCTTCTTACAAATTTAATATGAACCTCTCTTGGTAAACTATGTAAAATTGCAAATTGTGAGTTTACTCTATACACCAAATCCACATCCCTTCCAATGGATTCCAAATCTCTTTCTAGAAATTCACCCAACATTTTAACCATCACTTCTCTCAAATTTTCTTGGTCAAGTTGTTCCACGTTTTGAAACCTGAGAAAATAAGACATCTTATCCAATTGTAAAGTTAACATTGCGTTTCCTCTCCCTTCTTCCACCCTCTGGAGTGCCCGTACCTCCCCCTCCAGACCCCCCATCTTCTTCTTGTTTTGCTCTGCCAGCTGTTGAACATCATTTAAATCTTTTTTCATAAGTGTCATTTCAGATTTAATTTCAGATAATCCTTTTTGTAAATCATCCAACTTATCCAATTTCTGATCCAATTTTGCCAGTCTTTCCAAAAAATTTTTCCATGTCAGCTGCTGTTGATTTATGACCCTTAGCCATCTTGCAGTAATAGAAGATGAAAAATCCCAAAAGACAAACCTCCAGGAAAGAAAGAGGGATTGACAGTCAGTGTAATTTTTCAAATATCCACCAGTGGGCGCTCACAGGAGCAACGAGTCCGGAGTATAGAGTAGGTCAAACAGGAAGCCTTAGAGGAGAATGTTGTCTTCAATCATAAATAAAGAAGCAGGAAGTCGGACCGCCGCCATAGCTCACCACCGGGAAGAGAGGCCACCAGACCTCTCCAACAAATTCTGATACAGCCATCCTCAGAAGAAAAGTCAACAAAGTAAGGGGTTTCCTTCCATTTCTTTCCCCCTACTTCTCAGCCACGGCACCTTTCCAGCTACAAGGGGGGGGGAACTCCAACCCCCTCCCTCACCTCCAGGATGCCTGCTCAACTCTCCGGTCGATCAGCTCGGTCCGCTGTGCCTTATGGATAAACGCTGGTCCCCTTAGGCGCTGTGGCGCCTCCGCGGCCTCAGAAAAGGCCGCCGATCGCCTCCCACCCCCTCTGGAGCCTCGGGCGCGCCAGCATCGACCTCCCGGCCCCTGGATGTGAGGCAGGGGACCCCTGGCGAGCCGCCCTCAAACGGCAAACGCCCCAAAAATTGGGGCGTTTGGCCCAAAGGGCCTCCAGATGGGGGGGGATCAGACACTGGGGCCAGAGCTAGCCCGATCAGTGTCCGTCGCCCGCGGGACCGGAACCGGAAGTCTCTGAACTGCCAATCTTTTGATCAACAAGCTCAGCGTCTTAGCCACTGAGCCACCGCATCCCTCAATCAGCAATGATATCTATGTATTATTTGCAAATAACAGGGAAAATAAAAGGTGTTTTTATAGGAGCTAAGGAAGATGACAGCATTTGAAATACTTATAAAGAATCAAGATAATGTATTAGCACATATTTACAAATTGCTACTTAAATATGATACAGAGACAGAAAAACTAAGCTAAAAAAACCTATATGATAAATGGGGCAAAACTTTCTAAAAAGCAATAGCAATGGATCAATGGGAAGACTTATGGGGGGGGAAATCAATAAAATTTACACCAAGTTACAATCTGAGGGAAAATAAGTACAAAATGCTATATACTGTAATTCCATCAACAATTGCAAAGTTATATAAATCACACAACAGTAAACACTGGGAATGCCATAACAAAGAAAAAACATTGATCTTCTTTGGAATATGTTTTAAAAGCAAGTTCTCTTTGCTCAAACAGAGCAAGAAGAAGCTTAACAAAAGAAGGAGAAAAAATTGTTTGCCCTGCTGTATTGTTTTTTTAAAAAAATATAACTTTTTTAAAATAAATAACACAAGGCAGCAAACATACCTAATACTTCTTCCTCCTGCTAATTTTCCCACAACTGCCCTGTGAAGTGAGTTGGACTAAGAGAGAATGACTGGCCCAAAGTCACTCAATTGGTTTTCCATATCTAAGATGGAATTAGAACTCACAATCTTTTGGTTTATAGTCTGATGCCCTAATACTACCAGACAAAACTTGTCTTCAAGGTTGGAAGTTATGACAACTTTCCTCCTATAGGCACCCCTGCTATATCCACTGGTGATTTTGCTGATGCAAGATTAGGGATGATGGTCTTTATTTCTGCTACTCAGGGAGTGCATTGTGGTTTTTTTTATCAACTTCTGAATTGGGCTACAATCGTTCTTCCATAGAATCAGATGGGGTTGTTTTAAACGTTTAAGATGAAGTCTTACTAAAACATTTCTAGCAAAGGTTTAGCCAGTTTCTCTTTAAAGATATTGAGCAAGAAGATATTACATAGGAAAGCTATTTAGATATGTTAGAAATTTCTGTTTCATTCTATAGAAATGATTGGTAGCAGAGGATTATTACTGTATATAGCCATACAGATTGGTAGCAGAGGATGATTACATTAGCCACAAAGATCAAATAAAGTGTACAGTGTACACAGTCACCAGGGGCCTAGCTACTTAATGATTTCAACTGTCACAGGAAACTCTCCTCAGAACATAAAAGGAACCATAGATTATAACCATAAGATGAAAAATAAACGTGCCATCTACTGCAGGGGTGAAATGCTTCTGGTTTGGACCGGATCATCTGATCCGGTAGCGATGGCGGCAGGTGGTTTGGGGTACCGATAGCAAAAACCCCTGCCCCTCCAATGCCCAGCTGAGCCACGCAATCATCAGAGGCTTTTTTAAAAAAAATTTTAAAAGCATTTTTTCTACAACCTCTTCGGCCGAAAAAATACTTTTAAAAGTAAAAAAAAAGCCTCTGATGATTGCGTGGCTCAGCTAGGATCATCAGAGGCTTTTAAAAGCATTTTTTCTACAATTTAAAATGCTTTTAAAAGCCTCTGACGATCCCAGCTGAGTTGCCTGATCAGCAGAGACTTTTAAAAGCATTTTTTACAACCTCTTTGACCGAAGAGGTTGTAGAAAAATGGTTTTAAAAGTAAAAAAAAAAAAAAAGTTGGTCACACCCACCCAGTCACATTACCCACCCACCCCCCAGCCACACCCACAGAACCGGTAGTAACAAATTTTACATTTCACCACTTATCTACTGGCTGAATAATGCTGCAGTTGTTGCAGGGGTGAAATTCAGCTAGTTCTATCCGGCTCGGGTGAACCGGTAGTGGCTTCGCCCACCCCCGTGGACATCATGATATCATTTTTTTGCAACATTTTAAGCCTCTGCGCATGCGCAGAAGGCTTTGTACTTGTGTGGATGATGGCGTGCACACATTTGCGAACCAGTAGGGAAGGTAAGTGAATTTCACCCCTGAGTTGTTACAATATAGAATACATTCTAACATGTATTCCAACAAGAGAATAACAGAATAACACAGTTGGAAGGGACCTTGGAGGTCTTCTAGTCCAACCTCCAGCTCAAGCAGGAGACCCTATACTATTTCAGACTAAGAGTATTTGTAATGATTGAGAGCAAACCTGAACAACTCATCTTTCCCAGAATTTTGAAAGAATTCCATTGAAGGTATGAGTGTGCAGCATTTTTAGAATTGATCTCTGTGGAATATATAAGGAATTGCATGAAGGATGCAGCTGGCTGTGGTTAGGTTAGAAAGCAGGTGTGACCAACATATATCTACATTTTTATAAAAGCTATTGGCTATGTAAGGATTCCCAGGATCAAACAGATAAAACACACAGCATGCAACCATCTTCTTGTGACATTTTAAAGATGGATGATAATTAGCTTCTCTGAAAGTTTAACTTCTACAGCTAGATTTGAGCAGCATGAAGCTTATCTGATTGCCACATCTTGGCATCTGCAGTATTCAATAAGTTAAACTGCTTTAAGACTCTAATTGCTCTGGCATTCAGTGGCTAACTATTTCCCTGTCTGCAAAATAATGGTTCTTTGGATACTAGCGAAACTTTCCTTAGCTAATGTTGTTTGTATAGCTATAACTACATTCCCCTTAGAGTTAATCAAGGTATTAAAATAAAACTTAGCTGGAAGTCTCTATTGGCTAGCAGAATATTTATCTTCTTGTTTTATCCTGTTTTTCTTATGAAAATATGCACAGGAAAACTAATCCTTCAAAGCATCCCCCACTGATAATCTTCAGTAATGAACTACTCAGGAACCCTGATTAGTAATCTTAAATCTACCCAAAGCTGCATATCTTCAGTGGTCTGAAATTGTCAAAATCCCACTTATTTTATCAGCCCTCATTATCTCTACTTCTCCAACTGCAACCTGCCAGCTTCTTAAGTTATTTTGGCTTCCTCCCCTTCTCTGTGAAAAACTGTGTGCATAAAAATCTTATTTGTTTGTATTCCAACTAATTCCCTAGAATTCATCATATCCAAACAAAGGATATATGTCAGGGAGATCACATGATAATCGTATCTAATGCTTATCTGCTCCATCACACCTATCATCCTTTTTCATATCCTTCTTCACCTAGCATCCTGAAAAGGAAGAGATCCCTAGAAAAGGAATATGCTCCATTCCAATTGTGAAATCTGAACTGATTTGCTACTGGTTCAATAGCCACGCATGCATGCTGCGCAGGCGTGCACACATGTGCAGTATGCACCAAAAGGTGGCTTGGGAAGGTAAGTAGAACAGCGAGGGGGAGGGGTCAGCTGTGTCGCGTAATTTAGTTTATCTAAAAAGCAGGATTTCTTGCTTTCTAGCAAAGCTAAACTGCGCGGCACAGCTGATCATTGTAAATACCTATTTGAAGGAACCGGTAGCTTTTTAAAACTACCAGTTTGACCGAACTGGTAGCTAACTACCAGTTTGACTGAATTGGTAACTTTTTAAACTGCTAACTACTGGTTTGCCCAGAGCGGTATCATTTTTTTATCACTACCAGTTCGCCCGAACCAGAGCAAACCGGTAGCATTTCACCCCTGCTCCAGTCTCTCTCTTTGTAGTGTAGCTGTTCCAGACATAGTGTTCACTGTTCCAGACAGTGAATAAAAGAAAACCTTGAGTTTTCAAAAGCAATACAAAATTAAATCCACTTTGCACAAAGGCCGTGGATAAAAACTGCTATAAACAGATGGTGGGAGGGAGGTTCAAGCTTACAAAATTAAAAGATCCTTATTGAATCTGTTTATGTTGCTCTGTATCTTCTCTCATGGAATAGAAAATAAGAAGCTCCTTCTGGGATGTTCAGAAACAGATTTGTTTTGCCAAGCATCAGAAGAGGGATCAGGTATGCCGGCCTAGGTTTTGTTTTGTTTTTGGATTCAAAGGCAATAAGCACAACTGTGAAGAGATTTTAAGCTTTATTGTTCATTTAAATAAATAGATTTAAAAGCATAATGTAAAAAGCATATATACCAAGCAAGATGATATCCAAAGTTCTCATATGCTGTTAAGATAAAAGTTCCCCTCACAGATATGTGCTAGTCATTCCCAACTCTAGGGGGCGGTGCTCATCTCCTTTTCCAAGCCAAAGAGCCAGCGCTGTCTGAAGATGTCTCTGTGGTCAAGTGGCCAGTGCACAGAGCGCTGTTACCTTCCTACCAAAGTGGTCCCTATTTTTCTACTTGCATTTTTTACTTGCTTTAGAACTGCTAAGTTGGCAGAAGCTGGGACAAGTAACGGGAGCTCACTCTGTTCCACGGCACTAGGGATTCGAACTGCTGAACTGCTGACCTTCTGATCGACAAGCTCAGCATCTTAGCCGGTGAGCCACCGTGTCTCATATGCTGTTAAGAGCTCCTCAATAATGACAACAGAGATACCTCAGTGCTTGGATCTGTGCAGAAGATCTTCATATTTCTTAATATGAAGAAGAAATCAAAATATGCCACTTAATGCCCCAAAATGTATTTTAACATGTATTTTAATATTTTAACACACTTTTATTGGTTATTTTATTGTTGTGAGCCGCCCTGAGTCCTACGGAGATAGCGCGGCATATAAATTAAATAAAATAAAATAAATAAATAAATAAAATAACAATGGTCTTCTGCATGGCCACCACAAAATTATAACCACAATTTACAGTATTTCTCACACCCAAATCCTGTACTGATGTTCATCCACATTTTTCTTTCTTTGCTATATGGTTTCATTGTCTTTTTGTTATTTGAGGGATTGCTTTGTCGTTTATATATATTGATACTAGATGCCTTCAGCATTCTGAATTGAAGTGAAAAGACAAGATGGATGGATGGAGTGATACTTTAAACTGTGCTAGAAAGACAGAAAATGGAAAATCAGAGTTGATAGTGAATAAAATCTTCCAAGACAAGTTCAACTGTTTTCAGCTGATGACAACAATCGTGATTAAATGAATTATGCTTAAAAGTGAATGAAAAGGCCGAACAGCAAATATTAATAGAATATGAGAGACAGCAGTGTGATTATAGGCACTCAACAGATATAAATGAGTGAGAAGGATTCTATGTATTTATTTATTTATTATTTAAATTTTTATACCGCCCTTCTCCCGAAGGACTCAGGGTGGTGTACAGCCAACAATACAACACACATATTCATAAAATTTAAAAACAGTTTAAAAACATATTAAATAATTTGGCCCCAATATTATTAAAAAACAAACAAACCTAAAACAGCCATTAAAATTCATGTTTAAGCCAGCCCACCTTGTTGAAACAATAATGTCTTGTGGTCAATCAGTAACAGTGCATGCCCACCATTTGCTCAGGTATAGACTTTTTTTGTGGTACTTATGGAACTTATGGCCATACCACTACTAGTGGTAGTTCTCAGCAGCCTCCCAAGTAGACCAGACAGAAAACACAACAAGATGAACAGTTGGCAGTTCACTTCCATCCATTGGCAGTTCACTTCTGTCTATCCGGGACATAGCATATAAGCTATGCTTGACCAGGGTGCACAGTATTGTCTGGGACACTACACATTCTCTTCACAACTTCTTTTCCTTGTTACCTTCTGGGAGGAGGCTTCGTGGTATCCGAAGCAGAACATGCAGATTCATTCACAGTTTTGTTCCATAAAGTATCAACCTTGTGAACTCTCAAGCTTCTTCTTTCCAATATATATTCAAGATGGACAGTGATTCATTCATCTGCTACCCGGAAGGGGTTCCTTCTGGGTACCAGACAAATATGGCGGCTCCATATTGATCGCCGAGGACGAGGGGGCGATGTTAGGCTCTTTCGGAGGTGTTGGGGGACCAGCTGACCATCTTGCAACCCCCACCCAGCAAGCTGAAGTGTAGCCGGCTCGAATCGAGCCGCAGATGGAGCCAGAAGATCATTAAGCCGCCGTGGAGGTTGTTAGGGATGTGTGGCAAGCGGCAGGCAGCGGCGAGCGCTAAGACCGGGGCCTGGCTGTCACGAGCCAAACGGCTGCTAAGCTAACGCGGTTGAAGCAACGATCAGAAATGTTGCTATGGCGGTGGCAGCGGCAGCGGAGACCGCGGCGATGGTGCCTGGGCTGCAGAAAATCTAATCTGCTGCAGGCTGGGCGCCGTGGGCGGCGAAGCAGGGGCAGTGGCCATGGCTACAGGGGCGGAGCTGGTTGCCATGACACTCACAACAATGATGACGACAACAATAACAACAGCAACATTGGGAGACTAGGCTGCCCTCTTCGTGATGATAGAGAGAGCTTTGCTGCAAACGACTACTTCCCCCTCATTATAATAGGAAGCGGGCCTGGACAACTCCCCCTTAAATATTAAAGGAGAGGTTTCAACATAATTACCTGAATGGCCCTGTCTAAAAGAGCATGATGGTGATGGGGGCTGAAAAATGAGGACATAATTCTTTTGATCTTCCCCTCAACCATTTCTCCCCCCCCCCCCCTTACTAGACCTAGACCTAGTTTGGGCCATTCAGCGAAACCTTGCAGCTGCTTGATCAATTTACAGCCTTCATTTTAAACATTTTTAAACATTTTCCTCCCAACTATCCTGATTGTCCTGGCTATCCTGATTATTCGATCTCATCTCTTCTGCCTGGATGCTCCACCTTACTTTTCCACCTTACCTTCAGATTTGCTTGTATCAAAAAGGGAGGAAGCACAGACATCGAGAGTCTTGAACGATTTATCTATACATCTATTCACTTGGATGGGATGGACCATCTCCTCTACTGTTTTTGAAACTGTAGACTGGTCACTATGAGAAGGCAGTCATTAAGACTCTTATCCCCCTTTTGGACCAACTTATTTAATCACAAGACTTCCCATCACCATGAAAGGGTGATGGTATTCCGATGTTATAGTATACCGGCTTCCTTGTACAACTATCCACCTTACCTTTTTGTCTTAACCATCTATTTTAAACCATCTTTAACACCTTTAAGAAGAAAATTAGCCTTTCATCACTTCCAATTCCATCTCTCCTCTAATGTATTCAAAAACAGAACTCCTCACACTGCGAGATTCCCCCCTCTCGCAGGTTTGGCCCTCCCAATTATCTAGGGCCGCCCTCAAGGACGGGTTTTGGAACCCCGAGAGGTGGTATGCTAAGAACCGGAAGCTTTGGGGTTTTTTAGATAGTTTTTCAAACTCTATTTTAAAAAGATCTGGGAGGAGGGTGGTTTCTAATGTAAATAAGGAGGCTGGGGGACCTCCTGGGAGGGGGGTGGGTTGTGTGGGTTCAGGGGTTAATCTGCAAGGGACGGGGTCTAGTCCGGCTAAGGAGCACGACGGAGGTGATACGAAATCCGGAGTCAAGGAGGGGGTTAGAGCTTATACTATCGGTAGACATTACATCAGTACTATAGGTGGGAGGGGCAGATATGGCGGGAGTAGGGGGCCATATCAAGTGAAGGGAGTACGCGCTCGCTGTCTTCAAGCGGTGGCATGCTCCGGCCCCCAATGCTCTGCTCGTTCCCCAGGTTGCACAGACTCTCAGACCCTGGACCTTCGGCTGATGCTATGCAACGCCAGGTCTGTGGTAAACAAAGCCCCCCTCATTTGTGATCTTGTTCAAGAGGGGGGAGCGGACCTGGCAGGTATTACGGAGACCTGGCTGGGCCAGGAGGGCGGGGTTTCTCTCATAGAGATGTGCCCACCTGGTTTCCGAGCATTTCATCAGCCAAGGTCACAGGGGAGGGGTGGGGGGTGGCAGTTATCATTAGAGAAGGTCTTGGCCCGAGGGAGGCCACTGTTCCTCAGACGGTCAGATGTGAGTCCCTCCTTGTGAAGTGGGGTCATGGGGTACAGATGGGCTTGCTAGTTACGTACCTGGCTCCCTGCTACGTGGCGGCAGCCCTGCCTGAGCTACTCAACGTTATAGCCGCGGTGGCGGTTGATATCCCTAGGCTTATAGTCATGGGAGATTTCAACCTGCCATCCGTCGGTGAGGCGTCTGAGGTGGCTCAGGAGTTCATGGCTTCCATGATGGCCATGGACCTGACCCAGTTAGTTCATGGCCCTACTCACACTGAGGGAAACACGCTGGACCTGGTTTTTGTCTCTGGTCAGTGGTTGAGTGATCTTGAGATAGGGGATATAGTGATTGAGCCCTTGTCATGGTCGGATCACTCCCTCCTTCACTTTGACCTTCGAACCACCACACCCCGCCGCAGGGAGGCGGAACCGATAAGGTGGTTCCGCCCCAAGCGCCTGATGGACCCAGATAGGTTCCAGAAGGAGCTTGGGCCATTTCCTGAGGCTCTGGCACATGGCTCGATCGAAGACCTGGTGGCCACCTGGGATAGGGAGGCTGCCGGGGCCTTGAATCGAGTCGTGCCTTTGCGGCCTCTGACTCGACGCCAATCTCGCCTGGCTCCTTGGTACACTGAGGAGCTGAGGGAGATGAAGCGTCGGAAAAGACACCTGGAGAGCAGTTGGAGAGCCAGCCGATCTGAATCTGACCGAACACTGGTAAGATCTCATATTAAGACTTACCTAGTGGCGATAAAAGCGGCAAAACATAACTATTTTTCCGCTCTTATTGCATCATCAGATAACCGCCCGGCCGCCTTGTTTAGGGTGACCCGCTCCCTGCTCCTTCAGGAAACGCGGGAAGACCCCTTGGAGGGTAGAGCCGAGGATTTTGTTCAATATCTGTATGATAAAATCGCTCAGATTCGGGAACACCTGGACTCTGACATAGTAGATTCAGGGGAAAGGATGGAGGCAGGTCTTGAGAATACCACCTGAAAAGAGTTTGATTCTGTGACTCCCGAATATGTGGACAGGATACTGGGGAGGCTGAATGCTACCACATGTTTATTAGACCCGTGTCCCTCCTGGTTGGTGCTGGCCTCTCGGGAGGTTACACGAGGCTGGCTCCAGGGGATTATAAATGCTTCTCTGAGTGAGGGTGTCTTTCCTGCTGCCTTGAAAGAGGCAGTGGTGAGACCTCTCCTCAAGAAGCCTTCCCTGGACCCGACAATATTGGCTAATTACCGTCCAGTCTCCAACCTTCGCTTCGTTGCGAAGGTTGTTGAGAGTGTGGTAGCACAACAGCTTCCTCAGTACCTGGATGAATCATCTTATCTGGATCCGTTCCAGTCGGGCTTCAGGCCTGGACACAGCACGGAAACGGCATTGATTGCATTGGTTGATGATCTCTGGAGGGCTCGGGACAAGGGTTGTTCCTCTGCCCTGGTCCTATTAGATCTCTCAGCGGCTTTTGATACCATCGACCATGGTATCATGCTGCACCGGCTGGAAGAGTTGGGAGTGAGGGGCACCGTGTTGCGATGGTTCTCCTCCTTTCTCTCTGACCGGTCGCAGTCTGTGTTGGCAGGGGGGCAGAGATCGACCCCGAGGCCCCTTATATGTGGGGTACCACAGGGATCGGTTCTCTCGCCCCTTCTGTTCAACATTTATGTGAAGCCACTGGGTGAGATCATCCATGGTTTCGGGGTGAAGTACCACCAGTACGCTGATGACACCCAGCTGTACATCTCCACCCCAGACCACCCCAATGATGCCCTTGAAGTGATGTCCCGGTGCCTGGAGGCTGTACGGATCTGGATGGGGAGGAACAGACTCAGGCTCAACCCATCCAAGACCAAGTGGCTGTGGTTTCCGACATCCCGATATAGTCAGTTGGTGCCAACGCTGACTATTGGGGGCGAGTCATTGGCCCCCACGGAGAGGGCTCGAAACTTAGGCATCCTTCTGGACTCACAGCTATCTTTAGAAGAACACCTGACGGCTGTGGCCAGAAGGGCTTTTTATCAGGTTCGCCTGATACGCCAGTTGCGCCCCTTTCTAAATCGGGACTCATTAAACACGGTCACTCATGCCCTCGTCACTTCCCGCCTGGACTACTGCAATGCTCTCTACATGGGGCTCCCCTTGAAGAGCACCCGGAGGCTCCAGTTGGTCCAGAATGCAGCCGCGCGGGTAGTTATGGGAGCGATGTGGCGCTCCCATGTGACACCCCTCCTGCGCGAGCTGCACTGGCTTCCTGTGTTCTTCCGGGTGCACTTCAAGGTTTTGGTTACCACCTTTAGAACGCTCCATGGCTTAGGACCGGGGTATCTTCGAGACCACCTTCTGCCACCAGTACCCTCTCACCGACCAGTACGCTCCCATAGAGAGGGGCTTCTCAGGGTGCCGTCGGTCAAACAGTGTCGACTGACGGCCCCCAGGGGGAGAGCCTTCTCTGTGGGGGCACCCACCATGTGGAACAAGCTCCCCCCAGAGATACGGACAATCCCAGATCTCCGCGCTTTCCGCCGTGCCCTCAAGACGTTTCTATTCCAGAAGGCTGGCCTGGACTAACCTCTTCTAAAATTGCTCTTATATTCTTAAATCTTAATCTCATAAATTTAGAGTTTTAATTTTAGGTTTAAGACCAAATTATTTAATTGTATTTTAATCAATTCTTTAAAATATTTGTATTATATGTATTTTATCATTTGTCTGTACACTGCCCTGAGTCCCCCGGGAGTAGAGCGGTATATAAATATAATATTATAATAATAATAATAATAATATATATGTGTGTGTGTGTGTGTGTGTGTGTGTGTGTGTGTGTAAATGTATTTATATGTTTATTATTTTTAATGTGTAATTGTCTACCCACAGTAAAAAATGACAAAGATGTGTATCTGTCTCTGTCCGTCCGTCTCTCTGTCTATCATGTATCTATCTATCTATCTATCTATCTATCTATCTATCTATCTATCTATCTTGTATCTATATATCATCTATCTATCTATCTATCTATCTATCTATCTATCTATCTATCTATCTTGTATCTATCTATCATCTATCTATCTATCTATCTATCTATCTATCTATCTATCTATCTATCTAATTTTACTTTAGTGTAAGGCTACATTAACGGAACCTTGCACCAATTCTTATACCAAGATCTGGCATAAGGGATATTGCTTTTCCTACCAGGTGAGTCCTCTATTGCAACATTGGGTTACAAGCTAGGAGAAAAAAACACAAAATTTTCACTGTAAGTCATGTAGTGCTAATTTCAAGGCCACATAGGGTTGGCTTTGAGATTTCAACAGAAGCTATAGGTAGTACTGGATTGCTAAAATGGCAACTTAACCAACAATGCCTGAGGCTTTGTTCAAAGGAGGTGCACTATGCCATCATTCAAGAGAAGATATTCTCAATTCAGAACCCTCAGTTATGGAATTCCCTTCATATCCAGCCATTATTGATTCTATGTCAACTATTTAATTTTCAGCGCCAGCTAATGACCTTCCTATTCTTTGAGGCTTCTGGCCAAGCTTATGCTGGTGGGTTGTTTAATATCTTGCTGACATTGTAATGAGATCATTTTGGGTTATAATTTGGGCAATTTTGTATGATTTGTATTGATCTGTTTTCTTATATCCAAATATAGAATGAAAAGGAGGCTGGCTTTTTATCAATTAAAAAAAATGGTTTAAGATTTGCAAATTAGCTGTGAGATCAAAACCATTAAGCTGGAGAAATGCTAGATAGTAGTTAGAAGTCTGATCATTTAAGGCTTTGATGAACTGCCAAATGTTAGAACAGATTAGAAGAAAGAGAGAGAGAGAGAGAGATGGAGAGAGAGAGATCTGAAGACCGCATTATATAAAGTGAGTGTACTTTTTAAACTCATGGATTTAAATTTACAGGAGAAAAGAAAAGGTTTAAGCACACACACACACACATAGATATATCCAATCTAATTAGAGTCAAGAAAAAGGTGATTGAAAAGAAATGACATCATTGCAAATTGCCAGTGAAATGTATCCCAGCTTAATCTTTCTTAAGTAGTGTGAAAGCTTATCCACAAGACAAAAATATCATTAATTTACGAAGTACCCTTTGCAATGGATAGAGAAAATGTTCCTTTTGACTACAGGTTTTTTACCCTGATGGGATATAATGTATATTGGAAAAAAAAGATAAATCTAAGCTTGTCTGCTTCTCTATGGCTGTAGTATATGAAGATCAGAATTGCTGTGGAAGTTTGGGCAATAATGGGCACAGACTATTTTGAAAACACTAGTTTTATAATGTATGATTTAGCTCACAGAATGCCCCAAGTGTAATCTCCAAGATCTTTATTTTAAATAAATGTGGAGAGCTTACATGAAAACAACAACAACACACACACACACACACACAAAACTGGACATGTGACCAACTTTATGATGAGACAGCAGGTTTGAAAAGAGCAGGTTAATCTGTCTGAGATTCCAGACAGCTATTGTAGCAAAGATTATATGGATTTCTAATTCTTTTACTAACTTAGTTTGCACATTTTAGTAGCATTCTGTTCCCAGAAAGCAGAGAACCTGTTAAGAAAGTGACATCACCTCCTGAACCAAAGAAACAAGCTGAGAGCCTATAGCTGTGATGGCGAACCTATGGCACGCGTGCCACAGGTGGCACGAGGAGCCATATCAGTGGGCACGTGAGCTCAGCTTCAGTGGGCCCGGAAGTCGGCAAACAGGCCATTTCCGGCCTCCAGAGGGCCTCCGGGGGGCTGGGGAAGGCCGTTTTCACCCTCCCCAGGCTCCTAGAGAGGCTCTGGAGCCTGGGGAGAGCAAAAAAACAGGCCTACCAGGCCCACCGAGCCAAAATTGGGGAGGGGAGCAAGGGGGGAGTCTTGGGCACATGCACGGGGGGCATAGAATTATGGGTGTGGTCACCTGTGTAACTGCCCAAGCTTCCCCCCACTTTTGGCATGCGATGGCAAAAAGGTTAGCCATCACTGGCCTATAGATATAATAATGCCACCTTCCCTCATAGGGAAAGATTGGTCTAGTAACCAAAAAAGATCCACCAAAACAAGAAAAATATACAGCAACAACAATAAAAAGGGAAGACTAGTTAATAAAGCTGGGTCTGGTTAAGAAAGCCAAAAGTGTTGGCTCCATCATCACTGCAGAAAATAGCTGGCTAAACTAAAAAAAAAAAAAATGGCTGCCTGCAGGGGTGGGATTCAGCCTATTTAGACCGGTTCGGGTGAGCTGGTTACTCCAACAATCAGCTGAGAGTGAACCAGTTCGCTCCAACGATCATGTGGGCCTGCCCGCTGCCCCTGCGCTATACTGACCTTTCTTTTCTTCTTTTTTTTGAGGCCCAGGTGATAGGTGTGGCAGAGTGGATTGCCGCACCTCAGCTGTTTTACTCACCGGGGCTGCAGTTGAAAGTAAGTTTTAGACCAGTTTGGAAATGAACACTCGTTTGGCGTGCTCAGCGAACTGGTTGTTACACGGGTTGAATCCCACCACTGGCTGCATGGGTCAGGGAAGGTACGTGAGGAGGCAGTGTGACACTGGGAGAAGTGTGTGCGGGGGGGGGGTGCACAAATGCATGGAAGGTACATGGGGTGGCATGGGTCAGGAGCATGCATGGGAGCTGTACCATGTGGGTCAGGGAAAACGTGTGTGGCAGACAGCACAATTCAGGGGAATGTGTAGGGCCTGGCCTTGGCCAGGAAAGCTATGTTGGCACTCTTTCCCCTTTCTTTCCCTTCCTTTCCTTCCAGCAGATATGTGGTTGCTGCTGAGTAGGGGAGGGAGTGGGGCATTGCAAAACTGGCTAAGAAACTGTCACAGAACATTGAAAATGAAGATCACATGACTGCAGCAAATCCAACAAGCACAGCAACAGCCAGTAGCAATGAAGCAGCCACAATTTCCCCAAATTTCATTCCTGTAGGAATCATGGATTTTGGGCATATTTTAAAAATTAGCCCATTTGAGGTACCTTGGTTAAAAAATTATTGCCATATGATGTGACTCTTCACCCAGTTAAAGGACATGACAGTGAGAATTTTAGTAGTATATAGATAGATATTACAAGGAACTATTAATAGAGGGATTTTATACACACACACACACACACACACACATGAGATATTACAAGGAACCTTTTCTGAGCACCCTTAATACATATTGGCTTCCATATTTTGCTTCTGACTGATGCAGAAAAGGTTGGATCAAACTGACGTGCTTAGGGAAGGAAAGAGACTGATGGTAACTCTTCTTTTTCACGGCAGAAATGGCTTTTTGAGCCACAGATAGAACCGAGATAAACTTATTCTCTCTTGTATATTTCTCTAACGCATAGCTCAACATTTTATCTCTCCTGGCGGCTTTCCAGCTGCAGTCTCTGCTTCATAAAATTCCATGGAAGCCATTCAATTATATGGGAGAAACATAAAGTGATATTAAGCTTAATGGCTAGTGGACAGGATACAAAAACTATTCCTGGTTTCTCCTGATATTTTAACATCTGTAAAAGCTGTTCGCTCCTCTTGCAAAAATTGAATTGGCTGGTGTATCCTCTGGGGCAAATATTTTCACCCTCTTCAAAGCATTTGCTGAATGAAGAATGGCACAGGTAACAAGTCTGTTGCATGAGCTACATGGGGTGCTGGTCTCTTCTGGTCCAATTCAAGATGTTTCATAAGTTTATTTGTCAAGCATATATAAGATAACAGGTAAAAGTATAAACATACTTGGAATACATGAAAAGAGTAAGTAAAAAGGAATATTAGGACAGGGACGGTAGGCACACTGGTGCACTTATGCACACCCGTTACAGACCTCTTGGGAATGGGGTGAGGTCAACAGTAGACAGTTTAAGGTTAAAGGTTTGGGGGTTTGGGAAAGAAACTACAGAGTCAGGTAGTGCATTCCAAGCATTGACCACTCTATTATTGAAGTCATATTTTCTGCAATTGAGTTTGGAACGGTTTATCTTGAGTTTGTATCTATTATTTCCTCGCGTATTGTTGTGGTTGAAGCTGAAGTAGTCGTTGACAGGAAGGACATTGTGGCAGATAATTTTATGTACTATGCTTAGGCCAGACTGAAGTTGATGTAGTTCTAAGTTGTCTAAGCCCAAAATTTGGAGTCTGGTGGCATAAGGTATTTTATTGCAGTTAGCGGAATGGAGGACTCTTCTTGTAAAATATCTCTGGACTCTCTCGATTGTATTTATGTCTGATATGCAGTGCGGGTTCCAAACAGATGAGCTGTATTCAAGAATTGGTCTAGCAAATATTTTGTATGTTTTGTAGTAGTACAACATTACCAAAGAAGAAGCTATGCAAGATTAGGTTAACAACTCTTAATGCCTTTTTGGCAATGTTGTTACAGTGGGCTCGGGCACTACATGGCATGGGGCCAGGCTACTTATAGAATCATATGCATCCTGTTACACCAGCTGTTCCCATTTGGTCAGGCAAGGAAGGTATGTTTCAGACCCCATCAGCCAAAGAACTCTGACCTCAGGGTCTAGGAAGAGAGCCTTCTCTTGTCCCCACCCTCTGGAGCACTTTTCTCCCCCCCCCCCCCCCCCAGAGGTGAGGCAGGCCTTCAGGAAAGACATGAAACATGGCTCTGCAGCCTTGCTTGGGGGTGGGGGTGAGGGGACAGAGGAACTGTAAGATTACTTAATACCCCAAAAGCCCTTCCTCTGAATTTTAATTAATTTTACATTCCTTTTTAACTTTTATGCCGTACTCAGTGGTGGGATTCAGCAAGTTCAGGCCGGTTCGCTAAATTGCTGGCTGGCTCTGCCCTTCCCCTCCCCTCCCCTTCCAGGAGTCCCCACACGCCCTGTTTTGGCTCCCAGGTATGTGCAGAGAGGCCTACTAGGCCGAAAATGGGGTGCAGGAGGAGGTAGCACGGGCCCCCATGGCCTGTTTTTGCTCTGGGGATTGTGCAGGACACCCCCTGGTCATGCCCACCATGGCCACGCCCACCCAGCTGGTCATTAGGGCAGAGAACCTATTGTTAAATTATTTGAATCCTATCACTGGCCATACTGTTCTTATAGCTTTAATATTTTATTACACTCCTTCCAGAGTCTCTCTGTGAGGGAGATGGGCTGACAGATAGATGGGGGGGGGGGGGGGGGGAGAGAGAGAGGGAAAGAAAGAGAGAGAGAGAGAGATGGTAGGCAGATATTAAATATATAGGAATTCTGTCTTCTTTCACACCAGATTCAATGCCTATCTTTCTCCACAATGTATCTGCAATTCTTTTACACATAAAGAACCCAAACTAACTAGATGTATCATCAGAAAGGCCTGAGAATCTACTTGTGAGATCAGCTCTATCAACTGTAAACCAAATTAGCAAAGAGTAAACCTTAAGCAACCTTGGAAAGAAAATGTGCTTATTCTGATTTCTTTTCCAAAACAATTAACACAACTGAAGCCTCCAAAGCTTCATGCAAACTGAAGCATTTTTTAGACCAAAATCTTTTTAGAATTTTACACATTGCCCACCATTTGGAACAAAACAGAAATGCATATTTGGGGGGGTGTACTTAGAAAAGAAGTATTTATTTGCACTTTGCTAGATAAATAATAGTGAGAAATGTACCTGAAAATACACAAGTGTGTTTCAGTAGATTTTTCTTTTTCCTTTTTCCTCTTCTGGTTGAATTTGCACGTTGATGCAGAAAGCACTGGTCAAAAAAAAAAAAAAAGGGGGGGGGGAGGAAATTGAATAAAAGAATAATGGACAGATTCACTTGTTCCCAGCCAGATGACTCATAAATTGATTACCAGCAAAATGTCACATCAAAAACAAGAGAGTAATTTTTCCACACCTTCCCCCTCCTTCTATAGATATATGTGAAGGATAAAATACACAAACAGTGAGATTTCAAACCTGTAGTGTGGTCATACAGCTTAGAAAAGGCAGATACAAATTCTGCAGAATGGATGGCTTCTTTTGGTCACTCACACTGACAGAATGTCCAAGTCCATAAAAGATCAGTAGGCCTGATCTTTTACCTTCAAACCTTGTAAGAATGCATTTCAAATGAGCTGGAAAAGCTAATGGTAGAACACTTGTTTTAGACAATCTGAGGTAACCTCCTGCGGTAAATGATCAGGTAGCTTGAGTCAGGAAGGGTGCATGGTCCGTCCAAGAGGTGCTGTGTGGGTCCGGGAGAAATGCATGTGGAGGTGCCACGTGGGTCAGAGAAGGCACTTGGGAAGGTGCCTTGTAGATCAGGAAGGATGCGTGAAAGAATGGTGCATGGTATGAAGGAAGGGTGCATGAGGTACAGGTGCTATGTGGGTCAGGGAAGTGTGTGGGGGGAGTTAGCATTGGGTCAAGACGCATGGCACAAGAAGTGCCATGTGGATAAGAGAAAGCATGCAGGGGGGCAGAACAAATTGGGGGATCATGTGTGTGCCAACATGGGTCAGGAAACCTTCCTTCCTTCCTTCCTTCCTTCTTTCCTTCTTTCCTTCTTTCCTTCTTTCCTTCTTTTCTTCCTTTCCACGGATATACAAATAATTTGACCTAATATTTACTTGCAAATTTTGTACAAATTCATTTCAAATAAGCTGAAAAAGGCCACAGCTAATGCCGAAACACTTGTTTTAGACCAGAGGTGTCAAACTCAAAGCCCGCTGCCAGATCCATCCCACAGGGTGCTTAGATCTGGCCCATGGGGCCGCCCTGAAAACAGCGAAGGCTTGGTCTGTGATGCCTCTGCCAGCAAAAATGGAGCTCAGGAGAGCCGTGTGCAGCCCTCCGAGGCTCCATTTTCAGCCATTCTCCCCCAGGGCCCCATTTTCAGCCAGGACAGCCTCCTGCAGCCCTCTTCCAGCAAAAACGGAGCTCATGTCTCCATTTTTGTTGGCAATGGGTTGCAGGAGGCTGTCCTGGCCAAAAATGGGGCCCCAGGGGGCCACGCACGGCCCCTCTGAGCTCCATTTTTGCTGGCAGAGGGCCATGCCTACCCCACCCCAGCCACACACCCCACCTACCTCAGGCCACAATCCTGATGTGGCCCTGAATGAAATTGAGTTTGACACCCTGTTTTAGACAATCCCAAACAATCTCCTGCAGTATCTACATGTAAATGATCATAGATCAATTGTCTATAAAGGCTTCTCTTTCATTGTAAGAATAAATGGACTGGGGAAGATGGTCTGATTCAACAGGAAACAGATTCAGGTGTGTCCCTTTGAGCTTTACCTGCAGACAGGATCACTGGAGTAGCCAGATTAAAGGACAAAGGGGCTTCCAGGTGAGAACAGATGTTTCTAGGGAGTTTGGCAGCTGGACATCTTTTAAAGCAAAGCATTTCTACCTAATATATATGCCCATGATGCCAAGAAAAAGTCTTCCTCCCCTTTTCATTGTTTCTTTTCCCCATCCTCTTGTTCCAGCAGACTCTTAAATTATTCTTTATTCCAAGCTGATACTGATAGGTTTAAGGCAGGGAAGATACATTGCCAAGCAGAGTTACAGATCCCATGACCGTTGCCCCGTAATCCAGAGCAGCTGGATATCCATCATTTCATTTTTCTTTTTGGTTTTTATTTAAAACAACAACAAAACAAAACAAAAACTCCCAGCACATTCCTTTTTTTTTTTAAAGGCAAAAAGTAATCTCAGCTTGGCCTGTGTTGTTATCCTTTTAAAGGCATTAAGTGCCCAATATAACATAAGAAAAATGGTGGTTGTACACTCTTCTGTAAATCCTTTGGCTGTTAAAAGGGAGTAAAAATGATGGGTTTCAAGAACCAAGGCATTGTTTTCCATTTGTATTAGGATCATTACTTTTATGAGGGTTTTACTGCACTTTTTGGGGCGCAGCCAAATCTTTTTGCCTTCCTTGTCTCCAGAGGGAGCTGAGTGTGACTTAACTTCTGCACTGAAATAAATACTGCAGTTTGTGGAAACAAAAGTTACAAAGTATAAACCTCAAATCTTGGAAATCACAGATGAGCAAGAGTAAAAAAGGAATTAAGGTAAAGAAAAGGTTCCCCTTGCACATATGTGCTAGTCATTCCCAACTCTAGGGGTCAGTGCTCATCTGTGTTTCAAAGCCAAAGAGCCAGTGCTGTCCAAAGACGTGGTCATGTGGGCCGCATGACTAAACGTCAAAGGTGCACAGAACGCTGTTACCTTCCCACAAAGGTGGTCCCTATTTTTCTACTTGCATTTTTTATGTGCTTTCGAACTGCTAGGTTGGCAGAAACTGGGACAAGTAACAGGAGCTCACCCCATTATGCGGCAGTAGGGATTCAAGCTGCTGAACTGCCAACCTTTCTGATCGACAAGCACAGCGTCTTAGTCACGGAGCCAGTGCGTCCTCCCCACAAAAAAGGAATTTTGTGCCAATTTTGTTTTTGTTTTTTAAAGTGAGCAGATCAGGATCGTCTTCCCCCCAAATGCAATTAAATATAAACCATTCACATTAATTTAAAAAAAATACTCTCATATTTACAAGTTCCAAAAATAGAGCAGCAATATATTTAATTTTGAAAAGGGGGAAATTTAAATTCCTGGGGCCAAAGGTCCAAAGCTATTGGGCTTCATATTTGTGGGAAACGTGATCAGAACAGACCCTCCAAGTCCTCAGCAAAAAAAGAGTTTCTGTAGGACTCAGAACTCAGGAGAACATTTTCCACACATCTGTCTGTGTCAAATATTGACTGCCATCAAAGATCTGAGGGGACAGAACTTATTTCATGTTTCCTTGTTAATATGCTGTACATTTCTCTATTCTTCATGGCAGCCAAAGCAAAGATGAGAGATACCCTAGATTTGATCATACCAGAAAAGAACAGAGAAAAAATGGATTATAGAACCTTAAATACATAGTATAGAAGATGAATGGTGGGAATTCAGCATCTACTGTATTTTTCAGAGTATAAGATGCACCTTTTTCCCCCAAAAAAGAGGGGGAAAATCTGGGTGCATCTTATACTCCAAATGTAGCCCCACCCAGCCTCGCAAATGGAGATTTCAGAGGCTGAAAGAAGCCTCTGAAAGAAGCTTCAGAAAAAAAAGCCTCAGAAACTTCAGAAAAAAAGCATCTGAAAGGCTTTTATCTAAAATAATATGGCAAGCAACAAAAGAAGAATCGGTAGAGGTTCTAACCAAACTATGATAACAAATCTGGAGAATGACACAATAACCAACAGATTGGAAGAGGTTAATCTACATACCAATACCAAAAAAAGGAGATTGAACGGAGTACAGATAGTCCTTCAGAATAAAAGCCTCTGAAAGAAGCTTCAGAAAAAAGCCTTTTTCCTGAAGCTCTATTTTGGAGGCTTTCAGAGGCAGAAAAGAACTTTTTTTTCTGAAACAGAGTTTCAGAAGTTTCAGAGGCAGAAAAAAAAGCAAGGCACAAAGCTCACAACCAATGAACCTGTTGCTAAAATTCACCTCTGGAAACAGCTGATTGGGGGTATTCCGGAGGCTGATCCACCCACCAATCAGTTTTTTTCTTATTTTCCTCCCCAAAACTAAGGTGCGTCTTATACTCCGAAAAATACGGTATTTCTGCTCATAAGTTGTTCCATCCTGAAAAATCTTCTTTGCAAACTCTACCTTTCCTGTACTTTATTGTATGATTTTTAGATCTGTTTTAGGAACTGAGATGAAAGAAAGAAACTGATTACTAAAGCAAACGTCTATGGAGATTCTCAGTCATCCATCCAGGTCATGGTTGTCCCAAAGGTGCTTCTGGACTAATATTAAAGCAACTTCTCCTAATCAGGTGCCTTCTGTATATGCTAGATATGAGCAACAGGCTTGAAATTCTGAAAAGTCCTGATGTCTCTGGATAGAAAGTATTGGATTGGGCAAAAGTCTCTTCATGCCTGGAGAAAGAGAGCTTCATTGAAATGAAGTGCATAAGGGAAGGAACGCAAAGAGATGAAAATCGCAAATCCCAAAGATCAAGAAAAAGAGAAGAAGGCACCAAGGGATTGAAAGAAAAGTTATGAATGATAGTGTGATAACACTACTATAGATCAGTTTTATAGCCACATTCTCCCACCTAAGTGTGTTGGGTCTTGGCTTAAATAGCTTTAAAAGGTGATAAAACAAAGTCATGGAAGAAGAATCTAGTAATGTATTATAAGTCCTGATATTTCAATGGAACCTCTACATCCTGAGACAGGACAGATTTGAATACTAATTGCTTCATTCATTGCTTGTGTATTTTCCAGACCTAGCTGCCCATTCGCTTTCGTCAAAATTACTAAAGCATTCTTTAGTTCGCATGCACACATTCTTTGTTTTGCACTGAACTCATAATGCCAGTTATGCTATTTCTTTATTTTTATCCCTGTTTTCTCAACTCCTGAGAAGACAAGTTCTTGGAAAATTGGAATATTCCTTCTTCTGAAGCAGGGCAATGGGCATTCTCTGCCATGCTTCTTGTCTGTCCCTTTCAAGATTACCAGTCATTCCCCTTGGGGATCTAATATGCAGCACTGTTAATACAGGCATTCATTTTGAGAGAAGTGCATTCGTTCAGATCTACTAACGGGATTTACTTTCCTTATAAACAGAATATGGCCGGTAGATAAGGAGGTAACTCACAGAAAATTGAGAGCAACCAGAGCTGTTTTAATCAGAACGGATGCGTGAGGGAACTTTGGGAGAAAAACTGGAGTAAAAACTGGAAGGGGAGATTAAGTCAGAGCTTTATTTGAAGGGGTGAGTATAATACTGAGCCAGACATTTTCTTTGGCAAATTCTGACTTGAAATCTTGAGACTGGTGTAAAGAGACCAGACCTATCCCTGTTCCTCCTGATATAATAATGCAAAGTGGGATTATCACTCAGCAGTAGAGCAAGTACATGTCGTGCAGAGTCCCAATTTCCTGAGGTATGCTACAAAATTGAATGCTCACCAGCTGATTTCTTTTCTTCCGAACTGGTGTCCTTTCATGTCTCTCACACAAATATTTCCATAAATGGCTATAAAAATGCAAAACAACATAAAATAAAGGAGTGCAATATTACATTCTCTTTTTTATTCTCTCTCTCTGCTTAAAAATAATTTAAAAGAACGTGATGCATCATTTTGGAACTTCTTGGAAGAGTGGTGGGGGAGGCTACCTTCTCCGAGACTTGTTTGATGCAGATCAGAGCAGTAAACATCAGACTCCTTGTTCATTGCTGACAACTCAACACTTTTTGAGGAATCAAAACAAATTAGAAATCAGATTTTCTAGTTCTCTTGCATCTCCTGACAGTTCCTTGGGGGCATTTTTTCATGTATAGCCAAGGAGAATGGAATAATAGCCAAACCAGAATAGCAGGGTCAAACCAGAGATGAAGATAATTGTCTTAGAGTTTAATCTGGCAGAGGCAGGCGTAAAAACACAGCGAATTGTGTTTTTAATGGAAAATCCCTGGAACCTGGAGGTCCTAAAACTGAGAGACAATCTTGCTAAGGTTGATCTCAAGCTTATGCTTTCCCAACCAAGCTTATACAACACCTAGGCATGAAGATAGAATCTCCATGATGTTATTTGGTCAGTTAGGAGTGAAGATATAAACAGAATAATAGAGATGGAAGACTCTGGAGATCTTCTAGTCCAACCCCTTGCTCAAGCAGGAGACCCTATATCATTCCAGATAAGTGACTATCCAGTCTCTTCTTGAAAACCTCCAGTGATGTAGCACCACAGCATCTGAAGGCAAGCCACTCTACCGGTTAATTGTTCTCACAGTTAGGAAGATTCTCCATATTTTTTCCAACAAGCCAGGCAGACTTAAGAAATTTTAAATATTTTAATTGGTTTGTTAGTTTTAAATTTTGGGGCCAAATTTATATATATTTTAATTGTTTTTTATATTTGCATTTCATGTTTTTATTTTTGGCTGTACACCGCCCTGAGTCCTCAGGGAGAAGGGCAGTATATAAATTGGAAATAAACTAAACTAAACTTAGTTCTAAGTTGCTTCTCTCCTTGATATGTTTCCATCCATTGTTTCTTCTCTTGCCTTCTGGTGCTTTGGAAAATAGGTTGACCCTTTTTTGTGGCTGCCCCTCAAATATTGGAACCCTACTGTCATGTTACTCCTTAGTCCTTCTTTTCACTAGAATAAAGCTGGGTATCACCTGCATATTGATGATACATCAACTTGTGCTGTCACCTAGTGGTTTCAAGTAAACAGAAGTGGGGAGAGTTCTGAGCCTTGGAGCAACCCCACAAAACCGGAGTCATGGGCTATCCTCTCCTCCACATCAACACTGGCTGGAACTGGCTCCAGAGGAAGGTACATGATACAAAACGGTGCTGCCATTCCCAGTCTCCAAACTTGACACGGGAGGATGCCATGAATGTTGGAGATCAGACAAAAATTATCCCCCATGGTTGGGTCTATCAATGGCTTTTTGAGGTTTTGGGTGTTCTATTGCCTCTTTAAGGGATGGTAGAACCATCCTCGCTCTCAAAGAATATTTCACCACTGCCAGAACCCAACTACATATCACATCCTGGGAAGCCTTGGTCAACCAGGTGAGACATGGGTCTAAAACACAGGGGAGGGGGAACTAGTAGCCCCAAGAACCAAGATAACCAACCAAGAACTGGGTTGGTTATCTATGGATGCCATAAGGCCAGACAAATGCTGAAATTTTATCATGCTTACTGCCACAATGTAAGTCCTATTAGTGGTTTTAATTTGAGTTCTGTCAGCTTAACTCTTTGTTCACTCTTTTTCCACATTCCATGTCTCTCTTCACCTGTTACATTTCCTTCAGCTCCTCCATTAATCAGAAGAGTTTTGGGATCCATTGTCAGAATCTGGGCTCAGATTCGGAATCAGAGAAGGGGACCAACAAAGGGTATTCAGTGCCAGAGTCAGATTCTGATGTGCTGACCAATGACAAGCAGCCATCTCCAGCACTACCTGACCAGGCAAAAGAAGGAGGGCAAACAGCAGACACAGTTGCCATTGCTCTCTAAAGAGGAGGGCATGGAATTACCACCCTCCCAACACAAGAGTTCAGTAGGCTGCAAAGAGAGTACAACAAAGAATGACAGATTTCTTATATGCAAGGAGTCTCGCCCCACTAAATTAGCTACTTCTATTGAGCAACAAGCACAAGCTTTTCATTGATGATAACCACCTGTTAACTCCCACTCCCTGTGCTTTGAATTGCAAACCTTGCAATCTGAGCCTTTGACCCTTAGATTCCGCCTGAGATTGGAATCTATTTTGAAAATTTATAGATACATACCAATGCCTCTAGCTTGTTTGAAGGCTTGTTTGTTTTTCCTTAATTTTATTGCATTTCTTTTTAAAAGTACATTGCTTGAAGGACCATAAGTGGACAGAAAATCAATTGATCAATACTTTTCATTAATAAAATGACTGAAATCCATTGCTCAGTCTCATTTTATGTCAAATGTAAACATATGTCAAAAAACCTCGTGACTCTTCCTTCTCAGCAAAGCAAATATGGGACTGAATATTTTGATGGAAAGAAGAGAATATAGTTTCCTCTAACTATATTCTTCTGCTGCAGTGCTCTCCAGTTCATATGTGACTCCAACACATATAGATTTGTGTGTACTTATACATGTACACACAGACTTAGAAATGTATGAATGCATAAAGCAGGAACCAGATGGTGAGCAGCAGAGATAAGCAATCCACATACCTCCTCGTGCACAAAAAATCTCCACCGTAACTGCTTTGTCTAAAAGAAATAGTATTCAAGATTTTATTAGTCTTATGTACAAAGTTCATCCATGTTACTTCTATGAAAATAATTACATCTTAAATGCCATTCGTTATAATGTGAGATTTTTTTTTTTATGTTAAAAAAATGGTGAGTTCAAACAACTGGCTTGAATATTTCCAGCAGTGGCTCTGTGGTTACTTCATCCTTCTTCATGGCTCTCACACTATAATAAAGTCCTTTCAGTTCAGATGCTGATGTTATCTATGCTATCAACAGGAACTCAAGGAAGGAGAGGTAGCGTTTTCTCAGAAATAATATCCAGAAAGCCCTGTACAAATCATGAGATACATTACCAAAAATTACAATGTAAACAGAGGAGAGCATGGACAGGGAAGATATCAAACTTCTTCAATGTCATAATTTGATTGCTAAATGGAGATTTTAATTCACTATGACAAACTGTCTAAGATAACCTAGGAAAATAGAGGAAAGTTGCAAAAAAACAAAACAAAAAAGAACCCTCAGGCCAAAAAAATGGGAGAAGCATGAGAAAGAAACTCAAAGCAATTCCACTTAATTACACTATATATAAGTTGGAGAACTGCTTGGATAGGTTTTGTTTTATTCTCCTACAGGTAATACAGATCTTCCCAGAAATCCCAGTGGTTCCTATTTCCTGAGCATACCAG
Organism: Ptyas mucosa; assembly: GCA_012654045.1. Taxonomy (NCBI): domain Eukaryota; kingdom Metazoa; phylum Chordata; class Lepidosauria; order Squamata; family Colubridae; genus Ptyas; species Ptyas mucosa. The sequence goes on from WNWU01000001.1 coordinate 82,233,170, forward strand.
CCTTGCAAAGCTTGCCACTAACTAAGCTTTTGAACAAGCCTCTTTGAACTCATGGGAAAACAGTACGCCCAAGAGGACCGTGAATCTGAGCACCACAATTTGTTCTATGTTTAGTAAATGAAATGGAAAGAGGTAGGCTGGCTCACAGAGAGATTGACTAGATCACTGACAGCATACGTCTACCTGAACACTGTGAAGTCATATGAAAGTACTGTCAATAGAACTTCCCTTGTTCCTACAAGGGCATTCTCTACACCCTCTGCAATAGAATAGAATTCTTTATTGGCCAAGTGTGATTGGACACACAAGGAATTTGTCTTTGGTGTATATGCTCTCGGTGTACATAAGAATAAAATACATTCATCAAGAATAAAAAGATACAACACTTAGTGATAGTCAAGGTTACTAGTAAGCTATCAAATCATACCAGGAAACAAATAAAACAATATAAATTGAAAGATACAAGAAACATGGTTATAGTAGTAACTGGAAAGAGATAGATACTAGTAAGGAAGAGAAGAATAATACTGTAGTAATACAGTCTTAGTAAATTATTTGACAGTGTTGTTTATATACAACCAATAGGTTGGATTTCAAGTTATAGAATGTTTACCTAGCAAGAGGAGTTGGAGAGTAACAGAACTAGAAGGCTGTTGCAGTTTGTACAATTCAGAGCATTCCTAGCAGATAGCTTTCTGCTTTGTCTTAGGCCCACTAAGTAGACCAGACCAGGAAACCAATTCCACAGAAAGGCTAACATTATTGTTGTTCAGTTTGGCTACAACAACAGAATCTTTGCAAACCTGATTGTGCTGTACCTCCTTCTCTTTATAGTTCAGTGAATTAGGAAGGATTCTGCCTAGGCCAATGCTATCTTGTTCTGGGCTTATTGTTCCTTTGTGTACTCCCAAGGAACTATTGTCCTCTAGTGCTCATGCTAAGCTGATCTTAATGTGCATTCTCAACCCTGCAGAAGTTCGACACCATGCCCATTTTTAGGTCTTTCATTGGACCCTGTTTGAGACTTCTGAGAAATTTAAGATGAAAGACCTTTAGACCTTCCAAGGACAACCACATTTCCCCTCCTTCTTTTGGAGTATTTATGACTTCTGCCTTTTTAACTCGTAAAAATGAATGATGAAACTCAGAAGTAGGAGGAAAGCAATAACTCAGTGCCCAAAGATTACATGATCTTTTATTTTTATGTAAATTGGACTGCTCTCCCCCCAATGACGAAGAGGAGAAAATGTAAATTTCACATCAATTGCCTAAGAAATGTCAACTACCTTAAGGGCAAACCAACTGTCTGCAGTATACAACCTGCTGCCAGATTTTTGCGGGGAGCACATAGAAGTCCCTGGCTGATGAGGTGTGGAATCTCTTTGGAGCTTAACATCTCTCTTTGATCATTATTTTTTTCTTTCATTCTTCACTTATATTGGAAAATCCCAGTGCTAGACTGTGGAATGGAAGCAGGATTGAGAAAAAAGAACAACAGTTTCCCACAAAAGAGTTGGCAAGAAATTAAAGATCTATTAGCTGATTGCATAGCTTTAAGCACATCCACTGATAAATAAGTATTTGCTCATCATACGGCGCCCAAAATGATTTTTTAAAAAAGTGAAACTACAATTATCAAATATAACATAATAAACATTTTAAAAGCCTAAATTGAAACCTGCTTCAAGAGAAAGAACAAAAACTCCATACGGTAGATGCAAGATAGATCTCCTGAGACAGAGAATTATAATTTACAGTTTTCAAATGGACTATCTTAATTTAGATGTATAACTCAGTGTAAATTATAAACTATAGCTGTGAATTTGCAGATTATAGTAAAATATTGAAAATATATTAAATATTGTTTAGCCTTTCCACAGAAACCCTAAGAACCCTATTCCTAAATAGGCAACCAGTGTGATAACCAGAGTGAGATAGGTTCAAAATCAGGGTGCCCTTTTTCTGATGTGAATGAATGTCTTGTTTTACCTATCTATATGTATCATTCCAGAGAGCCAGTTTGGTGTAGTGGTTATGACACCTAAGTAAAAAAAAAGGAGACTATGGATGAAGTCAACTGAGTGACCTAGGGCCATATGCAATTTTTCAGCCCTAGAAAGAAAGTAATAGTAAACACTTACAAAAAAACCTGTCAAGAAAAATGTAGAGACTCATACAGGAGCCACAGCTGACTTGAAAATTTTATTTTATTTTATTTTATTTTATTTTATTATTTTATTTTATTT
>WNWU01000001.1:82235425-82249541 GCA_012654045.1 Ptyas mucosa
TTATTTTATTTTATTTTATTTTATTTTATTTTATTTTATTTTATTTTGTCGAGTACATATTAGATAATATATATAAATATAAGCATGAATTGAATACATAAAATGAGTACAATTAAAGGGGACATTAGGACAGGGGCGGTAGGCACGCTGGTACTCTTATGCACGCCCCTTACAGATCTCTTAGGAATGGGGTGAGGTCAACAATAGACAGTTTTAGGTTAAAGTTTTGGGGGTTTTGGGATGAGCCCACAGAGTCTGGTTGTGCATTCCAGGCATTAACAACTCTGTTACTGAAGTCATATTTTCTGCAATCGAGTTTGGAGTGGTTCACTTTAAGTTTGTATCTATTGTGCGCGTGCACACACACACACATATACATCTGTTATCCAGGGGTGGGTTCTAAATTTTTTTACTACCGGTTCTGTGGGCGTGGCTTATTTTGTAGACATGGCTTCATAGTCATGTGACAATTCGTTAGGATTTAGCAGAGGTACTGGTCTACCAGGCTTTTAACAGCTTGCAGAGCTGTACCGATCTACCCATTTATTTTTTTCCAGGCACTGGTCTACCCATTTATTTTTGCAGGCACTGATCTACTCATGTATTTTTGCAGGCACTGGTCTACTCATTTGTTTTCTTTTAACACTGATCAGCTGTAGGGCAGCCCTTTGAAGCCCCCGGCAAGAGTTTAAACAGTTTTTTTCCCTCTAGCCATCAGCTGGGACTCAGGAGGCAGCAATAGATTGGAGGTGGGGCCAAATAAAGGTAAGAATAATGTGGAGGGTGGGGAGAGGGTGGGCAGAACTGGTTCGATGATGTCATATCATCACTGCTACTGGCTCGGGAGAACTGGGCCAAACCAGGAGGATCCCACCACTGCTGTTACCCCAATACTCTACAGCAGTACTTCTCAAACCTGAGTAAATTACCCCAGATTAGGTAAAAGTAGTTTTTCTTTGGGTAACAACACACAAACCAATTGCCTATCACAACAGGGATATTGAAATTGTCTTTTTTTTTAAATTTGATTTGATTTGATTTATATGCCGCCCTTCTCCGGAGACTAAGGCGGCTTACAATGCGTTAAGCAATTAAATTAAGTCTTAAATTGCCCATGTGTATTAAAATAGATTAAAAAGAAATCTCCCAAAGCATTCCTATTAAGACAAAAATTGATGAAATTGCCAATGGTAATTTGTTGAAATGACATAAAGATCACTCAGTGATATTGTTTTTATAATATAGGTAGTCCTTGAGTTATGAGCATTCATTCAGCAACCATTCAAAATTATAACGATGCTAAAGGAAAGGACTCACAGACAGTCTCAGAATTTAATAAGACTTTCTAATAAGTGGCTTTGAGTAATGAAGGAAAAGTTTTGGAAGCACAGTCAGCTCACTGCTGAATGAAGAACAAGGATGGAAGAACATCCTTGCAGGAAATTCTCTTTGACAGCTTATTCTTTGACCATTCCCAAAACTTGTCTCTTGACATCCTGAAATTATTAATTAGCTTTATTTTTTTTTAGAACTCATATGTAGCAAGTACTATTACTTTGGATAAATGTTCCATATTCCCAAAGGGGAGGATAGTACTTTATAGTGTGTTTTCTTATTGTCTTTAGAAAGAGCGTAGAGAAGAGCAACAAAGATGATTAGAGGACTGGATGCTAAAACATATGAAGAATGGTTGCTGGATTTGGGAATGTCTAGTTTAATGAAAAGAAGGACTAGGGGTGATATGTTAGCACTGTCCCAATATCTCAGGGTCACTGTTCCAATATCTCAGAGGTTACTACAAAGAAGAGAGGGTCAATCTATTCTCCAAAGCACCAGAAGGCAGAACAAGAAGCAATGGATGGAAACTAATAAAGGAGAGAATCAATCTAGAACTAAGGAGAAATTTCCTAACAGTGAGAACAATCTGTGGAACAGCTTGCCTGCAGAAGTTGTGAGTACTCCATCACTGGAGAATTAAAAAAAAAAAAAGATTTGATAACCACTTGTCTGAAATGGCATAGGCCATAGGATCTCCTGCTTGAGGTGGGGCTTGAACTAGAAGACCTCCAAAGTCCCATCCAACTCTCTTACCAGTATTATTTTTTCTGTTCTGAGCTGTGGTGGCACAGTGGTTAGAATGCAGTACTCCAGGCTACTTCTGCTGACTATTGGTTGCCTGCAATTTGGCAGTTCGAATCTCACCAGGCTCCAGGTTGACTCAGCCTTCCATCCTTCCAAGTTGCGTAAAATGAGGATCCAGATTGTTGGGAGCAACATGCTGACTCTGTAAACCACTTAGAGAGGGCTGTAAAAGCACTGTGAAGCATATATAAGTCTAAGTTCTATTGCTATTACTGTTGTTCTCTTCTCCTTTTTGGGGGGGTGTATGTACACATGTATGTACACAGACACATGGATACATACAACATATCCCACCTATTTCATGCCCTCCATGTGTCTCAGATGAAACAAGGGACATACTGTAGCACTCTGATTCCAACACTGAATATTTCTTCTTGAAAATTTCTTCACTGCTACTGCAATACTTTTACATACAGCTTAATGCCCTTTGCATAATAGTTATATTTGACCTATAACAATTTCAAAGGAAAGGGAGCCTTTCTTTCATTAGTTAAACATATACTAGAAAAACATAACTTGTTGGAGTGCTTTGTATTTAAAAGAAGCCAGCTCATTCCCCTGCCCAGGCAGCCTACAAAATCAGCTCTAGAGAACTCCTGTTAGTTAGAGCTGATGAATCTGGGTTAGATGGATCGATAATCTCAGTATAAAGCGATTCTCTTGGTTGCTATAAGTTTTTATGAACAGTTTAAAAGGACTCATATCGGTTGTATTGTGAATTAGCAGACAGTGCATGACCCGGGACTTTAATGTTCATGTGTATGCAATTTATATGCTATAGATAAAATATCTAAAATATATGATTCAGCTTCCTTCATCCAGACATTTGAAGCATATTAAATCTGACTTTTAAAATCAAGCTGTTCTAAGAGAGAAAAGCAGAGATTTCTCACTTCCTACGCTTATGCAGGATGATTGATAAAACACAATAAAAAAGCACACCCAGTGGAATCGCATCAGCAGCCTGTGGCACCCTCTTTGTCACCTCTGTTTGGACCAGAAGACGAAATTCTCGTTACTCTAGAAATTATGTTCAATTTGAAATGTGTGTCTCCTTTATCAAAACAAACCATTCAGTATCTAAAATGGACAAAAGCAGACTGAGAAATTGTTCTGTTGAGGCAAAACTTTCTAAGAGAAGTTTATAGCATGTATGCACTTAAAAACCTTTCGGTATTGAAAAGGACGTGTTAGGAAAATAAATTGTAGAAACTATAAAAAGCAAAGAATGGGTTTACAGTAATGTTTATATTCACTGAACTTCTTGTATAAATAAACGGTAAAGACACTCTTGAGCCAAGCCTGATTCTTCGATAATTTGGCAGCATTATGAAAGTGGTTTGCCACTATATATTTTTTTTCCTGGGATTTATTTCTTATTAAATAGCCAACAGTTCTGGTGCTCCAAAGAGGTTCACATCTAATCCCTAACCAGAACCAAATCTGCTTAGTTTCTCAGATTAGCTAAATTCAACTAAAATATTGGATGTATGACTTTAATTCAAGCAATCATGAAATGTCTCCTTCTGTTGTTCTGCATAAATTTGTGACAATATTGTAATTCTGGGAAGGGTAGTTTAAGGATAAGGTAGTAAGTGAACTGTTTTCTAACTATTAGATCTCTGTCTTGCTTATGTTACTTACTAGAGGCATCACTTGAATGGAGAAACTTACAAAATTAATCACTGTATAAACTCATAGTAGATGCAAAGTAAGTGGATTAAAATGAGGCTTGGCCAAAATCAGGAAAGATAGAAGCAGATCGGTTTTTGACCATTTTATATCCCTAAAACAACAATCATTCTATTTGTGCCCTCATCGTGTCTTTCTAGGCATTTTTCTTTGGCTATTAGTTCATTGATATTTCAATTTGTGTCCTTCTGACATTGAAGGATTGGCCAGTTTCTGTGCTAGCATAATGCTAGGATACTGTAAAAAAAAAAAAGCTCAATACACAGTCAGCCATGATCATTTCATTGTGTGATCTAGTGGGTTTCTATTAACGTTTTCATAACTCCATCCACTTGGAATACCATTGCCCAATAGCATGGATAGTACTGTTAGACACACACTGGACAATATGGAATGGCCTTCGGGCAAATTAGCTTCTCAACCATTATGGCAGTCAGCAGGGCACCAAAAAGTTTATAGATGAGGGGCTTACGTCATGTGTATTGATTCTAGACTACTGTTATATGAATTCTCTGTTTGATTTGGAGTCAACTTTGTATTTATAAGCTTTCTTTCTTGGCAAGTGCATCCAACAAGCTCATTTGATTAAAAGAGTTTGCTTTCAGCTCATCATGTTGGCACTTGCTCATTAGTGCCACATGGCTGTTGCTCAAATGTTGAGCCAGGTTTCTAAATCCCTCTTCCCCAACCCAGGCATGGCTGTGTAATTATTTCTCCCTTTCAAAAGTTTAGAAAGTTTTTGAAACTGAATAAGCTTGTTCCTCTATTGGTCTCAATAGCAAGCAGCATTCAGTGCTCAGCGTAGGAGCACTTACCTGTAAATCCAGAAATATTTTCTTTAAAGAATTCATGGGAGCAGGCTTGTTTTTTGCTTTGGGGGCCATAGTAGGATTTTCTTCCCCTCTCCTCCTGCTGTCCTTTCTCTTTCCCTTTTTAATTTTTCAACAAATACAAACTGGCTTTTCATTCCACCACCCTGAATGCTTGGGGACAATGCTATTTTCATCCGTGTGTATATGCATACAGATGTACGTGCCCTGGATGCCATTCATCCTCAGAATATCCTGTAACAATGATACATATGGAATATTTCTGGGGGAAAGCACTGCTCTTCAGTCTCAAATCTGTATTATACTAAAGTAGTGGTAAACCAACCTCTGAATCATCTCCAATTTCAGAGTCTCTTTTTACTCTGATGTGAACAGTCACCAAAAATCAAGGAGAGCCTCAATTGGTTGATGCAGGAGGAAAAGACCCACAGGATCTCCTTTCTTAACCCCTCATACCAAATGAAGTTATTAGGCAGAGAAGAGCTGAATCTCTAAGCAGTGGCAGACTTGATGAACACATTACTTTACTCCCAAACTGCATTTGAGGTCAAGCATAGTGGATAGGAGGGAGCCAATGGGAGGGGATGGAGGAAAGTTTATATACGAATGGGAAAACCAATCCAGAAGCACAAGGATGGTGGACTGGCTGAACAAGAGAAGGGATTTGTTAAGACTATGTGTGCAGGGAAAGATGGTCCACCCAAACAGCTGTTATGAAATAGTCAGGCAAATCATTCCTGACTGCTCAAATCATAGTGACCTTGACAGTGGTGGAGTGCTGCTGGTTTAACAATCAGTTCGGTGAGAGCGCACTTAAGGTGCTTGCATGCAGCGCTGAAAATGGAGCATTTAGAAGCTCAGATGCTTACCTTTCAAGTCAGCAACAGTAAGTAGAACAGCGAGGAGGGGGGAATCAGCTGTGCCACGTGATTGAGATGAGCTACAAAGCAGGAAATAAAGGACAGAATAGATTGGGGGCGGGTGGGTGGCCAACTAATCATCGGCGCTACCGGTTCCCATGAACTGGTCCAAACTGGCTGAATTCCATCTCTGGACGTTGACAACAAAACAAATTTTGCATTTCTACAAATAATTTGGTTTAACATTCTGGACCACAGGAAAACTTCCTTGTGGTGGAAGGATCAAGAAGTTTGTTCATAGATGCTAGGGCTTTCCTATCTGGTTTGCAAATATCTGGATGACCACTTGATGGTGAGATGCAGAGAGATGGTGGTATCTAATGACCCTCTGGATCTTTGTATAAGGTAGCCTTTGCTCCTCCTTTATGTCTTATGGAAGGGGCCAATCATCTCCAAGCCATACTCCTGAGTCATCCCTTTTGTTTTAACTGCTCTTGCCTTCTGGCAGCTCTGCGCATGCGCACACTGGGAACAGGCTCCCCTGTTCCTCTGCCTTGCTGATGTCTGACTCTGGAGGCTCCAGAGGCAGCACATAACTCCCAGATGGCCTGACCCCCTCTCTGCCTCTGATGCAGAGCCCTCATCCGAGCTTTCCCCAGACTCCAGGACTGACCCATGTTCCTCCCCAACCTCCTCACTGTCCGACTCTGCTGCCGGCTCCGCAGGCCACCAGTAGATCACAAGAAGTCCATATGTAAAAGGGGCAGGGTTTCAATTGTGTGATCAGGATGTCCATTTTGGTTATTTTTTTAATTTCCATCTTTTTTCTTTTTTTTTTTTATTAGTTTATAATTTAAAAACTACAAAAGAAAATAAGGGAAGGACAAGAGAATGAAAAAGAGTAAGGCAAAGGAAAAAAAAGAAAGAAAAGGCATTGACTTCCGACTCCCTTTGGTTCAGTAGAATAAGGGAATAACTTCAAACCTCAACTTTTTATTTTTACATAGTAATATAAACTAGCCATTTCTATAACAACTAACTTATCTAATCGGTAAAACCCAAAATCAAAGTTTCATTTTTTTCCCATCTCAACCACTAAATCCAGAAGTGGTTTCCAAGTAGAAACAAAAGTAATTGTGTTTTTCTTTCCCTTTAATCAGTCATTTTAGCCATCTCTGCTAACTCCATCAACTTTTGCAGCCATTCATCCATTGTGGGAATTGAAGGACACCATACATCTTAGCTATTTTAAAGCCCCTCTTGCAAATGACCAAAGGCAGTAGTCTCTGATGCTGAATCAGGCAACGGAAAAGCTCCTCATTATCATATACCATATATACTCGAATATAAGCCGAGTTTTTCAGCCCGTTTTTCAGGCTGAAAAACGCCCCCTCGGCTTATATTCGGGTCACGAAAAAAATGACTTTTTCCCTGCAACTGGCTCCCAAGGCTTGCTAGGGGCATGAGGGGGGTGCCTAGCAAGATTCTCTGCAGCCTCCTGGAAGCAAAAACGGGCTGGGGGGTGCTTAAAGGGAGAAAGAAACAAAGAAATCCTCACATTTAGGGAGATCCCATGTGCACTGACCTTGAGTTGAGAGCTGATTGTAATTGGCTGCTAGCTAGCCTTCTTGTAATTGGCTGCTAGCTAGTGGGTTCTCCCAGCTTGGCTGTCTCAGGAATTCTGGGAGTTGAAGTCCACAGGTTGTAAAAGGGCCACATTTGCCCAGCCCTGGTATCTCTTAACAGAGGCTTCAACTTGCCTGAAATTAGATCAAGCCAGTGATTGGGTGGGCGTGGCTAGCTGGTCATGTGATATATGTGTATAGGGACTACTCAGAGGGCTGAAAAAAGTTATTTCTGACAGGTCCTCACACTTCTGACTGGTCCTCACACTTATGACCATCCTCACATTTATGCCCGTGCAGCATTCTTAAAACCATGTCACTCATTTCACAACTGCTTCTCTTTACCATGGTGACAAGATAGGGCAAAAACGTAAAATGTGAGGACAGTCGTAAGTTCGAGGACTGGTCACAAGTGCGAGGACCAGTCAAAAATAACTTTTTCAGCCCTCTGAGTAGTCCATATGCACAAAAGGACTACCCAGAGGGCTGAAAAAAGTGATTTCTGACAGGTCCTCACACTTTTGACCAGTCTTTTTTTATTTTGAAATTTACCAGTAGCTGCTGCATTTCCCACCCCTGGCTTATACTCGAGTCAATGAGTTTTCCCAGTTTGGGGGGGTAAAATTGGGGGGGTCGGCTTATATTCAGGTCAGGTCATTATACTCGAGTATATACGGTATTTACCACAAAATAGTTAATATTTACAGCAGGGGTGTCAAACTCAAGGCCCGGTGGCCACATCCAGTCTATGATGTGATCGGATCTGGCCCGTGGGGCCATTCTAGAAAATGTAAAGGGCTGACCCGCATCGCTTCAACCTGGTCTTCCCAGTGCAAAGAAGAAACATTGGGCCATCTTGGCTTCGGCCTGGTCTACCCAAGGCGAAGAGGAAACATGCCAGCAGTTTGGGGAGTGGTGTCAAGCTGGCCACACCCACCAAGTCAGCCACGCCCACTCAGTCAACATTGCCCAGTGAGTGGCATCATGCTGGCTACGCCCACCCAGTTGGCCATGCCCGCCCAGCCCCCCAAGATCAACCCCAGCCCTGATATGGCCCTCAATGAAATTAAGTTAAACACCCCTGATTTACAGAGAAGAGTTACCCAGGATTAACCATACATTCTAAAATTCCCCACAACATTCTGAGTTTCTGTGACAGCCTGAATCACAAACTAATCCATATGGTTGGAACTGCATGACAGGCTAGGCTAGACATTTGGATAGTTTGTGCCTCAGCATGTCATGCAAGCTTGGCTAATCCTTCCAGGAAAACCATTTCCATAGATGCATCCCGTGTCTTCTTCCCATAAACCTCCATCTTTCGGTGAGCTAAAAATAAAGCTCTGGATTAGTGTTCTTCTGTGGACTCTAGCTGTGTAAATTCATTCGTTATGAAGACACGAATGTTAAAATATCTGAATGAAGCCTGACAATTTTTCTGCAACTGGTTGCTACCCAGAGAATGGTGCAGATCACTAGAAAGTACCAGGTTTATGCTGGGATAAAAAAAATGCATAGGAGAAGGAAATATGGAAAGTTGGACATTTTTGAAAAAAAAATCAATATGACTATTGAAAAAAATTAAAGGTAAAATGGTAAAATGAAAACGGAGTTCAGGGGATGCCAGGTAGCCTCAGGAAATGCCAAAAGCAAAGTACAACATGACTCTTATTTGTTATATGAAAAAGTAAAGATACAAAAGATGTCGTTAACTTCACTGGTCTTCCCCCATCAACGCAGTGCCTTTCTACTACTACTTGATATCTGCTATCCACTCCTTAATAGTGCCCTTTGTAATGATGATGTTTCAATGTAGTATAATGCCATTGAATTTGGCATTGAATTACCACCTTAACTGATAACTGACCCAGCCCCAATGTGCAAACATTGCAAGCAAGATCATTGTAATTAAGGTACTGGTGAAGTCCAGCATGCAAACCTAAAACTGTGTCAGCTATTACTTCCGTGCCATCCCTAAATCCCAACCCCCAGGAGTTCATCAGTAGCCTGGCAGGAATGGTGATCTCAGCCAAATTCCAAAAATCATATTATGTGTATGGGCTCTTCCATGTAGCAATGGAGACAAATGAATTTGAGCTGCTGGGAAGTCCAATTCTCTGTTCTATCAGGGCTCCATTCAGCACTATTGCTGAGCCTGGCCCTCTCTTCTCAGCCTTCACTGATAGCAATAGCACTTAGACTTATATACCACTTTATAGTGCTTTACAGCACTCTCCAAGCGGTTTATAGAGTCAGCCTGTTGTACCCAACAATTTGGGTCCTCGTTTTACCCACCTCAGAAGGATGGAAGTCTGAGTCAACCTTGAGCCTGGTGAGATTTGAATTGCCAAATTGCAGGCAGCAGGCAGTCAGCAGAAGTAGCCTGCAGTACTGAGCTCTAATCACTGCGCCACCGTGGCATGACAGTGAAATGTTCTCTGATAGTCCTGGCCTAGAACCCAAGGTGTTATTTCCCTGAAACTAACAATTTCCCAAGAAAAGACCATTCTTGAGTGGTCATTGAATTGCTTGGTACATAGCTAAGTACAAGTTCATTTCCTACTGTTTACACTGCAGTGATCTACTATAATGGTATGTGGGAATAACCTTAGGAGGCCGGGGAAAGAAATGCTGCCTAGGGAATGAACAGATAAGAGGGAAAATACCCCACAGCTACATAATGGGAAGAGCAAGAGGCTCTGGTGGAGCCCTCCCTACATAACCAGGCTGTAAAGGTAATAGAAGAGAATTGTGCTTTCAGACTTGCAAGATTTTACTTTACAAGATAGTAGAATCAGCTTATCTATTTGTGTTTTCTGTCTGGTCTATCCATAAGGTTGACACCAGTCTTGCAAGTCTTATCGGACCCTTCCCTAGGCAGCATCTCTTTTCTAGGTTTCACAATTCCCACATAGCAATACAATTCCACACACCACTTCCCTAAAACAATGCTCACATTTTAGGCCACACAGTTCACAATTTACCAGGCCAACTGATTTTTCTACAGCCCATTTTTTTCTTGCCTTTGACTAGATAAACAAGAGGTTGTCCAGTACAAACTACACACATAATTAATGGTCACCATTTTGTTTTGTTTTTTAGTTCACGGGGGTGAAATAGGGGTGAAATACTACCGGTTCGGGCCGGTTCACCTGAACCAGTAGTAGAAAATGCTTTAAAAAGTAAAAAAAAAAAAAAAAGTTTCGACGACCGTGCGTCGCTCAGCTGATCTTTGGAACTTTTTTAAAAAAAACTTTTAAAGCATTTTTTTACTACTGGTTCTCCGGAACCAGTAGTTAAAAATGCTTTAAAAAGGTTTTTTAAAAAAGGGCAGGAAATCCAAAAGCACACATCTGGTGTGGATTGCGCATGCATGCACAGTGTGCATCTGGTGTGCACTGTGCATACGCATCTAAAAATTTTTACTACCAGTTCTGTGGGTGTGGCTTATTTTGTGGGCATGGCTTGATGGTCATGTGACAATACTTTAGGATTTAGAAGAGGTATTGGTTTACCAGGGTTTTAACTGCTTGTAGAACTGTACTGGTCTACCCATTTATTTTTGCAGGCATTGGTCTACTCATGTATTTTGCAGGCACTGGTCTACCCATTTATTTTTGCAGGCACTGGTCTACTCATCTATTTTTGGAGGCACCGGTCTACCACCAAACTGCTTTTTACCACTGATCAGCTGTTTAAGAGTTTAAACAGGTTTTTTCCTTATAGCCCATCAGCTGGGACTCAGGAGGCAGCAATAGATTGGGGGTGGGGCCAAATAAAAGGTAAGAATAACGCAAGGGGGGGCGGGGGGGCAGAACCAGTTTGGTGACGTCATATCATCACCGCTACCGGCTTGGCGGAACCAGGCAGAACCAGGAGGAGTCCACCACTGGCGTGCAGCATGCGTCTAGTGCACACTGCACGTGTGAGTGCAGCGTATATCTGGCATACACTGCGCATGCGGGCACACCACACATGTCCGGCAGCAAACTGGTGGCGACCGGCAGAGGATTTCACCACTGTTTTATGGGTTGAATGGTCTATGCTAAAGGAACCCACAAACTGATGATCTTTGCTATCATGAACTGGCTATTATGTGCCGCATGCAACTCAGCCTCCATCTAGTTAGCCTACTGGCCCATAAACAGAAGCTGAAGCCTTTTTCATCAGGCTTTCAAATGAAGATTGAATGTGTGGTGAAACAAATGAGACAGTTTGGCCAGGATCAGGTTGGTCAGCTCAGAATTTCCCTTGTCATGTCTGAGGATCAGCCTCCCTGCTTGCTTCATCAAATACAGAGCCAGGACATCCATCAAATTCATTGAAAATTCCAAAAGTGCTAGAGCTAAAACAATGCACACAATTAAAGTTACAGGAAGACTTTGTACTTGAGTATGATTGAGCCAACACAGGAAATACATTCATGCCATTTCCTTGCCAGGAATACAATGACAGCAAATACATAGCTTGGCAATAAAGAAAGGAAACTGATTCCATATGCTAATTCCATTATAACATCATATCATTAGGAATTAGCTCATAATCACTCATAATAAATGGATTTATGTTATTTATTGAATGTTAAAATTTAAATTTTCCAACAAAGAAATAAAGGGAGACTAATATAGCTATTTCAAGCAACGGGTGGAAACTAATCAAGGAGTGAAGCAACTTAGAACTAAGGAGAAATTTCCTGACAGTTAGAACAATTAATCAGTGGAACAACTTGCCTCCAGAAGTTGTGAATTCTCCAATACTGGAAGTTTTTAAGAAGAGATTGGATAACCATTTGTCTGAAATGGTGTAGGGTTTCCTGCCTAAGCAGGGGGTTGGACTAGAAGACCTCCAAGGTCCCTTCCAACTCTGTTATTCTATTCTATTCTATTCTATTCTGTTCTGTTCTGTTCTGTTCTGTTCTGTTCTGTTCTGTTCTGTTATCTTCAGCTAGCCATACCCTTCTAGGATTCGAACCCAGGATTCTGGGATTTGAACAGCTTGAAATCCCAGAAGTGTATGACTAGTTGAAGGCGAAAGCAGAAGCAGTAAGCTCTGTCCCATATTTGGGTAGACCAGATTGTCCTGATAGACCAGTCTCACCGGAAAAACACTTATTTATTGAATGTATTATAAAGGTTCTTCCATAATTTTAATATGACAACAAAATCCTGGGAGGTGGATTGGGCTGTGGGACAGTGATTATATTGTTTTTTGGGGTCCCAAGGATGGATATAGGAAACAGATACTGTATGCACATACATGATAAATGAATAGATGCAGAATATCAGTCCTCCTGAGTAAACCAGTCAGGAAACACAACCAGATGAGCTAATTCTGCTTTTATGGTAAGGCTAAATTAACAGAATTCTGAAAGTCTGAAAGTTCAAATCTCTCACAGTCGCTTTTAACAGCCTGATCAATTAGAGTAGGCCCTTCCTAAGTTTCTTTTTCTGACCACTAAGCTAGTGAGGGCTCTTCTCTGATTGTTCCCTAAGCAACATCTCTTCCCCTTGTCCCTCAAGGTTATTTCCACATACCATTAAACAGAGAGATACAGAGATGTTTTTCTATAAAAAGGATGCCAACATGATTGAGCCTGGCATTGGCAATATAGGTTGAGTAATGAATTTTTCTTTTAAACTGTTGAGTATATTTATTAGAAGACTAGCTGATAACCTGCCGTTGCCCAGGTATTTATTTATCCCAATCCTGTATTAGACAGGAAGAGCAACTTCACCCTGAGATCTGATTTTGGCGAGAATTAAATTAGATAAAAATGTTTTCCCTGTGCCCCCAGAAGCGCCAAGTAAACTGATACCACCTTGTTGTTTTGCTAACTGATTCATGATCACTTGGTGTGCTTTTTTCTGATCTTGATTTAGAAGTGGCTTCTTGTCTGTGATACATGCACTAAACTGTTCAACGCTGTAGTTCTTTTCTCATATGTAATCTGCGTGAAGTACGTTGTGTCGGTCTCGTAGTGGTGCAGGCAGGCTGAGTTGCAGTAATGTTTTATTGATCATGGCCATACATTTGTCCTCAAAAATAATCAAAGCCTTGTTGAAAATGTCTGGACCAAACGTAATTGCTAATGTTCGATTTTTCCCCTTACCAAAGGGAGCCCCCTTGTGGAGTACTGTGAAGTCATTACCATGGCAACTCTACTGTGCTGCACAGTAGAAGCAATTTAGGGCAGTACAGCAGAAGCCATTTTAAGGCACAACAGGCTGTATCTTAACAGAACACACACCCCGAGAGGTATTAGGGGTGTCTTACCCCCCACAGTATTTTTTTTCCAAAGAGTAAGTGATCTGTGTACCAAGTTTGGCTGTAATTGCTCAAGGCATTCCAAAGTTATGCTGGAACACACACACACACACACACACACACACACACACAGCCATTTATATATAGATAGATTATAATTACATATATTTAACATAGCGAGGGCTGCCACTCTTACCAACTCAAACTGATAGTGAAGTTTAAGACCAGATAGAAATATTAGCACTGAACACTTCATTCCAAGCAGCAGAATTCAACAAGCTGGCAGGAGCTGGCAAAGCTATTTCTGTTGTATGAATTTGAGTGAAGTTTCCAAGTATTCCCATCAAGATTTGCACAAAATCATTAAAAACACTCTGTCTATCGTTTGGTTATCCTGCTCAGTAGAGCTTGTCATGCATTGAACACAAATTAAAACAAGTGCTTTGGATTTTGCATGAGCACATATCTCTTCTATTCATTAAAGCAACACTCTAGTCCAGGTTTCTCTATAAGTCTGAGAAAAGGTGTAGTTGCCTTAAGGAGTCAGTTCTTTAAGTTAATATAACTTTTATTATAGACCCAACATACCCGCCCCCCAAGATTCATATAGAAGCTTGAAAAAAGAAAAGTCTGCTTCAATGTATGCTATGCTATGCTATGCTATGCTATGCTATGCTATGCTATGCTATGCTATGCTATGCTA
>WNWU01000001.1:82249551-82261903 GCA_012654045.1 Ptyas mucosa
TATGCTATGCTATGCTATGCTATGCTATGCTATGCTATGCTATGCTAATGTATGTTATGCTGTCTGTGCTGTGCTGTGCTGTGCTATTCTTCCATTTATTTATTTAAAAGATTTGTATGGCTGTCCATCTTGGAGTCCAACTCTGGATGCCTCCTACATTACTTGCATTTGCCCTAGATCTGAAGTGCTTCTTCTGAATCATCTTCAGAGTGGTTGAAGCCCAATTGAAATGGAGAGGCCTAGCCTGATTCTTTTTTATAGTCTCCATTCAATATTTCTGGAAGTGAAAGCTTTCAGAGGATCATAGCAATTGTTTTAGATCCAGATGGCTACAGAGCAACGCTGTCTTCAAGGATGATTACTTCAGGGTTTGGAAAAGCTATGCAGTCAGTACAGCCACTGATGAGGGTTAATTGTGTAATTGTGTTTCTGCTGAAGTAAGCTTTCAAAGCAAGCAAGGAAGAAACAACTAGAGCCGATCCAGGAACCTAGAGCAATGAGATAAAGCAGCAATTGGCACATAAGTCACGGTGTGCAGTGGTTAGACTGCAGTACTGCAGGCTACTTCTGCTGACTGCCAGCTGACTTCAATTTGGCAATTCAGATCTCACCGGGCTCAAGGTTGACTCAGCCTTCCATCTTTCCGAGGTGGGTAAAATGAGGACCCAAATTGTTGGGGATAATATGCTGACTCTGTAAACCACTTAGAGAGGGCTATAAAGCACTGTAAAGTGGTACATAAGTCTAAGTGCTATTGCTATTAGAAAAAATAAGGATTGAAAAAGATATTGGGAGGCAGCACTGAAGAAAAACCTAGAACTTGGAAGATTATTTGGGGATGAAAGGAGAATTTAGGAAAAACCTTGCCACTATAGAGCAAGGACAATTTGATACATGAAGTCCTTTTAGATTTCTTTCTGTAGAGATGGCTTAAATAGTTGTCTGAGGCTCAAGATACTTTGCTGGGAAGCTTCCCCCTGAAGTTTAATGACTTGCCACATGTACCACAGCTTGCCACATGTTCCAAAATCAATAAGCTGTTTTTAAAAGCTTACCATGCAAGCTGCACTCATAACGCATAGATTTCTTTTTCTGAAAACTGGGATGGATGAGATAGAAATGATGTTCCAGTTGGTTGCCAACAATAGAAATTAGATCTTTTTTCTCAATGAACCAGACGACAGAGCTGAATCTGACTTTAAATTACAAGAGCCCAAGGCAGTTGGTGTCTGAGGCCATGAAATCTAGGACCCTTTACTGACAAGGGTTAAAACAGATCAAGAAGTCTCCCAGCGATGTCCTCTTGAAATGAATGGGAGATATGCAAGAGTTCTCTCCAGTTATTCTGCTGTTATTCTGCCATTTTTCAGAAGAATACGCAGAAGGACTTCTTGGTGGATTTTGCTCTGTGGTGCATTGAACCCTATAGTGCAGAACTGTCTCCCAATTCTGCTACCTTTATTTTTATTTTTATACTAGCTGTATCTGGCCACACGTTGCTGTGGCCCAGTCTTGTGGCTTTACAATACTTTTTGACCGAGTGCCAATAATTTCCCTCTGTAGCTCAGGACACGCCTACTTTGCCTCCGTCCCACCAGTCTTTTCACTCGGTCGATTGGATTCAGACCTGAGTTGCCTTTCTCTGTTTCTTTTTGGACTTTGACATCGCTTAATCAATTGCTTTCTTGGATTTTTACCTATTTGGTGCTTGTATTGGGAGAGCTGCGCATCATGGGATTGGCGGAGGCCTCCGTCCAGGCTGCCGTTGGTGAGTTTGTGTTCCTGGGGCTCCGGGACGCTGGCTGCTAACAAATAATTTGAATCCAGCAGCCATCCATAGGTTTGTCTTCAGACGTCTCCGAGGATACTTTGCCACGGGTGTAAGAGCTGGTTTCCTGGCTTGCCAGTATTACCGCCTTTACCTTTGCAGCTCTCCGCACCACAGGCGGCATCAGGGTCCCTGCCAAAGGTACAGTATACTCCATTAGTCGAGAGGACGCTTCGCAGCAGTTGACATTTCCCGCCATTTTGCATGTGGGTTTGGCGGTGGCGCTGAGGGGAAAAGACCCGGCTCATGCCTGCCATTGTGGTGCTGCAACGTAGTATAGCGTGTGTTGCTTTTATGTCCAACAGATGGCGCTGTTGGACACCAACATGCTAAAAAGCATGTTTTTACCTGTCACAGGTGTGACATCTATATAATATAGATATATAAAAACACGCCCGTATTCGAATGCAACATTGTGTCAAAATTTCATGCAATCGGTGAAGAAGTTTCGGAGATTTATGATTTTGAACAAATGAACATTTACATTTTTATTTATATAGATATTTTATTTATAACACAACACAATATATCAAACACAAAATACATAGTATATGTTCCCTTTTTATAACTGTTTCATAACTACCCTGTTTCCCCAAAAATAAGACATCACCTGATAATAAGCCCAATCGGTCTTTTGAGTGCATGTGCTAAAATAAGCCTCCCCCCGAAAATAAGCCCTCCGCGAAATTATTTAAACACAGAGCTGGAAATTGGGTAAGACAGCAAGAGGAGCCCCATGTTGCTCCACGTGCCCCAAAATAATAAGACCTCGCCGAAAATAAGGCCAAGCGCTTATTTTGGGGTTCAAAAAAAATATAAGACAGGGTCTTATTTTCGGGGAAACACAGTACCTTTATTTTTATTTTTATTATTTTTATTTTTTTTAATTTGATTTATATGCTGCCCTTCTCCGGAGACTCAGGGCAGCTTACAATGCATTAAGCAATAGCCTTCATACTTTTGTATATTTATACAAAGTCAGCTTATTGCCCCCACAATTTGGGTCCTCATTTTACCTACCATCAGAAGGATGGAAGGCTGAGTCAACCTTGAGCCTGGTGAGATTAGAACTTGCAGTAATTGCAGGCAGCCGAATGTTAATCACACTGCTTTAGTCTGCTGCACCACCAGGCTCTGCGCCACCTTTATTGCACCAACCTGTACTGCTTCCTTACCCTTGCCTCAAAACAGGACCACTTCTGGACTTAGATGAAATATTAGCAAGTGACAACTTGCTTCAAACATCAGAAGAGACTGACTCACGTCAGACATATTGATTGGGTCTGCAGAGTTATCTTTTGTTGACAAAACATGTTATTTATTCTAAAATACATCTGACAGAAGACAGCTAAACAAACACTGGTGAAATTGGTTTTAAAATTTCTCTAGGTTCAAGGGTTAAGATAGGGATTTCACAAAAGAACAAACAGAGTAAGGGATGCCCCAGAACTTATCTATTCATCTAGCTATGGTAAATTTCATTATGCCAAGGCCATTTTAAAGTTTATTGTGAAATGTCTGCAACCAGGAGACCGGGAAAAGCATTGAGAATTTTAGTCAAACTCTTTTGAGTTCTCTTGCTGTTTGACAGAGTGAATAACTTCACAGAAACCTAGAAAGGGGCCTCAAATTAAGTCATGCCATTGGACTATTTAGTTTCCAATTGTTCATTCAAGGGCAGTGCAACTGTTTTCAAATCTTAGCCTTGAAGTGGCATAAGGGGACATGATCGTAAAAATTAAATTGGATATAATTTAAATATAATCACTTAATTTAACATGATTATTCCCTTTTATTTTTTTTTATTATTCAATTTAACTTAATTATTATTTATATTATTTTATCTTTGTTACAGGAAGTATTTCAAGTCAGGGGCAACTGGATCGCTTAAGGCAGAGGTCTTCAAACTTGGCAGCTTTAAGATTTGTGGACTTCAACTCCCAGAATTCTGGGACTTCTGGGAGTTGAAGTCCACAAATCTTAAAGCTGCCAAGTCTGAAGCCTCTGCCTTAAGGACTGTACCCCAGGTTTTAGGGGCCGTATATAACACTATAATGTAACCTGACCTAAACTGATTTCATATAGCAGCTCTTCAGGATTTCAGACAGGGATCCCTTCTTCATCTACCCTGTTTCCTCCAAAATAAGACATCCCCTGATAATAAGCCCAGTCGGGCTTTTGAGCGCATGGCGATAAGGCCAAGTGCTTATTTCAGGATTCAAAAAAATATAAAACAGGGTCTTATTTTTGGGGAAACACGGTACCTATAGAATCTGCATTGAATAAAAAATAGTAATGTTTAAATTCCTCTTCTTCACATTCCAGTCAAAGCATGCACCAATTCAGTACATTGGTAGGACTGTCGTGGTAATGTAGCATGTAACTGGAGCTTCACACAGGGCAAAATAAGAGTTTAAATAGTACCCCTCATGGAGAAGAAGTTTTGGGTGACAGCTATTGGTAAGTGAATAAATTGGAGACAGCTTTCATTATTGGTATTCTAGGTTGACTCAAAGTGTAAGGAAGGAGGTAAATATGAATAACTTTTTTTCAGTGCACAAGGGATGTTTTTTCATTATGTTAAAAGCCTAGGAGGCAAATTCAAAACCTAAAGAGGGTTAAATGGCATTATAAACATTCATTTTCTTATTAAGTGTTAAGTCCCTGCCAAATTGTTATTCAGTGAGAGAAAGGGTGGCTGGGGGGGAGAGACAGAGAATATACTGTTTAATACATGAAGCTGGCTAGATGTTCCCCAGAGTTAATTTCCAAGAAAAGAGATAGCAATGTTTAGAATCAAGGCCATCCACAAACTGTCTGACCTTGAAATTCTTGTCTATAAGGAACTGACTAAACAATTCTTCACTATTTGTTTCAGGATTTATACCAGAACCTACAGTATTAATATTGTCAAGGTATCTAATAATAGCATACAACAAAACAATAATCAGAGAAATAAAAAATACATTGTTGAAAGTACCTTGGTTTCAACAAGATGCTGATTCCAATTCCAGTGCTAAACAATAGAACAACCAAATCAGAACAATTTAAAGATATGACAAAGAAATAAATAGCATTTGTCAGGCATTGAAATGCCTATGTTACGTCTCCCTAGGAAAGGCATTCCTTAAATGGAACTTATGAATAAACTTTAAACTTTTTTTAATGCAACAATTGTCTGCTCCTCACCTAACAGAGAATAATAATAATAATAATAATAATAATAATAATAATAAAGATCTAGGCAAAAACTTAAAAACAATTGGCGCTGACAAGATCACCATTGATCAGCTGCAGAAGGCCACCTTATCGGGATCTGCTTGCATAATCCGCCGATACATCACGCAGTCCTAAACGCTTGGGAAGTGTTCCATTAGTGATTTGGGATACGAAATCCAGCATGGTCATCTTGTTTGCTGTGTATACTGTCATAATAATCATAATAATCATAATAATCATAATAATCATAACAAATTATTATTATTATTATTATTATTATTATTAAATCTTTAGTGAGATTCACAGTCTTTGAGGCTGGTTAATAACTCAGCATCTCGAGTGCTAATCAAGGACCTAGGAACTGTTAAGGTATTGTCGGAGGATGTAAGCTGTTCCGAGTAAGATGGTTTTTTGTAGAGTCAAAATGTTCAAGTCCGGTAAATTTAGAATTTCTAAATAGCGGGGTAGCCCTTTGGGTATTGCTCCAAGGGCTCCAATTACAATCGGGACAACACATGATTTCTTTTTCCACAATCGCTCAACTTCAATTTGCAAGTCCCAGTACTTTGTTATTTTTTCTTGCTGCTTATCTTCAAACCGTGCATCACCAGGTATTCCAATGTCAATGAACCATACTTTTTTCTTTTCAACTATTGTTATGTCAGGTGTGTTGTGGACCAAGTGCCTGTCAGTCTGAATCCTAAAGTCCCACAAGATCTTGAGTTTCTCATTCTCTAAAACTTTCTCAACCTGATGTTCCCAGTGGTTTTTGCTGTACTCATATCCAAACTTCTGGCACAATTTCCAGTGAATGATCTTAGCAACAAGGTCATGGCGTTATAGGTAGTCAGTTTGTGAAATTTTGCTGCACCCACTGATCAGGTGGTCGACTGTTTTATTTTTTATTATTATTATTATTATTATTTGATTTATTGATATTGCTGTACCAGGAGATACCAAAGTCAAAGAAAAAGAACTGGAAAAAATCATGAAATATCGCGACCTGGCCATTGAAACTACATGGTTATGGATGAAACATGTAACAGTGATACCCATTGTCATCGGTGCACTTGGTACCATGTCTAAGAATTTTACAAAACACATCAAGAAATTGCAGCTTCCTGCAATAACACCAGCAGGACTGCAAAAAACTGCACTACTCAGAACATTGTATATTTTAAGAAGCTACTTGGTTGATACCTAGGACACTGGCAGCGACCTGTATCAACCATTAGCACCAGTCAGCGGTATCCATGATACATTTTTAAATGTTCAGTTGACTGAGTTTCATGTTTAATGAATAAAAGATATAATAATAATAATAAACTCCACTAAGAACATAAGAAGGACCTAGATGGATTCAGGCCAGGAAACAACAAGTGCTTTTTCTAAATGTATTTATTTAGCATATGGTATAAAATGGTAAGGAAATCTACATACATAATAGACACAATGTAGTCCTGACAGCATGGATTGCTAGTTCATTATGTTTGGCACTTGCTTGCCCATCCTTGGTGCAGAACAGGGGGCAAACTAACTTTATACCAGCTAATTAGCTGCACTTAGTTTGCTGGGCTCCTTCTCCAGTCTCACTTCACCTCACCTCATGTCTTGATGCCTTGCATCCGAGCAGGACCAGCACTGGCTTCTGTTGTCTGCATACATGCACACAGCTAGATTTTTCCCACCAAAGTGGTACCCATTTATCTACTCGCAATAGTGCATATTTTTGACCTGCTGATTGGGAAGGTGCTAGGAAGTGAGCGACGGGAGTTAACTCCATTTTATTGAGCTGGTCTCGAAATGTCGGAGTGCAGATCATTTCTGGCTGGTAGTTCCAGTGTCATTAAGCTACTGCACCACCACATCCCCCCTCACTTTTTCTAAAATTGCCAGAGAAGTCACAGAGAGAGAAAGAGAGACAGACAGACAGACAGACAGACAGACAGACAGACAGCTAGGAAAAGCTTTCAGAGCAGCTCTACTGATAATTCCAGAGGATGCAGCTGCTTTAATGCCTTGAGAAGTGGGTTTCATTCATGACAATATTTTTCCCCAAAAGCTATTTCATATGCTTTGCATATTCCTCATAAAATAGCAGTCTTTAGCTTAACTTCTGCTTCTTGTGATTCAGAGTTTCTTCTTTGTTACCCAAAGGACTGGCCTGTTTTTCTTTTATTCGCTGCTTAGGTTCATATTTCACAACAGCCATCATGGATCTCCATTAACTGTCCACCCTCTAAAGGAGATACTTCTGACAGGTCCAAGGGGAACTGCAATTCCATTTTTCTTTCCTTGCCCCAACCCACCCCATACACACACTATGGAAGATGATTGGATTAGTGAGAGAAGCTTCATATTTTTTCAGCCTCTTCCACAAAGTTGTCTGCAGTGATTAAATCCAATCCATATTATTCTATAATTGAATAGTAGCCTATTTTTATTAATGAGTAGCCAAATCCTGATCTTTGCAGATCAGCATTCTTATTCACCAGTGAATAAGGCAGGTGATTTAAAGGCATTTTATTGCCTTAAAATATTGTTACTCAAACTCATCAACTGATAAGTGATTCCACAAATCAAGACAAATATACATGTCCCGGGATAATGAAGAAGGCACAGAAGAGGTTGTACTTCCTGAGAATGCTCAGGAAGATAAATCTATCTCGGCATCTACTTCTGTCCTACTATCGCAGCACCATTGAGAGTGTCCTGACATATGGCATTCTTGCATGGTATGGGAGCAGCTCTGCAGCTGATAAAAAAACTTAACAGAGAATCATTAAAACTGCTCAGAATATCATCAGGCTCCAGCTACCAGCCCTGAACGACATCTTTGCATCTCGCTGTTTGAGGAAGTTGCATAATATTCTCAGAGACTCTTCCCATCCTGCTTACAATCTTTTTGGACTGTTGCCTTCCGGCAGAAGATACAGAACAATTAAAAGTCGGACTACACACTTTCTGAATAGTTTTTATCCTAGAGCTATAATTGCACTCAACAATGAACTAAAGGGCCACCATCAGTGAGCTGTTGGACAGCATTACTTGGTTTGTTGTGTGGATGTTTGGGTGGTTTAGGGGTGGGGAATTGTGGTGGGCAGGGGTGTGTTTGGGGATTGTTATGTGTGTTGGACCTGGTCTTTGGGTGTTAAGTGAATTTCATTGTATGGGTATACTGTGTACATACATGCAGTGACAATAAAATTTATTATTATTTATTTTTATTATTATTTTAATGTTGCAGGATGCAATTTGCATCAGTCACTGGGACCAGAGTTTTAGTCTTCTGAGCTTTCAGACTCATCCTAGAGTCCATCCTCAGAGAACTTCTCTCTCACCAGAACATCTGCTTTGGGCTATTCTATGGGACCTGATTCCCTCATTCCATGGAGAAAGATTATTGGATTCCTGTTCTTGGCAATTCATACTTGGTGACCTAAAACATTTCTTTTTAATCCTTCAGATGGTGATTGATGCTTTCCCCTATCCTTAGTTAGCAGTTCTGCCTTTCCTTTCTTTTTCCCTAGACAAGGAAAATGCAGATGCACCCCCTAATAATTCAGGTAGACATCCTGGTTGAATTTAACCTCTGAGTTTCAAGAACAAAGAACACAATGACAACAACCTTGAAAGAAAAGCAACTCAGAATGATACATAAAATAAGAGGAAACAAAACTGACCCAGTAAAGTAGAATCAGAAAGCAGCCCTTTAATGAATTTATTTCAAAGAATTTTAAGTCGCTAATCATAGACATTCAAACTAATTTACAAACTAAAGTAGACATATAGCATCCAATAAAACATAACCTTTTCCTACATACCATAGATTTATATAGTTGAAAGTTGAACCTTCTCAACAAACATATATCAAAGCTCTAAAGCCATCTGAAAAAGGATGGCTGCAGGAAAACAGGAGTTTTAATGGAGAAAGTGTTCTTGAACGGACTTTGAGAGCTATGAGGCTGTCACCGATAGTGACCTTTATTTATTTATTTATTTATTTATTTAGTTTGTCAAACATGTACAAGATAGCAGGTATGAATATGAACATGGACATGAACTAGGGAAATGAATACAAATAAATGGGGACAGTAGGACAGGGATGGTAGGCACACTGGTGCGCTTATGCACGCCCCCTTTATGGACCTCTTAGGAATGGGGTGAGGTCCATGGTAGACAGTTTAATCTGTGAGGGTTTGAGGATGTAACAACGGAGTCGGGTAGAGCATTCCAGGCGTTGACCACTCTGTTGCTGAAGTTGTATTTTCTGCAATTGAGTTTGGAGCGGTTTACCTTGAGTTTTTATCGATTGTTTGCCCATGTATTATTGAGGTTGAAGCTGAAGAAGTTGTTGACAGGTAAGATGTTGTAACAGACAATTTTGTGTACTATGCTTAGGTCAGACTGCAGGCAGTGCAGTTCCAGATTGTCCAAGCCCAAAATTTCAATCCCCATAAGGGATTCTATTGTGAGTAGAGGAATGGAGTACTCATTTCTCATTTACCTTATGAAAGAGAGGTCACATCAAACAAGCAAGAGGGTGGATCTGATATAATTGAATCCCCACCACTTTGTAGTTGTATGCAATATTGTTGAGTGTACAAAAGGCTTCCGTGACCACCCTCTTCCCTCGTTCAAGCCCCTGTAGATATTGTTGGCCACAGGTAAGACCTTGTTCCTTGACAAATGATAAACATTTTATATGAACCTGTCAAAAACAGGATTTCTTCAGAATGATTAATGATTAATAAATGATTCTTGGGGTGGTGTGATATTTCAGTGTAATGGGCCAAAAAATCATGTTCTTGTTAATAGATGTCAACTATGAGAGCATAAGAGGCAGTATTGCATCCATACCTTTGGTTTGTCATACTTTTGAATTATTAGCCTTTTGGGGAGTCCAAATCAGCACCAAAGCTTCAGGTGTCAGCCCTGTCAAGGTACGTCAAGCCAAGAAACAGATTTCTCAAGAATGCCTGGACTCTGCTTTATTGAGATAGGGTTAAAGTAACAGAACATTAAAAGTCTGTGTCCTTCCTTCTTTCCTTCCTTCCTTCCTTCCTTCCTTCCTTCCTTCCTTCCTTCCTTCCTTCCTTCCTCAAAGAGAGTTAAGGTGAGTTAATTCCTTTAGGTTTCTTTCTAATATCTTCTCCTCTTCCCAGGTTTAGTTTATGTTTTGCTGTTGCCTTTCTTCTCCAAGGTCCTCTCTGTGGACCTCTACATCAAGATACTATTGATCAGTAAGCAATCATATTTCTATATGATGCTATCTTAACAACCCCACACCTGACTTTTTTGGGGGGGTTATTTCTAATCTGAAAGCTCTTTGTCATCACTAAATGATTGCCATAAGAAAATGTTATTTCTTACTACTCATTTTAGAATTATTAGAATTAGAACAGAATGGAATAGAACTGGAAGGGACCTTGGAGTTTTTCTAGTCCAGACCGTTGATCAATCATGAGAACATATACCATTTCAGACAAGTGGCTTTCCAGTTGTCAGCCTGGTTACCTCCTGGGGTAACCAGTTGTTACCCTCTGGGGGTGGTGGTAATGTGACTGGGCGAGCGTCACATTTTTTACTTTTAAAAGCATTTTTTCTACAACCTCAAGAGGTTGTAGAAAAAAATGCTTTTAAAAGCCTTTGACGATCAGGCAACTGAGCTGGGACCGTCAGAAGCTTTTAAAAGCATTTTTTTCTACAACCTCTTCGGCCGAAGAGGTTATTGAAAAAATGCTTTTAAAAGCCTCTGATGATCCCAGCTGAGTCGCGCGATCATCAGAGGCTTTTTTTTTACTTTTAAAAGCATTTTTTTGGCTGAAGAGGTTTTAGAAAAAAATGCTTTTAAAACTAAAAAAAAAAAAAGCCTCTGATGATCGCTTGGCTCAGCTGGGCATGGGGGTGGGCATGGATTTTTGCTACTGGTTCTCTGAACCACCCGCCGCCATCACTACCGGATCGGATGATCTGGTCTGAAACAGGAGCATTTCACCCCTGATTGTGCAGCTTCTAAAATTGTTGGCTGAGCAGGGACAAAAATAGCCAGGGAAATGATTGAAGCCTTGAAATGGGCCGCTTGTCAGTCAACAGGACTGCTGATTTACTACCAGCTTATCAAGTACTTAGGAGCCGAGGGCTTGGCAGCACAAGGAAACCACAGAAATACTACACATAGAATAGTCCAAAGCACACATTATGCTAGACAGAAGTTCCAGCATGACTCCAAAAACCTAAAAGGTTAACTCTGTGGTCCCAGTGATCGACCCAGATTGCATCTATGCAAAATTGCTTAAGATGGTCACTCATATAAATCTTTTCAATAAATAAAATAAATAAAAAGAAAGTATATATATATTCTCATCTTGGGTATCTTATAGTTCGATAAGTGAATAGGTTATACTCTGGAGAAAGTTTCCACAATTATTTTAAACATTAAATCTTAGTAAATAAAAAGATATATATGAGAAAAAAAGCATAATCTTCACAAGATAAAGTTTTATTTTATTAATTTACTGTGTTATTTTGAGACGTGATTATATATGTTGAGGAGGCAGATGCTATAAGTATTTACAAGGTATGAGAGTGGTGTTGGGTCACTAGTTCCTCTCCTCATTAAGCACTGTTAATTAAAACATTCATTTATAGGCTTCATGAGATGTCAAAGTTACTGAAGAAATGGTATAGAATTTTTTAAAGAAAAAATAATGAGATCTAATTAAAATCTTCGAACTTGGAAACAAGCACAAACTTCTCCTATTCCCTTTTCATCTATCTCTTCCTGTTCATAGCATTTCTTTCAGGTGCATCATAAAGAGGCTTTGATCAAACTGATTCTTCCTAGTTGATTGTGTACATATACATATACGTACACATAGACATAGACATAGACATAGACATAGACATAGACATAGACATAGACATAGACATACACATACACATACACATACACATAACATACTCATTCACATAACATACACATACACATACATATCAGGGGTGGGTTCTACTTACCTTTACTACTGGTTTGCAGCAGAGCAGAGCTTGCACGCACGCTCTTCTGCACATGCGCAAAAGCATTTTGATGATGTCGGGGACGGTGGGAGGAGCTTCCGGCCGGTTTTACTACCAGTTCTATAGAACCGGTGCGAACCGGGGGCAACCCACTACTGATACATACATACCTACATACCTACCTACATACATACATACATACATACATCCCCATTAGTATAGAAACTTGATTTGCTATATATTTATGGAGCAGATGACAGAGAGAGAGAGAGAGAGAGAGAGAGAGAG
>WNWU01000001.1:82261913-82300450 GCA_012654045.1 Ptyas mucosa
AGAGAGAGAGAGAGAGAGAGAGAGAGAGAGGAAGAGAAGAGAATAGAATAATGCCAACAAATACACTAAAGATGGATTGACCGATCGATTATGTGCTATCAAATCATTGTTAACTTTTAATGACCACAGGGATATATTTTCTGCCAGCATTGGAACCTTCCTTACAGAGTTTAGTCTTCACATAATGTGTCTGAATTGTAATAATTTGAACTCCAATATTATTGAAGCTAAATGTGCAAAATAGATCATATCTTGGATAGGATGAAGTAAATAATATGGCATTGGATTTCTCAAGCCATTGCTTCACCAGTCATCAAACTTTCATGTACATACAGGTGTCTGTTCAGGATGATATAACACCATCTAGGGCAGTGTTTCTCAATCCTGGCAAGTTTAAAATGAGTGGTATCCAACTACTAGAATTCTGGGAGTTGAAGTCCACACATCGTAAAATTGTCAAGGCTGAGAAACAGTGCTAGGCAGAATGCAAAATTAGCTTATGGTAGGTACAAAAGCAAACAGCTTAATGACCACAAAAAGGCAGCAAGAGGTATGGAAAATTATCATTCTTTGCTGCCATCAAGTGGTGATCCAGATTTATGCAGTCTAGCTATCGAAGTCCTGCTTTTTCATAGATTGATTGTGGTTTTAAATCCGTCTTGGCTCCTGGCAATATTTTTCAGAAATATTGTTCACCATTGCCTTCTTCCTAGGGCTGAGAGAAAGTGACTGACCCAATGTCGCCCGGTTAGATTCATGGTGAAGGCAGAACTAGAACTCACAGTTCCCTGGTTCCTAGCCTTGTGCCTTTAACCTCTACCCTGTTTTCTCGAAAATAAGACATCCCTTGATTATAAACCCAATCGGGCTTTTGAGCGCATGTGCTAAAATAAGTCCCCCCTGAAAATAAGCCCTCCCCCAAAATAAGCCCTTTAAATGCATGTGCAGCGGGTCCTCACCATTTTCTCTGATTAGGGAGACAGAGCTGGAAATCAGGTAAGACGTCAAGGAAATCAAGCCCCATCTTGCTCCACATACCCCAAAATAAGATCTCCCCAAAAAGAAGGCCAAGCACTTATTTCAGGATTCAAAAAAATATAAGTATACACGGTATACTGAAAAGCTCACTGTCACTTTTCCCATGTGAAGTACTATGGGATGGCAGGCTGGCAAAACCAGATTTGTCTGACACTCTATTTAGCTTGATCTGGCAGTCTGATTATTTTAAACAACTTACACTTCTTACTATCGCTTTATCTATCTCTTTCTCCCTGTTTCATTTCCTAAGAAAACTGATGATGTACCCAGCCAGGATTCTTCATTCCTTCTAGCTGAGATAGAATTGAAGTCAGCTCTCGTAGATTGTGCTCTGAGATGCAAACCGCCTCTCCTCCACTTCTTCAGCTGTTAAATACGAAAGCCACACAAAGCACCAAATATATGATTAATGACTAGGAATCTTCAAGCTGGCAACATAAATTAGAGTGTTGGGCAGAACAAAACTTTGTCACAAATTGATTATCCGAGCCCTGCTTAGAGGCTGGTGGATGGAGCAAAAGCAAAGCCGTCCGGGTGTTAAGCAGACCGGCCGTGCGTGCATGTAGGGCCAGAAATGTTCATTATGTGACTGCTCAAGTGATTATCCACCAACAAAACCTGGGACTATTCCATTACTGTCAAACAGCCATAGCAGGCAAAAAAAAAATATGCATTATGTATAAGCAGAATGTCAAGGTTTTCACTTGCACAAATCATCTGGAGGTATTTGCCTGGCAGCTTCTAGACTGTGATAGATCTGCTTTGTAGCGTTCAGGATTGTACCAGTTGAGCTGTGGGTTGCTGAAAGAGGAGCAGGCTATCACTACAACTTGGATTATGTTGGCTTCTGAAACCCTTCTCATTCCTTGCTTCTAAAACTGCAGCATGAAAGTGTCATCTTATGTATTTTGGGATGATGTGTTTCAATGGTTTTTAATCATCAAGCAATTGTACTATAGCCCTGTAAGGAAAGCTGGCCAATAGAAATGCTGAGATATTTGCACAGGCATGTTTGTCACCTGATAATAGTGGTCTAATTAATTAAACTTGTCAAAGTATGAACAAGCGATCATAGATCAGCTCAAGGTATTTATTTAATAATTAATCAGATTTATATAGCCAACCACCTCACTGAAGGTGACTCTGGGCTGTGCACAACAAATGGATAAAAACACATATACAACCCCCCCTCCCCTCCGATATAAGAAATATATAAAATTACATTGAAAGTAAATATTATAAATGGGGTGACAAACCTTTGGTGGATAAAAATAGCCAACTCAACAGTGGCACAATCTATACTGTTTCCCGATTCCCTGGGACATCCAGGCCTGATAACAAAATTAGGTGTTCAGGGCCTTATGTTAATATTAAAGGGGATAGAGCTAATTTAATTTTAGGGGGGGGGATGTTCCATAAGACAGGTCCACGACAGAGAAAGCACATCTCCTGGGACCTACCAAATTTAGGCCCCATGTAGCACCAAAAATAGCAAATCCAGAGCCACTCAGGCTGACAAGGCTTCAGTTGAAGCCTATTGTTCCCCATCCAGACCAGAGGTCGGTTTTAGCAGGTTCTGACCAGTTCTGGAGAACCGGTAGCGGAAAGTTTTTGTAGTTCAGAGAACCATAGTAAAAATTCTGACTGGCCCCACCCGCATCTATTCTCTGCCTCCCAAGTCCCAGCTGATTGGGAGGAAATGGGGATTTTGCAGTAACCTTCCCCTAGAGTAGGATGGGAATGGAGATTTTACAGTATCCTTACCCTGCCACACCCACCAAGCCACGCCCACCAAGCCACACCACGCCCAGCAAGCTACACCCACAGAACCGGTAGTAAAAATTTTTGAAACTCACTGCTGATCCAGACCCACTCAGCCTCCAGAAACCAGGATAAGATGGTTTCACAGCATTGCATCAATTTTCTGTCCCTCCAATCTTAGCTATTGATGATGGTAATCATATGCCATCCAGCCAGAGTTGACTCTTAGTGACCACATAGATTTTCTTCAGGATGATTGATCCCTAACCTTATCCTTGAGATCTTCCAAAAGTGAACATAACATTGCTGTAATAAAAGCAGTAAAATTAGCAATAATAAAAATTAATTGCAGATTAATTGCAGACTCGGATATTAAATATTCTCTGTCTATATATATTTTGCTAGGTCATATTTTGCATAAGCAGGGTTTATTAAATAAACCACAATTGTCTGTGTTTGCATAAGATGTCAAACCACAAACTGTCAGGAAGTGTGAAGCCAGCCTACCTCTGAAACATTTTATCTCTCAAAAAGAGAATGCTGTAGGAAGAAGAATTAAGCAGACACATAACCAAAAATGGATGTCTGCAAGGGATGCAAGAAAGCAAAATGCTAAGCCATGTGTGATGTCATAATCACTCAAATGATGCAATTTATATACTTGTGCCAGATATCCCAACATAAGTATGCAATGACACTTATTATCTAATTATGTTATGGCATATATGTTGTGGGCATCATTGCAGTTTTCTGGGACTACATAAATTAAAGATACCTTGAGTTACTTTGTATGTGTGTGTCAGTGGTGGGTTGCCCCTGGTTTGCACGGGTTCTATAGAACCGGTAGTAAAACTGGCGGGAGGCTCCGCCCACTGACCCTGACGTCATCAAAATGCTTCTGCAAAATGCTTCAGCGTGCGGCCCCACTGAGAACCAGTAGTAAAGGTAAGTAGAATCCACCCCTGGTGTGTGTGTTTGGAAAACACCAGCTGGGAGAAAAGCATTTTTGTTATTGTTGCTGCTGTTTGGTTCTTAAGTAGCTTCTGACACTTTGTGATCTGATAAACTTCTAGGGTTGTCTATTTTTAATGTTTTTATATATGGTTTTTAAATGCATTGTAAGCCGCCTTGAGTCTTCGGAGAAAGGCGGCATACAAGTTGAACAAATAAATAAATAAAATAAATAAATAAATTAGGAACCACTTTGAATATTTATAAGGTCATACCTGCATCATCAGTGGTTATTTGCAGGATTTGTTATCCATCTCACAAGACCTGACAAAGTGGAGATGCTTCAGGTTCCTTCTATGAGACAATGTCATATAATGGATTTAGGACAGGGGTGTCAAACTCACATCGTCACGGCATTGTCACATGACGTATTTTCCCCTTCGCTAAACCGGGCATGGGCCAGGAGTTTGACAGCTCTGATCTAGGAGATATCCTTCTCTGTTGTAGCACCTGCTTTGGGGATAACTCCTCCTAAACTTTAGATGGCTCAACTCTGTTACCCTTTCATGAGGCTTTAAAAAATTGGCCAAGATATTAGATGAACCTGGCTGGAAACTGGGGAGGTTGATCATGTCATATTTTGTCTTGGTTTGTGGTGCTAATGAGAGTCAGTTTTCTGTACGGTTTTCTGTAGTGCTTAAATTGCTAACCTAAAAACCAGGTATGTTTATTGCCGGATGAGTTTCTACTGTCTTCTGACCTTGAATTTATTCCTGTCAGATAAGTTTCCCTTGTTTTTTGACCCCGAATTTATTCTTGAATATTGGTCACTTTAGGCTTCTTTTCTGAGGAAAAGTAAGGGATAAATAAATGGCAGTGACTGGATCACAGCAATGAATTCAAAACAGCCATCAACTCCTTTCACATCAGGGAAATGAAATAGCTACCGAAGACGCTCGTATAGTCTGTAGGGCTTTGAAAGTAATTTGGGAGAAAAGAAACCTATTCTCTGTAACAAGCCAGGCCATGGACATTACTTGATAGCAGAATCACAGTCCCAGAGGGACATGAATCCAGTTCTTGAAACCAAATTAAAGAGCCGTTTGCAATTCTGCAGTAGCATACATTGGAGGAAAAGAGGTTTTTAGATGACGTTAAACATTTCTTAGATTTTATTTTTTAGTAACCCTTATAGCTTTCCTGTGGAGGTCACGATATTGAGCTCCATGTTACTTGGACAAGAATGAAACTGACAAATGACTGTGACTTATCAAATTCTTCCAAATTGGGCAAAAAAATAATAATTCACAGGTCCTCATTTTAATCATATGGCCCAGGATTCAAACACTACTCTGAATTTGAAGAAAATGCTCCAGCAGAACCAGTGGAATGTCAAGCTCAGAAGAAACAAAGGCAAGAATCACCTGATATGGATCAAAAATAGGCACTGAACAGCTGGAACAGTTAAATGATGATGACATCAGGCCTCTCATTCCCCACACCTGATATGTAGATCAATGAAAAGAGCAAAGACATTCTATTAGACTCCTTGCCAAGCAAGGGTAAATCTCTTGATTAAAGGCAGGTAGCTGCAGCATGATTTAAGAGGCAGCTCTGACCCATGATCTTTTATTGGAATCAACTGACTCATCTGTGGCTCTTGTGTGAATTCGGCTTCCGAAATTTTGGGCTGGTTGACAACCCTGTCTTGGATCTTGGAACTCTGGACTGGATTTTGACTATTCTTCTGTGTGTTCCTCTTGAAAGCAAAACCATCCAAGCAAGTTCCTTTCGGAGATTCTATTTGCTTTGTATTTCTTGTCTGTGGTTATCTTTTGACCTTGAGTAAACTAATTTCCATAGCATCAATGCATGTGAGTATATAATTGAAAACAGAAGCAGGACAATATCTATGGTTTCAGTTCCACGGCAAACTTCATTTACTGATCTTTGATCAATCTTACTGAAACACAAATGCTTAGCTTCCCTCTTGTTCCCTGTGATAACAGGATGGTCGGGTCATCTGTGTAGGTTATATGATACAGTGTACAGGGAGGATTTGTACCTCCAATCTGCAAGGAAGGACAGTTCAGTTCTTTTAGTTTACATATATAAATATATATACATATATAGCTAAGTCAACATCTATAATAATTTATTAAACTCGAAAAACATATCAGGGAAATGCAAATCAAAAGAAGCAGGAGAGTGATTGAGAAGGCTAGGTCCCAGAATCCCTGGCAGGAGGCATTCCATAAAGCAGGGCTGTCAAACTCCCGGCCCATGGGCCGGATGCATCATGTGCTGGCCACACCCAGTTTAGCAAAAGGGAAAAAAGTCCCACTATGTCACATGATGCTGCCGTGATGACGTGAGTTTGACACCCCTGCCATAAAGGATAGGGCCTGGAGGGACAGGCAGAGACCACTAGGGTAAGATGATCCAGTCAGTCTCCAGAATCTGAACCAAGAGGAGCTTTAAAGGTGATAACCAGCACCATGAATTGCATCCAGCTCAGCTGTTGGAAATATCTATCACATGATTGGTAGATATTCTGCTCCCAGTCATGTGGCTTACACCATAATTAAATTTCAGCCTGTAGACATAATGTCAAGGACCTTGGAGTACTCATCTCTAATGATCTAAGTGCCAGAGCCCACTGTAACGACATTGTCAAAAAGGCATTAAGAATTGTTAACCTAATCTTGCATAGCTTCTTCTCTGGTAATATTGTACTACTACCATGTTTCCCCCAAAATAAGACCCTGTCTTATATTTTTTTGAACCCTGAAATAAGCGCTTGGCCTTATTGCCATACACTCAAAAGCCCGATTGGGCTTATTATCAGGGTATGTCTTATTTTGGGGGAAACAGGGTAACTAGAGCATACAAAACATTTGCTAGACCAGTTCTTGAATACAGCTCATCTGTCTGGAACCCGCATTGCATATCGGACATTAATACAATTGAGAGAGTCCAGAGATATTTCACGAGAAGAGTCCTCCACTCCTCTGTTCGCAACAGAATATCTTATACCACCAGACTTGAAATTTTGGGCTTAGTCAATTTAGAGCTATGTTGCCTTCGGTCTGACCTAAGTGTAGTACATAAAATTATCTGCTACAATGTCCTACCTGTCAATGACTACATCAGCTTCAACCACAACAAAACACGAGCACACAATAAATGCAAACTTAAGGTAAACTGCTCCAAACTTGATTGCAGAAAATACGACTTCAGTAACAGAGTGGTCAATGCCTGGAATGCACTACCTGACTCTGTGATTTCTTCCCCAAACCCCCAAAACTTTAACCTTAGACTGTCTACTCTTGACCTCACCCCATTCCTAAGAGGTCTGTAAGGAGCGTGCATAAGCGCACCAACGTGCCTACCGTCCCTGTCCTAATGTCCCCATTTATTCATAACCATCTCATATATTCACAATCATATTTGTACTTTTATCTGTAATCTTATATATGCTTGACAAAATAAATAAATAAAATAAAATAATAATAATAAGAGTTGCATTTTGGGAGAAGCAGGTTCCTTTTCCAAAGCCTTTTCTCCTGAGAAACCAGTTGTCCACTGTCACTTTACATTCTGTTGTGTTCATTCATAATTTCTTTTTATAGATTTTCTTTAAACAGAAGCATTTAACAGGAAATTCATGTTTTTTTCCTGTCTTCATCCAGCCAGAGCTGAGAAACTACACACACTAGAAGCAATTTAGTATCTTGGTATAGTTCAGTTTTATAGAAAAGAGGGCAAGAGGAATATTTCCTAGGTATCTACTACTCCTGGTGTCCTCCATCCAGGGGCGGGAGTCACATAATTTACCTACCGGTTCACCCAGCACTAAAAATGTGAGCGCTGGCACGTGCACGCTTGCTTCAATTGCATGCACCACCTCCACACATGCACACGGCCTTCCACGCATGTGCTTTGCTCACACACACGGCTTCCACACATGTGCATGGCTTGAAAACACCATAGCGCCAGGGCAGGTGGGCAGGGGTGGGGGTGGGCGGGGATGGGCAGGGGTGAGCCCCCCACAAGTTGTTACTACCAGTTCGCCCAAACTGATCTGAACCAGCTGAATGCCACCTCTGCCTCCACCCCTCTTGAAGCTTTGTGGGATAAGGTCAGGGGTGAAATGTAAAATCTGTTACTACCAGTTCTGTGGGTGTGGCTTGGTGGTGGTGGTGGTAATGTGACTGGGTGGGCGTGGCCAACTTTTTTTTAAAAAAAACTTTCCAAAGCATTTTTTCTAATGCTTTGAAAAGCCTCTCTGCTGATCAGGAACTCAGCTGGGATCATCAGAGACTTTTCAAAGCATTTTTTAATCACCTCTTTGGCCAAGAGGTTGCAGAAAAAAGCTGAGCTGTGCGATCATCAGAGGCTTTTTTTTTTTTACTTTTAAAAGCATTTTTTCATTGTAAGAAGTTGTAGAAAAAATGCTTTTAAAAGTTTTTTTAAAAAGCCCCTGATGATCGTGTGGCTCAGCTGGGCATGGTGGGGGGGGGGACAGGGATTTTTGCTACCGGTTCTCCGAACCGCCCGCCACCATCGCTACCGGATCAGGCGATCTGGTCCAAACCGGGATCATTTCACCCCTGGATAAGGTGTCTTTGGTTCCCTCGGAGCAAAACATCTATTGGGAAATTTTCTCTTGTGTATGAAACTTCACCTCTATATTTGGAATTGGAGTCCTCCTGGATTTTTTTGTTTGTTTGATTCTACGACCTGCAGCTTTCCTGTCTCCTACAGCACCTTGGAAAATTTTGTATGGCTCAGTATGCAAACAGACAATTGATGAGAGAGTCTTCGAAATGAAGAGTCATCAAGATAATTACCTGAGTTTTCTCAGCATTCAATGACTTTTGTTCAGTTGGGATTGCTGTAATATAGGAGTCTTTCCTGCCTTGCTTTCTCTCTCCCTCTGTTTTTCTCTTTTGAGAACTACCAGGAAAAATGCCAAGGCTTCATAAAGTTCTGTTATCCAACTACTTGAATTCTGTGAAACTTGCTTTTTGAGAGATCAAAGTGAGTTAATAAAAATAAATAAATAAGTGGCTTGGAAACAAACAGCTATTAATAGCTTTCTGAGAATGGGCTGTCTCTACCTACCTTTTAACATAATAGCAGAATAATAACAGAGTTGGAAAGGGACCTTGGAGGTCTTCTAATCCAACCCCCTGTTCAAGCAGAAAACCGTATAACATTTCATACAAATGGTTGTCCAATCTCTTCTTAAAAATCTTCAGTGATGAAGCAGTGGTGGGATTCTGCTGGTTCCGGCCAGTTCAGGCGAACCAGTTGTTAAATTGCTGGCTGGCCCCTCCCCTCCCCACCCTGCCCCTTCAAGGAGTTCCCACACAGCCCATTTTTGCTCCTAGGAGGCTGCAGGGAGGCCTACTAGGCCCAAAACAGGAGCGGAGGGGGGGAGGAAGCCCAGCCCCCATGGCCTGTTTTTGCTCCCAGGGGGTGCAGGAGGCCAAGTACTGCCTGTCACATCCCCTGGCCATGGCCACCATGGCCACCCCCACCCAGCCAGTCATTAGGGCAGAGAACTGGTTGTTAAATTATTTGGATCCCACTACTGTGAAGCACCCATAGCTTCTGAAGGCAAGCCATTACACTGGTTAATTGTTCTCACTGTTGGGAATTTTCTTAGTTCTAAGTTGCTTTTCATCTTGATTAGTTTCCATCCAACTTTATTAGTTTTATTCCAACCGTTTCCTTTTCCAACCATCCTGAATAGATCTGATTCAATGGATCCTTCTCATGCTGCATTCTGATGCTGTTGAGGGTCAGACTCCCTACTGGAAGAGATGTGATGTGCATCTTCTGGATGAACATGAGGGAGAATCATCAACCTTATTTGCATTGTGGTAAACGTATTCTAAACACAGGAATTCTTTCAACCCCAGACAATAAAAAATGGTATGAATTAAAATTGTACGTGCCTGTGGTAGATTTATGCATAATTTAAAGCCAACAACTTCCGGAACTTGATTTGGTGTTTCTCACTATATTCAAGGCCAACCTTCATGTAAGGCCAACCTTCTCCGATTAATAAAGGAGAATAGTTGTACTTCAAGGTTGAAATGAGGGGGCTCTTGGTGTTCTCTGAGCTTAGTTATTGAAACGTCTGCAAGAATACAACCAAGTTCAGAGAGCACCCAGGACCTCTCTTTTCCAATCAGATTCTCTTTAAAAGATTGCAGCTTTCAAAATTTCCCACCAGCATGGCCAAAGGGAAATTGTAATTCTAGCATATCAGGCATCAGTCAGGCTTAGGCTAACCCTAAATTGAAAATGAAATAAATGACACTTTTCTATTGAAATTATACACTGCTGGTAAAGTACATGTTTTGTATAGAGAAGTTCTTAAATTCAGTTTTCACAACCAACAATCATCTATATGAGGCATAGAACTACATCCAATTAGGATAAACAATACTGACTTAGAGAACATCAAAAAGGAGAAGAAAGGAAATGAAAAGGAAGCAAGAGACAGAAAAGAGGAGTGTGGCTTTTTCCACATTTGTCTTTGGTGGGGGGTTGGACTAGATCAGCAGTTCAGACTCGATTTCATTGAGGGCCGGATCAGGGTTGTGTTTGACCTTTGGGGGGCCAGGTTGGGTGTGGCCAGGGCAGGCATGGCTAGCTTGATGTCATCCGTGTCAGGGGTGTCTGTGGTGGCCCAAGCACTCTGCCAGTGAAAACGGGGCTCCTGGGGGCTGCAGTCCTTCGCTGTTTCCAGGGTGGCCCTGGCGGCCAGATTCAAGTACGCCACAGGCCAGATCCACCCCTCGGGCCTTGAGTTTGACACCCCTGGACTAGATGACCTACATCTCTGTTAATCTGCCTAGGGCTCTTCCTTGTTGCATCATTCAAAATATTCTGGAATGACCACTAAAGTTGCCAGCTGTCCACTATTTGAGCGGACAGTCCGCTTTTTTCACATTATGTTCACTATTTTTTTTCACAAAATAGTGGACATTTTTTTTATTCAAAAGCTTTATGATGAAATGGTACGTAATCTAAAGCTGTACAGTCTAAGAGAATAAGGATAGGAGAATCGCGTTTTGTCTTTTTTTTCATAAGTTAGAATGAGACAAAGATCGAATATCCATTGAACTCGATTCTCCGAAAAAATTATTAATCATACTCAATTGTTTCACAAGACATTTAATAAAAGTATATAAAATTGTTTCAATCTAATTGATTGCAATAATCCTCCAACTTTAGAAGAAATGACGAACATCTGGTTATTATCACCATGGCGAGAAGAACTTCCACCCAACACTTTTTCCAGAAAGAGCCAGCTCCGAGTTTACTGAAACTGTTCCAGTATTGTCCATCAATTCCGGTATCAAATGCAAACATTGAACGAATTTTCAGTGTCATGGGAAATTTGTGGACTGATGAATGTAAGCAACTGCTTGTACCATCAGCAGTTCGAAGTGAACTTTGTATATATTTTTTAATATTTCTCAACGTTGTACTGAAATTAAAGAATTATTCCTTAAACATAAAGAATTGATCAAAGCTGCGCAGTCAAATAAAAAATACACATGACAGCAAAGTAAAATGTAATTTAATATTTTACATATTATTATCATATATTTGATGTTTTGAATTTTAAGTAAAGTTTTGAAGTGATTATTTTAATACGTGTTAAAATGTTTGTAAGAAAATATATAATTGTAATTTTTTAAAAAAATTTTTACTACTCCCCCCCCCCGCTTGTCCGCTATTTTTTGGAAGCAGACCTGGCAACCCTACCCCCCAATGAATCAACCCCACAGTCCAATCCCCCCCCGCATTCATGTCTTAGAGAACTACAGCCACAGTAGACAATACTGGACTAGATAAATTGATTTGCTGGAATAAATTTTCTGTGAGGTTATATATTATGTTCAATAAGTTTGTTTTCAAAAAGAAGCAGAAATATCAATATGAGGGCCAGGGTTTGAGACTGTTCTGCAAAGAGGAATATCAATATGGATGATATAAAAAATTGCCAAGAGAGCCATTATTAAAGACTGAATGAGCTGTATGCCTTATGTCCCCTTATTGGCCATGACTTATCTTGCCTAAGTAGCAGGGCACAATTTCAAGGGCAGACCCACTTCAAAATCCAACATATATGCATACATTTTGTTTGCGCACACAGGTTTTATGACTTATTTTTGAATTTATTTCACAATCACAAAGACCTTGGAATGAAACAGGATAAAAATGCAAGGAAGCAAGCAAGCAGGTCTTGCCCCTCCCTCTCCATTTTTTTTTTGAAAGAGATCATAAAATCATGACCTTGCTTACAAAACCATCAAAAGGTAAAGTCTTGTAATGGGCAAAGAAAAAGCAGTGAACTGCAAACAGGGAAATGCTCACTGCGACTTTATCTTCATCTGATAATTCACTAGCCTATTTCAGCACTTGCTTACTGAAGGACAGGACATATTTGCTACCTCTCAAAGGGATTTTAAAAAAAATTCTTGGATTTGCTGAATTATCTGCTGATGTAACTATGTACGGAAAAACCTTGAGAAGCACAGTGAAGAGATGCTGCCTAGGTAAGAAGGGATGTCTTAGCCCACAGCGGCATAAGAGGCTCAGAAAGAAGGTAGATTAGATTAGATTAAAATTCTTTATTGGCCAAGTGTGATTGGACACACAAGGAATTTGTCTTTGGTGCATATGCTCTCAAAGAGAAGATATATTCGTCAAGAATCATAAGGTACAACACTTAATGATAGTCATAGGGTACAAATAAGCAATCAAACCATACTAGGAAACAATCAAGTAAGGATACAGCAACAAGCTACAGTCATACAGTCATAAGTGGGAGGAGATGGGTGATAGGAATGATGAGAAGATTAATAGTAATAGTAGTGCAGACTTATTGAATAGTTTGACAGTGTTGAGGGAATTATTTGTTTAGCAGAGTGATGGTGTTTGGGAAAAAACTGTTCTTGTGTCTAGTTGTTCTGGTGTGCAGTGCTCTATAGTAACTAAGGTAAAGGTAGCAGAAGGGACCCTAACTTCTCAGACTGTAAGGGAAACAATGATAAATTTGTACTTTTAGGTTTGCAAGGTTCTGTTAATGTAGTATTACAATAAAGGAAGAAGTAGCTCATCTGATCTGCTTCCCGTCTGGTCTCCCTGGGAAGATTGACCACTAGCAAACTGCCCATTTGGATAAAAGAAGGACACAGTGCAGTGTCTCAATTTACAATAGAGGCTGATTGGAACAACGTCATTCCAAGGAAGTCTTCTTGGGAAGGAAATACTTGTCCTTTGAAGAACATCCCTGATGAGCTTTATTGAAGAAGAGTGTCAAGGAATGTGTATTGATCTCTTTTCTGAAAAGGGCTATTGGATAATCCAAGTCTCTTTCTAAATAAGGGTGATGTTGGTGATTAGCAGGGTGACCTGTGGGATTAATTAACAGAAGGATAGAATCAAGAACACATGAAGTGTTAAAATCACTTTATAATGCCTCGGGAAGGCCACATTTGGAATACTGCATCCAGTTTTGGTTGCCACGGTGTAAAAAAGTTGTTGAGACGCTAAAAAAAGTGCAAAGAAAAGAAACAAAGATGACTAGAAGACTGGAGGCCAAAACGTATAAAGAACAGCTGTTGGAATTGGGAATGTCTAGTTTAATGAAGAGAAGGACTAGGGGTGACTTGATAGCAGCATTCCAATATCTCAGGGGTTGCCACAAAGAGAGAGTGTCAAGCTATTCTCCAAAGCACCTGAAGGTAGGACAAGAAGCAATGGATGGAAACTAATTAAGAAGAGAAGCAACCTAGAACTAAGAATTTCTTAACAGTTAGAACAATTAAGTGGAACAACTTGCCTCCAGAAGTTGTGAATGCTCCAACACTGGAAGTTTTTAAGAAGAGATTGGACAACCATTTGTCTGAAACAGTATAGGGTTTCCTGCCTGGGTAGGGGGTTGGACTAGAAGACCGCCAAGGTCCCTTCCAACCCTGTTGTTCTATTGGATTGTATTCCTGCCTTGTCTTGTCATCCAGATCTGTACATCTTAACCTAACTGTACAAAGAAGTTACCTTATCAAGGAGCAGTGCTGCTGAGTGTGATCTCACCAATCGCTTATTTATTTATTAATGAAATTTGTACAGCTGCCCATCTTACCAAAGGTGACTCTGGG
Organism: Ptyas mucosa; assembly: GCA_012654045.1. Classification (NCBI taxonomy): domain Eukaryota; kingdom Metazoa; phylum Chordata; class Lepidosauria; order Squamata; family Colubridae; genus Ptyas; species Ptyas mucosa. The sequence continues at coordinate 82,275,854 of WNWU01000001.1, forward strand.
TGGCGCACAAGAATAGATAAAACAGCCAATATAAAAACAGGTACAAATCTAAAAGGCCACAGTAATAAATATCATAAATATTATGATCTGATAAACCTGACCTGGCAGGTCCATGAAACTGGTACATGGAATCTTGCTTATGCACTGTCAATAAGCAATGTGGAGACTGATCAAGAGTATTCTTGGCTATGACTCTTTTGTCATTTATTTTTTCCCTGATCGCTATGTATATGGCATCAATTTTACATATTAGAGAAAAATCAAATCTCTTTTGTCATACTACTTCCTCGTTCTTCTGTATACTTGTTATTGTTGGGGGTTTTTTCCTTTCTTTTTGTACTTTGTATTCTAATATAGGTCTTGGAAGCAAAATGAGTAACACAGGTACCCTCAGTATTTCTAAAAAGCATTTGTCTTCCATTACTCTTGTGCTAAATTAGTCTCTGGTGCAGTTTGCACCTGCTGAATATAAATTCTCACCAGCCAATGGATGAACTGGACTGGATCCCTTTTCATTATTGGAAACAAGCCTGTACAGTTAAAGGGAAGGGAACAAGAGGTAAGCAACTGTGAATTCTAATTGTGTAGGGTGTTTTGGCAAACATGCAGAACTGGCTTGCCATTGTCTTTTGCCCAGATATCCCCCCTCCCTCCGATTTCCCAGTCTAGCTTACACCTCTGATATGTTCAAGTGAGTCATGATCCAAGTCTTTCTCAAATTCACCCCTACTTAGTCTTTCAAGATTACCCAAGGTAACAATCTGTTTTAAGCATTGGAAAAAGGAGGGAAATGGATGTACAAATCGTATTGCTGGATTGCACTACTATTAAACAGTTACAGAGTTGGAAGGGACCTTGGAGGCCATCTAGTCCAACCCCCTGCTCATGCAGGAGACCTATACTAGGGATTTGAACCACTGACCTTTCTGATCGACAAACTCAGTGTCTGAGCCACTGAGCCACCTAGCCAGGCTACAGCAGGGGTGTCAAACTCATGTTGTCATGGAGGCATCACATGATGTATCACAACTTTTTTCCCCTTCTCTAAATCAGGGTTAGCCAGTGCGCAACACATCCAGCCCGCGGGCTGCAAGTTTGACACCAGTGCACTGAATTTTTCATTCAGTATCCTGTTTCTAAGGGTGCCAGAGAGGGAGCCCACAAAAGGGGCAACATATAAATCTTTTGATTAATATTCAAACAGGTACTGCCACTGAAGATGGAGGTTCTGTTCCATTGTCATCAAGCAATCTCACAGCTCGACTCTAATAGTCTATGTGTCAGCCTTGGAAGCCATATTAGGCCGGAAGCTTCAATGCTGCCACCTTCTTATGTGAAGGAAAGTAGGAAGGGGGATTTAGGAGAGGGGAATTAGTAGTCATAATAGCATTCTTCCCATTGGTCAAGGTCAGGGGCTGGGTGGAGGTGGAACGGACATTGATTGGAGCATGTGATTGATTGAGGAGAAAGGGGATGATTTTAGGAGCTTTGAATTACTGAAGGAAAACCCAGGCTCTTCAGATTCGGGATTTCCCAGATGTGCCAGTTTACCTATTCTAGTAAAGAGAACTTTGGAAAATGCCTGCTTCCGTGTCTTTACTGGGAGTTGGGGGTTTTCTGGAACGATGACACTATGGTTGAAGGTATAGCTACACATTGGACAAGGCAAAGAAACAAGACATACCACAAGGTAGAGCCTTGTTTGGTAGAGCCAAACAAGGCTCTACCACAAGAAGTAGAGCAAAGCTGCACCACCTTCAGGATATGAATATGTCTAAGTACCTACATAAGCCTGTCTGTCTAAGCAAAACTCTCTCTTCCCAGGAGCATATGATTATTTCATTTCAGGAATTTATTTATTTCACATAAATGCAAGTAGTCCTTGACTTACACTTAGCAACCAAATTTGCAATGGACCTTCCAAATGCTACTTAAGATCTGATTTCAAAATTAAGATAGGCCTCCCCAAAGTTAGTCACATGGTCTAATTTTGGGCAATTGGCAACCAGGTCACCTTTTATTATTTTTTTATTATTATTATTCACATTTCTATGCCGCCCACTCTCCAAGGACTCTGGGCGGCTTACACCAAAGACAGTATACTATATAACATATTGGCCCCAACAATCTGGGTCCTCATTTTACCCACCTCGGAAGGATGGAAGGCTGAATCAACCTTGAGCCAGTGAGATTTGATCCACTGATCTGCTGTACTAGCAGTCAGCTGAAGTAGCTGCAGTACTGCACTCTAACCACTGCGCCACCTCGGCTCTTTTCCAGTTGTTTTCAGCATCCCACATCACGTGATTACAATTTTTGATGTTTTTTTTTAACCATTTCTGATGTTAACTTCCAGTTTCCACCCATAAATTCCTATTGGGGAAAATTGAGTCACTTAATGAGTGTCACATTTGCTTAACACCTATGCTATTTGCTTAATGACCATTGCAAAAAGCGATGAAGTCAGGTCATGTGGTGACCAGTTTAAGAATTGTAATGACTTGCAATCATAATTCCAGACTCTGTTACGGTCTTAGGTTAAAGACTAATTTTATTGCTGTAATTCTGATACAACTCAATTAAACTGTATTAAAAATGACCATATTAAGCCAATATTGGCACATAGGCATTCTTTTCTCTTTGCCTTGGCCAACAAATTAACCTTTAAGTTTTCCCATCCACTCCTATAACTTTGCAAGAAGACGGCAAAGAGGATGGGTTCAAACTGATAGTTTGAATGGATCAGGTTTGGCAGGGATCTGTGGGCAATCGTATAGACACAGCTGAAAGAAGGGGTTTGTCTCTAGCGTATTTACTGGCATTTCTTTTCATAGCTGAGGATTCTCAAAGTCCAGATTGCTTTGAGAATGAACATTTTGGGGAAAAGATGTAAGGATATTTAGGCTCAATATACTCAAGAAAACCCCCCATGTGATATATATCAAGAGTACACAACATTTTTCAGAGCAAGGACAACACCTATCATGTGAATGGTCTACTAGGGACACACTACACAAAGTATGTAGTGCTGGGGCAAAGCTACATTTGATTTAATTTCATCTACATCTAATTATACATTTAGAGAGGCAGTTTGGTATAGTGGTAAAGACAACAGGCTAGAAACTGGGAGTTTTGTGTTCTAGTCCCATCTTGGGTCTGAAGCCAGCTGGGTGATCCTTGGGCCAGTCACCTTCTCTCAGCCCTAAAAAGCAGGCAATGGCAAACCACTTCTGAAATCTTGTCAGGAAAACTGCAGGGATTTGTCCAGGCAGTCCCTGAGAATCCTACAGGATGGAAGTGAAGAAAAAAGGGAAATTAATTTAGTTAAACATAATTAATATAATTGCTTCACAAGAATTTAATGTGGCTTTTTTGTTGTTGTTGTGATACAAGAAATAATATTCAAGAAGGGCTTTTAGGGGTTCATGACTGCGGAGGAATTATGTGTTCCCATGGGACCAGTGGTGGGTTCCTCCTGGTTCGGCCTGGTTTTCCCGAGCCGGTAGTGGTGACAATATGATGTCACCGAACTGGTTCTGCCCCCCCTGCTCCCCCACCCCCCGTGTTATTCTTACTATTTATTTGGCCCCACCCCCAATCTATTGCTGCCTCCTGAGTCCCAGCTGATGGCTAGAGGGAAAAAAACTGTTTAAACTCTTGCTGCGGGGCTTCGAAGGGCCGCCCTACAGCTGATCAGTGTTAAAAGAAAACAGATGAGTAGACCGGTGCCTGCAAAAATACATGAGTAGATCAGTGCCTGCAAAAATAAATGGGTAGATTGGTACAGCTCTGCAAGCAGTTAAAAGCCTGGTAGACCAGTACCTCTGCTAAATCCTAAATAATTGTCACATGACCATCAAGCCACGCCCACAAAATAAGCCACGCCCACAGAACCGGTAGTAAAAAAAATTAGAACCCACCCCTGCTTGGGACCTTAAGATAGGCACACCTGTTCTAGGGAATGTGGGGCTAGTAATTACAACTTTTCCTGCATGGAAATGAGGCTAATTTTAAATGATAACTCATTCAGTAGCCTAATAAATACATTAAGAAGTAATATCTTACCCAGGCAATGGTAATAGCCACTTGTTCCTAACATTACTTAAACCCAATCATCCAAATATTACATTTTCATTTCTGATCCCTGGGTGCAGCTAACAGTCTCTGGCAAGTTTCCCTGCCCACAATTCCATCTCCTCCCCCCCAACGGTGTCACAACATTGTTGTTACTCAAAGAATGCCGTTCTCACTGAGGATGTCCTTTGCACAGACAATTAAGTGAAAAAGATAGTGTGGAGTCTCATAACATATGTCAACCAGAATGTCAAACTAAAAATTGTGATGATGCGGTTTTCATGGCCTGGAAATGTGTTGATGGGGATAAATGAGACAACAGTTCCAGGGGAGAATAGTTACCCACAAAATCAATTTTTGGGTGTCGTAAGGCTTGCATGGCAACTTCCACATCTAAATCAGGATTTCTCAACCTGAGTCAAGATGTGTGGACTGCAACTCCCAGAACTCCTCAGATAGCAATCCTGTCTGGGGAATTCTGGGAGTTGCAATTCATACATCTTTAAGTGACCCAGATTGAGAAACCATTTAAACCAATCTTCTGTCTTCCACTGATTACAGATTAACAGAGTTGGAAGGGACCTTGTAGGTCATCTAGTTCAACCCCCTTACCCAAGCAGGAGACCTTACACCATTTCTGACAAATGGCAGTCCAATCTCTTCTTGAAAGTCTCAAGTGATGAAACTCCCACAACTTCTGAAGGCAACTTCTGTTCCACTGGTTGATTGTTCTCACTGTCAGAAAATTTCTCCTTATTTCCAGGTTAAATCTCTCCTTGTTGAGTTTCCATCTATTGTTCCTCATCTGGCCTTCAGGTGCTTTGGAAAATATCTTGACTCCTTTCTCTCTGTGGCAGCCCCTGAGATATTGGAACACTGCTATCATGTCTCCCCTGGACGTTCTCTTCACTAGACTAGCCATGCCCAGTTCCTGTAACCGTTCTTCATATGTTTTAGTCTCCAGTCCCCTAATCATCCTGGTTGCTCTTCTCTGCACTTTTTCTAGAGTCTCAACATCTTTTTTATAGTCTGGTGACCAAAACTGGATGCAGTACTCTAGGTGTGGTCTTACTAAGGCTTTATAGAATGGTATTAGTACCTCACTTGATGTTGATTGTATCCCTCTGTTAATGCAATTTAGAATTGCATTGGCTCTTTTGGCTGCCGCTGCACATTGCTGGCTCATATTTAGCTGGTTGTCCACTAAGACTCCAAGAAGAAACTGGAGCCTTGGATAGTACAGTGGTCTAAAGCCCTGTTATTAACATCAGCTGCCTGCAATTATTGCAGGTTCGAATCTCACCAAGGCTCAAGGTTGACTCAGCCTTCCATCCTTTCTAAGGTAGGTAAATTGAGGACCCAGTTTGTGGGGGCAATAAGCTGACTTTGTATAAATATACAAAAGTATGAACGCTATTGCTTAGCGCATTGTAAGCCGCCCTGAGTCTCCGGAGGAGGGCGGCATATAAATCAAATTTTTTAAAAAAGAAAAGAAACTGACTCATTAGCAGAATGGAAGTAAAATTCTCTTTTCAGTCTCTAAGTTTCTTGTCTACACATCACCTCACCATCTGGTGGAAGAAGATTGGGACTTGGCATAATAGAAAGCACCCACTGTTCTTCAGCTGATCTTTTGTTGGGAGGAGGAGGGAAGGTTGATGCAATTCCCTTCCCCTTATGCACCCAATACATTGTTGGCTATTGTCTTAAGTAGCTGAGCATCAGATACATTCCCTGTCTGAAACTTCCTTTCACATGTTAAAATCCATACAAATGTATCATAATTAAAAAGCTTTGCATTTGTCACAATTTATATTTAGCTTGTGGTTTTTTGTTTTTTTTTTCCTTCCTGCCAAACTGACTTCTTTGATCAGAGAAAAGACAATATCTTTGTTCAATCCCTTATGGACTTTGTGTAGTGCAGGGAAAAAAATGCACTAATGATTTATGATTTTGATGATTAGACAGGATAGATTATAGAAAGAAGAGAGTAATGATGTAACTTTAGAGAAAAAGACAAATGTGTCATTGTACTTATAGCTGCCGTAAAAGAAGATTGCAAGCCTTTTTTCTTTCTTTTGGTTGTTCTTTTGCCTTTTCTTTTCTTTTCTTGCAAAATTTCTTTCTTCTTCCTTTCCTTTTCTTATTTGATATTAATTTGCAATAGGTTTTGTCTTCCTTTTTAACAATTTTTAATTATATGTATATGTATATATTGTAAAACAAAATCATCATAGTAAAAGCCACATTAAGAACTACTGGCTGGCTGCTGATAGAGTGTATTAGTCTGGCAGTCAAGTCTCCAGCTCGGTGTTTGCCAGATTGTCTTCATGGTGGGTGGCTGAATAAGAAAATAAAAATGCCTTCCAATAACAGCCGGCTTAATGCTTTGAAATGCTTACAAGCAGGGATGATGGCCTTCCTTGCTATTTGCCTTCTACATTTGCTGCCCAGGGATATAAGCCGACTGTACGAGGAGCTTCCATTTAGCTATCACTGTTAATAGCTATTGAAAAATCTGGACCATTACTTTTTTTGAATTTTTTTTAAACCAACTTTTCCCATCTAATCAGCTGTTAATGTCAATGACACACACACACACACACATTTTCTCATGACATCCATGTTCATTTGAACATTGGGTGTTATCTAACAAAATGAAATTTAATGGTAAAAAAAGTAAGGTTCTACATTTAGGCAAGAAAAACCAAATGCACAGGTACAGTATAGCAATAGCAATAGCACTTAGGCTTATATACTGCTTCACAGTGCTTTATAGCCCACTCTAAGTGGTTTACAGAGTCAGCATATTGCCCCCCAACAATCTGGGTCCTCATTTTACTGACTTCGGAAGGATGGAAGGCTGAGTCAAACTTGAGCCAGTGAGACCAGAACTGCCAAACTGCTGGCAGCTGGTGATCAGCAGAAGTAGCCTCTTTTGGAGTCTCTGGAGGCTGGGGACAGCAAAAAAGTCACTGCCTGTCTAACTGGGAGTTGGGAAATGGGCTGTTTCAGGCCTCTGGAAGGCCTCTGAGGGGGTGGGGAAGGCTGTTTTTGCCCTCCCCAGATGCATAGAGAGGCTCTGCAGTCAGGTGAGAAAGAAAAACGGGCCTCCCCGCCCCAGACCCTCCGGAGGCAGGAAACAGCCTGTTTCCCTACTTCTGGTGGGCCCAGAAGCCCCAAAAATCAGCTGGCCGGCACACGCATGCATGCCAGAGCTGAGCTGCCATGCCCACTGATATGGCTATGCATGCCACCTGTGACATGCGTGCCATAGGTTCGCCATCACGGATATAGGTGATACCTCTCTCAATAGTAGTAATTATGAGAGGGATCTTTGAGTCCTAGTGGACAATCACTTAAATATGAACCAGCAGTGTGCTACAGCTGCCAAAAAAGTCAACACAGTTCTAGGCTGCATTAACAGAGAGATAAAATCAAGATCAGGTGAAGTGTTATTATTTTATAATGCCTTGGTAAGGCCACACTTGGAATACTGCATTCAATTTTGGTCACCATGATGTAAAAAAGATGTTGAGACTCTAGAAAGAGTGCAGAGAAGCGCAACAAAGATGTTTAGGGGACTGGAGGCTAAAACATATGAAGAACAGTTGCTGGAATTGGGTATGTCTAATTTAATGAAAAGAAGGATTAGGGGTGGCATAATAGCAGTGTTCTGATATCTCAGGAGTTGCCACAAAGAAGAGGGAGTCAAGCTATTCTTCAAAGCACCTGAGGGAAGAACAAGAAGCAATGGATGGAAACTAATCAAGGAGAGAAGCAACCTAGAAGTAAGAAGAAATTTCCTGACAGTTAGAACAATTAATAAGTGGAACAACTTGCCTCCAGAATTTGTAAATGCTCCAACACTGGAAGTTTTTAAGAAGAGATTGGATAACTATTTGTCTGAAGTGGTGTAGGATTTCATGCCTAAACAGGGAGTTGGATTAGAAGACCTCCAAGGTCCTTTCCAACTCTGTTATTCTATTCTATTCTATTCTATTCTATTCTATTCTATTCTATTCTATTCTATTCTATTCTATTCTATTCTATTCTATTCTATTCTATTCTACACTGTAATATTATATGCTCTCTTTGGTCACTCTTGGATCTGCTGCTTATGTTTTGATGGGATGATCCTAAATTCTTCCATTGTAAAAAAAGAGTAGGTTTTGTTTCCCTTCTTTTATTTTTTTTTAATAAATACCCCATCTGCTGCTGTCCTCTCATTAGTACTTTTATTTTTGTGTTTCTTGGTTATTTTTCCATCTTTGCTGTGGCTTTATAGTTTAGTATGATTTGGACTGCAGCCACAGAATAGACGTTAATGTGTGTTTCCTTGGGAGCAATCTCCAGTGATCTCAATGGATAAATATATGTAGCTATTGGCTGATGCATAAATTGTCCTGTTTGGTGCACTCTCTATAGTTTTAGTTCTATACCTATCTTCTCAAAAATTATGCCCCATTAGGTCCAAACACCAACAGCCATGTGTTTAAAGACAGTAGCCTAAGTCTCTGATGGTGCAGTGGTTAAAGGGCAGCATTGCAGGCAAACTCTGCCCACAGCCTGGAGTTTGATCCTGATGGGGCTCAAGGTTGAGTCAGCCTTCCATCCTTCAGAAATTGGTAAAATGAGGAGCCAGATTGTTGGGGGCAATATGCAAATAATACCAAGAGCGAATTTAGTATAGTGGTTCAGGCACCTGGCTAGAAACTGGGAGACTGAGTTCTTCTCTGGCAATAAATACAACAGCAGTCACATGACTTTAGGTCAGTCATTCTTTCTCAGTCTTAGGAAGGAGGCAATGGCAAACCACTTCTGAGGAACCTTGCCAAGAAAACTGCAGGGACTTGTCCAGGAGTCAAGACTGACTTAAAGGGACAAAAGTAAAAATAAAAAAAGCAACCTAAGCAATGAATAACCTTGGACAAAAAAACTGGGACTGCACATAACATAATTCTAACCGCTGATTGAAAAAAAAATAGATGCAGAACATCTATACATCCTATAAATAGTACGAATATATCAGGGGTGGGTTTCACTTACCTTTACCACTGGCTTACCGCATGCATGCTGTCCGTGCATGTGCTTTGCTCGCATGCGTGACTTCCGCATATGTGTCTGGTCTCGAAAACATGCCTAAATAGCACAACTTGGAACTGAGGTGGGTGGGTGGGCGGGCCCACTCGCAATTGCCACTAACAGTTCGCCCGAACCGATGCAAACCAGCTGAGTACCACCTCTGCAATATATCCTTGCAACTGTTGCCATGTAGGGTCTTTCCCAGGGGTGAAATCCAGCATGTTCTGACAGGTTCTGGAGAACCGGTAGTGGAAATTTTGAGCAGTTCAGAGAACCAGCAAATACCACCTCTGGCTGGCCCCAGAGTGGGGTGGGAATGGAAATTTTGTAATATCCTTCCCCCAGGACTGGAGAGGGAATGGGGATTTTGCAGTATCCTTCCCCTGTCACGCCCACCAAGCCACAGAACTGGTAGTAAAAAAAAATTGGATTTCACCAGTGATTTTCCCATGGTTCTTATTAGAACCAATTTCTTACTGTCCTCTGATCCCAATTTATCACTTTTATTTCCATGGATTTCAAAGTTCAGAAGAATTGCGTGTACAGAAACAAGGGACTTTGTTTTTTCATGGGTTAAATTGTGTTTTTTGTGAATGTTTTAAAATTGAAATCCCTCTCTTTCTCAAGCTGTAAAGGATTCTACTGCAGGTAACTAGGGAAATGTACTTGTCTGTCATATATGAGAACTGTAATAACACTAGAGACTGACTTTCATAGTTATTGGAAAGCATTTGGGGAAAGAAATGAGGTACATAAGTTTCACATCATAATGCAGATCTACCTGTTTTGCACTTCCCAAACTAATATCAGAATCAAAACATGATTATCCTTTCATATTTGCATTCTCCTGAATACTGTGGAATAGTTTTCACATCAAGCAACAAGCATAAAATGCATGTATTGGGAAGGGTATGCAACCAGATTATTTTGAAATTCTTTTGGGCTTCAATTCCCATCAATTCCAACCAAGATGCAGGATTTTGGGTGGAAAAATCCAAAACATTTTTAACAGGATTGTACTGAAAGTTTTAAAAACAAGAATAACAATTAACACAAACAAAAACGAAATAATACTTTTGAAGCACTTCATCTCCAAGTAGTCTCAATAAGTCTTTTCTTCCATTGATGAGAACTGCTTTCTTGCTCTTTTCCCCAATCCATTCTGCTGTTATAGACAGCATCTTGCAAGATCAGCAGAAGAGAGATGATTAAGGACTTAACTTTAAAGCATTTCTGAGATTGGGGATTGGAAATGGTGGGAATGTGAAAATGTACTGTAGTAAGATTACGTCACCCTTCCAGATCTATTTGAAACTCTACAAAGAGCCATGGTGACACAGTGGTTAGAGTGCAGTACTGCAGGCTACTTCTCCTGACTGCTGCCTACCTGCAATTTGGCAGTTCAAATCTTACCAGGCTCAAGGCTTTCTCAGCCTTCCATCCTTCTGAGGTTGGTAAAATGAGGACTCGGATTGTTGGGGGCAATATGCTGACTCTGTAAACCATTTAGAGACGGCTGTAAAGCATTGTGAAGCAGTATATAAGTCTAAACGGCTGTGGTGGCTCAGTGGCTAAGATGCTAAGCTTGTTGATCAAAAGGTCAGCAGTTCAGCAGTTTGAGTCTCTAGTGCCACATAACGGGGTGAGCTCCCATTACTTGTCCCAGCTTCTGCCAACCTAGCAGTTCGAAAGCACGTAAAAAATGCAAGTAGAAAAATAGGGACCATCTTTGGTATAAAGTTAACAGCATTCCGTGCGCCTTTGGCATTTAGTCATGACCACGGAGACGTCTTCAGACAGCACTGGCTCTTTGGCTTTGAAATGGAAATGAGCATCGCCCCCTAGAGCTGGGAACAATTAGCACATATGTGCAAGGGGAACCTTTACCTTTACCTTTATATAAATCTAAATGCTATTTCTATTGCTACACAGCCTACAGCAGATCAGGCATAGATGTGTGAGGCAACACAAACCTTCTTTGCTGCCATTGAGTTTTGTAATCCAGAAATAATAGCACTAGTACCTCTGAGAAGTGAAATTCATTCATACCAAAAGGTAATAGAGTAGCATACTAATGCAATTTTACTTCGCAATGGAGCGTCTACACTATGTATGATTCTGTGGGCCTCATTTCCTGAAGAACACTGACTAGTTATTGAGAAGAAAAAACAAAAGTCAAGAAAAATATGCAGGACTTGAGGAAATGTTAAAGGAATGTGGGATGTCTACAAGGACAAAAAGGAGAACAAGATGCCAATGTTAGGTATATAAAAGGAAGCCGTTTAAGAACTGTTTTCTATGACCACTGAAACTAAGACTAAGAATAACAGATATAAGCTACTTTTACTTAAAATGGCTGCTTTGGAGACCTCTGTTTTCACAAAATGGCTGCCTTAGCTCATTGCGACCAACTAGAAACATTGATAAAAGAATTGACAATTCTAGCTATTGAGATGTTTCACCAGACCTTTATAGTGTACCATTTTTCTGGGCACTGATAGTGGTTCCAAATAAATCATTGGGCTTCAGCCATGTCATATGTATATTTTCTTAGATTGTAGCCTATGAAGAACCCAGATATATTCTATTGAATGAAATTATTAAAAAACCGCCTTCCATTTTGTTGTTGTTGTTAGTTAGAAGAATCTTTTTTGTTTGTTTGTTTTTTAAAAAATCAGTTTCGACAGGGAGACTGGCAGGGATATAATCCTGTGTGATGGGAAATTATTCAATATTACAGTGGTATAATCCATTCTTAATTTTTGTTTTGCATTTAAAATCATATCTTGTTTGGAATAAAACACATTCTCTTTAATGTGTTTGGAAAAGATACCAGCAGATTCCTTCAGATGTTTGAAAACCATAAACTCATTCAGCTCTCTACCCACAGTAGCTTACTTGGTTATTTTAATAAGATAAGATAACCTTTATTGTCATTTTTTTTCCCCTGTGGGCACTCTGGCACACATTAAAAATGAGATTCTGTTGCCTGCTCTCAAAAGTGTACACATACATAACACACCAAATCAAATTTCATTCAGGTTTTCCTATAAAAAAATCAATGCTGATTAACAAAATTTAGAATTCTTGTAAATTTGTTTTGTTCTTACTTGAGGAAGGTGCTCCATATATTTTAGCACTGAAGCACGGTGCTGCTGTCATCATGTAATATGCTATACAAACTTATTTTAACAGAAAGAATGATTCCCTCCCAATATAAACAACAGCAGCAGCAGATACAAAGCCATGGAAGCAATGGAAAGAATGAATAGCAAATAACAAACTGATGGTTATTATGTGCAATAATTAATGGACACTAATGGCAATGCTTTTAATATTGATTTAGTTTCACTGTCATAAGTTTCATTTGCATAGCAGATGCAAATTCATATTCATCTGTGATTTGGCCTATGTTGGTTCCCTTCCTACAGATTGTGGACAAAAGCATCTAGGACTCTATTTTAGACATCATTTGAAGGGATAGAGGGATGAAATGGATGAAATCATAGCAAATGAGAGAGGGGGGGAGGGAGAGAGGGAGTGTTAGGATAGATGATAGACAGACAGACACACAGACAGATGATAGATTTACACAGAGATAGTGAGAATTTCCAATTTGGCACTTAATTCCATTAAAGACAGGTGCCTTTAAACAAGGTATTTAAGCAAAGTTTTTCTTGCTTCATAAAATGTCCTTCACTCTACTTATTGGATGCAGAGGCTAGGAGGCCTAATGTCATCCTTATCTGCTTCTTCAACTGTTCCATAGATACCTGTGTTTGATCAGAATCAGGTGGTTCTTGGCTTTGTTTCTCCTGAGGCTGACATTCCACAGATTCTGCTGGAGCCTCTTTCTTGACGTCTGCATTCTGGCCCATGACATGCTCAGAAAATATTATTTGCCCTTCCTTTAGGTCACAGATATTCAAATTTTGCTGAACATCTACTTATAGTAGTCTGGAAACCCAGGACAGCACGGAAAGGTTCTGCGGTAGTTCAGAGTACCAGAGTTTGCCCATCTTGCCCAAGGCATTTAATTTCCCCTGAAGCCATGCTACATCAATGCAGTGTAAGAAGTGTAAATGATGAGCTCTAGATGTACTGCATCGTGCCAACTGGAAGGCCTGATGGCTTCTACTGTCTCTACAAAACCCATTGCTACCAAAAAAAAAAAACTGGAACAGTCCACCAACAGAAGATGATGGGGCAGAAGCAATTTGCATAAATGGCTTTTTGCATGAACAAACACATTTTATAAATGCTGCATAAACAAATGTGCAGGTTAAGATATACTCAATCGACAACTGTCACATTTCACCAATGCTTCCAACTAGTTGTCACCTAAACACTAAAAGTACATTCTCCAATATGTGTTTTAAGAGAATACAGGTTTACAAACATGTATTTGAGAAGCACATGCTGTGCATTTATAAATAGTATCTAAATGTAGAGTAAAATGCAAAGCTTTGTATAGATTAAAAAGAGATCTATGTAAAACTGGGAGAAAATTGACTTGCAGATGAACACAAACGGACCTAAGGGTGTAAAATAAAGTTGCCATGTATTTTGATATAGGGGGGGATTTACAAAAATTGTCAGAAGGAATTCTACTGCAATACAGAGAATAGTACTGAATGGAGTCTAATCAGGGGTGGGTTCTACTTACCTTTACTACCGGTTCACAATGGGATCTGCATGTGCAGATCGCCGATGATGACATCTGGGGCGGTGGGTGGGGCCTCCCGCTGGTTTTACTACCGGTTCTTGTGAACCAGTCCGAACTGGGGGCAACCCACTACTGAGTCTAATACTATTCATTTTTCTGTATTCAAAACATTATCTAAGTCTGTCATCTCTGTCATCTCTCTCTCTCCCGCTATCTCTTTCTCTATCATCTTTATCATTCTCTATCATCTATCACTACATTTCTATCTCTAGTTTTATCTCTATCTCTTTATCCAGCTTTATAATCTCTGTCATCTCTCTCTCACCCTCTCTCTCTTTTTCTATCATTTTTATCATCTCTCTCTCTCTCTATCTATCTATCTATCTATCTATCTATCTATAAAATTTCTCTTTAATTTTATCTCTATCTCTATCATCTCTATCTCTTTATCTATCTCTATCATCTCTCTGTCTCTATTCCTATCTCTACTTTTACCACTATCTCTGTATCTATATCTCTAAAAGAACATTTAAAAAAAAATACACATATTTGAGCCAAGTATCTCTTTGAATCTATTATTTACCCCTAGTGAATAATTCAGGGGCTTGTCCATGATCTGTTTCTAGAAATAATAGACTGCCATTGCTTTCCTTTGAGCTTTTTTTTGGGGGGAGGGGGTGTCTTCCCAATCAGGCCTACAAGCCTGGTGGACTTCAGTCGAAATACAAATCAAGTCTAGATTTTGAGAGTTACTTGCAAAAGTTATCTGTTGGGCTATTTGCATTTGAAGGTGTATAGTATTACCCTTTTCATTAATTTTAAGATCTTACAAGACTTGAAAGAATGAGGAAGAGGGCCAATGCCACATTTCAAATGAGATTATCAAGACAATTGTTTAACTTGGATTCTAGATTGGATTGCATCACTTTATACCTGGGCTGGTTTGATGGAAGGAGCAGGGCCATCATAAGCTTTGAACAAATACCTTTGGTTTGATGCAAACTAATGTATGACCAAAGGATATCATTCTGTAACAAACATATATTAAAAGTATGGGATATGTATGGAGAAAGCGTTCATCCAGACCTATAACTCCTTACTTCAATTCTAAGTATTTACTTCTATGAAACTAAATGTACAATGAGACCTCATCCACAGACAGATAACTTAAATAGATTTGAATTAAAAATAAAACAAAGATGAAATCTTTTGACAGTCTTTTTGACATAGACTGAATCTTCTCATAATGCGATGAATGGATTAGTACTACTCGAATGTTTGAGCCTTTTAAACATAAAGTTTTAATATCTATTTTTCTTTGATTTGTCAATAAAGATAGAATTCTTAGATTACGCTAAGATTCTTACATTAAGCTACACTGTGTTTGCTATTTTGATTCATAATTCAAATTACATTGGTTATAGTTAATCACTGGATATTGATTTGATTTTAATAATGATCTGATGCTTCAAACTGATACTAGATATTTAAAATGCAGAACTAATTTTACTTTTAAATGTTATAATCTAAATTTATAATGCGTGCATTTCACTTTCCTATTTATCTTTTGTTTGATTACATCTTTCTGTTTTTCTACTCTTGAATAGAATATAGAATACTAATAATACTAATAAAATATAAAATATACAAAACAAAGTTTATTGGGAAATACTTTTTAAATGAAACAATTGTTTGATTATGGGTTTTTGTTATTATTATGTTACTTGTATGAAAGAGGTCAGGCAAACTGATGGTAGAAATTATCCATAGCAATGAAAAGATGCAAATTTCAGTCATAACTGTGTATGCCAATCCTGCAATGCAGTCTGTTATATTCAATTCCCTCTTGAAACAAACTTTTCCAAGAATAGTTAGCCAGCATGATTAGCTCAGTGATATTTTTTTTCCTCCTGGATAACACTATTTAACAGTACTTTCCTGACATGCTTCAGTTAATATAATATTTTGAATAATTTTTCTTTCATTGTACAGGAAGTTCTCACTTAACGACCCTAATTGAGAGCAACTCCATCTCTAAACAAAGTTACAGCTCAGCGGGAAATCACCTGAGGGCGACTGTGTTTACCAGTGGGAAAGAGACAAGAGTAATCATTTTCACACCTTCTGCTTTTGATTGTCTTTTGACTAAGAACTCCAAAGTCCCTTCCAATTCTATTATTCTGTATTCACTTCTCTGCCATTTGGAATGCCAAAGTACTTGCTTATTGCCTTGTACACATTGAAAGCAATGCTACACAAAAAGCTTATTCTTTTGACATCCCTTCTTCTCCAATCTCTCTTTGTGGTGATGGTGGGGAGGGAGGAAGCAAGCAATTTCTGTAGGAAATCTCCTTTGCAAAACCCTTTTTCATTGCCTATGCAACTACATTGCTTTCAATATGCAGAAAAGCAAACAGCTTACTTTCTTGAAATCCCTTCCTCTATAATCTCTCTTCTGTGTGATTTGGGGGGATAATTAGAGTTGCTTGCCTCTAATGCTTTTTGGGGGAGGAAAGGTGAGTAGATTGATACATAAATTAACAAAGTTGTATGTTAACCAACACTCAAAGACGTAACCCAAGATTGGAAGATATGGAGAGACCTGGCCCATAGAATAGTCAAGAGTTGGACAGGATTGAATGGATATCATCATCATCATCATCATGTTAATGAACAGGTACTGTAAATCTGATCAACAGTACAATTCATCTATATGGAATGCTATTGCATAGTGGATTTTACATCTGTTTCTTCTAAAGACATCTGTAATGTTAATGTTAAGAACTATGGATATTTAATCACTCTATGGTTCTAGAATATACAATTTCAACATCTTGATTTACCAAAATCCACTTAGAGCAATGTTTTTTGGGGAGATAGAGTGCCAAAACTGGTATTAAATTTCTGGAATTGGTTCTGCCTATGCCACACAATTGGCCATTTCCAGATGTCAGGAACACGAGGAGAAATTCAAATGTTTTGTAGGTAAATTATGACTTTGGAAAGCATTACATGGTAATGAGGGCATTTTTTATGATAGTAGTGTGCAATCTACACTAAGGCCTTGGCTCTAATTCCATATGGTCTTCAGCCTAATTTGAAAAAAATAATAAATTACACCAAGAATTCACTTTTTTAAAAAAATTCTTATTTATATGCCGCCCTTCTCCAGAGACTCAGGGCGGCTTACAATGCATTAAGCAATAGCCTTCATACTTTTGTATATTTTATACAAAGTCAGCTTGTTGCCCCCACAAACCGAGTCCTCATTTTACCCACCTTAGAAAGGATGGAAGGCTGAGTCAACCTTGAGCCTGGTGAGATTAGAACTCACAGTAATTGCAGGCAGCTGGATGTTAAATGCTACCTTGTAGGAGGCATTAGCCTCCTACGCCACTCAGGCTCCTACATTACTGTTACTTCAGGGTAATGTATTCTTCTTGTGTTATCTTGTGAAAAAAAGTGCCAGAGAAAGAGTTTTTTTGGGGGGGGGGGAGAGAGTTGAGGAAAAGCAAAACAATATGGTGAAACTCCATACCACTTTTGGTTCTGAATTTTCTCTGTTTACTTCACACCTGTCTGCTCTGGACTCCAATACTGACTGTATGCAACTATTGTCAGATAGCTGCCCATTTCTGTTTTTGGAGTGGGGTTTCTTGGTCAAGGACTTTTTCAGGGGAAGTAGGATGAAATATGATGGGTGAAGAGTGATGAAAAGCCAGAAGTTAGAGCCATGTTATAAAAACAGCTTTTTCAAAGGACTGTAATTTGAAAATCCCTGAACTACATTTTATGAAACTTGACATACCTCATATCCTTTTAATGGTTTGATTTTCTTGAAATATGCAATAGGAAAACAAAGAAGTTATTGTTTATACATTTATATTTCTTTTTTCCACTGGCTAAGCTACAGGAGGGGGATATTATACCTGAAGCATGTCTAGCTCAACCTGAGCCAGGGAAAGCAATTTCCAAAGCTCTACAAATTGCATTGGAAAATCTTGGCATACACCTAGCATCTGTAGCTGTAAAATATTCTCTGAAAACAGTTAGAAAGAAATCCTGCACTAAGTATATTAGTCCTTTAAGAATCAGCACCCCATGTTAGCCAAGAATATCTGATGGTTTATTTGTCCTACTGCCCTTGTAATTGGCTGCTCCTTAAATGGGCATTTGGGTAGCACTGAACAGCCATTTTGGAGGGATGGAGTGCTGGACTTCATTCCCAAGGTCAAACAACAGCTGGACAACTGCACAAGCTACCACTGTTATTTTCCCTTCAGAACAGTTGCATTTTCCCAAATACTGATCTTTGCTTGATACCTGTTCAAACAAAATAGCACTTTCTTTCTGGAAACTAGTGTTATGTCTGTCATCTATGGAGGTTCTCATTCATCCAGGTCATGGTTGTCCCAAAGATGCTTTTATACTATCGTATTTTACAGATTACAGATTAACAGCGTTGGAAGGGACCTTGTAGGTCATCTAATCCAACCCACTGCCCAAGCAGGAGACCCTACACCAATTCTGACAAATGGCAGTTCCAATCTCTTCTTGAAAGCCTCCAGTGATGAAGCTCCCATAACTTCCGAAGGCAACTTCTGTTCCATTGGTTGATTGTTCTTACTGTCAGAAAATTTCTCCATATTTCTAGGTTAAATCTCTCCTTGATCAGTTTCCATCCATTATTCCTTGTCTGGCCTTCAGGTGCTTTGGAAAATTGCTTGCACCCTTTCTCTCTGGGGCAGCCCACAAATATTGGAACACTGCTATCATGTCTCCCCTGGTCCTTCTCTTCACTAGACTAGCCATGCCCCGTTCATATAACCATTGTTCATATGTTTTAGTCTCCAGTCCCCTAATCATCCTGGTTGCTCTTCTCTGCCCTTTGTCTATTTTCTTTTTTATTTTAAAGGCAACTGGTCTTTCTTATTTTTCTTTAAGACCTTTGATTAAGTCTAAAAGAAAAATCAGAAAGACCAATTTCCTTTAAAATAAAAGCACCCTGGGCCATGCCATGTCAACAGCTAGACTAGCAGCCAATGCTGTCATCTTAATTTTCCTATGCTGGTTCTATAGATTGATGGTTGAATTTCTGCCCCCCAGAGTTCACTAATTTCCTCACAATTAACTCAAAAGAATGATTATTTGTTTCCATCTTTTCATAAATCAGAAGTCTGCTATTCTTGAATCCAGAGTTTCCATTTGACCATTCCTGATTTATTTTTGTTAAATTATTCCAAATTTCCCCATCCCATAGAAGGTGGAGGTTGTGGTTCTAACATCTGAAATAAAGAAATTAAGGAAAGCCATTCTATCTCTTAAAATTTTAAGGAAGAAATATTCATTTTTTTCCCTGACTTGAAAAACACAAGAAAGGAGATCAGTTTTGAAAATATAGCAAATTTCACACCATGGGTGCCATATCTAGGAAGCCACTACACTCACTCAGAATAGAACTGGAAGGAACCTTGGAGGTTTTCTAGTCCAAACCCCAGCTCAATCAGAAAACCCTATACCATTTCAGACAAGCAGCTGTCCAATTTCTTCTTAAAAATCTCCAGTGATGAAGCACCCACAACTTCTGCAGGCAAGCTGATCCACTGGTTAATTTTTCTCACTGCTGGGAAGTTTTTCTTTAATTCCAGGTTGCTTCTTTCCTTGATTAGTTTCCACCTATCATTTCTTCTCTTGCCTTCTGGTGCTTTCAAAAATAAGTTGACCCCCTCTTCTTGGTGGGGTTTTACTGGGTGATCACTTCCAAGAGTAACTTCTAGGAGCAAAGAATGCAAGAAAATAACATGGCACAACATTGTTCAGAGTAATAATTGCTAAGAAAAAATACCCTTCCTGATGCTGTCTATATTTCCTTTTTTAAATAAGCCAATCCAGTGAAAGCCATCAACCACTTTCTAGAGTAATGTGTTAATGATGTATAATGTAAACACTTCTCTTTTTTTGGCCTTCAGTTAACTGCCAACCAATTTCACTGATTGACCCTGAGTTTTAACGTTATAAGTCAGGGAAGAAAAGTTTAATGATCTTGTAAGAGTGTTTTAAATGCTCTTGAAGCCCTTAAAAATAAGTTATGCACCTTTTTTTGTAAACAAGTCAGCATTTGGAATTGAATTGTGTCTGCATTTTATGCAAATATTGTTTTGATTAAACATGGACATTTGCTTTGGTCACAGCATCCCAAGAAACTTTCATGTGTTGTTCTGCAAGCAAGGTTATATGGACTCCAAAATGCAAATGCAGGTTCTAACCCCTGTCTTGACCCAGAATAATGCATGAAAATCACCTGCTATTTTTCCCTAAGTGCAACTAAACTGACCTTTTATGCAACATGACATGAAGACTGTCAGATTCATCTGGTATCTTTTACATAGCTGAACTGAAAATGACATTAAGCTTGCTGCTGGAATATTCCTTTTTTTTAAAAAAATAATAATTTTATAGGGGTTTTTATTAAATGTAGCAAAAATTAAAGCAAAGTAAACTAGAAGAAAAAGATAAGCAAAATAAAACTTGGCTTGGACATTTTTAAATCTCAGACCCAGAAGTTAGTTTTAAGAGTGTCTGTCTCTATAGGTAAACTGTGTTTAAAACATGCTATGGAAGGGGAACATATGACCTGACATAATTGAGACTGATTTGATTTTTTCCCCCACAAAACTTTATTGAATTTCAAAATAATATAAAATAGAACAGAATTTTTAAAAGAGAAAATGGGGAGGGCAACAGGGGGGAAAAAACAAAATCAGAGGATGTGGACAAAAAAGGAAAAAAATATAGAAAAAGAAGAATTTCCAACTTTCTTTCATACAGATACAAACATGAAATAGAATGCCTTTTAACCTATAATAAATCATAATGCACAGTATTTCTGTAGTCATAAACAGTGTTAGCCATCAAATCCCCAGGTTAAAATGTCATTTCTTTCAGTTTCAAGCAAAAATTTCAGGTACAAATTTTTAGGTACAAACCAAGCTAGACAAAATATTTCCTTTAATCAGAATAGTCACTTCACCAATTCCATTAACTTCACCATCCATTCTTCCATTGTTGGTATTTGTGAGCTCTTCCATGTCTGCGCATAAAGAAACTTTCCTGTTGATATCATTTTTAAGAACCAAATTACATTTTTTAAAATTTGTCCATCCATCAAACCTAGAAGAAAAACCCATGATTTCAGTTTGAGAATTCTCCAAAGTAAAATACATATCTGTTCAGAGGATTTCTTAAGCTTTCTTACATATCCATCAAAGATGATAAAAGGTACCTTCAAATTGCTTACATTTCCAACGTATGTTTGACAACATATCTTATACTGTATGTCTTTGACAATTTATCCTGTGTTAAACACCAGCAATGCATCATTTTTTAAAAAATGTTTTCTTTCAAATTATAATTCAGTATAAATTTCCATCCTTTACTCCATATATTTTCCCATTGATCAAGCATTATGTTGTGTTTAATTTTTTTGTGCATTTAATCATCCAATCTTTAACAGATTTATCTACCATATTCATTTTCAACACTAATTTATACATATTAGCAATAACATGTTTATCACTAGTACATAAATCCATTTCACTTTTCTCATCCATAAAATAGTATTTTTCTTGTCCAGTTTAAATCTCTGTGTTAACCGACCATAAGCAAACCTTCCCTTTCAAATTTTTTAGTTTTTTACTTTAGGGTCTCCTTCAATGAAAGCCAATAAATCTGTATAAGTCAACCAGGTTTATGTAGATATCATTTCACTTCCTTAAAAAAGCTTTTTAGGGCGACAGGAATTTTAGAAGTTATTCTTACTTTGCTAACTCTGCCCACTGTCTGTAATTTGATCCTAACTGGCTCAAGGTTGGCTCAGCCTTCCATCTTTCCGAGGTCAATAAAATGAGGACCCAGATTGTTGGGGACAATATGCTGACTCTGTAAATCACTTACACAGGGCAGTAAAGCATTGTGAGTCTGTATGTAAGTCCAAGTGCTATTGCTATTACATCTATTCCAAATGCTCATTATTTCATGCCCTAAAAAATAATTTTGAAAAACTATATTAATTTTAACTTTGTCATATCATAAATAGTCATGCCATTCAAATCTGGTCCTTCCAGCTCTAGACACCCAATCTTTCACCCGTACCATATTTTTTATTTCAGACAATACCAATATTGACTACTGATGCACCATTTAAATAAATGATGCAAAAATCTATTTCTCAATTTGTGTGATTGCCCCAAAAAACCAAGAGTTAAATACAAATTGTTGCAAGAATGCCCAAGAAAAGAGATGGCTTAGTCTAACAGATTTAAAATTGTACTTGTGATCCTCACCTATTACTCTTTGAGGAGATGCAAGTCAGCAACATTTGAAAGGCCACTGAAGTCCTGCCTTTATTCTGCCCTAGAGCTTCTATCTAGGTACACTGATAGCTTACAAACATTCTCTCTCTCCCCACCCCCACATGTTTGCTTCCCCCATGATTCACTTCTAATAATTTGGCTTACTCTGTTCAGTGCCCCAAGACCTCCCAAAATATAAATGCAGAGAGATATGTCATAGAATCATACCCAACCCTAACTTACATTTTAGCTTCACACAAAAACCATACACAAACAGACAATGATGTGGCTGTGGTTAATGCTATGCTTCTGTGGAGGCCAAGCTATATAAAATGTCCCATGGGAATCTCAGGGCTAAACTCCTTGATGGGTTAAATAAAGATACAGATTACCTCAAGATGGGTTCAACTTTTGGTAGACAGAGGGGCTCATCTGTGTTATTAGTTACTCAAGGAATACTGACAAAATAAATCCAATTAAATTCCTTCCTTGCAAAGGAGGTTTAAGTAGAAAATATTTCTTTGCCTCTTTGAGATATTCTCAGCAATTCTAAGCTAACTCTTCCATTTTAAAGATAATTGGAGAAAACTAATTTTTCATTTAGGTAAATAGAACACTTAGTATCAGTTACCTTACTGTTCCTTGCTCCTTTTTATTCTATGTGGTGGCCCAGTTGAGATAGGCAATTATTATGTAATGATGTACATAATGAAATTTCGTGAAACAAGGAGTTTGGGGGATGGATGGATTGTAACTCCTTCCCCTGTATGATAACTTGGATCTGGATTAGACTATTGTGTCAGTATTCTAAAGGAAAAACCAGGAAGGCAGCTGAGCCCTATATATTTAATTTATCATGAAGTTTAGCTTTGATTCTGCTTTCTTGGTATGCTCACAGAGTATGGACAGAGTCCATTTCAGGCCATTCATCTCTCATAATATTGTGTAAACAATTATTATTATTATTATTATTATTATTATTATTATTATTATTATTATTATTATTTAATTAATTCAATTTTTATACCGCCCTTCTCCTTCCGGACTCAGGGTTGTGAACAGCCAACTAAAAAACATTGTATACAAAAGTTAAAATAATGTTAAAATAATTTATAAAATTTGGCCTATAATTTAAAACATTTCAATTTAAAATCAGTATCAAATGTTAAAACCCACATGAAGTCAGGCCAGCCCGGCTAACTGAAAGAAGTAAGTTTTAAGGGCCCAACGAAAAGTCCGGAGGTCTGGGATCACTCGTATCTCTGGGAGTAGATCGTGGGCGCCACCACAGAGAAGGCTCTCCCCCTGGGGGTCACCAGCCGACATTGTCTGGCTGACGGCACCCTGAGGAGGCCCTCTCTGTGGGAGTGAACTGGCCGGTGGGAGGCAATTGGTGGCAGAAGGAGGTCCCATAAGTACCCCGGCCCTAAGCCATGGAGTGCTTTAAAGATGGTTACCAACACCTTGAAGTGCACACGAAAGTCCACTGGAAGCCAATGCAGCTCACGCAGGAGAGGTGTCACATGGGAGCGCCCTATCGCTCCCATAATCCCCCACGTGGCCGCATTCTGCACCAGTTGGAGCCTCCGGGTGCACCCCAAGGGACTGGACCTGCTGGAAGGAATGTGAAGCATTGCACCCATCTGTAGAGAAAGATTGCTATGGACTGACCACATGGGCTTCCATGGGAAGCCAGAGAGAGCAATTTAGAAATAGCTAAGCAAAACTTAACTTAAGATCTGTTTGGACTTATTACATATACTATCCCCCTTTTCTCTCCCCATGTTTTGCAGCTGCTGCCTCACCCACCCTTGTTAACTTATTACTGTGCATTCAGCTAGGGAGTACCTTCAATGAAGCAGAAAATTATTGGAGGCCTTCATAGACAGCTCCATTTCTGGAAGGCAGCAGCTGCAAGGTTTCATATCCATAATCACCACTGCTATGTGCATCTGAAAAGCTGTAACTATATGTGTTGTGTTGGCTTCCAGAGAGATAGGGGAGATGGCTGCTGACAAGACATGCTAAACCATGTCATTGTGGGTGTATTCAAGGCAATCAATGAAGAAATATTTGGACCAGTTTCCTAAATTATGGTCCTTCCCCCTTCTCCTTCCCTTCCCTTCCCTTCCCTTCCCTTCCCTTCCCTTCCCTCCCTTCCCTTCCCTTCCCTTCCCTTCCCTTCCCTTCCCTCCCCTCCCCTCCCCTCCCCTCCCTTCTCTTTCCCTTTCCCTTCCCTTCCCTTCCTTCCCTTCCCTTCCGTTCCGTTCCTTCCCTTCCCTTCCCTTCCCTCCCTCCCTCCCTTCCCTTCCCTTCCCTTCCCTTCCCTCCCCTCCCCTCCCCTCCCCTCCCTTCCCTTCCCTTCCCTTCCCTTCCTTCCCTTCCCTTCCCTTCCCTTCCGTTCCTTCCCTCCCCTCCCCT
>WNWU01000001.1:82300850-82314455 GCA_012654045.1 Ptyas mucosa
TCCCTTCCCTTCCCTTCCCTTCCCTTCCCTTTCCTTTCCTTTCCTTGGTATCAACAAGCAGTGATGAAAAGCAAACACAGAGCCCTCAAGTCCCAGCAGCAACTCAAAACCCATCATGAACGATTGGAGCAGTGGCCCTTTCATGTAAATCCAGCTCTTTGCCTGCGAGCTTGTATTGTTTTATGCAGCCGTTCAGGCACTGCCATTCATTCTTTATGGCTCTGTGTTCCCTTCCAGGGACAGTTGGCACTGAGAATTGGTGGCTCAAGGCAGCCTTATCTTGACAGTTCAGCAGCACTCAGGAATAAGCAACACTCTATCTATATTATGGGCATTGATCCAAGGCTGCTGAAACAACAGGAAGGGGTGGACTCCTCACTGCCAAAGTACACGGTAATCTAGAGGGGACAAAGAAATAAACAAGCAGGGTAGAATTGCTGAAGGTCAGATTTCTTTTGGTAAAGTGTTTTTACTTTCCAAGAAGATCTTATCTTTTAGCTATATGGACCAGGATTGTATGGATTGATACATATCCCCTTTAAGCCACTCCATTTATTAATAGAGTATCTATGGAGTTTCTCAATCATCCAGGTCATGGTTGTCCCAAAGGTGCTTTTCCAAAAGGCGAGTGGACTTCCTTGGTTGTTTTCCTTGAAAACGTTTCATTTCTCATCCACGAAGTTTCTTCAGTTCATTCAGTGAAGAAGCTTCTTGGATAAGAAGTGAAATGTTTTCAAGAAAAGAAAAACAATCAAGAAAGTTCAATTACCTTTTGGGAAAGGACTTTTGGGACTATTAGTAGAGTAAAAACCCACTCTAACAGAATATTTTTTTATAGAGTTCATTTAAACATTTAATTTGCCCCTTTCCTTGGCATGCTTTGTTTTAAACCAAAACTTTAAATTGATTCAAGGCATTCAAGTAACAGTGATCCAAAGTTCCTTCAAACATCTGATGGACTTTCTGCTTTGTAGAGTCTCAAATATTGTAGTTTTCCTTTCATACATGAGCAAAGATGAAGGGGGCAGGGTGAGTGTGGTGACCGGTTCTCAGGTATTGAAAGGAAGGGTTTTCTTCTCTTCTGTTCAATTGTGTCCAAATCTTAGAGAATGCCTGGATAGTGTCTGCAATTTTCTCGTGAAGATTTTTCAGAAGTGGTTTGCGCTGCCTCCTTCCTAGGGCTGAGGGAAAGCAACTGGCACAAGGTCACCCAGCTGGTATTGACATGAGTAGCTGTCCAATAAATGTGATCACCTCTGCAAACATTGCTGATCAGAATGCTTAGAGAAATGCTGCTCTTTTTAAATGTCTCCTACTCTTCTACCAGTATTATTTTTTAGGAGGGGGGCAGGTTCATTGGTGACAGAGACAGACGGACAGACGGACAGACGGACAGACGGACAGACGGACAGACGGACGGACGGACGGACAGACGGACAGACGGACAGACGGACAGACGGACAGACGGACAGACGGACAGACGGACAGACGGACAGACTCATTTGTTCACTGTATACGTGCAAAATTCTGCTTGATATCAGGTGTATTATAAACCATATACTAACTGAGAGCCAGTTTGGTATAATGACGAAGGCATGAGACGAGAAACCTGGAGACTATGAGTTCTAGTCCCACCTTATGCACAAAGCCAGCTAAGGGATCTTAACACAGGGGTGTCAAACTGGCAGCCTGCAGGCTGGATGTGTCACGCACAGGCCACACCCACACCCAGCTCCGTGAAGGGAAAAATACATTGCGATACATCACATGACATCACTGTGACACTGCGAGTTTGACACCCGTGCCTCAACAGAATAACAGAATAACAGAATAACAGAATTGGAAGGGACCTTGGAAGTCTTCAAGTCCACCCCCTCTGCTCAAGCTGGAGACCCTATCTAGTCCAGCTATCCAGTCTCTTCTTAAAAGCCTCCAGTGATGAAAGCAAGCAGTTCCATTGGTTAATTGTTATCACTGTTAGGAAATTTCTCCTTAGTTCTAGGGTGCTTCTTTCCTTGTCCAATTTCCATCCATTGTTTCTTGTCTTGCCTTCTGGTGCTTTGCAAACCTTGGGTCAGTCCCTTTCTCTCTGCCCTAGGAAAGAGGCAAAGGCAAACCACTTTTGAAAGTCCTTGTCAAGAAAACTGCAGGGACTTGTTCAGTCAGTCTCTGAGAATCAGACCTGATTGAACAGAAGGAAAAAATATATTACCGTATTTTTTGGAGTATAAGACACATCTGTGAAAATTTAGGTGCGTCTTATACACCGAATGTAGCCCCGCCCACCCACTGGCCCCCACCCTTTTGCCTCTGCCTCCCAGCAGTTACCTCCTTGCAAGCAAACAGCAAGAAAACAAGCTCCTTTCAGATTCAGCACAGCCTAATTAGCAGAAGTTGATTGGATCAGCCTCCCGACTCTCAGCTGATTTGCTCTCAGCTGTTTTGTGCAGGGCTCTGCTGCTTGCTGCAAGGAAGAAAATTGCTGGAGCAGATTTTTTTCCCCTTGTGCTGAAAACGGAAATGAAAGTAAAGCAGGCTGTTTGCTGTTTGCTGCAAGGAAGCAAAATTGCTCAGAGGCAGATTTCTTTTTCTTCTTTTCCTCACCAAAAAAAGGTAGCTGCATCTTATAGTCCGGTGCATCTTATATTCCGAAAAATACAGTAATTACAACTATGCAAATATTCAAATACAAGAAAGCTCACTTTCTGGGCATAGCTGCTTCAAGGCTCTTTTGGGTTGTCTGCATGCACCGGCACAGGCATAGATAAATACTTCCAGTGGAACTGACAGCAAAATGGCTAGATGTACATACATCTTATGGAAATCCTATGGGATTGCTCTGAGAGCAGCCGTGCAGAGCCTTCCAATAGATATAGTTGCCTGAGCACCTTGAGAAGTATTTTATTGATACCAACATATTCAGCAAAACATCCTTCAGATGCTTTGCACGGGCCTAATGATAATATACTATACATTTCTCCGACTACTTTTTTTTTAAAGACAGTTATTATATAAGCAGCTGGCAGCTGTCATGTATCATTACCAGAGGAGCCCAACCTTGCCAATGAGTGTTCCAACAAGTCAGCCAGCCATGAAAACAAATGGTCAATGGCTATCTCTTCTGCTTCTAAAAGTGAAGCAAAGCTGTCATGCTACTTCATTTTGCACAGTTCTGACTGTTGTGCCCAATGCATCTGATTGTCATGCAACACAACCTGTCAAATTAAATTGTGACTTCCTCACAGTTAGACAGAGGAACACGTGACTTGAAGAGCTACAGGTTACTCTTTTCTGAGGTGACCATTCATGTTGTTAGTTTTTAGTTCTAGAGAACATACATCACACATGCTTTCTTCGGCAAAATTCATCCAGGATATTCGTCCATATTGGACAGGTCTCATGATGTTTATCTCAAAACAGTGTTCTGACCTAGGCTTCCTTAGACAGTATACAGCACAAACTTAGTCCCAGCAAACCTCTTTAATTCAGATTGCTGTGAATTATTGTCATTCCCAGTCGAAAGACTTATCAAACAGTCTTGCAGGGGAGTGTTTACAAACACTCACCTTATCTCCCTTGGAATACTGCCGGAGAACTAATTGCCACATGCAGGGCAAGGCCAAACTTAGCACAGAGTCAAACAGAACTTTTCCACAGCTTTTACTGACCAGATGAACTAATTACTTCCTGCAGAAGCTCACGTCCCATTCGCTTCTCTTTTATGTCTTATGGGAGGGGCCAATCATCTCCAAGCCTTACTCCCAAGTCGACCCTGTTTTCTTAATTGTTCCTATCTCCTGGCAGCTCTGCGCATGCGCACACTGGGAACAGGCTCACACTGTTCGTCTGCCTCGCTGCTGTCAGACTCCGGAGGCTGCACATAAGTGGTATTGGCCCCCTCTCTGCTTCCAATGCAGAGCCCTTGTCTGACCTTTCCCCAGCCCCCAGGACTGGCCCAGGTTCCTTCCCAACCTCCTCACTGTCTGACTCTGCTGCCAGCTCTGCTGGCCACTGGTGGACCACAACAAACAGTTCCCTCTTTCTTATATCTGAGATTTCAGGCCACAATTCCTCTGTGTACTTTTAAGTGTACTGTGCACACAAAAACTTTGTAATAATCATTAAAATGAAACTGTCATCTCCTATCAGCAGTATAAGCTACGTTGCCTTAATTTTCAGTGAGTTCAATGAGATTTTTTTTTTTAAAAAAAGGAACAAATCCAATTTGATTTTCCAGGAATGAGAACCCAGCCATTTCTCTTTATTTATAATTCATGGATGTATTGTAAAGAAAATAACCCTCCTTGCTGAGATGGGAACCGATCTGCAGTGTTGGATAGTTTGCAGAGCTCAGAGAACAAGGTTTCTCTCCTTTGATGTCTTTTCTTTTTTTTTCCTTCCAGCAAAATCTCTTTCTGCTTTCCTTAAGAGGAAACAAAAGACATCACAAGCAGGGTGTGGGAGAATGTGCAGCCAAGATGTATAAAGCAACGAAGAGCCCTTCTGTGGAATTCAGAAAGACCACAATAAATATTTACTTCTATTTAAAGGAATCAGAATCACATTGGATAGATGGATGGCATATAAGTTTAACAACATGTAAAAAATAAAATAAAACTAATTCCAGCAAAACTTTTTTATCTTGACTGATATGAAAGAAGTTGTCCTCTATAATCAGCTGGCTTTGGATGTGACTCTTGAACTTTTCTTTTTTTTAAAAAAAGATATTATTATTATTATTATTATTATTATTATTATTATTATTATATTAATTAAATAAATAAATTTTTATACTGTCCTTCTCCCGAAGGACTCAGGGCAGTGTACAGCCAAGATAAAAAACCAACAATATAAAAGTTAAAAACAATTTAAAATTATTAAATAGTTTGGCCAATAATCTAAAATAAAATAACCCATTAAAAATAATATTTTAAGCCAGCACTGCTTGATGGAATAATAGTGTTTTAAGGGCGCAGCGAAAGGTACGAAGGTTGGGAATCCGGTGAATCTCCGGGGGCAGCTCATTCCAGAGGGCAGGTGCCCCCACAGAGAAGGCTCTCCCCCTGGGGGTCGCCAGTCGACACTGTCTAACCAACCGCACCCTGAGGAGACCCTCTCTGTGGGAGCGTACTGGTCAATGGGAGGCTATCGGAGGCAGAAGGCGGTCTCGTAAGTACCCAGGTCCTATGCCATGGAGCGCTTTAAAGGTGATGACCAACACCTTGAATCGCACCCAGAAGACCACCAGGAGCCAGTGCAGCTCACGCAGGAGGCGTGTTACATGGGAGCATCGAGTCGCCCCCATAATCACCCGCGTGGGGTATTTTTATTTAAGACTAAGTTTTCATGCATTTTCAAGTATCCCCTCTGAATCTCTATTGAAGCAAACGTTTGATTTGAAGAAGCAAGATAGGAAGGGTATTGATGCTTTTGAACTTTGGTATCAGAGACAACTCCTGAGAACACCACGGACATCCAAGAAAACTAACCAATGATGGAATAAACCCAGAGTTCTCACTCGAGGCACCAATGGCCAGGCTCAAATTATCCTACTTCAGACACTTTATACAAAGACTCGGCTCTCTGGAGAAGGCACTAATGCTGAGAAAGGTAGAAGGAAAGCGAAGATGAGGAGGACCAGCAACAAGGAGGATGGTGGTGATGAGTAAAACTTTGGGAGATTTGAAATAATAGATTAGGGAAAGATTATCATAAAGAAAATGTATCTATATGGTCTTTAAGAGTCCAAAATTACTTGATGACATTTCCAGCAGTCGTGGCCAGGAGTATCTCCAAGGGTTGCAAAAAAAAAAAAAAAGGAATTCCTGGGCAACATATTGCCTTGGGATTGCAGTTACCAACTGTTGATTTAGGGATGTGGCCAGTCTTTGAGATGAAAACCTGACTTTCTTTAAACAGAATGAAATTTTGCAGGAGACTTGGAAAATAGTTTGCTAAAGGAAGAGATTAGAAAATTAAAGACCCTTGCTCCTGGGGAGGAAAGCTATGGCAAATCTAGACAGCATACTAAAAAGCAGAGACATCACCCTGCCAACAAAAGTGTGTATCATTAAGGCTGTGGTTTTCCCATTTCAAATGTATGGCTGTGAAAGTTGGACCATAAGAAAGGCTGAGCGCCAAAGAATTGAGGCCTTTGAACTATGGTGCTGGAGAAGACTCCTGAGAATCACTTGGACTACAAAACAATCAAACTGGTCAGTCCTAGAGGAGATCAACCCTGACTGCTCTTTAGCAGACCACATCCTGAAGATGAAACTCAAATACTTTGGCCACCTAATGAGAAGGAAGGACTCACTGGAGAAGAGCCTAATGCTGGGAAAGATTGAGGGCAAAAAAAGAAGGGGATGACAGAGAACGAGGTGGCTGGATGGAATAACTGAAGCAGTTGGCGTGAGCTTAAATGGACTCCAGAGGATGGTAAAGGACAGGAAGGGCTGGAGGAACGTTGTCCATGGGGTCGCGATGAGTCAGGCACGACTTCACAACTAACAACAACAAAGGAAGAGAACTTCATTGAATACCTACTCAATATGAATATTGATAATGTTTTGTTCAGAGTAGAAATAGCTATGTAGGATGTCATTATACAATCAGTAAGAAGTAATTCAGTAATTTGCAGGAGGGTATTCAGCCTCTGCTTAATTACCTCCTGCAAAGACAGATCCTTCACTACCTGAAATGGTATATGGGAGTGACCTTGGGTGACAAGGAGAAGAGGTGTAGCAAAGGAAACACTCAGATAATGGTTCATCTGCCGCTGGTGTTGCAACAGCAGTGCTACTAGGTGGTTAATAGGCAGAGGAGTCCCCTTTAGGATTGGAGGCCATTCCTAAAATTCCTTTTTGGGGGGCAGGAAGCAAGTGGAAGATTTACATGATTGATGCCAATCTTGCAAGGTAGAACCATGATGGAATTTCTCCTAACGTTCAACAAGAGACCAAGCATGATCCACCAAAAGGTAGAAGCCACACTAAAAACCAGTGTGGAGTAGTAGTTAAAGAATTAGAAGTTGGTTCAGCCAATTTCCTGACAGAACAATTAATCAGTGGAACAATTTGCCTCCAGAAGTTGTGAATGTTCCAACACTGGAAGTTTTTAAGAAGATGTTGGATAACCATTTATCTGAAATGGTGTAGGGTTTCCTGTCTAACCAGGGAGTTGGGCTAGAAGACCTCCAAGGTCTCTTCTAACTCTGTTATTCTATTTCAAGTTCGTCCTCAGCCACACTGAGTGACTTTAAAGCAATCATTATCTGTCAGCCTAACCCATTTCACAAGATTGTTCAACATTTTTGTAAAGAAAAAAAAATAAAGGGAGAAGCATTATGAATGCATCATCCTTGATGTCCTGGAAGGAAAGCAGACTATATGACAGTTAATTAACTAAATATTTGGAACTACTACCTCTATCTCACCTGGGACAGTGGAAACAGCAGCAGGGGAATCTACTTGACTATTCTCAAAGATTTTGTGGGCAGTATTTGGAAGATGTGCAAAGCATTTGGGAATGAACACAGAAATGTTCACGCAACATTCATTTCAATGGACATTACTGACCCTTCATCAAATAATCTGAATTCCTTTGTAAGTGAACTGGCAATCATCAAAATACAAATGTGGTGTTCTGCTATTGTTAGGAGAGAGAATTTATCCCCTTGTAAAAGTATGGTAACCCAGGCCCTGGTCAGGTAAAAAGTACATTACAAGCAGTGGTGGGATTCAAGTAATTTAACAACCGGTTCTCTGCCCTAATGATTTCTTCCAACAACCAGTTTCCCAAACTGCTCAGAAAATTAACAACCGGTTCTCCCGAACTGGCTGAATCCCACCACTGATTACAAGATACATTCATACAAGGAACTTTTTCAGGTGAGACCATGTTGGGCCTTCAGTTAGGAGGCAGGCAACAGAATGAGAAGTTTCCATTTAACCTTTAAGCCATTCTGTGATTTGACTTTTATTTTGTTTGTCTGAGGAGAAAATACTACCTTTGTTTTCGGTTTCTTTTAAGTGCACAGTTCAAAGTCCCTCGGGCTTGCAGATAATCTCCAAAAGTTTTAGATGTAACTTTAGCACCTCTCCAAAGATTAGCTGCAAATTTTCACTTTAATATATCAAAAAACAATAAGTTTTTATGCATCTGGGAATCACTGGGACAATTATGTTTAATTGATTAATGGAAATCAAATCAAATCAAGTTTATTACAGTCACGCACCAGAGACCAGAACAAATAAAAACACTAAAGGAATATCCAGTTAAAAATTCTAGAATAAAATAATAAATAACAGATAAAATCTATATTAAAATCACAATTTGGCATCCAATCTGTCAGTTACACATGGCCTAACAATACTATAATATCAATCCTTAAACTGTGAGGCCCGTAGTCATTAAATGCTAAAATGCAAAAAGGGTAGTAATGCAAAAGGGTTTGCTACATTAATTGTATAAAATAGCTATGGTGGATTAATCACTTGTTTCAGACAAATCCCCAGTGTTGCTGCACAGAATCTAGCCACCTGTGCTGTAATCGCAGTCCATTCATCCTTAAGCAGCCACTGGAGATAAGCAGTGTTGGAACGGTCAGGATACCTATTGATTATTGGAAGGATATGGTTTGTTTCTTAACATCTCTATAGAAAGAGCATTGAAGGAGTATGTGTCCAACGGTCTCCACCTCTCCTGAGCCACTGGAAGCAGAGTCTTTCAATCAATTGTATCTTTTTATACTTGCTGTACAGGATGGCCAATGGAAGCGCATGGCACCATGCGAGTGACAATGCTTTCCGATGGTTCGCAGTCTCCAACTGGCTAAGATAACTGGCAGGAGTAACAACATGTCAAATAGAATCAAGAGCCAGAAACAACGGAGCTTTCCCTAAGAACACTTCCCTCAAATCAAATGTACGCTTCATCATGCCTCTACTTATTTTCTCCTGATCACACCTAATTTTAGAGAGCATCTTCAGTCTTTATTAGATTTTTATCGCACCTTTATTATTCTTTCATAAATCACTCAAGTGGCGAACATACTTAACTTTCTTTTCTCCTTTTCCCCACAACAACTATGTGAGATGAATTGGGCTGAGATAGTGTGAAAAATAATAGGATTAAAGATTGCTGCAGAGGAAATCTCCGGGTTCTCCCATGAGTTTGTTCCTGCTGTTGTTCTTCATAACCCTATTAAATCCCTAGATGTCTAGAGGTGAGACTTCAGGTCCTCCTTATATCTGAAAATTAAGAATTAGAAGAGAAAAAAATGTCCCCTTCCCAGGACTGTTTCTTCCAACTAATCAGAAGGCAACAATATTGCCTTTAACAATAGGACACAGTGCTTTGAGAAGTTGGAACTTCTTGTTAGGCCTCAAAAACCAAGAACAACATGTGGCGGTACTTCTGAACAGTTTCTTATTGTTTACTCACAGAAAGAATTTTGCCAGACTAAACAGATTATCTGCACAACTATAGATATATTTTGTGAACTATTGGGGCTGTGTGTCCATCTTTGCTCTCTTCCTGCCTACCATTCCATTCTTGCCCTCTGAAAGAGTCCCTCCCTCCTGCTACTCTGGACTACATTCCATCACACTTCTACTGCTTTAGTGTAGTACCCTCAACACTTTGGAGATACTCTAAAGAGTTTCTGTTTTTAATATGACAGCTTTAGGAAATGATTAACTCGGGGTAAAATCCAGCAGGTTCTGGAGAACCGGTAGTGGAAATTTTGAGTAGTTTGGAGAACTGGCAAATACCACCTCTGGCTGGCCCCAGAGTGGGGTAGGAATGGAGATTTTGCAATATCCTCCCCCCAGGAGTGGGGAGGGAATGGGGATTTTACAGTATCCTTCCCCTGGAGTGGGGTGGGAATGGAGATTTTGCAATATCTTTCTCCTGCCATGCCCACAAAGCCACACCTACAAAGCCACATCACAGCCACCAAATCACATCCACAGAACCGACAGTAAAAAAAAAATTGGATTTCACCACTGGATTAACTGCATGACACCTAATAGTATTTGTAGATCAAGACGTCCTTATCTTGAATTCATCTCTGATGGCTGCATCCATGAGGATTCTCTGAAACGCCTCACCATCGGCTTCTTCAGGGAAGCTTTTGCAATTGCCCACAATTTCCCATGTGCTCTTCCATCTAGTATTCATCAAGACCAACCTGCATTTCATTAAATATCTTTAATAAAACTATTCTTCCTTAATTTCACCCAGTATTTGGAATGATTCCCTCCCCACCCACCTGCCAGATAGACTCCAAATATGGTCTTTGGCTCAAAAAAAAAAAACTACCTTCAATGAAATAAATAAATGCACACGCTTTCGATCTCACTTGATCTGATAATTCATCAGTACATATAGCACAGCAGTATCAAATTTATGCCTCATGCACAACCAACAGGAAGCGGCTATCCTATACCTAGAGGACCTGCATACATGTGGAGGGCAATCTGCTTTTCCAGTGAAGACTTAAGTCCTCTGAATTTCACTGAGTTTTTAACAAGGAGTACAGATGCACTGCTATTTATGAGATGTAGAGACACACGTTTTATTCCAGAAGATTAATTTAATATCATTTTAAAAACAGTCAAGGCAAGAGCGTGATCAGTTATGGTCTTCTGTGCTATATGCAGAGCAGGAATTCAGGAACCGGGAAATATTTGAATTATTGAAAGTTGAACTAAGGATCTAACTAGCTATGGCGTTTTTCTTTTTCCTCTGCATTAAATGCAAGGGACACGCTCTCCATTTGGATCCTAATGAAGGAAAGAAGGCATGTTTGAGAATAATGTTAAAAAGTGATTCGATGAAACTAACCTCTGTCCAACATTTATATAGTCTGGCTAGATGGCTCAGTGGCTAAGATGCTAAGCTTGTCGATCAGAAAGGTTGGCAGTTCGGCGGTTCAAATCCCTAGTGTAGGTCTCCTGCGTGAGTAGGGTGTTGGACTAGATGATCTCCAAGGTCCCTTCCAACTCTATTATGGTTACTGTTATATGCAGCGCTTGCCACAGATTAGAAACAGTATACTACCTTTCTTCAATCTCAAAGCTTTTTTAATTCTTTAGGACTCTCATTCCCCCAATTCTCAGCTAATGTTTGCTTTGAGATCAAATTGAAAATCTCTTTGTTCTTTCAGAATTCTTCCCTGGTAAAGCAAGACTTTAGAAACAGTTGCCCAGAGGGGAAAAATGAATGCCTGCCAATCAAGACACTTCCAAAGCCAGTATGTCTTCAAACATGTCACTTATTATTTATATCTTTAGGAAGATTCAAAGAGAACTAAACGTGTTTTGTTTTGCTTGTCATATCAAGCAAGTCTCAAGGTTACCTGGTGATGTTCACTGACCTTTCATCCCCTTTCACCTAAATAGTTGACAAGAAGTTTCCATGGGACTTTTTTTTACTCCCATGAAAACATCTTGCCAATTATTTAGGTAGAGAGTCTGCATTTGTAATGGTATATGGGAATGGCCTTGGGAGACAGGAGGAAGAGCTACAGACTAGAAAATGGTCTGATATGAAACAGCTGAGTCGATGAAGGAATAGGGGCATGACAAACATCCAGAAGGGACCTTCCTTAGTTTCTTGTGCCAAGCCTGAATTTGATTGGGGTGTGAGATTGTTTGTATCCTTGGGCATTCTGACATGCATTCAGCTTGACACCATTTGGAGCTGAAGGGCGAATGGAGCCTTCAGTCAAAACAGCATTCCTAATTGACGAGTCAACCACATTCCAATGTCTGGCTGACCAGAGGAGGAGGAGGAGAGAAGTTGCCAAGCAACCAGCCCTCATCTTGTTTGGACAATGTGACTGATTGTTTTGGAAACTTGAGAAACTGAAAGTTATATTGGGGTGAAAAGCCTGGGAACTTTACTACTGGCTTTTCACCAGTAGCGCCAAGATGATGTATCTAAATAAATTTGTTCTTTGAGGAGAAGCAATGCCTCGGAGTTCGATTTGTGATGGGTGCATTACTTGGAGCCTGACATCTTGAACTGTAAAGGCAATGGAAGACAGATGTATCCGTTGGTGAAATAATAGAAATAGGGGGAAAAAACACAGCATATCTCAGGCTCCTACAAGCAGAGGGATGGAGAGACAGGTGCTCCTGAAATCACCTGATAGGGATATGCACGAGCAGGAGGTGGTGTAGAGATTGAAACTGGTGAGAAAGAAATTTCTGATCACCCCAGACAAAGCTGTTTTGAAAGAAGGGACAGAAGGGACAAACCTTCAAGGCTGAGGAAGGAGAATTCACACAGCCATTGACTTGTAAGACGAGAGGAAGAGGCCCAAGATTCAAACCTCTAAACTATAATATATAAAAAGGAGGATACCTGAATGCTATTGCACAGAAAAATTCTTGCATTTATGGTTGCATAATTTTCCTTAAAAAATCTACTTGTCTTGTTTTCTTAACTTTGTTTGCAGGGAGGGAATCTAATCATTGCACTGAATAAGAAGCCCTGCCATCAACCTCCAAAGGCCTCTAGGCCATGACCTTCCACTGACTTCTTGTTCTACCACGTCTGAATCTCACTGCAGCATCAGTTGGAATACTTTAAAAAAATATTGCTTTTCTATTAATAATACAGCAGCGCATAAATAATGGATGGGTAATTAATAATATGACCAAGTGTGTATTCCCACCGCAATTCATGGATGAGAATGAAATGTCAAACAGAGATTATGCAATGAATATTTGATGTTTTAATTTATTGTGTAATTTCAAAAGGGACAGTCACTTGGGTCTTTGATTGAGGCCACAATCTTAAGCACAGTTATATGGAAATGAGTTCCATTGGAATCAGTTGGATTGCATACACATACGCAGGCATAAACACAGATGGATCTAAGGGGACAAAGGGCTTGAGCAAATGCTCTGCATGGCAACCGGGAAGGGGATATGGAGCCAGTGTGACTTGCATTCCTCTTCCTGACTAGAATCATCTACTTCCTTATCCTTGCTTCATGTACCAGGTTGTGAAGACTTCAGAGGAGAAGACTTCTATAATTAGAACTGCAGAAAAAACAATTGCTACCAACCTGCCTTCCATTGAGGACCTGTATACTGCACGAGTCAAAAAGAGGGCTGTGAAAATATTTACAGACCCCCTCACATCCTGGACATCAACTGTTTCAACTCCTACCCTCAAAACAACGCTATAGAGCACTGCACACTGGAACAACTAGACACAAGAACAGTTTTTTCCCGAACGCCATCACTCTGCTAAACAAATGATCCCCTCAACACTGTCAAACTATTTACTAAGTCTGCACTACTATTAATCTTCTCATTGTTCCCACCACCCATCTCCTTCCACTTATGACTGTATGACTGTAATTTTGTTGCTGGTATCCTTAAGATTTATATTGCCTGTTTCCTAATATGATTTGATTGCTTATTTGTTCCCTTTGACTATCATTAAGTGTTGTACTTATGATTCTTGACAAATGTATTCCAAGAGCATATGCACCAAGACAAATTCCTTGTGTGTCCAATCACACTTGGCCAATAAAAAAATTCTATTCTATTCTATTCTATTCTATTCTATTCTATTCTATTCTAT
>WNWU01000001.1:82314465-82343871 GCA_012654045.1 Ptyas mucosa
ATTCTATTCTATTCTATTCTATTCTATTCTATTCTATTCTATTCTATTCTATTCTATTCTATTCTATTCTATTCTATTCTATTCTATTCTATTCTATTGAACAAATCTACCAGTGGAAATAGAAATAGAATCACAGGGCTGGAAGGGACCTTGGAGGTCTTCTAGCCCAACTCCCTGCTCAAGGCAAGAAATTTAGGGTTGGATCTCTCTTTAACAAGCTTCCATCCATTCCTCCCCCCCTCTCCCCGTCCTCTGGTGCTTTGGAGAATGAGTCAATCGCCTCTTCTCTGTGACAGGCCCTCAAATACTGGAAAAGAGTTATCATGTCGTCCCCCCAACCCCCAATTCTTCTCTTTGGTAGGCCGAGACACTATACAGAGCTTTATCCACTCCAGAGGTGGTATTGAGCTGGTTTGGACTGGTTCTGGTGAACTGGTAGTTGAAATTTTGAGTAGTTTGGAGAACTGGCAAATACCACCTCTGGCTGGCCCCACCCCTGCCTGCCATCCCTTCCAGGAGTCCCCAGCTGCCCCATTTTTGCTCTCAGGTAAGTGCAGGGAGGCCTGGTAGACCCAAAACAGGGTACAGAGATGCGGTGCAGCCCCCATGGCCTCTTTTTGCTCCCAGGGGGCTAAGGGAGGCTTAGCCTGTAAGGCTGGGGCACCCA
The DNA here is from genome assembly GCA_012654045.1 of Ptyas mucosa. Lineage (NCBI taxonomy): Eukaryota > Metazoa > Chordata > Lepidosauria > Squamata > Colubridae > Ptyas > Ptyas mucosa. Next base: position 82,315,133 of record WNWU01000001.1, read on the forward strand.
ATCAATCTATTTGCTGCCTCCCAGCCTCCCAGCCTCCCAGCCTCCCAGCTTCCCAGCCTCCCAGCCTCCCAGCCTCCCAGCTGATCGGTGTGGTTGGTCTATTGCTGCCTCCCAGCCTCCCAGGTGATGGGCTGGGTCTTCTTTTGTTGCCCTGCACAGGAGAACGGAGCTCGGAAGCAGGTTAGTGGGATGGGGACGGAATGGGGATTTTACAGTATCCTTCCCCTGCCATGACCACCAAGTCACATCCACCAAGCCACTACCACCAAGCCACAACCACAGAACCGGCAGTAAAAAATTTTGAATCCCACCATTGATCCCGTCCAACTAGGCAGTTTTAGATGGTCTTGCTATATGATTGCCTTGGTTAATAAGAGTAAAAAGAGGATAAATTTTGGGGTTTAGAAAAAGACTAGTACTGCCTGAAAGAAAGAGAGAGCATTTCTCCAAGAATGTAATTTTGAGGCAAAGTGGAAAGAAGGAGGCAATATTATCTGTAACATAAAAGTTGATACCTAAAAATATAAACTTGATACCCAAGGTATTCCTTTTCCAAGTTCTTCCTCGTAAACAAATCAGTGAGCTCAAGTGCCCAGAGCTATCTGGATAGTTTTAAGTCTTGTGTTTCTTCAGAAGGCAAAATCAACTTCTTTCCTTACATGGAACATGCCTTTACAAAAGTTATTCCAAAGGGAATGGTGGTTAGTCATTGGGCCAGTAGCTGGCTGTGAAAGGAAAAGGCCCTGAAATGCACAAAGAAATGGATAGTACTTCCCCACAGCAAAGAGTGTGCTGTGAAATCTCCATTTCTTCCTTCAAGGGACGCAGTCTGCAATAGCTCCGTATGAAAAGAAGTCTAGAAAAACCTCCCAAAAGATGGCAGAGAAATAATATATTTATCTTCATCATCTAAACACTATAGAAACGACAGAGATTTATAGCTGCATTATGTTGAAAGCTTAAACCCTGGGAGCTTTATGAAGACTTTCACTGTGCCCAGTCTCAGGATTTTAAGAAATTTCAGGCTATAGTTCTTATTTCAATTACATCTGCACTTTACTAGGATATGAGCAGGGCATTCTCTTTTCACCACTCTTAAAAAGCTGGGAGGTGAGGTCTGATTGCTAACCATGAAAATTGCAGCTGTCCAAGGTGGACCAGGTCATGAAATAGACACTGCAAGAATTATAGAAATGCTACTTATTACAGTAGGGTATAATAACAGATTTTTGAAAGCCAGTCAGAGTTTCCTACTGCCATCTCTTATACCAAAGATGGTACACAACCAAAGTACTCTGTTTTCTTTTCTCTTTCTTGCAATAAGCCATATATCAGAGCAGTTCCAGGATCCATAGCAGAGGAGGTATCCAGTGGGTTCTGACCAGTTCTGGAGAACCGATAGCGGAAATTTTGAGTAATTCGGAGAACCGGTAAATACCACCTCTGATTGGCCCCGCCTACATCTATTCTCTGTCTCCTGAGTCCCAGGTGATTGGGAGGAAATTGGGATTTTGCAGTATCCTTCCCCTGGAATGGGGTGGGAATGGAGATTTTACAGTATCCTTCCCCTGCCATGCCCACCAACCACACCCCACAGAACCAGTAGTAAAACTTTTTGAATCGCACTACTGATACATAGATTACACTTTCTCCATCTTCTGGAAAGAATGTAGGCTAATCTTTGTCTTACCGTCATGTATTTTTATTTTCTCATTTCTAAACATGGATAAAGCATTTCCTTTTGTGCAGTATAAAGGTTGAAAGCTAAGATTTTGTCCAATGTAGTAGCTTTTAGATTCAGTTCTAAGTAATTTTTTTTAAGCAAACTAGATTGGATTGCTATCTTCCCCACAGCAATTCATTAGAATCAGATTTATATTGAATAATTGAGGGAGGAGTCATTGAATATTGCCACTTTATCCTTAATAGATTGTATCAACACTAGAAAGTCTTCCAAGATTGTGGATTAGGAACGAGCAAAACTTTTCAAGTTAAAAATGTTGCAAGCTTGAAACAAAACTCATGTGTTCCAAGAGATTATGTTGAGGTCCGATCAAAACATGTTTGTCAAGAAACACCCCATCCTGACCTTGAGAAAGGTTGCTCAGGATGTTTCAAGCTTCAAAAATAAAAAATAAAATAAAATAATAAAAAAGTAAAGTAAAATAAAAAAGTAAAATAAAATAAAAAAGTAAAGTAAAATAAAAAAGTAAAATAAAATAAAATAATAATGTAAAGTAAAGTAAAATGAAATGAAATAGAATAAAATAAAAAATAAAGTAAAGTAAATAAAAAAATAAAATAAATAAAATAAAATAAAATAAGTACAAGTTGAGAATTTTGTTTCAAGATTGGAAGACTTGAGTCTTTTAAAGTTTTGTGGTGTTCTTCCTGAAGGAAGAGAGCCAGCCTGACTGCTTCAACAGAATATTGTGAGGGGTGTACACAAAATTGTATAATTATACAATGACTCTCCCTTTTCAAAAAGAGAGAATTGAAGCCTATTCATCTGCTATTTTCAGCAAGGACAGGGCAGGATCTGACTCATATCAATCAGTGAACTTAAATCTGATAAGTTAAATTGTGCTGTTTCTTTTTTTTTTTCCTAATTGTTCCTTCAACATTCAATTTTGGGCCAGTCACTCTCTCTTAGCCCAACTCACCTCATAGAGTTGTGGTTGCAGGGAAAATAGGAGGAGGAAAGTGTATTATGTATGTTTACTGCCTTGAGTTACTTACAAAGTAATAAAGGTGGGATAAAAATCAAATAAACACATTTCTGCACACATATCTAATTAACAAAGATCTTTTTACGAAACATTTTCCTGAATGTGATGGACCTTTGCATGTAGCATTCCCTGATATACATATTTTTGTGTCATGTGGCTTGTATCTTACAAAGTTATTCAGGAATGGACAGCCTAATTCCAAAAGTTACATGTAGTTCTCAAGCTCCTTTGTTTGAAACACTCAAGAGTACCTCTGATCATTACTAAAAATGAATGACATACTTCTTGGGCTACTGCAGCTGATAAATAGAAACCATAAGCCCTAGAAAATAACATGTCCTTATTGGAGAAATTCAAAGAAAACTTCCTAAAAGCCCCCTAGACTCAAAAATAATATCCTTTGCCTCATTGTCCTCCTATCTGTGGCTCTCATTCTCATGCCAAATCCTTAAATTCAGATCTTGACCACTGACAAATGAGCCTAGACCAGGTGTCTACAACCTGCAGCTCCGGAGCCACATGCGGCTCTTTGGGCCCTCTGCTGTGGCTCCCTGTTGGATGATCCCACCACTGGCTGGCCCCAACCCTCGCCCTCCCCTCCCAGTCACTCCTCGCCTGGCCTGTGAGAAAGTAAGGGCGGTGGCGGGGGATGGAGAAGCGGCCAGGGCAGAGACAGAGAGATAGAGAGGTGGGAAAGAGTGAGAGAGAGATACAGAGAGGGGGGGAGAGAGAGGGAAAGAGAGATGTCAAAAGGATTTTGTGGTTCCCCTTGTTTTTTAACTGGTTCTCTGCCCTAATAACCGGCTGGGTAGGCATGGTTGGGGGGGGGTCATGGTGAAAGTGAGTGACATTGAGTTGGCCACGCCCACCAAGGTTTTGTGGTTCCTGGTGTTTTCTTTTCTGTGGGAAATGGGTCCAAATGGCTCTTTGAGTGTTTAAGGTTGCAGACCCCCGGCCTAGACTAACACTAGAGAAGAACACTAGAACCAGCTTGGTCTAGTGTTTTTAAGGCATCAGACTAGAAACTGGAAGACTATGGAGTCTAGTTCCATCTTAACCATGAAAGTCAGATGGGAGGCTTTGGGCCAATGACCAATGCCCACCTTAGACCTCAAAGGAAAAGAACAGCAGGCTGAGCTGGAAACTGAGGTTAAATGTGTTATCAGTTTGGAGTCATTGCATTGCTACCATGCCAGCCTCCCATGAATTTTTTTTTTAATTTATATTTATATGCCGCCCTTCTCCGGAGACTCAGGGCGGCTTACAATGTGCTAAGCAATAGCCTTCATACTTTTTGTATATTTATACAAAGTCAGCTTATTGCCCCCACCAACCGGGTCCTCATTTTACCCACCTTAGAAAGGATGGAAGGCTGAGTCGACCTTGAGCCTGGTGAGATTAGAACTCGCAGTAATTGCAGGCAGCTGGATGTTAAATGCTGCCTTAATAGGAGGCATTAGCCTGCTACGCCACTCAGGCTCATTATTTGTTGACCCTTATCTAATACCAACCAACAGTGCACTAGCAGCTGTTAGTTGACTAGATTCTTATATAGAGTTAGCAATAATAAACTCTTCTGTACTTTGAACTCGATGAATGCTTCTGGTTATTTGTGCCTGACATTAATCTAGTCAACTGCCTATGCTTTTCACAGATTATTACAGAATTCACAGAGGGACTGGACTTAGGTCTCTTGTGGTAATGCAATAGCTCCAAACTAATCTCATGTTTAACCCCGCCTTCTAACTCAGCCTGCTCTTCTCCTACATCTATTTATGGTGAACCTATGACATGTGTGCCAGAGATAGTACACGGCGCCCTGTCTGATGGCATGTGAGCTGTTGCTCCAGTTCAGCTCAGCTGCACATGTGCACATGCCTCCCACTGGCCAGCTGGTCTTCGGGTCTCTGCCATGCATGTACAGGGGGGCACGTCCGGGGCCTGTGTGTGCATGCGTGGCGGGCAGGACATGCATGGGGGCGGGGCATGCATGCGGGGTGGGGCAAGAGCTGAGGGTACATGTGCATGTGCAGGGAGTGCATGCATGAGGGCCATGCATGCACTGCATTTTGGGGGCTTTGGGCACTCGGTCCGAAAAAGGTTAGCCATCACTATCCTACATCAAGTTGGCTGGGTATCTTTCGGTCAGTCGCTCTCTCTCAGCCAAAGTCACCTGCCAGGATTGTTGCTGTGGGGAAATAGAGGAGGAAGATGTTCACCACCTTAAGCTATTTATACAAATAATAAACAATGTGGAATAAGAAAAAATAAATAAAAATAAACAGGTTGTCCTGGATTGTATCTGCAATCTGCTTTCCTGCTATTCTCTGATCCTTCCCCCTGGAACAAAACCAAATCAATCTGCTTCATCTTTGCCAGGAGGCCTATATCCCAAGTAGCAAATGCACAGCCTCGTAATGCTGCCAAAGTTCACAATTAGCCTCCTCATAATTCCCTTATGTATTTTGAGTCCTGACGTGCTGGCATTCTTAACAAGTTCATCATACAAACAAGATTTATTAAGGGTAAAATGTCTCCTCCTGCATCCTGATGAAGCTGAATCAATTCAGCTGGCACAGACTGAAATACGAAACCAGCCAATCAGAGACCAAGACAGTTAAACCCCAAGATTGCAAGATACCAGGGACCAAAAAAAAAAAGAGCAGGTCAGAAGGTTGTCTTGATGGATTAATTTGATTACTTATTTATTTACTGTATTTTTACTCTGCTACTTGGATTCTCAAGGGTTGACAAAGAAAATCCATAGCTTAAAAAACCACACAGATGTAACCTAGTTGAACAACCCTATTAATCATCATCAGCAATATCATCATCATAGGAGGAGGAAACAGTAGTAGCAACTTATGCTTTGCCTTTTTAAACATCAGCAGGGACAGCAATATTAATAATGGACAATTGGTACTCAAAATTAACTAGGCAAAATTCCCCCACTCTCATCATGGCTACCAGCTGTCTATCTAGCAATAAACATATGTCTGGAAGAGACCCTCAAGTTATAGTTCTGTTCTTTCAAACTTGGTGCCTCCATGTACACATAGAGCAAGTAAAGCTCTATGGCTTTGATTACTTCTAGATAAATGCCCCCCTTGTCTTGCTTGGATTAAATCCAGGAATGGGATTCAGCCAGTTCAGACCAGTTCGGGCAAACCGGATGCTAATTTTACGTGTGTAAATTTGCATGTGTATATGTGTTTGCAAAGTAGGTAAGGTTTTTATTAAATAATACAATATAATATTGAACTTAAAAAGAAGAGCCAAGAAAAAACACAGACTATTTTAGATAGCATAAAAAGAAAAGAAGAATTAAAGACATATCCAGGGAAGATAAATATCTCTCCTCAAATTAAACTCTTACAGCAACCGTTATATCATAATTAACATTATGAATGTTAACAGTAAGAGAAATGGAACTAAAAATAAACTATGCAAAGAAAAAAATGAATTTGCAATGGTAACAAAAAGTTTTTCATTAGTTTTTTCCCAATTTGTGTAAAAGACATGATATTCCTTTGGACACAATAGATGAATACATTAAAAAAAATGCCAAGGGTTACAGAAAACCAAAGACAGATATTTAACGAACATATCAGAGAAGTTTTTGAAACTATAAAAAATTTAAACTTGGAAAAATGCCTGAATTCTTGGGCTCTTAATATAAATGCTTTGAGAATGAACTTTTACAACCTTTTCAAAATATGATGAATTCCATTTTACAGTAAGGAAAGATTCCTGAGACTTGGGAAGATATAAATTTATTTATTTATCTATCTATCAAATTTAGATAGCTGCCTATCTCACTGAAGATAGCTCTGGGCAGTGCACAACAATAGATAATTATTAAAGCAATTTTATAATTTTAATTAATTATAACAATCTTATTGCTTTAATTAATCATAACAACAGTGATAGCATTAATATCTAAGGACGTACAAGATTTGACTTCAACAAGAAATTATAAACCAATATCACTATTAAATGACTAAATTGTGCCAGTGTACAAGAAATTAAGAGCTGGGATAGCCATAACAACAAATCAGCCAAAGGGAACTCTTTGGTGACTAAGAAACAGGATCTGTTGTGAGCCATAGGAGACATCTCGGAGCCTGGGTGTGGCTTAGCTTAACTGATCTGTATATAAGAGTTAGTTTGTCCTTGGATTTTGGTCTTCTGTGTTTCTGTGATTTCTGGTTATGACTTCTGTTTCTTGTCCTTATACTTGCTACCATGTTGCAAGAGCTGCATCAGTATTGCATACATGCATCATGTTTTATATTATTGTATATAAACAAGTTTCTTCTATAAATGAATCCTGCTGAATTATTAATTTGTATGCTGGTTGGATTGCTGCAAACTCTGACAAATTGTTCACCAGGATCCTAGCTGATAGATTAAAAATAATTTTACAAGAATTTATTCAGAAAGATCAATGTGGTCATTAGGGTTGCCAGGTCTGCTTCCAAAAAATGGCGGACAAGCAGGGTGGGGGTGGGGGGTTAAGTAGTAAAAAAAAATAAAAAAATTTACAATTAAATTATATATTTTCTTACAAACATTTTAACACGTATTAAAATAATCACTTCAAAACTTTACTTAAAATTCAAAACATCAAATATATTATAATAATATGTAAAATATTAAATTACATTTTACTTTGCTGTCGTGTGTATTTTTTGATCAATTCTTTATGTTTAAGAAATAATTCTTTAATTTCAGTACAATGTTAAGAAATATTAAAAAATATACAAAATTCACTTCGAACTGATGGTACAAGCAGTCGGTTATGTTCGTCAGTCCACAAATTTCCCATGACGCTGAAAATTCGTTCAACGTTTGCATTTGATACCGGAATTGATGCACAATACTGGAACAGTTTCAGTAAACTTGGAGCTGGCTCTTTCTTGAAAAAGTACATCCACTTATCAAGGGATGAATCGCCCTGCAGATGAACATAAACTTCTTCTAAGGCAGAAATTTCATCGAAGAGAGTGTTGGGTGGAAGTTCTTCTCGCCATGGTGATAATAACCAGATGTTCGTCATTTCTTCTAAGGTTGGAGGATTATTGCGATCAATCAGATTGAAACAATTTTATATACTTGTATTAAATGTCTTGTGAAACAACTGAGTATGATTAATAATTTTTTCGGAGAATCGAGTTCAATGGATATTCGATCTTTGTCTCATTCTAACTTATGAAAAAAAAAGACAAAACGCAATTCTCCTATCCTTATTCTCTTAGACTATACAGCTTTAGATTACGTACCATTTCATCATAAAGCTTTTGAATTAAAAAAATGTCCACTATTTTGTGAAAAGGAGCCTGAGTGGTGAAAAGGAGCCTGAGTGGGGTAGCAGGCTAATGCCTCCTACTTAAGGCAGCATTTAACATCCAGCTGTCTGCAATTACTGTAAGTTCAAATCTCACCAGGCTCAAGGTTGACTCAGCCTTCCATCCTTTCTAAGGTAGGTGAAATGAGGACCCAGATTGTGGGGGCAATAAGCTAACTTTTGTATAAAAAATATACAAAAGTATGAAGGCTATTGCTTAACGCATTGTAAGCCGCCCTGAGTCTCCGGAGAAGGGCGGCATATAAATCAATTTTTTTTAAAAAATAGTGAACATAATGTGAAAAAAGTGGACTGTCCGGTCAAATAGTGGACACCTGCCAACTTTAGTGGTCATTCCAGAATATTTTGAACACAAAGGTGCTTTGAAAAGACAACTGGACTTTCTTGACTTTATTTGAAGACATTTCACTTCTCAGCCAAAAAGTTTCTTTAGTTCTAGCTAACTGGTATGGAATGGAAAGGACTCTTGCAGTCAGCCATTTATCAACACTCTGTACAGAAATCCTTTCTATTCCTCACCAATTAGTTAGAATTGAAGAAACCTCTTGGATGAGAAGTGAAATGTCTTCAAGTAAAGTCAAGAAACCTGGACCTGGATGACTGAGAACCTTCATACCCAACAGTATAATGGAAAACAATCTACATTAATTTTTTTAGATGTAGAGAAAGCTTTTGACAATTTGAATTGGACTCTATTTAATGTTTTGGAAGATATGAACTTTGGAGAAAATGTTATAAAAAGAATAAAATAAATTTATACTTCACAGAAGGGACAAGTAATTGTTAATAGAGATTTAACTAAATACAGGGGAAATACAGAAAGGAACAAGGCAAAGTTGTTATTGTTACCTCTTCTGTTTAATTTAGTTCTTGAAATGTTGAACAGAGATATATGAAGAAAACAAGGAAGGAATAAAAAAGAGAGCTTTTTCAGATGATTGGTGTTGGTTAAGGAGAATTTAAATATTTGAAAACTAAAATAATGTAGTGCATTAGTATTAACAAACAGAAGGTAAAGATATTCAGAAAAATAAGAAGTTACAAGATCAGATACAATTGATGAATAGAAGGGATTCTAAAGTTAAGAACAAGGTAAAATACTTGAGTATTGATATTAGAAATATAAATTGTTTGTTATTTCCAGAAAACAGAACAGAATAACAGAGTTGGAAGGGACCTTGGAGGTCTTCTAGTCCAACCCACTGTTTAGATAAGAAACCCTACACCACTTCAGACAAATGGCTGCCCAATCTCTTCTTAAAAATTTCCAGTGTTGGAGCATTCACAACTTCTGGAGGCAAGTTGTTCCACTGATTAATTGTTCTAACTGTCTCAGGAAATTTCTCCTTAGTTCTAAGTTGCTTCTCTCCTTGATTAGTTTCCACCCATTGCTTCTTGTCCTGCCTTCAGGTGCTTTAAAGCTTGATTCCCTCTTCTTTGTGGCAGCCCCTAAGATATTGGAACACTGCTATCATGTCACCTCTAGTCCTTCTTTTCATTAAATTAGACATATCCAGTTCCTGCAGCCATTCTTCATATGTTTTAGCCTCCAGTCCCCTAATCCTCTTTGTTGCTCTTCTCAAAACAATTTCAAAACAGTTATGCTGAGATTTGAAATGAAGTTAAAGAAATACTTTAAAATGGAAGAAAACAATTGCATTGTTGAGGAGCATTTTTGTGATTAAGTTTAATATTTTGCCTAGAATGCTATTTTTATTTCAGACAATGCCCAATTTGACATCCGATGTACCCATTAATAGAAGAAAGAGCTATCTAAATTTGTGTGGCAGGAAAGAAAAACAAGTTAAATACGAAGTGTTACAAGAAGTAAAATAAATAAAAGGAAAAGGTTTATCTGAATTGAAATTATATTTTGCAACTTGTTTAATATGGATGAAAGAAAGGACGTTGCTAAGAAACAGACGGCTTCTGGAGTTAAAAGGACATGATTTGAGATTTGGATGGCATGGATGCTTATGCTATGACAAAGCTAAGATTAATGTAGATTTTAAAAATCACTTTATTAGACATGTCATACTGAGAATCTGGAACATATATAAACTTTGATTATGCCCCCAAATCATGGGTGAAATGCTACCGGTTTGGACAGGTTCGGCTGAACCTGTAACAATGGTGGCAGGTGGTTCAGAGAATCTGTAGTGATGTCAGCGCGAGGCTCCATCCACCCTCCCGGTCATCGTTACTTCCTGGTTAAAATCAGGAAGTAAGCTTTTTTTTTACCCTCTGTGCATACGCAGAATGGTTTGCTCATGCGCAGAGGGTCTGTGCAAGCCATGTACTTCCGAATCGGTAGGGAAGGTAAGTAGATTTCACCCCTGCCCAAAATACTTTTGTGGCTTTCAGCATATAAGAAGCATTTTATACAAGAGAATGATAAGTAATCATAAATAGTGAAATTATTTTGATATAGTGGAATTTTGTCAAGGAGAATGGAAAATAAAGTCAAGAGAAGAGTGGTTGTAAAACAATACACATGTGAATGTTTTTTTATGTCCAATTATTGTAAAGTAAATGAAAGAAGTTCTGGTTTTGAAAATTGTAAAACTGAATTTGAAACAGTATACATACAATGAACATGTTATTGCTAAAACGTAGAAACTTTTTTTGAAATTTGAAACAGAACAAATGAAAGAATATAGGATAAAAGGAACTAAACTTTTGGTTAGAACATACAAGTGGGAGATTATCTGGTTGAAAGGACTTAAATTTACATCTTGTTATAGTCTTAAAGAGAATTTTTATAAAATGATGTATTGTTTATATATGTCACTGGAAAAAACATCTAGAATGCATAAAGGTAAAGGTAAAGGTTCTCCTTGCACATATGTGCTACTCGTTCCCGACTCTAGGGGGTGGTGCTCATTTCCGTTTCAAAGCTGAAGAGCCAGCGCTGTCGGAAGACATCTCTGTGGTCATGTGGCTGGCATGACTAAATGCCAAAGGCGCATGGAACACTGTTACCTTCCCACCAAAGGTGGTCCCTATTTTTCTACTTGCATTTTTTACGTGCTTTTGAACTGCTAGGTTGGCAGAATCTGGGACAAGTAACGGGAGCTCATCCCGTTACGCGGCACTAGGGATTTGAACTGCTGAACTGCCAACTTTTCGATCCACAAGCTCAGCGTCTTAGCCACTGAGCCACCGCTTCCCTAGAATGCATAAGGGAAGTTCAAATTTGTGCTGGAATTGGTAAACCACGAGGGAGGACATTTTATCATGTTGGTGAACATGCAAAAACCTAGAAAAATTAACAACTCAACTCAATTACATATATTAATACAGAAGATTTTAAAGCTTAATATGCAACTGAATAGAAACCCAAGACCTTTTGTTTGTGACTTGTGGTTAAACAGGTGGGGGGTGGGGGGACACAGACTATTGTTATTATATATGATAAGTGCAGCATGATTATTATAAGCACAATGATGGAAAAATTGAACTTTAACTACACTGGAGGAATGGATGGTAAAGATGATGGAATTACTGAGGTGGCCAAATCAATAGTTTTGTTTAGAGGAAAAAACATTGTCTAAGTTAGAATAGAATAGAACTGGAGGGGACCTTGGCGGTCATCTAGTCCAGCCCCCTTGTCAGGCAGGATATCCTATACTATTTCAGACAGGTGACTGTCCAGTCTCTTCTTAAAAACCTCCAGTGATGAAGCACCTACAATTTTTGATAGGAAGTTGCTCCACTGGTTAATTGTCCTCACTGTTAGGAAGCTTCTCCTTAATTCCAGGTTGCTTCTTTCCTTGATTAGTTTCCATCCATTGTCTCTTGTCCTGCCCTCTGGTGCTTTGGAGAATAGCTTGACTCCCTCTTCTTTGTGGCAGCCTCTCAAATACTGGAATACTGCTCTCTTGTCAGTTTAATGCTGACTGGAAACCCCTTATTGACTTTTTGTGTGAAACAGAAGAAATATATGAAAAAAAATAATTATAGAAAATATGTAATTCTGCAACCTTACAGTAAGAGATTAATTTACATTTATACTTACAGTTGCCGTAAAAGAAAACCGGAAAAGATTTTTCCCCCTTTTTTGTATACTTTTGTCCAGTGGTGAAATCTGAACCGGTTTACTACCAGTTCGCTGGCTGCGCATGCATAGTGCACACCACACACCAAATGCGAGGTGCGCGCACACATTCCACGCCAAAAGGAGGCGTGTGGTAAATAGAACAGCGTGGGAGGGGTGTGATCAGCTGTGGTGTGCAATTTTTTTTTTAACTTTTAAAAGTATTGCTTTTAAAAATAAAGAAAAAGCCTCTGACGATCAAGCTGCTCAGCTGGGATCGTCAGAGGCTTTTTTTTTTACCTTTTAAAAGCATTTGTTCTACAACCTCTTCGGCCAAAGAGGTTGTAGAAAAAATGTTTTTAAAAGTAAAAAGAAAAAAAGCCTCTGATGATCGCGCAGCTCAGCTGGACATGGGGGTGGGGGGCAGGGATTTTTGCTACCGGTTCTCCGAACCACCCACCTCCATCGCTACCGGATTGGGCGATCCAGTCCGAAGTGGGAGCATTTCACCCCTGCTTTTGTCTTTGTCTTTTTTTCCCCTCCCCTCTTTATTCTAAATGTCACTTCTTATTAGTTTTTCTCTTGCTTCTTTAGAACTTTGATACAGCTATATTAAGTTAGATAAAAAGTCTAGGTAGTGACACCATTGTTTGACTGAAGCCCTTTTTCTCTTTTTAATGTACAGCACATGTACAATACATGCAAAAAAGGCATCAAGCTTTTGATTTCACAGCCACAGTTATCATCCTGACGTTTTTCACAGCTCTCCCCCACCCCTTATGGATGTCCCTGTTTGAAGCTGTGGGGGGGGGGGGGAAGGACGTATTTGAGACCACCAGTTGTACACAAATTGTATGAACTATCACTAAACAAGGATGTTGCACCTAGGAAGGAAAAGACAAAAAAAAAAAGAAGATAGGAAGGAATATACAGATCAGAGTATTGTCTTCACACAAAGGTTGTCCAAATGAAGGTTTCGATCCTTGTTCGACCAATAGTGCAGGTGGGGTTGTGAGTGCCTCTTCTTTATGTTTTTCAATGACACAATGTTTTTGCTCCAGTTTGTGAAGCTGTTATTGCAAAATGCTCTGACAGGAGGCAGTGCAAGGAGCTTCCTTGTAACAGGCAGCATTAGCTCAACTTCCATAAAGACACACTCCTAAGTAGTTCCTAAGAACACAAAAGCGAAGGACCTTGATTTAGGCAACACATCTCGAGCTGCCGCTGATGTGAATTCTAGTTGAAAACAGAAAGGGGGCTCATGTCAGCAATGCTGAGGTCTTCTCATGCTTACGGTTAATATTTAACAATTTAGCAATCGAAAGGTCACTATCCCATTGAGGCAGATATGAGTAGTGGAGTGTTCTCTGAGCTTGGTTGCTTTCTTGCAAACGTTTCATTGCCAAACTAGGTAACATCATCAGTGTTAGTAGGAGTGGGGTTTGCTCTTATTTTATATTCTAATAGCTTGCTCACCAGCACTCAATACCCTGATGGGCAGAGATTAATACCAAGATGAACATTCCAGAAGCAAACAAAGCCCCTATCAAGGAACTGCCAAACAAGCTAACAGTAAACAATAGCCCAAATCAAGGACCCACCAATGCCATGCCTGCCAACACTGACAGGGCAAATGACTAGAATATACAATGAGAGCAAACCCCACATCCAGCTAGCACTGATGTTGTTACCTAGTTTGGTAATGAAACATCTGCAAGAAAACAGCTAAATTCAAAGAGCACCAAGGGCTCCCTAGTTCAATGATGGCTAACCTTTTTGCCGTCGTGTGCCAAAAAAGGGGTAGTGGGGGGGATTGCACGTGTGTGTGCCCACACCCATAATTCAATGCACCCCGTCCCCCCCATGCATGTGTGCGTGATACCTCCCCCCGCTCTCCCCCTGCTTTTGGCACACAATGGCACGGTGGGCTCGGTAGGCCCATTTTTTTGCCCTCCCCAGGCTCCAGAGCCTTTCTAGGAGCTGGGGAGGGCGAAAACGGCCTTCCCCACCCACCCCCCCGGAGGCCCACCGGAGGCTCTGAAACAGCTTGTTTCCCAACTTCCAGTGGGCCTGGAAGCCCCAAAAATCAACTGGCCATCATGTACATGCGTGCTGGACTGAGGTAAGGCAACGCTCGCGTGCCCACAGATATGGCTCCATGTGCCATCTATGGCACCCGTGCCATAGGTTCGCCATCACGGCCCTAGTTCATCCCTGAACTGTAAATATTCTACTCTACTGGTAGATATGAGTAGTTTCGATATTCTGTGATCTTACAACCCTTCCATGTAGAAACTTGGCCTAGACACTGGGTTTGAGTTTGATTTTCTTGTTCTCTTGTTTCTTAGATTCTGCCACAAGAAGTTTAATTTGTACTCTAAGACTTCCTGAAAAAGATTTTTGGAGTCAAGAACTGCAGTTCTTCAAATCAAAGAACTCTGCCTGGTTGTGGGCTAAATGAAAAAAAGTTTCTTCCACCTGAACTTCTGGTCAACGCAGAACACCAGCTTTGCCAGTCAATATGGATGAGCCTTCTTGTACTAGGCAAGATACAGGAAACAGGAACCCTAGCAAGATTTACCTTAGGTACCTATTTCTAAGGGAGGAAATGAACAGAAGGAGGGACAAAGAAGCCACAGCAAAAATCCCAAGCAATGAAAGATGATTTAAGCATCTGAAAATGAGTGTAACATTTTCCCCATTTTATTTTTGTTGAATAGTAATTAAAGCACATTGTCAAGAAACTAAGCAATATCAATATGTGACGCACAGAGATGTGGAATAACAAGACTTCTTCTTCTGTCACTATGTTAGAACAGATTAGAGATAAATTTAAAATAATGAAACATCTGAGGCAGGAATCACAATTTTAGCAAATTGGGACAGATTTTATATTTTATCTTAACTGCAACAGAGCTACTATCAGCCACACTTATGATAGGGGGTAAATATTTATGTGTATATTATTTATCTCTCTTTTACTTTTTCATAGATGAATATAACAACAATTAAAGAAAACCCAATTAATTTAAATGCATCAAGCAGCATAAAAACATTCACAGAAAAGGGGGAGGAGGAGGGGGAAGAGGAGAAAGGGGAGAAAAGGTTTAGGAGAGAAAAGAATTTGGATCTAAGTCAATGAATTGACAAATATAAAAGTTAACTTGGTGTAATGCAGAATTGGAAAATTTTGCTCTGAGGGTAGCTGACTATCCAAAGATGGTGTTGGTGTTGAGATTATTCTCCAACTAGATGAATAAACACATCTGGATAATGTGATGTTAAATTGGTCCCAAGATTCATTTCCATAGTGCACAAGTGGCAAGTTTACCAATACAATATTTTGTGCCTTAATCTATCAGTTTAACAAAAGGGTTCCATCACATTTTTCCACTGCTGACAATGTAGGAAATAATCATTCTTTTTTCGTACCAGCCTTATCTGAATTATCAGCATATGCCTTTTGCTTACAAAATAATTGGAAAAAGTAAGAAAAGGCAAAGTCACTCTTCTCTTTGCATTATCAGAGAAGAACAAGATCCTGTGATAGTGATGGGTGTAATTGGGTGATCAAAATCCCATCCCTTTTTTATACATAGCACACCCATTGCCATAGGTGAAAAGGGGCAGGGCCAGGGGTGAAATGTTACCGGTTTGCTCCGGTTCAGGCGAACCAGTAGTAATAAAACCTACCGGTGCATGTGAACCAGTAGTAAAACAAAGCTACCGGTTCGGGCGAATTAGTAGTTAGCTACCTGTTTGGTTGAACCGGCAGTTTAAAAAGCTACGGTTCATCTGAACCGGTATTTTCGACGATCAGCTATACCTCGGGGTTTAGCTTTGCTAGAAAGCAGGAAATCCTGCTTTCTAGCAAAGCTAAATCGCGCGCCACAGCTGATCCCCCACTTGCTGTTCTACTTACCTTCCCAAGCCTCCTTTTGGCACGCAGCACATGCAAAAAGGAGGCTTGGGAAGGTAAGTAGAACAGCGGGGGGGGGGGGGGAGGATCCGCTGTGCTGCACTGTTTAGCTTTGCTAGAAAGCAGGAAATCCTACTTTCTATCAAAGCTAAACCCCAAGGCACAGCTGATCGTAGAAAATACCAGTTCAGAGGAACCGGTAGCTTTTTAAACTGCTGGTTCGACTGAACCAGTAGCTTTTTTTACTACTTACCTTCCCAAACATTTGGTGTGCACTGCGCATGCTCACACAGCACACATTTGGCGTGTGGCGCGCATGCGCGGCCAGCGAACCGGTAGCAAACTGGTTCGGATTTCACCACTGGGCAGGAGTTTGTTTGCCCAATCACATCTGCTAAATAAGGACTTTCATAACGGGTTTGTGATAATGAAGGAAAAGGTTTGGGAAATATTGCTTAAGTTTCTTTGTTCAGTTAAGGTGCTACCCAAATCCAGACTCTGAGTGACATAGAAATATAAAAACATTCCATGTACATGGCAAATAGATCTGGCCAGATCAAATGTGATCAACATAGAAAGCAAAGATCATGCATCAAGCAGGAGCCTCAATCACCCTAGTCCTGAGTTGGAGGATAATATAATACCAAAATCTTGGCTTTGCAAGGTGGTGATATTAGCAAACTTTAATAGTAATAGCAATAGCACATAGACTTATATACCACTTTCAGGGCTGGGTTCTAAATTTTTTTACTACTGGTTCTGTGGGCGTGACTTATTTTGCGGGCGTGGCTTGATGGTCATGTGACAATTATTTAGGATTTAGCAGAGATACTGGTCTACCAGGCTTTTAACTGCTTGCAGAGCTGTACCGATCTACCCATTTATTTTTTGCAGGCACTGGTCTACCCATTTATTTTTGCGGGCACTGATCTACTCATGTATTTTTGTAGGCACAGATCTACACATGTATTTTTGCAGGCACTTATCTACTCATGTATTTTTGCAGGCACTGGTCTACCCATTTATTTTTGCAGGCACCAGTCTACTCATTTGTTTTCTTTTAACATTGATCAGCTGTAGGGCGGCCCTTTGAAGCCCCGTGGCAAGAGTTTAAACAGTTTTTTCCCCTCTAGCCATCAGCTGGGACTCAGGAGGCAGCAATAGATTGGGGGTGGGACCAAATAAAAGGTAAGAATAACGTGTGGGTGGGGCGGGGCAGGGGGCCAGAACTGGTTCGGTGATGTCATATCATCACTGCTACCAACTTGGCAGAACCGGGCCAAACCGGGAGGAACCCACCACTGACCGCTTTACAATGCTTTACAGCCCCGTCTAAGCAGTTTACAGAGTCAGCATATTGCCCCCAACAATTTGGGTCTCATTTTACCCACCTCGGAAGGATGGAAGGCTGAGTCAATATTAAAAGCTCCTTTTAGGTAAAGGTGAAGGTTTCCCAGGTGCAGTCATGTCCAATTCTCGAGGGTGATGCCTAACTCCATTTCTTAGCCAAGGGAGCCAGCATTGTCCAAAGACACTAACCTGGTCACATGGTCAGCATGACTATACGCCAAGGTGCACAGAATGCTGTTACCTTCCCACAAAGGGTACCTATTTCTCTATTTGCATTTTCATGCTTTTCAACTGCTAGGTGGGCAGGAGCTGGGGCAAGGATGGGAGCTCATCCCATCATGCAGCGCTCAGTTCTTAAACCCAGTCTGTCAGCTTTACCAGCTGACAAGCTCAGTGTCCTTAATCACTGAGCCATCACACTTTTCTTTCCTCCCTAAAGACTAGCCCAAAATAAGATCTAGTTTCCTGAAGGAAAGGTAAAAGTTATCATATTATCAAACAAATAAGTTATCATAATATCAAATAAACAAGGACATTTTTTAACAAGGGCTTTCCAAGAAGAATTAGCACTCCATCTAGGCCAGGGGTATCAAACTCAAGGCCCGCAGGCTGGATCCAGCTTAGATCTGGCCCGCGAGGCCAACCTGGAAACAGTGAAGGACTCGCCTGCAGTGCTTCTGCCAGTGAAAATGGAGCTTGGGAGGGCCGCACATGGCTCTTCTAAGCTCTGTTTTTGCTGGCAGGGGATTGCATGAAGCTGTCATAGCTTAAAACGGCCCTCACAAGGGCTGAGGGTTTGGCAGAGAGTTTCAGGAAGCCATTATAGCCAAAAACATACCTCATGAGAGCCACAGGTGCCCCTACACACACACACACACACACACACACACACACACACACACACACAAGCTCCATTTTTGCTGGCAGAGGGTTGCAGGGAGCCATTGCAGCTGAAAACGGAGCTCGGGAGCCCGTTTTTACTGGCAGAGCACTTGGGCCACAAGTGACGTCAAAGTCGCCATGCCCATCCTGGCCCCCCGAGGTCAAATACAACCCTGATGCGTCCCTCAATGAAATAGAGTTTGGCACCCCTGATCTAGGCCTATATAGTCTTTCAACAGTAGGAAGTCTGATGCTTCCAGGACGCTCACAAATTCAATATATTGCTTTTCTCACTTGAAAGAGATTGAGCACTACATCATACAGCCCAGCACTATGGCATTTTTCTCGTTCTCACCCTATACGAAAATGCATGCTCTGTCTCTTTAACAGCTACACCAAGTATGGATAACTAGTAGAGGTGATGTCATCTGCATCTACATCTGTTCTATATCCTGTTTTTTTCTTCTTCTTCTTCTTCTTCTTCTTCCAGTTTGGCCTCCTCTTTGCAAAAGGCCAAACTGTCTCTCTGACCTAAACCATGCCACAAATAAAATCCTGTCTCTTTCATCATCTCTGGTCTGATTATAGTCTTGGGTAATATGATTATTTTGAAAGATTATTCAGAAATAGCGTGCTATTTTATTCAATGAATCATACTCCTCTATCAGAGAGGAAATGAGGCTCTGCGTGTCTGCTTTAATGTCACTGTGTATGACCATCACTTCTTCTGCCTCCTTGGCCAGCAGAGTGTGCTCAAATCCATGCGCTTTGCAATGCTCTCCCATCACAGAGAACAGAGGCAGCGTTTTCATGTTAATGAAGCATCTCTTATATTTAAGATGTACTCGCTTTTCACAGGGAGAACTGAAAGTCCAGCTGTTCCCTCTGTATTTTAAAGAAGCGATTCTCCTCTTCCCTAACCTTTTAGTCCTCAGCTTCATTCAGCGTCCCATAAAGAAGGAAGCCAGCCTCTTGAGCTTATTTTTGTTTTTAATTTAAAAAGTTTTTTTAAATAAATATACAGTTAAAACCATTGGACATAATGCGACTTCTCTGGTTCCAACCTTTCCATCAAATTTTTCCTTACAACAACTACAATTCATATTCAATATATACCTTTGTACAATCTATCAAAATTCAGCTACATAAATCTCTTTGTCTGTAGAAATTACATTCAATACCAATACAATTCCTACCTATCACATAATACTAACATAATAATTCTCCAACTCTCAGTTTATCAATTTATAAGTGGCTGGAGAGTAGGAGAAATGTCGGGATAGAGAAATATTGATAAAGCCAGCCTCTTGATCAGGGGTGAAATGTAAAATGTGTTACTACTGGTTCTGTGGACGTGGCTTGGTGGGTGGGTGGGGTAATGTGACTAGGTGGGCATGGCCAACTTTTTTAAAAAAAAACTTTTCAAAGCATTTTTTCTAATGCTTTGAAAAGCCTCGGTCGATCAAGCAACTCAGCTGGGATCGTCAGAGAGGTTTTTAAACAAATGCTTTGAAAAGCCTCTCTGCCGATTAGGCAACTCAGCTGGGATCGTCAGAGACTTTTCAAAGCATTTTTTTACCACCTCTTCGGCCAAGAGGTTGCAGAAAAAAATGCTTTGAAAAGCCTCTGATGATCGCAGCTGAGCCGCGCGATCATCAGAGGCTTTTTTTTTAACTTTTAAAAGAATTTTTTCGTCGGAAGAGGTTGTAGAAAAAATGCTTTTAAAAGTTTAAAGAAAAGCCTCTGATGATCGTGCGGCTCAGCTGGGCATGGTGGAGGGTGTGTGTGCAGGGATTTTTGCTACCGGTTCTCCGAACCACCCGCCACCATCGCTACTGGATCGGGCGATCCGGTCCGAACCGGGAGCATTTCACCCCTGCTCTTGATCTTGTGGATGTGAAATTAGGACACTGATGGTGAAGTTTGTCAATAGTTCTTTTTTTTTTTCAACAGCTATAGCAATAGAGTTGCGATTTCAGTTTGTTAAAAAGTAAAAAAAAGAGGATGTCATACGTCATCGGCTGCTGGGACTATATCTCTACAGGATGGATGTCTATTGTGTGAAGAAATCTGAGATGAATATTAAGTGATTGGAGTTTATGGTGGAGAAAGGCTTTATTCCAAAAATAAAATGTTACAATACTGCGCAGTGGAAAATGTAATTATCTCACCGTCCTCCTGGATCCACCGCCTTTTTTAATCAACAGTGACATCCTGATAAAAACTAATTGTTATTCTACAGCAACCGGTGACAAACAATCTAGTAAAAGTCTTCGAAAGACTAAACATTAGGCTGAGTGGGAGCCAGAAGTCCCATCGCAAAGCTACTACGAATTGCACTAGGCCAGTGATGGCTAACCTTTTTACCATCATGTGCCAAAAGTGGGGGGAGCATGGGGAGTCACATATATGCATGCCTACATCCGTAATTCTATGCACCCCCCCATGCTCCCCCCGCTTTTGGCACATGATGGCACGATGGGCCTGGTAGGCCCATTTTTTGCTCTCCCCAGGCTCCAGAGCCTTTCTAAAGCCTGGGGAGGGCGAAAATGGCCTTCCCCGCCCCCCCCAGAGGCCCTCCGGAGGCCAGAAACAGAGTGTTTCCTGATTTCTGGTGGGCCCAGAAGGCCCAAAAATCAGCTGGCCGGCACACGCATGCGTGCAGGAGCTGAGTCATGTGCCTACCAATATGGCTCCACGTGCCACCTGTGGCACCCGTGCCATAGGTTTGCCATCACGTCACTAGGCTCTCCAAAATTCTCATGACTGCCCATTTGAGCATCCTTTCTCCTCCTGCCATTCCCATTACAAAAAAAAAAGTTCTTTTATATACCTTGATATCAGTCTAATTTAAGTGTCTTTCTTTGAAATGCCAAGTATTTGATCAGAATGATGTAGAAGATAAATTCTTACTTTTTTTTTGTCATTGGAATGTTAAATTTTAATAGAGTTATTCATAGACAAGTTTATATAAAATAATATCTTGGCCATAAGCAGAAAGCTAACAGGGATGGAATTATCCAGGACCTTAGACAATTCTGTTCTACATTCTACATTAGGTATTATGGATAAATTGCCATTCGGAACATTATTTTTGTATATGGTATCAGCTGCAAGGATTGTTGTTCACATTGTCAATGAACAAGGGCATACATTCAATTTCGCAGCTACTAAGATTGTTGGATGAGCAGGTACAAAGATAACCAGAGAAATGATTGAAGTCTGAGAAATTAGTCCCTTGTCAGTCAACAGGAGTACTGATTTACCACCAACCAATCAACAAATAAAAAGCCACATACAACCAGGCACCACATAAATACTATGCATAGAATAGCCCAAAGCACATGCTGGTGGAGAGAAGTTCCCTGAAGATGGGCTCCAGCATAAGTCCAAAAGTTCAGAAAACTAAATCTCTGGTCCCAGTAATCAACCCAGATTGGATCCTGCAAGGATTGTGCATGCCAAATATTGGAAAGGAAAAAGAATACTGACAATGAAAGAACGGATTTTGAAAGACAGAAATTGGCAGAGATGGCAACATTAACTGATTAAAGACAACGGTTTGGTTAAGTTTATAAGAGAATGGAAGCTGTTTGTGGAGTTTCTGCAAGTTTAATAATGGACTGTTAACAGAGAGCATTGAAGTTTAATATATATTTTTAGGGAGGGTGAACAATTAACAGATTTTTTTTATAGTGAACAGGTACTGGGTCAATTAGATTGATGGATAATAGATTTGTGTATTTGAGATATTTGTTAAGAGAATGTGAGTTAAAGTAATCTAGCAAGTATTGATAAAAAAATGTATAACCATTTGTAGACCCACAATGCAAGGGAGCAAACCTATTAGATTTGTGTGAGAGACAGATATCAACATCCAACTAGGGTGTAGGTCAGATGTTTATTATTAATTTTATATTTGTTGTATGCATCCTTTTCCTTTTTCTGTGTCTTGTTTGCAATTCTTGTTTTATTGTTTCTCTTTATTCTGTATTTGTATTTTATTTTTGGAAAAACAAAACATCTATTTTGAAAAAAGGAAGGGACTTAAGACATGAGTGGCTGTGAACAGAGATTCCTATTGCAGGGAAGGACACAATTGTTGCACCAGATGGATTTTTATGAAGTCCTTGCTGGCTATGATCCTCAAACAGAAGCGTGAATCCAGATAGTTAAATTGTGTACCAGCTCCATATGGAACTATAGCCCCATTCAGAGTTAAAGACAGAAAATCTCTGAACCCAGGAAGTTCTAAAACCACTTTTGTCTTATGTAAAAGCACAACCCAATGAGGTGGGTTGGGTTGAGAGAGGGTGGAATGGCCAGCCCAAATTCACCCACCCAGCTTCCATGACTATGGAAGGTCTAGAACTCACAATGTTCTGATTTCTACTTTAGCATCTTAACCTTTAGACCAAACTGGCTCTTGCTCTCTCATTTTAATAAAATTAAGATGTATTATAGATCCAAGGGCCTTGTGTGCCGAACAGAACAGAACAAGCATAGCAAGCTTATGTATATATCATAGGAATGTCTTTCTCTCAGTGTGTCAACATCAAACCTTGATTCATTTATTGGCTATTCTTTGTAACAGGTTCAGAGAAAGGCATGAAAATGAGCAGGGGAATACCCATAGAAGCAAAATTCTAACAAGAGAGATTGAAGATTCTGGGAATGTTTCATCTAAAGAGTGAGTGGGAAAAAGATAACATTTTTTTCCCTAGGAGAAAGGGGTATCCAGAGGCAGGACAAGGGCAGAGACACAAATTTCAATAGAATAGAATTTTTTATTGGCCAAGTGTGATTAGACACCCAAGGATTTGTCTCTGGTACATAAACTCTCAGTGTACATACAACAATAGTGATAGATTATTATCATAGTAAAAATACATTCATCATAAAACATTTGATACAACACTTAATGATAGTCCTGGATACTAAATAAGCAATCAACATAAATCATACTAGGATGCTCATTAAACAATATAAATCGTAAGATACAAGCAATGGTGGGATTCAAATAATTTAACAACCAGTTCTCTGCCCTAATGATTTCTTCCAACAACCAGTTCACCAAACTGCTCAGAAAGTTAACAACCGGTTCTCCCGACGTGGTGTGAACTGGCTGAATCCCACCACTGGATACAAGCAACAAGTTATAGTCATGAGAAGATAAGGTTATAGGTCAGTGATGGCTAATCTTTTCTGGACTGAGTGCCCAAAGTGCAATGCGCGTGCGGCCCCACGCATGAAACCCTCTCCTGCCATGTGCATGCGGCCTCGCATGTGCCCCTCCCCCATGCATGCATACGTGGCCCCCCACATGCACCCTCCTGCATGCATGCACCCCCATGCATCACGGCCCTGTGCATGTGCAACAGAGACCCAATGACCAGCTGGCTGGCGGGAGGCACATGCACATGCGTGGCAGAGCTGAACTAGGGTGACGGCATGTGTGCCCACAGAGGGGGCGCTGCTGCGTGCCACCTGTGGCACGTGTGCCAGAGGTTCGCCATCATGGTTATAGGTAATAGGGAAGATGAGAATAATGATGGCCTTTCTAGATAGCTTGTGGGAATTAGTTGTTTAGCAGAGTGATGGCATGGGGGAAAAACCTGTCCTTGTGTCTAATTGTTCTGACGTGCAGTGCAATTGAAGGTTTAGGAAAAATGTCCTAACAATAACAGTGGTTTAGTATTGGGGTTGTGTAACTGGAGAAGGGTTTCCCTTTTCTGGATACATTCAAGTGGGGGTTGGATGTCTTTGTCTTGGATACTTTAATTTGGATTCCTGTTTTTGGATCCACTGAGTGGATATCATGGCTTCATTGCCCATTCCAGCTTTAGGATTCTACTTTGGCTGTGGGAAGAACCTTGTAAGTATATATAAAATCTTGGTACTAACATCAGGGACATTTGCTTGAGAGCATATATGTAAGATACTGTATGGTAGAAACCAGCATCCTTTAACCTGCCAATCAAAGTCCCTGGTGGGCTGGGATTTAGAGACTGTAATGCCAAATCAATCAGCAGGTTATCATTTTGAGAGAAGCTGTATTAAAAAAACAGCAAAGATTTCCTTGCATTAAGTTTAACACCCAGTGACTGCATATCCACGTAGTTTTTTTTGGAGTGATTTTCTGTTGCCTTCTTCTAGAATATTTTCTAACTTCTTGGTTGGTCAAGCTTAATGTCCTCACATTTCCTGGGAGGGGGGGGTAGGGTCTATAAGTGCTAGCAATTCTGGTTATACCCAGTGGTGGGATTCAAATAATAAGAGCCTTGGATAGTACAGTGGTCTAAAGCCCTGTTATTAACATCAGCTGCCTGCAATTATTGCAGGTTCGAATCTCACCAAGGCTCAAGGTTGACTCAGCCTTCCATCCTTTCTAAGGTAGGTAAATTGAGGACCCAGTTTGTGGGGGCAATAAGCTGACTTTGTATAAATATACAAAAGTATGAAAGCTATTGCTTAGCGCATTGTAAGCCGCCCTGAGTCTCCGGAGAAGGGCGGCATATAAATCAAATTAAAAAAAAAATTAACAACCAGTTCTCTGCCCTAATGATTTCCCCACTTAAGTCTTGTTGTATGAAGATTCTACGGTGACTCTTTTATCATCTCAGTGGTTAACACAGTCAGGCATTGATATATGCTGAGCTCCTAATAGCCAGTTGAAGCTGCAGCAGTCAGGTTTCTGATCACTGCCCTCTATAGCTTCTTGAGACTTGGCTGGACACTGGGCTAAACTAGACACATGTTTCTGTGGCACATACCTATATATGCCTGATCCAAAAATTGTTCAGGTCTTATATAGGCTCCTTACATATACTGATATAACAATCTTCAGGAAGATAAGTTTGGTTTGGTTCCTGACAAGAGTGATACTGCCCCACTCAGATGCAATGTACAACCTGGGGGCCCTGCTAGATTCACAGCTCTTGCTTGAAGAACAGATGGCAGCCATGGCCAGGGGAACCTTTGTATTACTCTGGCTAGTGCATCAGCTGCAGGAGTAGAATCCAGCAGGTTCTGACAGGTTCTGGAGAACTAGTAGCGGAAATTTTGAGCAGTTCAGAGAACCGGCAAATACCACCTCTGGCTGGCCCCAGAGTGGGGTGGGAATGGAGATTTTGCAATATCCTTCCCCCAGGATGGGGAGGGAATGGGGATTTTGCAGTATCCTTCCCCTGCCACGTCCACCAAACCACACCCACCAAGTCACACCACACCCTTCAAACCACGCCCACAGAACTGGTAGTAAAAAAAATTTGTATTTCACCACTGATCAGTGAGTCCCGTTTCTGGACTCAGATGCATTCTCCATGGAACTGTTCTGTTATACCCATGTGTCTCCACTGCTTGCAAACTGCACTGGCTCCCAATAGGTTTCTTTCTCTGATTGAGGAGCTGGTTTCCACCTTTCAACTCCTGCATGTCACCTTCTCCCAGTAGAAGATGCCTGCATTTGCTCATCCCACATGCTTTGATAAGGTGGGCATGCTCCAGCTTGACTCTTTTAGATAAAAATGTACCAGGAACTTCTCTATTCCTTCCTTTCCTTTCTCTCCCCATGCAATATATGATGGGTACCAACTCTGCTTACCAAAGAAAAACATTTTGTTGCTTTTCAAAGCTCTACCCGGTGTGTGTGTGTGGGGGGGGCAGCACTAGAGATCCCAGCAGTGGAGTTGGGAGTTTCAAGAAGGCCAAGGGCTATAGATTAGTCTATGAGATTTCTCTGCCCTTTTATGGAAGGCTATGCAAACATGCAAACTCCAATTATTTTGCAGCACACACCAATTTCTCTTTTCAATACAACTCGGCTTTTTGAACAACACTGTACTCTGTTTCTAGTACAGATAACCAAATCATGGCTCTGAGCAATTGTCCAAATAGATATTTCAGGCGATGGCCAAGATAACATCAGGTATCTTGGCTTTATGCCTTCAAATCTAGTTACAGCTGTTGGCAAAACACCGTATGTCCTTCTCAAAAGACATTTTGACAGGCAAGCCAGCTCTTCCCAGCCTCTGTCTTTTGTCATTCATTTTGGCCCCTGAAATTTCTTTCAAGAGAAGGAAAGGAAAAGTCAAGATAGTTTCCCATTATTTTTTTTTACAGCTATTTCACACTGATGTTTAGGTCATGTAAATGGTCATTCTATTGCAAGTGTATGCCACGTACATTATGAGTTTAAATAAAGAATAGCTATATGGTGTTTAAAGCTATTGTTAAGGTGATGGAAAGCTTTGAACAAATATTTCAAATTGATGATCTTTCAGTTGAATCATCTCATGAATGCTGATTTGCAAATTTTAGCTGGAACCTACGTCAAGGGAATGAATCAGATTGGCTGAGTTTGGGGCATTTTGCAACCTTTCAACACCCTTTTCAGATTTGATTTTTTTTTCCCCTGAGGATTCCTGAGGTCTTCCAGAAAGTAGTTAAAACATTAGTTTCATACAGGGGTGGGATTCACATAATTTACCCATCGATTCGCCAAGCACCGAAAATGTGAGTGCGCGTGTGCATGCTCACACACGCCACCGCCATGCATGCGCACGGCCTTCCATGCACACACTTTGCTTACATGTGCGACTTCCATGCATGTGGATTCCATGCATGCACACGGCTTCCACGCATGCACACAGCCTTCTGCGCATGTGCTTGGCTCGCAGGTGCGACTTCCACGCATGTGCACGGCTTGAAAACATGGATAAATAGGACCGCATAGTGCCAGGTCGCTACAACCGGTTTGCCTGAACCGGTCCAAACCGGCTGAATACCACCTCTGGTTTCATACATGAAGAATGCTGAGGGCAGAACTGAGTGGCATGAGGACTCTGATTTTAACAACAGGTTATATCCCTTTGTTGCTATCACTCTTTGGGAATGGAAGATTAACATGGGTTTAGGCTCCGTACACTTTATCCAATCTCAGCTTCCTAAATGTGATCAGCCATAAGCCTTAATTTTGCTCTCTCTTTTCTAATGGAAGGGTATCTACACTTCTCTACTGATCCTGACAACACACTGACAGCTGAACTGAATTCCCAAATAATAGCACAAGGTTAACTAATCCGCTGTGTGCTGTTGAGCCAAAATTCCATTTTTGAGAAATGAGAAAATGGACGAGGAATGACTGGCAAACCAACATGAATTCTAGGTATTGTTCACTGTAGAATGGTGGTGGGTTTGAGGAGATGCCTAGACAAGACTCTTGCAGTGTTCTAGGGCAGAATGGGACAACTCACCATGGCCAACTCACCATGGCCAACTCACCATGGCCAATTTGCTACAGGACAACTTGCCACGGCCAACTCGTCGTGAGGTAATGTTCTGCGGGACAATTTAACAATTCCATTTTATTATTTAAAATAAATACACAATTATTTTAATTTTTGCCATTCACATTTCATTCTGTCCCTCCTTTTGCATCCTTTCTTTAATGATTCTATTCCACTATTTCTTTGATATTAGTGTAACTCTTGTCCCGCAGTGAGTTGTCCTGCGGCAAGTTGGCTGTGGTGAGTTGTCCCGCATCGAGTTGGCTGTGGCAAATTGTCATAGACCCATTCTAGGGTGAGATCCAGAAAAATACTACTAAAAAAGATAGGCTGCAGGTGGACAAATCTATACTTTACAGATGTCTTCTGAGGAGGGGAGGGAGGAAGAGGAAATGAATAGAGAGAAAGAAACCTGACTGAGGGAGATTGCCAACAAGAAATAGAGAATGTGAGCACGTATGATTAGCCCCTTACTTATCTCAAAGTAGGAAGGGGATTTAGGCACAAAAATAGAAATGGCAATACACATACATTTATTTAACACTCTACGTCGCATATATACAGAAGGAAAGTAGGTTACTTAGCAAGATTCAAGCCTCTGGTTCAAGATGGAGCGAGGCAGGAGTGCAGAGAAAAGGTTTGTAGCTTATTTAATTGCAAATATACCTTTTTTTCGATGTCTACATGCCAGAAGGTAAAGTTAAAACAAAATATAGTGTAGTAATAAACTGAAAAAACATTAATATGAGATATTCAGTTTGCTGTGCCTTTGATTAAACTCACAACCCCGCGAGTTATGCTATGGACTTATAATTTTTTTTCTTCTGTAAAACCCATAAAGATCCAGTGGCGTAAAGATTTAATAAATATTATAAGTACTAGTGATATAGTAATAATCACAATTTAACAGTTGGTTATTTTTTTTTGTCATGACCTGTGACATTAACAGAAACGATAGTCTGAATATTATTTAAGGTTGAAAGTACATCTGCATAATATTACGGCAAGTACATTTATGTATTTGTTTTATAATATTTCTATAATATCCCAATCAACAAACTCTGTATGATGTGCAAAATTAAAGGAGGGAGGGAGGGAGGGAGGGAGGGAGGGAGGAAGGAAGGAAGGAAGGAAGGAAGGAAGGAAGGAAGGAAGGAAGGAAGGAAGG
>WNWU01000001.1:82357112-82371515 GCA_012654045.1 Ptyas mucosa
CCCCCCCCCCCCCCCCCCCCCGGTTCCTCCGCCGAGGAAGTGCGAGCGAAGGCTTCTTCGGGAGAGTTTAGGTTGCTCTGCGCCGCTGTTGCCAGGAGCGATGGGGTCCGAAGAAGCCGAGCCAGGCGAGGGCGCCAAGTCCGGAGGTGGCAAAGCTAGATAGAAATAGTTTGTGTGTGTGTGTGTGTGTGTGGGCGCAAACTGGCGCTCGGACCGGATTAATGAATGAATGAGCAGAAAGAGAGAAGAGGGGGAGAGACAGAGAGGAGGGGAGAGAGGGAGGGAGGGAAAGAGAGAGAGAGGGAGAGAGAGAAGATGCGTTGTACAGTGGTGAGGAAGAGGAAGAAGCGCAAAGGGTACCTTTGCTTGCTTTTTCTGGCTACAAATGCTCCCGGGAGCCTTTGCCGTTTCGATCGGCGTGGGTGTCCTGCACGAGATTTCCTCCCTCTGGCTCTAAGGATTTCTTGGATGAGCCTGCTGGAGCTTTTCCCTAGGCTAGGGGAGGGCTGGCCCCCTCCGTGGCTTATCTGCTCTCTCCCCCTTGCCATCCACTAGGCTTGCTCCAGGAGTAGGTTGCCTGGTCCCTTTGCCCACTGCCTCTTCCCTGACCCAGTGTGAGCCACAGGCTATAAACATGAGTAACTCTTTCCCCTCGGGGCATGTTTGTATGCCAGCAAGTTAATTTGGGCAGAGAGAAGGGGGGGGGAGGGAGGGAGAGAGAGGGAGGGGGAGAGAGAGAGAGAGAGAGAGAGAGAGAGAGAGAGAGAGAGAGAGAGAGAGAGAGAGAGAGAGATTGAGATTGGGGCCTGGTTGTAATCACACTGAACTGATGCCTGAGAACATGCCAGGGACCAGCTTTGCCCATCCACAGAAGGCAAAGATGCTTCCCTTGTTAGCAGGTGGAGACAAGGCTCCTTAGCATCATCCAGCCATTTAGACCCTGCACCTACTTCTGTGAGATTAGCTCTGAAGCTTGAGTGGCGGGTGGGGGTGGGGTGAGGTGGGGAATTGCAATTAAACTTTGCAGATCTATTTCTGGCATGGCATTTAGTATGGTGTGCATGCTTGGCATGGGGGGTGGGCTGAGGAAGCACTGAGCATCCCTATAGAATACAAACAGGGAAGGCTTTCTCTCTCTCCCTCCCTCCCTCCCTCCCTCCCTCCCTCTCTCTCTCTCCCTCCCCCCTCTCTCTCCCTCCCCCCCCTCTTTCTATATATTTGAAGGAGGCTAAAAATAACCCTCGCTTACATTTCCAAACCGTGTTATGGAGGTGGGAATAAACTTGAGTTGGCAGCCAGGGGGAGATGGTGTTTAACCCTCCGGAAGCAGCTGAGCGGGCATCGGCCTTAGCCAGGAAACTGGCAGGGCAGTTTTATGCACAGAGGGTCGGCCCCCGTTGACCAATGGGTGCCCAATTTGAAGGTGGGCACCTGTTTGTGCCATGCAAATCCCAGGCTGACGTTAGCAGAGTGAGATGGGGGAAGGACCGCTCGTTCATTTCCTCCCAAGGCAAGTCAGCCAGCCAGCCTTGACTTCTGTGCCAGGTGTTTGCTGCGGCAATTGTGAGTCTGTGGTGTGTGTAGAAACGGCTTCCCCTTCGCGAAGAGACCAGATATTAGCCTAAGTGTCCCCTCTACTCACCCAAGTCCTCCTCCTCTCCCTCTGCACCTGAAAGGAGCTGCTCCCCAGCCTTGCTTTCCCTTCTAAAATTCATCCCATTTCCCTGGCAACAGCCTTCTGATGCAGAGAAGGCTGGCTGTAGCTCAGATGGAAAGGGAAAGCCATCCCTGCTCTTCTTCCCTTGAGTTACTGACACACAGAGAGAAGAAATGGATTTTATGCATGTTTGAGAACCAAAGGTTTTGACAGGATGCTGGGTTCTGCAGCGGGAAGCAAGCACCGTTCCTTCCTTGGTTGCTTTTGCAGAAGCAGGAGAGAAGAGCCAGGCACGATCTCTTGCTTTTAGGTTTTTCCAGTGATTAAAAAAAAAAAAGACTTTAATGGGATGACCTGTAGGAAAACTTGCTTGATGTTTGCTAACGTGCTTGATGGCATCCTCAGGTTGCAACGCTTGTGCTAATATGTAACTGGGTGATCATTAAAGATGCATATAGAGAATGTGGTATGGAAGTTTTGAACTAGTTTCACAAGGTTTGGAGGATGTGCATGTGGGAGTGGACAAATACGCAATGATTTGTCTGAACTGGGCTGTCTAAAGGTCCCTAGTTGGTTACACTGAATCCATAAACAATCTACCATCTGTTGCTTGTCTTTGTTGACTTTACAGCTCCTGGAAATCTATAACAGGATCTGTATTTTGGCATCACAATCGACTTAGTATTTATATTTGATCCCCCCTCCCAAACATTTTCAAAATTATTTGGCTCTATGTTACGCAAGGTTCTCCATGGAATGCAAGATGCTCATTCAGCTCAATTGTTTGTCACAGAGCACAGCATGTGTTAGGCAAATGGCTAGGCATAAGCAAATGGGTCTATGAGATTTCATCAGCTTGGTTAATGAAGGATGGGTTTGGTTTGCTATTGGTGTAATGTCTTTTTCAGTCAATTTGTTTGGTGCCAAATAAAAGGTATGAAAGAGAAGTGGCAGACAATATGATTAGTTTTGGTATACCCATGTGATTTTGCACATATATCTGGTCAGAATAATGCTGAACATTATCCTGTTGAGTCTGGAGATGTCTTGTGGGGCTTGATCATTTATATTTCACTCTTTCTTGTTGGTCTGGATGTGTGTGAGACAAAAGAGAGAGAGAGAGATTAAAATAAGGAAGGAAGAGATAGGTACATATACCTTAAATTTCATTTAGGTTCCACACTTCTATGGACTTTTTCCACCCACATCCTTGCTCCTCCTCTTAAAACTCCCTTTTTACAACTCTGTAATCTCTTAATTCGGGGTAGAGTCGGGATGACTGGATAGAGCTGAGCGTTTACTGGCCGGATGCCCTTCCTGACACCAAAAGGAGTTCACAGCAGATTTTTCTTTGTGCCTAGGAGAGAAACATCTTGTTCTGGCTGTTTGCATTTAGCATTAGCATTAGATCCTCCCACACTATGTAGCATATCGGGCAGCAAGGGATCTCTAGCATTTTGGATTTGGGGAGAGTACTTCAGTGTCTTCCCATGTGATTTTTTGAGTCTTTAAGTCTTCTATGAACGTTCTTCACCATGTATTTTGAGGGCATCCTCCTGCTCGGTCGGCATCAGGGTGTGTGTGTCCATCTCATTGCCATCTTTGGGGTGGTGCTGTTTGTATAGGTACAGTGAATTGAAATTTGGATGATTGTAAAGTTTCTTCTTAACAGATTGTTGGTTACTCTGATGTGCATAATGACCACATGGATAATGATTATTGTATTTGATTCTGGGAGTTTATAGTTCACTGCCTGCCTGAAGCATTTCTACTGCAGGAGGAAAATTGCGCTGAGCATCTTCAGTGCTGCAAGAATGTCTAGATCAGCAGTGAGAAAGGATTGGAGGATGCTTAGATCTATTTTTCCAGCCTTAGGCATCCTTTTGGGAAAAAAGAAGGTGGAAAATAGTGTTAATGGACATCCTTCCCCATAAACAGCAAACGCAACAGGGCTTGGATATTGTGTCCAATGTTTGCATAATGTCCCATTTCCCAATTTCCCTAAGTGTGTAAAAACTCTAGGGGACAGTCTTTTACTGGATCATATTCCTTGTGGGAAGGGAAGTTTGCACTTTTGCTATATGTATCTGTTTAAAGAAATATCCAAGTCAAGCACAGAAGAAATGGCCATGCACGGAGCTGGCCTTTGAAGCAGCTTTAATTAGCTGCTGCCATCACCGAGAGTAAGTAGCATGTGCATAAAATCCCTGACATTTAGACAATATTTTTCACGAGAAATGAAACTAAAATACTTGTTTTGTATCTTTCACTCCCTCCAAAAGCTTATAGCTAATAGCCACCAGCTATCAAAGGCTGGCTAGTTCATAGGTGGAACATCTTCTATTGCATTCTGTTAAGGAGTCATGTTGAATTCTGGACTAAACAAACAGCTAAAGAAAAAGTATCTGGTGGTTGCACATTTTTGGAGAAGTTCATGTTAATATTACTCCTGTCTTGAAGAATGACATGCATGTACTTCATGTGCATGAGTCTCTGCTTGCACAATGCAAAGTTAACAGGCTATGTCTAAACATCATGCTACATTTTCAGTTCGTTAAAAAAAAAATCACATTAATGCCCTAACAGATGAGCACCCTATGTTATTTCATGAATCGACTTAGTTCATATAATATGCCAAAAATAATGGCTTGGGTTCCTACCAGAGAAACCATTGGAAAAATATGTCATTTTGTATAGAATTTCCCCACTTGTCTCACAATTAATGAGATTGATAATTAGACAAGCATCTAAAGAGTGTAGTGGGTGGAGGGAGCTTTGCACAACTCTATTTTGTGCACCACTTGCAATTGTTTCTGAATCAGGAAGCCCTGCTTATTGTTGAACCACTCTTGGATCAACTCTCAGATTCATGCAGTGTCCTCTACCTGGGGCTGCCAACCCTCTGGAAGCTACAGCTAGCCCATCATGCAATGGTTGAAACAAGTGCCTCCCAATTAACACACCTATTTTGAGAGAGGTGTATTGGTTGCCAGTTTGTTTCTGAATGCACTTCAATGTGCTGGCTGTTATCTTCAAAGCCCTATGTGGCTTAGGACTTGGTACCTCCAGGATCATCTTCTTCCAATAAGTTTCTTTCCATCCAATAAATTCTTAGTTGAATGGACACCCTTCTCGTCCCATCCCTGAGTGATTCTTGTCAACAGGAACCACAGAGGCAGTGGTAGTATTCAGTCGGTTCGGAGCAGTTCGGGCAAACTGGTTGTGGTGACCTGGCGCTATGCCATCCTATTTAGCTATGTTTTCTAAGCCGTGCGCATGCGTGCAAGCTGCATTTGCACAAAGCACATGTGGGGAAGGCCTCCGCATGTGCTGAAGGTCACATTTTCGGTGCGCGGCAAACCGGTGGTAAAATTATGTGAAACCCACCTCTGCACAAGGGATATATTTTCGGTTGCAACCCCTTTCCTTTGAAATAGGATTCTACCTGAGATCAAGTTATCATCAATCCTGTGGACATTCAAGGAGGTCACCAAGACCTGGAAAACGCTCTGGAAAATGTTTTGATAGCCAGCTGCATCTGCTTCCTGCAATATGGGATTGTTGTCATGACTATTTTTCCTTGGACTGTTAATGGACAAGACAACTGACTATCATTGGCTTTGTTCTGTTTCCTTGGTTATGCTTTCTATTTTATTTTCACATTTCTTGTAAACTGCTTAGAGACTTTTTTTTTTTACATTGAGTAGCATTTAAATTATAGTGATAACATAAAAAAAGCGGAAGTGGGCAAATTTTGGCTTGAAGGCATGTCTTAGCCCAGAGGTCAGCAATCTGCAGCTCTGGAGCTGCATGTGGCTCCTTCACCCCTGTGCTGCGGCTCCGTCACTCAAAATATGCATCACAACCGCTAATGTGCGACACCCACCGGCACGAGATTTATTGAGCATTTCAACCCCCGGTAGGTCAACCATGGATAAATCCAAGAAAAGAAAAGTTTCAGAAGAAAATAGAACGTTTAATTCAACTACATATGCTAGTTCTGTGGCCGCTCAAAAAATAGTCAGGCACAGGAAGGGTTTTGTGGCTCCCGGTGTTTTCTTTTCTGTGGGAAATAGATCCAAATGGCTCTTTGAGTGTTTAAGGTTGCAGACCTCTGTCTTAGCCTTATTTTTGGAGACCACCACTTCTAAGATAGTGCCGCTACATTTTGTTGGCTGAACACTAGAAATCAGCTGTGCAGTTTCCCTTTTTCTTTATTGGGGGTGGGGGTGGGAACCCTCGGGGGGGGAACCCCCACTCCTGAGATACAGTCTTTCAAAAGAACCACAACAGCCTCCAACAAAAAACACCTAACTTTCCAAACAATATTTTAAAAAGCCTGAAAGTGTTGACTCAGTACTACTATGTCTTCTGCTGCCCTTGGATATAACTGTTCAAACTGGTATGCTTCTGATGTAAGAGGTAAACGTGTGAAAGTTCTTGCTGGGAGGAGAATCCTGTGCATTTCGGAAGGAAGAAAGATTAAAATCAGTTAATTTTCTCAATTTCTAATTGACCAGTGAACACTGCTTTTTCTGTAGAAGCAACCCATTCCATGACAACATTTCTGTCAGGTATCTTTGAAAATGTTGCATCCTTGATCTGAATTGTCAGATAGCTTTTTAATCGGAGCAGAATGCTGGCAGATGGATTTGTATTTTAAAAAAATAACATTTACTGAAAATAATCTAGGATCTTGACACAAGTATGAATATTATGATTAATATTTTGCCAGGGCTAAGAAGACTCAATCAGGGATTTTGCTCTGCAAATAGGTAGAAGGAAGGTAATTAATTTCTGACTCTGAGGTGCTTCAGTTCAGTTCAGGTTGGAAAGTAGATGGTAATTCGGTATATGATCAATCCCTTTGATTGGGGAACGAATTATGGATTCACCCAGTGCAATTGTCCTCTTTTACCTGGTTCCATTCAGTTTTTATGCTATTTGGTACAATTGTTCTAATTTAAAACAACTGGAAGGGTCCAATTTGAATGAATCCAGTTTGGCCTAGTTACATACCCTCTCTTCTGTTTTGGAACTCTCTATCTATAGTAGAGCCGAGGTGGCGCAGTGGTTAGAGTGCAGTACTGCAGCTACTTCAGCTGACTGCTAGTTCAGCAGATCAGTGGATCAAATCTCACTGACTCAAGGTTGACTCAGTCTTCCATCCTTTCGAGGTGGGTAAAATGAGGACCCAGATTGTTGGGGGCAATATGCTATTTAGTATACTGTCTTTGGTGTAAGCCGCCCAGAGTCCTCGGAGAGTGGGCGGCATAGAAATATGACAAATCAATCAATCAATCAATCAATCAATCAATCAATCAATCAATCAATCTATCTTTGTATTAACAAAACACATTTACTGTATATATCTAGCATGCTGTGCACAAACAAATAGGCCAAATTCTATGGCATTCTAGAGCAAGCTAATGAATGGATTCCTCACAATGCATGAATCACAAACGATGACCACCACCCCATGTTAGCCCTAGTGCAACAATGGGTAAGAATCCAGTTTGAGAATTCCAAGATGGTCTTCTGTGCAAAATTTGGATCAGCTCACACATGCTTATAATGTCCGCAAAGTAGAATAATTGTGTGCCTTTGGTGTCAGAGAATTCATGATGGCAGAGACATGGTAACAAGGTCAGCCAATGAATAGGCATAGCAACTAAGTCAGACAATGAGGACTGTTTGGAAACTGAAACTGGAAGGAGCCTGGGTATGATTCTGTGCTGAGAACTAAACTAGTCTGGTCCTGTCTGTCTGCTGAATTGAAACTGAAAACTCATCAGATTAATGTCAGGTGAAAATAACCAGAAACATTCATTGAGTTCAAAGCACAAAAGAGTTTATTATTGCTACTCTATATAAGAATCCAGTCAATTAACATTCATAGCTACATTACTGCTAGATAGGGGACAATGAAATTCACAGGGGGCTGGACTTGGATCTCTTGTGGCAATGCAGTGACTCCAAACTGATGATACATTTAACTCTGCCTTCCAGCTCAGGCTGCTCTCCTCCTACATCAGAGGTGTCAAACTTGATTTCATCGAGGGCCGCATCAAGGTTATGTTTGACCTTGGGGGACCGGATGGGTGTGGCCAGAATGGGTGTGGCCAATTTGACATCACTCATGTCAGGGATGCCTGTAGTGGCCTGACTGTTCTGCCAGCGAAAACGGGCCCCCAAGCTCTGGTTTTTGGCTGCGACAGCCTCTTGCAACCCTCTTCCAGCAAAAACGGAGTTCGGAAAGGCTGCATGCAGCTCTCCTGAGCTCCATTTGTGCTGACAAAGGCCCTATGGGCCAGTCCTTCACTGTTTCCAGGGTGGCCCTGTAGGCCAGATCTAAGCACCCTGTGGGCCGGGTTGGCCTTTGGGCCTTGAGTTTGACACCCCTGTCCTACATCACCGAAAGATTTGATTCTGGCTTATCCTGGATGAATGCTGCCTTGTTGATCACCCCAATGCTACAGAGTGCTAACTTTTCTAGAGCCAAGCACAAAAACTCTGATAATAATTTATTTAATTGGTAATATAAGTTAAATTAAGTGTGCAGGCAGCCTAACTCCCAGATGATTGTGGAGATCTTACAATTAAAATCCAACTTAAATACAGCAAACTAGAAGATCAAAGTACAATGAACAAAACCCAAAACAAAACCAAGCCAATGAAGGAGTTCCATAATTGTCCTATCCTCTCAAAACCTGGGGAAACAATCATGTTGAACAACATAGGAGTGGGAGCCACATGGATCTCAGAAGGGAGATGATTCTAGAGGGCAGGAATAGGTACACTTCCTAGGTCCTTAAAGTAGACATCCACACACTTCTTGTTTTGTTTTATTTTAACTCAAAGAAGTGATGCTGGCGTATTTGAAGAAGGCCTTCAAATTTCTGTCCCATCTAGATTCTCTCCAATGTCAACCCATTTTTTTTAGAGCTCATCCTCCTCCGTAAATTGGAAAGGCAACGATACAGAGACAGGGATTCTGTATTCTGGAGAGAATAGTATTTGACAAGGGCTATTTGGAGCGGGAAAGATATGAAGCAAGCCTGTCCTTCTTTTCTAAGACACAGAAAAGCAAGGTTTCCACATGCACAGTGGTGTGGTTTGTTTGTTTTGGGCTTGGGGTAGGAACCCAGCCACTATGGTTTGTAAAACAAGCTCTTGTGACTTAACATCAGAGGTGGGTTTCAGCAGGTTCTGACCAGTTCTGGAGAACCGGCAGCGGAAATTTTGAACAGTTTGGCGAACCAATAGTAAAAATTCTGACTGGCTCCGCCCCCATCTATTCTCTGCTTCCCGAGA
The DNA here is from genome assembly GCA_012654045.1 of Ptyas mucosa. Lineage (NCBI taxonomy): Eukaryota > Metazoa > Chordata > Lepidosauria > Squamata > Colubridae > Ptyas > Ptyas mucosa. The sequence continues at coordinate 82,366,084 of WNWU01000001.1, forward strand.
AAGAAATGATCAGAAAGAAATGGGGATTTTGCAGTAACCTTCCCCTGGATTGGGGAGGGAATGGAGATTTTACAGTATCCTTCCCTTGCCATGCCCATCAAGCCATGCCCACCAAGCCACACCCATAGAACAGGTAGTAAAAAATTTTGAAACCCACCACTGCTTAACATGATCTGTGGAGTAGATAATTTTGATTTCTTCAGCAAATCATGAAACACGAGTAGACTAAGTTACCTTGAACAGGAGTGCATAATCAAGACTGCATTGGCCCACTGAAAATCATGCAATAAAAATATATATGACAGTGATGGGACAAAGAAGCAGCAGAGGCAAGACAAAAATGGATCTTAATTTAATGTAAGTATAAATATAGTTAAAATTAAAACGAAACGGATGAGCCACCTTTAATAATGATTGATCCCCTTCTATCTAAAAGGAATGATATGGCAACATTTGGAAGAGTTTTTATGGGTTACGATCAGTGGTGGGTTTCAAATTTTTTTACTACCGGTTCTGTGGGTGTGGCTTGGTGGGCATGGCATGGCTCGGTGGGCGTGGCAGGGGAAGGATACTGTAAAATCTCCATTCCCTCCCCACTCCAAGGGAAGGATACTACAAAATCCCCATTTCCTCCTGATCAGCTGGGACTCGGGAGGCAGAGAATAGATGGGGGGCCGGGACCAATCAGCGGTGGTATTTACCGGTTCTCTGAACTACTCAAAATTTCCGCTACGGGTTCTTCAGAACTGGTCGGAACCTGCTGAAACCCATCTCTGGTTACAATGTAGAGTTTTGGGAAGAACACTGTAGCCCACAGCTACCAGTTATATGTAGCTGGGAGTTTACCTATTGCAAGATCTGGGAGCAGGAGTGGACCCAAACAACAAATTGCTTCTTTGCTTTATTTTACAGAAGCTTGACCTTTTGACCAGCAAATTGTCCTGCAAATATTGCTGTCATAGAACATAGAATCATAGGGTTGGGAAGGAACTCATAGGTCTTCTAGTCCAATCAAAGTAGGAGCCTTATACCATTCCAGTCAAATAGTTGTCCAGTCTATTTTTGAAAACCTTCAGTGATGGGACACTCAAAACCCTGGGAGGCAAGCTATTCCACTGATTTATTGTTCTATCAGAAAATTTCTCCTTACTTCTAGGTTGGATCTATCTTTAACACACTTGCACTCATTACTTCATGTCCTACCCTCTGGTGCTTTGGAGGCATGGTTCCATTGTTTCTGTCTGTCCTGCATAATCGGTGCCGGTATGCTTCAGGTCCCCTTGATTAAACAGTATCATCTTGTAGGACCCAGTATGGGTGTCTTCTCTGTCATGGTCCCTGACATCTGGAACAACAAATCCCCAAATATTTGATCTGCTACTAACCTGTATGCTATTAAGACGGTTCTAACTCAGTCCTTGGGATATGGTGTTTAGCAGACTCCTTTAGGTTATATAAGGGATGCAGTGGCACAGTGGCTAAGATGCTGAGCTTGTCAATCAGAAGGTCAGCAGTTCAGTGGTTCAAATCCCTAGTGCCGCATAACAGAGTGAGTTCCCATTACTTGTTCCAGCTTCTGCCAACCTAGCAGTTCAAAAGCACGTAAAAAATGCAAGTAGAAAAATAGGGCCCACCTTTGGTGGGAAGGTAACAGTGTTCTGTGCGCCTTTGGCATTTAGTCATGCCGGCCACATGACCATGGAGACGTCTTCGGACAGCGTTGGCTCTTTGGCTTAGAAACAGAGATCAGCACCGTCCCCTAGAGCCGGAAACGACTAGCACGCATGTGCGGGGAGGAACCTTTACCTTAGGTTATATGTTTGATGGGAAAGTGGGTTTTTATTGTCCCTCTGGGTGTTGATAGTATTTTTTCCATATTGTGATGTTTCTTTCTGGGGTTTTTTTTTTAAATTTGTAAGTCCCCCAAAGTCATTGGGGTGTTGGATGTGTTTTATAAATAAATATAAATAAAAAAGAGAGTGGGGAATTATCTTTGCTGCACACAGCCTGAAAGATTCAGGACCATTGCAAAGGTTTAGTGTTATTCTTGTGTAGTTTGGAGTATTTATTTATTTTTCTTTTAAAAAGTATTTATTTTGGGACTTTTTAGTAATATCATGCCTTAGCCCCAGTGAGTATTGCATTGCATTGTAGAACCCTCATGTAAGGGTAGGAGAGTTGACATGCAAGATAACTTGGGTTTTTACAGCTCCTTAGTGATATTTATACTATGGATGGAATCAGTTGGCCTTTGACCCACTCTGCTTTTCCCCCCAGGGATTCTGGGGATTGTAGTTCTGAGTAGGCAACTTTTCAGCCTGCAGAATACTCCCAACAGTATTGCCCAAGCTTACTTTTTAAAATTAATTTTGTGGTGAAGAAAAGAATAAGATTATGAGAGATAGAAAACCAATATTAAATTTGAAGTATTCAAATTTTGTCTCGGTGTGATGTGAAACTTATAAGTTCCTTTCCCGAGCTCAACATCAGTTACAATACAACTCCACTCTCATTTTCTTTATCTGCTGGAAACGGTGGCTGCTCTGTGTGGTGCTGTGTATTTCTGGCACTTGTGGGAAGCTGAAAGCATTTAAAAGCTTTTAGAAAGCTGAACAAAGGGTCTATTTGTTTAGCATGCTCACTTTATTTTCTTGGGGGAGGGAAGAGAATCCACTTTTAAAATTACCCCTTTATCAAACCTAACATGAATGGTTTTTAAATCTGCATATATGAATTAAATGGAGAACAAACACAAGCCTAATGACGCTTAATAATGAAGTGCTTGCTTTTCCGTATTTTCCATCTTTTAATTCCAGCAGGGTTTTGGAGAGAAATATTGTAACTAAAAAAAAAGGCAGATAGAAGAGGGCACAGCATGGCTCTCAAGGAGTCATTGTTGATGTAGGAGGGATAGCAAAATTGGGATCATTAATGCAACTTTGCCTGAAAAGGGTGGATACATTTAAAGTTCAAGAGGCAGTTCTCAAAAGACTGCTGGAGTCCCTCAAAGTCCCTGACGATGTTGGGTCAGACAATCCAAACTTTATTAAAGTTTGTTGGAGGCTATTGCCTGTCTCCAATCCAGCTGTTGTGGCAAAGATTCAAAGGCCACCATGGCTTGGATAACAAAGAATTAAAGCAAGGTGGCAAATTGTTGTACGTTTATACTGAAACTCAATCAAGGATTGACTACGGTACTGTTTCTCACAGCCTATTTGCCTCAATCAATCAGAATAGAGTTGGAAGGGACCTTGGAGGTCTTCTAGTTCAACCTCCTGCTCAAGCAGGAGACCTATACTATTCCCAGACAAATGGTTGTCCAGTCTCTTCTTAAAAATGTCCAGTGTTGAAGCATTCACAACTTGTGGAGGCAGGTCGTTTCACTGGTTAATTGTCCTCGCTGTTAGGAAGTTTCTCCTTAGTCCCAGGCTTCTTCTCTCCTTGACTAGTTTCCATCCATTGTTTCTTGTGCTGCCTACAAGTGCTTTGGTAGATAAGTTGACCCCCTTCCTCTTTGTGGCAACCTCTCAAATACTGGAATGCTGCTATCATGTCACCCCTAGTCCTTCCTTTCTATAGATTAGCCAAACCCAAATCCTGCGACCGTTAGTCATATGTTTTAGTCTCCAGGCCTTCAATCGTTTTAGTTGATGAAGAGCATCATCATCTAACTATGCTTTTCTTTGCACTTTTTCCAAAGTCTCAACATCTTTTTCTAAATGTAGTGACCAATGATCTGTATCATGATTAATTTTTTGGCCCAGTTGTCACATTGAGAAGAATTAATACTGTTTACATGCATCAATTGTTTTTCCAGCTCTCTGTGAAAGTGAATCATCCTACAGGTACACTGGATTCAATTCTGACTAGTCTCTATTAGCATGACCTGTTGCAAAGGATCATGGGAGTTGTCACCCACAATAACTGTAGAACATTATGATGCCTGTCCCGATCTTATTCAGAAAATAGAAGTCAATTGGCTTCAGCTGAAGCCAAATTCACATTGAATGGACTTCCAGTGTTTCTGGCTAATGTCAGTGAGTGCCAAAGGCTTTACAGTACAAATCCAGTGTCAATATATTTACTTTGACTGCTTTGGCCTTTTGGGATATGTGACAATACAACTTCTTGTATGCTACAAGTCAGCAGCAGAAAGGAAAAACAACAATGGGATAGTGATGTTTCTGTTTTGTGTGCCAAGATAGAGATTTCCCAGAGCTAAGGGTCTGAAGATAATTGAATGTTGAAACTGGATGTGTCCTTGTGTTAGATGGGCAGTTCTTACAGAAAGGGATCTTGCTTCTTTACATTGAACAACTTGGGCTTATACTATCCCACTAGATTCACATCATGGTGGCTGACGCAGCTAAAATGTACATTTACAAATAAGATTGCAGAAGTAAGCAAGGTCCATCATAATGGCAATGAGCAATAAGAAGTTCAACTATTAACATCACAGCGTCTCTTCCTCTGCTGACTGCCCTGTCAGAAGAAACTGCACTTAAGAGCTTTTAACAGATCCGCCAAGGGGGATGTTTGCAGCACCCCATTGTGCCTTGCGCTGCACAGGGATAGCAAGGTGGACAAGGTTATGCTTTGCTCCACCTAAATTAACTTTTTTTCTGCTTACAGGTAGAGCTCAGAACAAGTTCTCTCAGCTGAAGAGTTGCCCCAGAGTTGGTATAAAGGGACCTTGGTGGTCTGTGGATTCCAGCAGGGAGATTTTTATTTTGTTTATGGAGATCTGCAGCAGCTCTATTTCTCTTCATGATGACGTTGGCATGTAAAGACTGCTTCATCTGTTTCTTGAAATAATCCTTTTTGCCGGGCTCTTGGACTCAAGAGCTTATGAGCCCACACCCTAAGCCACAACCATCCATCCCTAAACTACAACCACCCATCCACCCATCTACAACTATCCATCCATTCACAACTTAACCGATGTTGAAATTGACCAAGTAACTAATATATGTATGTGTTAATGTATTAAGACCTTAACTGACCTGCTTAGGTGCTTCTGTAACTAAGATTCAACATAGTTTCTGAAAGGTAGACTTTTCTTCAGGGGTACCTCCCTATGCTGGACATGTTCTGGTGGAGACTAGTTAACCTACCTGTCAGAGATGTTTTTATTTGGATTCTCCTACCCCCTCCCTGTGGTTCAGTGATTTGTATCTGGTTCATATAAAGTTTTGGTGAAAGTTTTGAATCCTGTACATAAAATTGTCTTCCCTTTCAGGATCATGAAAGCATGCTGAGCTACTAACATGTTAATATGTATTTAATGTGTTGCAGTTAGTTCCTAAAGAAGCATATTCCTAGAATAATTTATTTTTGAAGAGGCCTTTCCTTTCCTTTCCTTTCCTTTCCTTTCCTTTCCTTTCCTTTCCTTTCCTTTCCTTTCCTTTCCTTTCCTTTCCTTTCCTTTCCAT
>WNWU01000001.1:82381000-82397312 GCA_012654045.1 Ptyas mucosa
ATAATAATAATAATAATAATAATAATAATAATAATAATAATAATAATAATAATAATAGAGTCAAAAAAAAGAACTGGAAAAATTCATGAAATATCGTGACCTGGCCATTGAAACTACACAACTATGGATGGAACATGTAACAGTGATACACATTGTCATCGGGGCACTTGGTACCATGTCCAAGAACTTTATAAGATACATCAACAAATTCCAGCTTCCTGCAATAACACCAGCGGAAATGCAAAAAACTGTGCTACTTGGAACATCGTACATCTTAAGAAGGTACTTGATTGATACCTAGGACGCTGGCAGCAATCCGTATCAACCATTAGCACCAGTCAATGGTATTTGTGATGCATTTTTGAATGTTCAGTTGACTGAGTTTCATGTTTAATGAATAAAGTAAATAATAATAATTTTATTGTCATTGTACGTGTATACACACTATACCCATACAACGAGATTCACTTAACACCCAAGTGTTAAGTTATGTGTGTTGGACAAGACTAGGTCCAACACACATAACAATCCCCAAACACACTCCCACCCACCTAAATTCCCCACCCCTAAACCACGCAAACATCTACACAACAGACCACGTAATGCTGTCCAACAGCTCACTGATGGTGGCCCTTTAGTTCATTGTTGAGTGCAATTATAGTTCTGGGATAAAAACTATTCAGAAAACAGAAAATATTCATGTTCTCCCCCTTTTAACTTTCTTGCAGCCCTGATTGTTAGGCAGACTGCTTCCTTCCATCAGGCTGAGCTGAAGAAAGCATCACATCCAAAAATTGTCAGTACTTGACAGCAAGTGTTAATGACAAGGTCACAATAGCTAAATGAAATGGAGTTTTGTGTGATCTTCTCTCTTTAGACAGCTGGATGGATTTTTCCTTCTCTTCTTTGTCAGCTTTAGGGGCGATGTTGGCCTCAGAGATCAATTGAGATGGTGGTGGAGGGGACATCCTTCTCATAGCTAGGGACGTAATTACTATTTTTGGTGTAGGGTCTGAACAAAATGATAATGAAAAGGGAGCATAGTTGTGCCATCCATACACATAGATAAGGCTAGGATAGCTCAGGGATGAGAAAGGTTGTGTTTATTTCCTGGGTTTTAGAGAGGAATATTGGGATTTTTAAAATTGAATCTGCATTAATACGCTCTATTTAGTGACATAGTTCAAGAGCATTCCGGTTGATTTTATGATTTGATGGAAAATTCCAAACAGAAACTTTGAAGTGATTCAAGACATCACTTGAATCAGATGCCTCCTAATGGACGAGGAAAGATTTGGGATACATTTGGGAACTCTGAAAGATTTTTGCATGTACGCAAATGCAATTTCCCCCCCAAAATAATAAATCTAATTCGCAGTTTCTCCTCAACATATTAATTTTGGAAGCAATATTTGTGCCAAGCACATCACTGCAAAACATGGAGACATAAACCTGATGAAAAATAAGTATGTTCTCATCTGAATCTTAACTCTGAAATTGCAGTTTTGGTCAGTTCAGATAAAAAACATAGGCTAAAATGAAAATCTCACTTATTCCAATCTCTTACTGCTACATTTTTAACTTATCTACTTTGTTGGGTGAAAATAGCTTTGGTACAGCTCTTAAATATACCCATTAAATTAATTATGGGTCTCTAGACTGCAAATGTTGGTGAGATTTGCAGAGGTTTCAAGGCTAAAACCAGACAGATTCCTGACAAAGCTTTTTGGTACATGAATGTACTTGATATTAGAATGCAACTCTAATTTGAAACTCACATCATATGAAGACTTAATTCATGAAACACACATGCAGAGAGATATTATTTCAATAACTTGTTCAAATATTATTTATATCTTATTCAAATAATGTCATCTGAAAAATCATTTCCAAATGCTTGTAACAGACAGGCTTTATGGCTTGTTCGCTCTCTGTTCTTTCAGTAACCTTTCTGAAGACAAGTAAATGCTTTCAGATTCAGTGTTTAAAGGCTGTCTCCTCAAATACACATAAAACAAAACGTAGACTTTTAAACAAGAAGTAGACTTTAAAAGTACAGGAGGCAAAAAAAGAAAGAATAAAGACTATTCGGTGTTAACATATGGATGAGCAATCATTGCAGTATGATAGAAAATATGCTTTATGCGTATGCTAAAGATAAATCAAATCAATAGTTAAATGAACAAACAAATACTGGTAGTATACTAATGATAGTATACAGGATGCAAAGCAGACACTTGCCAAGAGGTGCAAAGCTTGTTAAAAAATTAGGAGTGTGTTAGATATTGTGGACTTTATCTTGCTCCCATAATATATTTGAGAATACTTCAACCTAGGAAAAGTACAAAATGTTTCATACTAGAAGGGAATCAATGAATGTAGAGTTTTGGATATCTAGCTGACCTGCTCTGAAGTCAGGTACCCTGGGAAATAGATACTTCTCAAGGCCCCTCAAAACTTGGATTGTGGCCCTTTGGCATTCAGGAGTCTGGGGCAGCTAGTCTATGATTTCTGCGCACCAGGGAGAGGACTTTCCTTCCATTGCGTGTGTGAGATGGATTATGGGTGTTAAAAGACAATTAGACAAATTCATGGAGAAATTAGCTATCAGTAGTTAAGAGCTGTGGTTATTCTAGTAGTTGCCTAACTCTTGAATTATAGGCAGTATAGGAAATAACAGTAGTATATCCCCTTCATTTTTTGCTTGTAAACTTTCTAAGTGCATCTGATTGGTCTATGTATCATAGAATTCTGAATTCCATGGGTCTTTAACTTCATCCAGTTTCAACTCTCTTATGTTTTCAAGGTTCTTATGACCAAGACCTTCAAGAAGAGTGTGGTCCTCCATAAGATGACCAAAAACATTTCATCTGTCTCAGTCATGCATGTCTTTTATTTGATGAAAGATTTTGTGGATTTTTGCTGATTTTCATGTTCAGTCAAAAGGCAGACATATGTTCAGAAATGTCTGTGTTACTTCTAGAATTGCAGAACATGAAAAGTAGAACTTTCTATAGTCAAGAAAGAGCCTGCCCTGCATGGCAAATCTCTGAGTGATCTTACTCATTGCTTTCACAAAACTATTGAAAAATAACTGAGATAACATAATTCTGTTTAAGATTGGTTGGAGCACAGCTTCATCGCCTAGAGGGCCTAAAAATTAATACTAAGACTTGAGGTTTAGTGCATGTCAGTGTTTTTCCAGGATTGTACAGCATGCCTTTTTGTCTGCAGTTTGTTGGTGAAGAAAGATGATGGAATTTGGAGAGATAGTTTCCCTACCAAGGATGATTAAAATTAAAATTAATTGGGGTGGCACTTGAAAAAGTGGGTGGGGCTAGAACAAAAACTTCATTAGACCTAATTTAATTATAAGTACATTATTGCCTGTATATTTAATTAATTTTCTTCTGTCAGAATAAACACTAGACAGTATTAAGCCAGAATTAATAGACTGAAGTTACCACCTGAGTCAAAGCATTTTGTCTGCAAAGAATTTACTAAAGGACTACGGTTCAGTGATGGAACTTGTACTTGATTGTGTTGGGTCTCTAGAAAGTATTTAAAATATTCTCATGTACTATTAGAAAATATTTTCGTCTAAGATCTTGTAGAATTACTGGCAGGCAATATAGATCAGTCATCAATTGATTACATGTTATCAATGTTAATGTTTAGTGACCTTCTACAAGACAGTCACTCCCCAATCAGGGCCTTCAAATCTTCTAATGGTGCACCCATCGCTTCTGCAATTGAATCCATCCACTTTGCTGCTATTATCCTCCTCTTCTCTTTCCTTCCACCTTTCCCAGTTTCTTGAGAGAGCTGGGTGTTTGCATAAGTGTCCAAAATATAATTTGGCCTCGCCATTTGTGTCTTATATGAGAGGCAATCTGAAATTCTCCAGATGTGTTGATCTATAACAGGAGTGTCAAACTCAAGGCCCGCGGGCTGGTGTGGCCTGTGGGGCTGCTCTGGAAACAGTGAAGGACTAGCCCATGGTGCCTCTGCATGGCCCTCCTGAGCTCCGTTTTTGGCCGTGACAGCCTCCTGCAGCCCTCTGCCAGCAAAAACAGAGCTCGGGGAGGCCGTGCTCCTGGGGTCCATTTTCACTGGGAGAGGCCTGCAGGAAGCCGTCACAGCTGAAAACAGAGCTTGGGAGGGTCACGCAGAGGCACCGTGGGCCAGTCCTTCACTGTTTCCAGGGCAGCCCCGCGGGTGACGTTGAGCTGCCTACGCTCAACCTGGCCACGCCCACCCCAGCCTCCCGAGGTCAAACACAACCCTGATGCGGCCCTCAACGAAATAAAGTTTGATACCCCGATTTATAACATTCTACTCCGTATGACTAATGATTAAGAATTGTGGGAATCATAAGTCCCAAACACCTAGTATAGACTATCATGGGGTAAATTGATCCATATTCCTATTCAGACTTAGTGCTGTTTCTATAGAAGAGATGCTTGATGGCATTGAGGATATGGGGGAGAACTAGTAATCCAAAGCACTTAAGCCTTAAACTAATTTCACTTTCTCAGAGCTAAATTTATACTCACTTCATTAAAACTATTTGCAACTAAGGCATGTTCCCATAAAGCTTAGTTAGAATCATGCAAATATAGCCATTTAGCTATGTAATATGGCTGCATGGAGATCATGAAGTCCATATTTCTTTTTTTTACTTCAGGTTGCTTGCTTTGTTTCAAACTTGGCAACTTCTGTCAGGAAGCAGGTACCAGCAGGTTCTGGCTAAAACATCTTTGCATGCAGTACTGGCTGAGGTTATCCTTTTGCCAAGTTGGATTAGTCTTCTCAATACTAGCTTGAGACTTTTAACTCCAGCTGGAAAAAACCCTTTGCCAAGAAACTGAACTGTTATGGCTTCTCCAGTGAGCTGATATTGATGCTGGGATGTGAGGAGGCCAAGCTTGTGCTTAGACAGCAGGTACTTGGAAAGCCGTTATGAACAGCCATCTCTTCCCAGAGGCATATTTTCAAATAGGCCTTTTGTAAAACTAAAAGCAGTACAGAAGCTAAATCATATTGCAAATCATAAATTCAGAAGGGCATTAACCTTAACCTATTTTTAACACCCTTCCTACTTCGGTCAGGGAACATTCCTTCTATGAAGGTTATGGGTTCCAGTCAACCCTTTAAAAGCAGATCAGACAAAAAAACCCACCACTTTTATTGTCAAGCGATAATAACATAATCTTGCCAGTCTGAATGTGTTTTCCTCTTCCCTCCCTTTGTCTTTCTGAGAACTATGGAGGGTGTTGTCTGAAATGTATACTGAGTCCTTCCCTGGACTCAGTCTCTTATATGAATGTCATCTTAGAAATAGAAATAGAATAATAGAGTTGGAAGGGACCTTGGAGGTCTTCTAGTCCAACCCCCTGCCCAGGCAGGAAACCCTACACCACTTCAGACAAATGGTTATCCAACATCTTCTTAAAAATTTCCAGTATTGGAGCATTCACAACTTCTGCAGGTAAGTTGTTCCACTTATTAATTGTTCTGTCAGGAAATTTCTCCTTAGTTCTAAGTTGCTTCTCTCCTCTATCTTGGCAATAGCCCAACTCTGTCCTTCTTCCTTCTGCAGTTCTCCACCTGGATGTTTTTTTAAAAAGAGGTTGGACAGGCATCTCTCATAGATGGCTAAAGTATTATTCCTACAAATTACAGGGGGTTGGACTAGATGATCTTTGAGACACCCTGCAAACGCTATAAGTTCCATGATTTTGGGGTTTTGGTGATTATACCCATATGGTGCTGGTGCCATCAAACCAACAATCCATGACTTCCTTTATGGTCAGTTTTATCCAGACATTTGTCACTGCATAATGGCTTTGCAATTATCCAACTTGCTCAGACTTACTTTAATTAAAAAGCATACAGTACTCTCAGATAAGAATATTTCTGAGCGTATCAAAGTTTTGTTCTCTGTTGGCAAATTACAGCAGAGCCTGAAGAATTAACATCCAAGGAGGTGTTTGCACTTGACAGTATATAGTTAGTCCTCGAGTTATGACTACAATTGAGGCCAAACTTTATGTTGTTAAGTGAGTTTTGCCCCATTTTAAGACTTTTCTTGCCTCAGTTGTTAAGTTAAAAAGTCAGTAGCCTGGTTGTTAAGTGAATCTGGTTTTCCCATTGACGTTGCTTGTCAGAAGGTTGCAAAAGTTGATTACATGACTCCAGGACACAGCAAAGGTCATAATTATGAACCAGTTGCCTGGTTCATCTGAATTTTGATCACATGATCATGGGGATGCTGCAAAGGTCATAACTATGAAAAACGGTCATAAGTCACATTTTTCAGGGCCGTAGTAACTTTGAATGGCCAGTAACTGAACTGTTGTAAGTCGAGGACTACCTGTATACCCATGTGGTGCTGGTGCAAACCAACAGTTCATGCCTTCCTTTACGGTCAGTTTTATACAGACATTTGTCACTGCATTATGGTTTTGCAATTATCCAAGTTGCTCAGACTTACTTTAATTAAAACACACACAGTACTCTCAGATAAGAATATATCTGAGCCTATCAAAGTTTTGTTCTCTGTTGGCAAATTACAGCAGAGTCTGAAGAATTAACATCCAAGGAGTACTTGCACTTGACAGTATACACGGCAATATCTGTTTATATTTTATATTCTGTAATATTACATGTGGGTTTTTTAAATTAGATTAATAAAGTTAATCTGGTCTGATCTGGATCTTGTCACTCCCTTATTAAGGGACAAAGATGTTCAGTATATGAAGACAAGCACACCTTTAGAGTCATTTCCTCCCTCATGCTCACTCCCCTTGCTCGGTTTGACTACAACTGCAGCATTTTGGAACTGCATTTCTCTACACTGCAGTTGCTTAGAAATTCAGTTTCCCAGCCCATTAACTTGCTTCTCTACTGCTTGTGGATAGTGAGTTGGATCCAGGGAAGAGTTCCCCTGTGTCCTTCTCTGCTACAATTAATGATTAATGATCAGTAAAGAAAAGCCGAACAGACTCCGGAAAAGAGCTTCAGGGTTTAGGTTAGGAAGTTCAGAGTAAAAAGCCAGAACTGGAGAACTCCAATCTATAAGTACTTGCTGCAATAAATGATGGTGGCTGCTTCCAAATTGTGGAGCCAGGTGACTTCATTGAGAGGACTGTACCATTTGAAATCATCATCATCATCATCATCATCATCATCATCATCATCATCATCATTATTTTTGACTAAGGCAACTTCTCTCCAAAGGATAATGTAACACACTACCCTGAAAGATTTTAACTTGGCTCTTTCTCCTAATCTTGCTTTTTTCCCCCCCATTTGTTTCCAAAACGTTATTAACGTTGGTAAAATGGTACATCCCACTTTGTTGTGGCCCATCAGCGGCCTGTGCAGCTAATAGCTGATTCAGACAGCGAGGAGGCTGGTGTGGTATGCTGGCACTCGAGTCAGACAATGAGGAGGCTGGAGAAGATGTGGTGCCAGAGGCAGGGATTCAGCCAGGGCCTTCAGAACCTCCAGAAGCTCCCATAAATGAAGAAGAAGAGGAGGAGCCTTTTCTTGATGCACGAGTGTGCAGAGCTGCCAAAAGGCAGGAGTGGCTCTTCAGGAGGAGATCTCCTCGAGAGTAAGGCTTGGGGCTAATTTGCCACTCTCTAGCCTATTTAAGGAAGGACGACGACTGAGGCAATTTTCAGGAAACAACTTCGTTCATATTCCTTTACGTCTTGATTCCAGAAACGTCTGATCGACTCTTGCTCCTTTCTTGTCAGTTTTCCTGCAAATGGCTTCTGGGCATTCTGCCAACCACAGTAAGATTATGGTTATCTGAAATACTGTGTTTCAGAATTGAGTTATTATTCTTTGGATTCTTGTCAGCTGTTAATGAAATTAAATTAACAGCCCTTGTTCAGAAAAGACTGATTTAAACTATACTTGTGTTCAAACAACTACTAAGAAAAACTCATTATTATCCTTAATTAGTAAACTAAGGTTTGTACGGACTTTGTGTGTCCTGCGTTCTTTGGGGTCCATAGCTGGGGCAGAACAACTTTAGATCTCGGTTAGTGATGTCCGTTCTTCCTCATTGTTTTCCATTAACATTTTAATTGAGTTATAAAGTATTATAAAATACAAAATACAAAGTAAATAGAAAAGCAGTGGCAGGTGGGGAAGGGGAAAGAGAAGTGAGGAAAGATAAGAAAGAAAAAGAAGCATTGGCTTCTGACTCTTTCTGTTACAGTAAAATAAGGCATTAACAACATCAAATCACAGCTTTTTGCTTTTTCATAATAATATGAACAAGCCATTTCTATAAAGATCTATCCATGTAATCAGTAAAACCCAAAGTCAGAGTTTCATTCTTCACCTCAAGCATGAAGTTCAGAAGCGGTTTCCATGTGGAAACAAAAGTACTTATGTTCTTTTCTTTTTAATCAAAGTGGTCAGTTTTGCCATTTCAGCCAACTCCATCAATTTCTGCAACCAATTCGTCCATAATAGGAATCAAAGTGTCCTTCCATTTTTGTCCTTCCATTCCTCCACACTGTTGAACTGTATCTGTATACTGCTGGGTTATCTCATGAGAGTAGGAAGGGGACTTTCACACTGAGAGATACGAAAGAGCAGAGTTTAAATACAAGGAGAAGAAAGAGCTAACGGAAAGGAAAAAGATGATTAGCTTTCAGGTCACAAGAAACTTTGCTTCCCAGAAAAGATACGTTGACTTCAGGAACCCGAATCCCTGCGGACTTAATGTGTTGAGGCTGCCTGTGGCTGATCAGCCTGTGAGTTACTTGCTCAAGGCTATCACATTTTTATATCTCCACATTAACATTTTAATACTTGTCTTCATGGCTCCTGGTTTTTTTTTTTTTTTACTTTAAAAGCTGCTGTGATTGATACATAAACCTGTTGCCTTGCCACATTTCTGAGACATGTTGATTTAGTCTGAGTTTCCTATTAGAGGCTTGTGCTTGGAAGCAATAGGAATATCTATATTTACCTGCAAATACTTCCCATGTCAAGAACTTGGCAATAGACCGTATTAGACAACTGATAGACAGCTTCTACTTGCTACAATCAGCAAGGTGAATTCCTTCCTTCCTTCCTTCCTTCCTTCCTTCCTTCCTTCCTTCCTTCCTTCCTTCCTTCCTTCCTTCCTTCCTTCCTCCCTTCCTTCCTCCCTCCCTCCCTCCCTAGACTGGCAGCCAAACCAAAAAAATTTTTGAAGGCAAATTGGTACTACTATTATTATGGCAAATCATATTCTTTTTTGGTATAACATTACATACTGAGACAATTGCGTATGTGTGTGAGAAAGTTAATACTGTCTATTGAATGTCATTGTTTGGTGGCTATTCCACAATGAAAGGAAAACCAACATGCCAGTATTTCTTTATTTTTAAAAATCTGGTAAATGCTAGAAAAGGCATGAACCTTGAAATACCAAAAACGTTCCTCCTTATTTCGACACAATTCTTTCTGATGTGGTTTATTAATGGATAAATGAGCTGTGCTGAGATTGTCATAGGATACACAAATAAAATATGAGAGTGTTTTCTTTGCATTTATTTTTTTCTTTCTATCATTGAATGCTGTTGTTATGGAATATGTTTGGCTCCGAAGTGTTCTTTTGCTGCCACGTTTCATGAAAAATTCCAAATTAGATGTAAAAGTTAAAAATGGAAATGAAGACAGAATATTGAAATGAAGGGGGCGGCAGTCCTAATTAGTAACAAGTCGACTGAGCTTAACAAGGAGTGTCTGAATTGTACGGAAGAGGTAGAATCTCTTAATCACTTCGGAACGCTGCAACCTCCTTTCAGTTGTAGCCAAACCAGCTCCCTTTTTAGTCTCTGAAAACAGAAATCGGGAAATGATGTTTTCTATCTGCAAAGGAAGAAGTGGCTTCTGTGGCTTAGCTCATGATAAAAAAACCAATCCTTTTAACAAAACAAGAGGTAAAATCTTTCTCAAGTCGGTACATTGCCTGGTAATTGCAGGTAACAAGAGGTGGGCTGCTGGGGGTTTGCAGGGGTTCGGGAGAGCCTCTAGCTAAGATTCTGTGCAGTTTGGAGAACCCTAAAATCTCACTCCTGGCTGGCCACCCCCACCCCTCCCCTCCCCACCCAGGAGTCCACACGCGACCCGTTTTGGATGCAGGTAAGTGCAGGGCACACATGGAGGTTCGGGGAGGGTGAAAAACGGGCCTATTGGAAGTTCGGGATGGCCGGAAATGGTGGCCTTCAGAAGGCCTGCGGAGCATGGGGAGGCTGTTTTCGCCCTCCTGGAGGCTCAAGGAAAGCCTCCAGAGCCTAGAGAAAGCAAAAACGTCCCCCCCCCACTGCCGCAGTCATGGTGCAGGAGGCTGACTAGGCCACGCCCACCCAGTAACCAGGCAGAGAACCCCTTGCTAAAATTTTTGAAGTCCACCTCCGCAGGTAACTATCCTTATACAGATAGTCTTTGCTTAAGGATCCTTATACAGATAGTCTTTGCTTAAGGACTGCTCTTGTGGCCTGTCAGCCGCTGGCCCCTCTAGCAGCCGAATCAGAGGAGGAGGACAAGATGTGGGAGTCAGGGTCAGCATCAGGGCAACCTGAGAGAGGGGGGGGAAGAGGGAATGGAGCTGGCAGAGAGAGAGAGACAGAGGCAGAGCCTGGGCCTCCGTCAGCCCTCAGATGGAGAGTCCACAGCCCACAGGTCTGGAGGTGTTTGATGAAGAAGAAGAGGAACAGCTGGGCCCAGTGCCTGATGCGCGACTGCGCAGAAGGCAGAGAAGGGGAGACCAGTGGAAAGTTGTGGGCTGATCCTGGGGAAGGAAGAGCCACAGCTGCTAACGAGGCCCCGCCGTAGCTCTGGGGATAAAAGGCAGGGGGCAGAGATGAATAGATGTGGCAGACAACTATTCATCTTCCAAACGGAGGGACTTGTTAGCCTGCGAGATAAACTTTTTGACGGGGCTGCCGGCATTCCTAATAAAGGAATCTTTTGAGTTCACGTCAGAGGGTTGTCGTGTTTGGGGAGCTGAGTCAGAACAACGGTCCTGGTTGGTGATTGCTTGATGTTACATTGGCATTGAAAAAGAAGTCACTCTCACATTTATGACTATTGCAGCATCCTCCTGGTCATGTGATTGAGATTCGGGCACTTCCAACCAGGCATTAATAGCACTAGCACTAGCACTTAGACTTATATGTCACTTCCCAGTGCTTTACAGCAGCGGGCCCCAACCATTACAACTTGCCAGCCCGGCTGGGTGGGAGAGAAAGGAGAACCAGCCCACGCAAACAGCAGGCTGGCGTGCAGGCACACTTGCATATTGGGCCTCTGCTTGTGCAAGTCAGGCTGCGTGCATGCACGCTGTGCCACTGCCCATGCAAGTTGAGCTGCGCTCTTGCACCGGCCAGCTGCTCGTGCGGCCTTGTTCTGAACAGGCCACGGCCTAGTAGTAGGCTGGGGATCCCTGCTTTATAGCTCTCTCTAAGTGATTTACAGAGTAAGCGTATCGCTCCCAATAATCTGGGTCCTCATTTTATTGATCTCGGAAGGATGGAGCAATGGAAGGCTGAGTCAACTTTAGTCAGGCTTATAACCATTGCAATCTCACAGTTATGTTTGCATATGTAGGTTTCACAGCTGACTTCTGACAAGCAAAGTCAAATGACAAGCAATGGAAAAGCTGACAGTAAAATGACAAGCCATGATCACATGACCTCTTGCTTAATGTGGTGACTAATGACCGCAGCAGAGGTGAGATTGTAGACTCTGTGACGACATGATGTTTTGCTTAGCGACCATGTCGCTTAAAGGCAGAATTGTTGTGCCCAATTGTGGTTGTTAAGAGGCATTTCCCCAGCCAGCAAAGCTGGGGACTGCTGCTGGGTGGGGAATTCTGGGAATTGAAGTCCGTACATCTTAAAGTTGTTGAAGTTGAGAAACACCGACTTGGCTGATCTTGAAAAGTTAAGCAGATTTCACCCTACTTAGCTTTTTGAGATCAGCCAAGTGAGTGCCACCTCCCATAAGTGGCAAATGAAAAAAAATAAAAACAAGGGGGAAGAAAATCCTCACATCCAAATGATTTATTTTGGGGCTGTGTGGAATTTTTTTTAAAAAAGAAACACAATGCAAAATACATCATTATTTGGGGCTGTTTAGATGAAATGCTTAAAATATAATGAATGAGATATAATTCGATAATTATATAAGCACATGTGTGTATATGTATGTATATATACACAGCAGTGATGAAGAGGTTGTAGAAAAAATGCTTTTAAAAACCTTTGACGATCCCAGCTGAGCTGCGCGATCATCACAGGCTTTTTTTTTTACTTTTAAAAGCATTTATTTGGCCAAAGAGGTTGTAGAAAAAATGTTTTAATTTTTTTTAAAAAAGCCTCTGATGATTGTGCGGCTCAGCTGGGCATGGGGGAGGGGCAGAGATTTTTGTTACTGGTTCTCCGAACCACCCACCTCCATCGCTACCGGATCGGGCGAACCGGAAGCACTTCACCCGTGATACACAAACATATACCTAATTAGATTAGATATAAACTGGGATTATATTTGGGTTTTAACATGGCCATACATGCTGTTTGTACCCTAAGGATCACAGAAGTGATATTTTTGAAGGAAGGGAAAAAGTTGAAAATTTGAGTTGTTCTCTAATCAAACCAAATTAAGTGGTTGGCCTTTTGAATCCACCATAGTTGTCTTGATCTTTCGAACATTTGACTTGTGATGTTATTGCAGCTTGTGCCAGTACTGTGGGGATTGGTTGCAGTAATGCAATTTTGAGTTAGATTCCAATTTAGATGATTAGTGTATCCATATATAATATTTTTTGCACTGCAGGGAGAATATGAACTATGCCAGAACGAGCAGCGCAAACCACGCTCTGATACCATGTCCTCATCTGAGGATAAGCAGTTATTTCATGCTGAATTGTTTCAAACTGAATAAGAAACTGAAACACTGTGTTCATGAGTAATTCGTCCATGGGATTCCAGTTACTTCATACTTTTCAGCAAGCCATAGTTAGACAAATTGTTACGGTTTCTATCTGGCACATAAACCAGGATTCTCATTCTTGCTTATTTGAATATAGCAGGTACGGCAATTGGTGGTGTACTCAATTGGCGGTGGTCAAAATAATTAATTAATTAAACTTCAAGTGCCTTCTTTTATACGGCTTCAATCAGATCGAATATAAGTGGCTTACAAAAACAATAAAGCAAAAACAGCAATAAATATCACAGTTCAAATGGATAAAAATGGGGAAAACAATGCACAACCATCATCAGTTCCCACCACCCAAATCTCAGGATCATTTCATACATGGGCAACAACTCAATATATCAGTGCCATATTAGAGTTTTCAACCACTTCCTAAATACAGGTAGTCCTCAACTTACGACCACAATTAAGCCCCAAATTGTTAAGTGAGACATTTGTTAAGTGAGTTTTGCCCCATTTTAGGACCTTTCTTGCCACAATTGTTAACCGAATCACTGCAGTTGTTAAGTTAGTAATGCCATTGTTAAGTGAATATGGCTTCCCTATTGATTTTGCTTATCAAAAAATTGAAAAAGGTGATCACATGACCTTGGGACACAGCCGCAGTCATAAGTGTGAACCAGTTGCCAAACATCTGAATTTTGATCACATGATCATGGGAATTGCTACAAAAGCCGTAAGTGTGAGGAATGCTCATTAGTCAACTTTTTATCACTGTCGTCGTAACTTTGAACGGTCACTAAATGAACTGTTGGAAATCAAGGACTACCTGTATCAACAAATAATGCTGATCTTATTTCTGGGACAGAGGTGTTTTCATCTAAAAAGGGGGGCAGCATTTGATCACATGGTTGGGGCCACTATCTCCATCTTTTTAATGCCACCCGTGTGGACCAACCTACTTTGGGGGGGGGGGGGGGCGGGAATCCAAGATATCCTTATACTCTCCAAAAAGCTGATTACTTCATCAACTAATTGGGGTGACAATCTTCTGGCCCAGTTGGGACGCAGGTGGAAATAATGCAGAGGATAAGGAAATGACCATGAGAGAAATATGTGAGAACTGTTTCTGAGACCATGAAACCAAGTTCTGGGAAGATAATATTTGCAAGTGCCTCAAGCAAACACCTCCATAATTCACAGAGGTAGAAGAAGGGGAGGAAATAAAGGACAATGGCTGAGAAGGAGAAGACTGCTTAAGGAAGAGGACAGTTTCTCAGATATCTTCAGATATTAGTGATGGGAATTGTGTAGATGAAGGCGTCATGTCACGTCACATGGGCCCAAATCATGTATGACTTGGTAATAACTGGCAAATCACACTTTTCTCATAAAATGGCAGCGTCTGCATACAATTGTGCTAAGACCATAGCTCGCAATTTAATCAATTGCTCGGTTGAATTTGAGTGGTGACAAAAAAAAAAGAGTCATCATTTTTTTCTAAATGCAATTTCTAGCATTTTGCTTTTGATCATTAGATGAAGAAGCTTTTGCACCCTGAGAAAGGGACTATATTCTGCCACCCCTTCTTTTTATGATTTCCCACCAAGCTACAGAGATTATTAAAGCTACAGATTGTTGGAGGACTGTTTGCACGAATGATGCAAACAGTACATTTAGGAGAGGCTATCCAAAGAGATCATTTGGAACCAGTAAATAACCAATAGCCCTCTCCTAATATATAGGCTTTTCTGTCTGCTCACTTGGAAAGATCTTTTAACAGAATAAAAGAAGGGATCTTGAAGGTCTTCAAGTCCAACGTCCTGCTCAAGCAGGAGACCCTATACCAGTGATGGCTAACCTTTTCCAGACTGAGGGCCCAAAGCGCGTGTGTACGTCAGGGGTGGGTTCTACTTACCTTTACTACCGGTTCGCATCGTGCCCGTGCCCATGCCCACGCTTCGCTCACGTGCGTGCACACACACTCTTCTGCGCATTCGCAGATCACCTATGATGATGTCTGGGTCAGTGGGCGGAGCCTCCTGCCGGTTTTACCACTGGTTCTTGCGAACTGGTTTGAACCGGGGGCAACCCACCACTGGTGTACGTGCGCGAATGATTGCGCAGCTGAACCCCCCCAAATGCAATGTGTATGCGGCCCCCATGTATGCACCCCTCCCCTCCGCACATACACAAACCCCCCCCCCCGCATGTGCCCCACCTCCCCGTCCCCTGCACATTTGCGGCAGAGACCCGAAGACCAGCTGGCCAGTGGGAGGCATGTGCGCATGCGTGACGGAGCTGAATTGGGCAACCGCTCGCATGCCCACAGAGAGGGCACTGCGTGCCACCTCTGGCACACGTGCCATAGGTTCGCTATCACGGTGCTGTCCTGCTGTCCCATCTCTTCTTAAAAACCTCCAATACCCACGGCTTCTGGAGGCAAGCCATAGGTGAATAATATAAAACCTTGGCAAAGATAATGCCTTCTCATTCTACTGGGAGCTTAATTTGCTCAAAGGATGCCTTGACCCTAAACATTCCTATCGTTTGCTTATTACAAACAAGAGATTTTGATCTACTTAAAAGTTATTTGTAGTGCCTTTGTTAATATAGGAGTGTGATACTTTTTTTTTTTCTGTCGCAGGACATTATGCAGCATTATCTTTTTTATGTTACAATAAAATGGGCTTCCTGCTGAGGAAAGTATCTTGACTTCAAAGGAGAATATTCATAATTGACCCAGATTACTTTGGAATGTAGATTTAATACTACATTGCTTAGCGCATTGTAAGCCGCCCTGAGTCTCCGGAGAAGGGCGGCATATAAATCAAATAAAAAAAAAATAATACACATAGTTTAATCCTTTTTATACCATAGCAGAGCTGTTCACTCGTGCCTCCCTCGTGCCTAAAACTGTTTGGGCCACCATATTTTGCACAAGTTAAAGCTTCTGGATACTCTTCAAGGGTAGCACCATATAGAGTGAATTGCAATAGATCATATGGGAGATGACCAAGGCATGAGTGATGGAAAGAAGGTTTTGTCAATCCAAAACAGGAACAACTGGAGCACAACATGAAGTTGATCAAAGGCTTTCTTAGCCATGACTGCCACCTTCTGAATCCAGGAGGAACCCCAATTATGTCCTGAGTCCATCTGGGGTACAGCAACCCCTCCCAAGACCAAAAATGGCACACCATAGATATAGAAGAAGTCCCTGCCCACAGCCACTCCCTCTTACCAGGATTCAGTTGAAGCCTTTTATTCCATCCATCCATCCATCCGCCCATCCATCCGCCCATCCGCCTATCCATCCATCCATCCATCCATCCATCCATCCATCCATCCATCCATC
>WNWU01000001.1:82397322-82426509 GCA_012654045.1 Ptyas mucosa
ATCCATCCATCCATCCATCCATCCATCCATCCATCCATCCATCCATCCAATTTCTAGAGCTGCAATAACTCTGAGCGGCTTACAATTAATAAAAAAAAACTAAAATAAAACTGTAGAAACATTTAAAACAATGAAAACAATAAAAAGAGCATTCAAAATAAATACACACAGCAGCTGAGATAATTAGCCAGTTAGCAATAGAGCCAGGAGACAAGTCAGCATCCCAGGCGTGGAACACAGCCATGTTTTTAGAGCTTTAGGAAAAGCTAACAGGTTTGGGACCATTCTATAATCTCCAAGGGAAGGATATGCCACAAAGTAGGGGCCTAGTGCAGAAAAGGCCCATTTTCTCATCCCGGCCAGCTGATACTCTTTGGCTGATGAGACCTGAAGTATACTACATCTGCTAGACCAGGGGACCTCAATTCCTGGGCCATGGCCTATTTGGAACCGGGCTGTGCAAGCGGCAGGCCAGTATGCACGCATGTGTGAGCAACTCAACTTGCATGAGCTGCAGGCCAGCGTGTGTGCACATGCATGCACAGCTCAACGGAGGCAAGTCGAGCGGTGTCTGCACATGCGCGTGGCATCCCGCAGCTCACACAAGTTGAGCTGCATGCACATTGCTCCACTGCTGGTGCAAGTCAACATTGCACCGGGCCAATGCTGGCATGGCCTGGTTTCTTCCTCTCCCCACTCCCGGTCAGGGTGTACTAGATCAATTGGACGGATAGAAACTCTTGGAAAAAGTTGTCCCTCAGGTAACCACTCCAGAGGTGGTATTCAGCTGGTTCAGACGAACCGGTAGCAGAGATCGCGTGTGGGTCCACACCACCGCCCTGGCACTATGCCATCCTATTTAGCCATGTTTTTGAGGCCAGGCGCATGCACGGAAGGCCGGGTGCATGCGTGGAGGGTACGTGCATGCATGTGAAGTGAGCACGTGCACGCAGGGCAAACCAGTGGTAGAAATAAGTGAAACCCACCGCTGAACCAGTCCCAAGGGTTTGTTTCTGTTCCCAATCCAGACCCCCACAGTTTTCATGTACTACAAAAAAAGGCATCCACAGCATCAGCTACAGTATCTCACCAGAGTCAGAGATGTACAATTGGATATCATCTAAATACAGACGATACTTCATCCCATGGTGATGGGTGATCTCACCCAGCAACTTCTGGTAGATATTAAAAAGGAGCAGAGAGAGCACCGATCCCTGTGGCACCCTGTGATATTTAAGCAGCAAAATATCAAGACAATATAAAACCAGATAAAATCATAGAGAACAACACCTTAAAAATTCAGAGTAGAATAATAATGGCAATAAAGACAGATTAATAACAATACAGTAAATACAGCATAATAATATGGAAAGAAATCGATAGAACGCGAGCAATTTTAGAGCCTTGAGAAGAGGCTAGAAAAAGCTGGACTAACATTCTAAATGTGGAACACATTTTTGTGCTTTTAAAAAGAAAAAACAAAGTAGGATTGCAGCTACCTGCATCTAAAAGTAGATTGATGCTAAATTTCTGCCTAAATTGTCTGAAGAAAGTGAGCGCCTCTTAATATTGTTGCCACAATTGATGACCTCATCAGCAAATCACAAGAAAATGGAGAAAACTAATAACCTACCACTAGTAGAGAGCATTTTATTTTCAAGATCTATTTGCATTGATGTGAAAATATTATCTGCCTGCAGTTTCAGTCCATGGCTTCTTACTTCTTGAATGGAAGTAAGGATTAATGAAACAATCCATTAATCATTATTTGGCTCTTAAACCAAATAAAGAACTTCAGGTATATGATTCATTTTTACAACAGGATAAATTTATTAATGTGTGAAATGATGGAGTATACCATCAAGGCTGGCAGACTGCATTGTGTCCTAAATCAT
The DNA here is from genome assembly GCA_012654045.1 of Ptyas mucosa. Classification (NCBI taxonomy): domain Eukaryota; kingdom Metazoa; phylum Chordata; class Lepidosauria; order Squamata; family Colubridae; genus Ptyas; species Ptyas mucosa. The sequence goes on from WNWU01000001.1 coordinate 82,399,218, forward strand.
GCACCATCTCCTTACGCTTAGTCCTTGACTTAAGACCACAATTGGGACCAGAATTTCCATGGCTAATCAAGGCATTTGTTAACTGAGTTGCACCTTATTTTATGACCTTTTTTTTGCCACTGTTGTTAAATGAATCACTGCAGTTATTAAGCAAGTCCAGCTTCCCCACTGACTTTGCATGTCAGAAGCCAATAGGGAAGGTTGCAAATGGTGATAACACGAGTCCTGGATATTGCAACTGATGCAAAAGGCATGCAATTAATTGAGGCCCAAATTTTGATCAAGTGATTATGGGGATGATGTGAAGTTTGTAAGTGTGAGGACCACTCATAAGTCACCTTTTTTCAGTGGTTACTTCAAATGGCCACTAAACAAAAGGTGGTAAGTTGAAGACTGTCAGAGTATTTACAGCGTGACTACTATTTTGAGACAACTCAGGAGCAAAATACAGGACACAGAGGTTTTATCATTACAAACAGTGGTTTATATACAAGACTTCTAAATACAGACATACATGTGGTAGGCCCATACCAGGCAATCAATCATCAACTCTGCACGGAGAACTACAATGCAGATAGAACACAACGAGGAGAGAGATACATGAGGAGAGAGATAGACACCCTCTAATGGCCTTCCTTATATAGACAGCCTCTTAAAGCGGCAATAACCCTGCTGACTCATCCTCAATCTTAAAGCGGCTGGTCAGCTTTTTAATCTTTATTACCCTGACACTCCTCCCATTTAAAGCTGAACAGCTTAATGCTTTAACATATTCATGCTGCTTTCTTTTTCCATTATGTCCTTGCCTCCTGTTTCGGTTCCTACTCTCATTGCTACATATGCTACTTAGTACCGTTACTACTTTAGCTGCTGGAACTACTCCTATGGTCAGTATCTACTGACTCTGTACATTCTGTCTTCCTATATTGACCTTTATTGTTTATGTTTTAGCAAAGATTTTATTTTTTATTTTTAATCTTTCTTTGCTTTCCCCATTTCTGTCATCCCACTGTCTCCTTCTGATTCTTCCCAAGGCTTGCTTAAAGGCATCTGAAGGAGCTACATGGACCTCTCTGGTCAAAAAGATGCAGCGTAAACTTTAATGGTACATGCTACTTTGCAGATATCATGAATCTCCAAAGTAGCTCAGCAAAAAGGTTGGTAATGGAGAAGACATGAGGGCCCTTGGAGAGGAACAGAGCCAAAAAGGCTCTTCTTTTGCACATGGCAAAATGCCTCTTTCCCAGAAGGCCTTATTAGCATTATGTAGCTACAGAGAGAAAAGCAAATGTGTATATAGAAGACATCTTGGTGTATCATTTACTCTGCCTTCTATATTCGAGTATCCCGCTCCACCAGTTTCTTCTTCATTTTGTCTCTTTCCTTTCCTTTCATAGGAAATGCACCTTTTTTCTATTTCATAGCTTTTACTATGGGGCTAACCGGACATTAGGCTAACGCCCCTCATTTTGGAAAGTGTTCAATACCGACTAGCTTCAAAGAGCCGTTCTCCCTGATTTTATCACACCGTCTATTTTTATTGCTTGTATTTTTATGCCTTGATGGCTGCTGTTTTTATTATTTTTATTGAATTCTGTAACGTGGAAGTTTTATCCATTTTATGTAAATCAAGAGCCTTTTGATTGCAGCCGGATAGAAATGTGAAAAGCAAACAAACAGCCTAAGATTGGTTGTATTTTTATTGCACCTTGACGTTATTTTAAATAAATGTATGTCTGCTTCAGGGGTTGCTAGTGCACTGTAGTAATGTGGAGACTGCTCAGTGCATGCCAAGCTCCTGTTGCACTTGACTTTAATTTTGAAATATTTTTAATTTTAAATAAGAAGTGGGAAGAAGGCATGCTGAAAACAACCAGGGGTGGGTTCTACTTACCTTTACTACCGGTTTGCAATGGGGCCGCGCATGCTTTTGCACATGCACAGAAGCTTCCTGATGATGTCCGGGTCAGTGGGTGGAGCCTTCCGCCAGTTTTACTACCAGTTCTTGCAAACCGGTCCAAAGGGGGCAACCCACCACTGCTCCAAACTCCTATTTAAATTTAGTTTTACAGTACCTTAGGTTCATGGTTCTCCCCCTGATCCTTATGTGTTTGTGTGTGTGCCTTCAAGTCATTGTTGACCCCTAGTGACCACCTGAACAGGTCCCTACAATTTTCTTGGCAAAGTTTTTTTTTTGGAAGTGTTTGCCTTCCCAAGACAGAGACAAAAAGTGACTGGCCCAAGGTCACCTAGCTGACTTTATGCCTAAGAAAGAACTAGAATTCCCAATCTCCTGGTTTCTGACCTGATGGCTTAATCCAATGCTTGGGTTAAGCTTTCTGGTGTTAGGGACTGATTTCAGAAGGAAAATTTTCTTCCATGGATCAGGATGGGAGGGTTTTACATGCAACCTAGATCCCATGCATGCATAGATGAAGCTTTGCTCACTCGCCCACTGTTTTTGCAGCCCAGTTCCCAACAGGCCGTGGACCGGTATTGTCAATTGTCCAGGGATTGGGGATCCCTGACTTAATCATTACACCAAAGTGGCTTCCTTAGGTTCCATGTTGTTGCTAGTTGCGAAGTCGTGTCTGATGTTGTCCATTGCGACCCCATGGACAACATTCCTCCAGGCCTTCCTGTCCTCTACCATCCCCCGGAGTCCTTTTAATCTCATGCCGACTGCTTCAGTGACTCCATCCAGCCACCTTGTTCTCTGTCGTCCCATTCTTCTTTTGCCCTCAATCTTTCCCAGCATTGGGCTCTTCTCCAGTGAGTCCTTCCTTCTCATTAGGTGGCCATGAACATCCTTAAAAAATAAAAGTGAATATAAGGAAGCATCCTAGGGGTTTGGATTGGTTAATGAGGAGCTTTCCCTTCTAATAAATGTATTTATATGACTTGCTATAACAAGCATGGCAGCAATTTGAGTATAGTCAGGCCTTCCCTCATCTCTTTCCTCCCCTACCTCTAGTGATTACTTGGTGCAAATGTTCACTCAGAACCTCCTTCCTTGTAATTTAACCTGCTGGTTCTGATTCAATCCTCTGGAGCAATAGGACACAGAACACAGAATAACAGGATTGGAAGGGATCTTGGAGATCTTCTAGTCCGACCTCCTGTGCAAGCAGGAGATCCTATTGTCAGGTTCCGATGTTACCTCAAATAAATTTCATTCTCAAACACACAGTCTTTAACGAAATCTTTCATTTATTGAAAAAATAACGATCTGTCCTGAACTCATTTGCAGCCGAAACTGACTCTTTGGTCCCAAACCCCTCCCGTTCCGTTCCTCAAACCCCAGTGTCTCATTGGCCATCTTTCAAATCAGTCTTCCATCCCGAATTGTTTCAAATTACAGGAATTTCCCCCCTCCCTCCATCACCTAGGTGACGTTATCTGCCTAGTGGAGAAGAAACTATGTGAAAAGCCAAGCTGCTAAAATTTCAAACTGCTACTTCTAAACTTTTTTCTCTTTTCATGTCAGCGATGGAGCAAGAATGATTTAGAGCGCTGACACCTATACCGTTTTTAGACAAATGGTTGGCCAATCACTTCTTGAAAACCTCCAAGTATGGAGCAACCACAATGGAGAATATGTTTATTCTCTATTTCGCATGTCAGCCTTTCAGATATTTGAAATTACCTTACCTTTTAGCTAAACATATGAAGACCCTTGAATCATTGCTTATAGGTATGATTGGCAGACTTTTTACCATCTTAGTAGCCATCTTCTGTACCTGTTCTGATTTGTCCTTTTAGAACCATGGTGACTAGAACTGAACACTGTATTTCATTTGGGGCCTAACAATGACAGGAATTTAGTCCTTGTGGTTTGTAATCCCCAGTTGATGGCAAAACATACTGGGAGATTCCAGGGCAAACTAATCATGGCTTACCACAAGTATCAATCCACAATGTGTTAACTCAGTCTGTTTTAAACCCATTCTTATCCAATAGTAGCAACAGCCCTTCAAATTTTAGATCTTAAGCAGGGGTGGGATCAGGGGTGAAATCCAGCAGGTTCTGACAGGTTCTGGAGAACCAGTAGTGGAAATTTTGACTAGTTCAGAGAACTGGCAAATACCACCTCTGGCTGGCCCCAGAGTGGGGTGGGAATGGAGATTTCGCAAAATCCTTCTCCCAAGAGTGGGGAGGGAATGGGGATTTTGCAGTATCCTTCCCCTGGAATGGTGTGGGAATGGAAATTTTGCAGTATCCTTTCCCTGCCAAGCCCACCAAGCCACGCCATGCCCACCAAGCCACGCCCACAGAACTGGTAGTAAAAAAAAATTGGTTTTCACCACTGGGTGGGATTCTACCAGTTTGGACCAGTTTGGGCAAACCGGTAACTCTGATAATCAGCTGGGAGCGAACCGGTTCGCCCTGACGATCAGGTGGGCTCACCCGCCCACCCACACTATTTTCCTACCTTTATCTTCTCAGCTGATTCGTGAGGCAGAGCAGATTGCCACACCTCAGCTGTGTTTCTTTCATGCACATATCAGGTGTGCATGCACATGAAGCGAAGCACACAATCACCGAACCGGTTGTTAAACTGGGAGGATCCCACCATTGATCTTAAGTCATTCCTGCTGTTTGAAGACAGTAAATGATGATACTAGATAATGCTGGTTTTAGTTTTACTCTTTCATTTCCATCTTTCTATTTTCTATTCTATTAATCTGTGATTGTTGTTTGTTCTAGTCTCCCCGTCTAACTTTACAAAGGACATTGAGAAGGCATATAAATGCTTCAAATCTAAAAACTGCATAATGATACTGTGAGGAAGAGTACTGAAACGTATGCATTATAAGGAAAAAAGAAATCTGCATTTATTTTTTATCCTTTCTGTTCCCAGCTGTGATCTTTCTGTCTTTGTTGAAAGTGATAGCTCCAAATGATTATTTTGAGAAGTTGTCGCAGAGATGGAATAAAATAATAATAATAATGTTGTGAGGAATGAACAACATCCTTGCATTGATTTTCTTTTCTCTATGTTGAACTTTTAAAAGTGGCAGTGTGCTTTATCCCATGTAGAGAGCTGCAGTGTCATTAATTCCATGCTTGTTAATGAGTGGTTGCTTTTTGTAATGGGCTCATTACAGGCTGATAACTTGGGAAGGACACACCCTCCCTGCATTGGCAAGGCATGGGGATCACATTTTCAAGAAGGTGGTACAAACGGCACAACAGATCTTGATTATTCGCATGAATTTCAGAGCTGGATTTTTCAGCAGAGCCAGAAAAGATACTGGAGGGACAGCTTTTAATTTTTGCTTAGCAAAGCTTGCCAGACAAATATCCTTCTTTAATAAAGTGACTATATTAGTGGACCAGAGAAATATTGTGGACGTAATACACTTGGATTTCAGTAAGGCGTTTGACAAAGTAGACCATAGTCTGCTTCTTGATAAGATAGAGAAATGTGGAGTACAGTACGACCACCAGATGGATTCACAATTTTGGTCAATTGATTGACCAAACATACCTAACATGTAGTTCTTAATGCTATTACATCTACATGGGGGGAAACATGCACCCTAACCCACAAGGTTCTGTTTTGAGCCTAGTACTCTTCAACAGCTTCATAAATGACCCAGATGAAGAGATAGAAGGGGACCTCATCAGATTTGCAGATGACATCAAGCTGGGGAAAAATCATTAATACTTTGGAAGATAGACTGAAGATTCAGAAGGATCTTGACAAACTGAGGACAGTTTGTCCATATTCAAAATTTAAAATCTAATGGAACAGCTTGCCTGTGGAGCTGGTGGGTTCTCCGACTTTGGAGATTTTTAAGAAGAAGTTGAATAGCTTCCTCTGGAGAAAAGTTCAGTTATAGAATGCTGAGCTAGGTGATCTTTATGGTGCCTTCCAACTGTATAATTCTGTGATTCTAGGACCTGGGACCTGACATGTACTGGGCATGATGTTAGAATAAGTTGGCAGTCAGTATGCCTGAAAGATTTAGAAAAGAATATTGCCATTACTAGAATCTCCAAGTCATGCTGGACTGATCACTCTCTCTTTAAACGTCAGTGTCTAGATTGGAAGTTCAATGGAATATTGTAGACCTGCTGGGTCTTGATCTAAGTAATCTAATGTAATATATGTTCAGGTTATAATGATGATTGATCAAAGTTAGGATGGCAATGAAAGAATAGTATTATGGGTCTCATAGTTCCAGCCATCACAGCATCCTTGAGGTCGCAAAGTTGTAAAACTGGTGCTTGGCACTCAGGTCATGATTACGATGTTGACTGAGCCACTATCATGGGATTGCAATTTCTGACATTCCCTGCTCTTTTCCCACAAGCAAAGTCAATGGGGAAGCTGGCAGGAAGTCAGAAATTGTAGTCATTTGAGGTTCTCCCTTAATGACCCACATCATCTTCATTTAACAATGGCAACTGATACTGCCAGAATTGCCGTTGCTTAGCGATGCAGTCTGTGATGTCACCCTTTATGAACACATTGCTTAGTTAGTGATGGCATTTCCAGTTCCAATTGCCATCGTGACCCAAAGACTACCTGTATCTCATAATCTTGCAGCCATATGGTTAAATGTGAGCTAGAGGATACTGTGTTTGTGCAATTGGATGAACAATTTTACTCAAAGGATGTTCATAAATGGTTGTTAGATTTGGAGGGAAGTATTGACCGGTGTTACCAGGGCTCCACATTTGTTTCTGATCTACTTAACATCTTTTATAGATGATCTAGATGACAGAAGAGAAAGAATGTTTATCAGCTCTGCAGAAGACAACAAGCTAGGGAGATTGCTTAATATTCTAGAGGACAAAACCATGAAATTAGATTTTTTTTTAAAAAAAAAGCTTGGGCGCCAAGTAGGCCATAAACAGGGCTAGGAGAATTGCCTTAAAAAAAAAACCAATAATATGCATCTGACACTCAGACCTTCAATCTATCGCAGAGAGATGATTTCTGTTAATTTTTAATCTGTGATCAAAGGCAGGAATTAAATTAAAGAACAGGCAATGGACTCAATAGGTAGGAATCTTTGGTGGTTGAGGACCGTTGTCTGTGAAAAGTGTTCTTTCAGTTGTAAGCATCTTGGAAAGATTATTATGGCATTCTTAAATGAGTTAGGGCAATGGTGAAATCACAGCTACTGCTAATGTTGTCAGCATCAGCATCATAAACAAAACACTATAAAAATTGCATGTTAACACATCAAAGGCAATTTACCAGATGGAGTTACGGTGATGCCAGAGGATCAGATCTGATATTTAGAACAAGTAACAGCACCACTCCTAGGGAGATCTTTGTACATTTTGAAATGAATGCTTACAAATAATTCGTATTAAGAAGTGTGGGCTAAAGTGGATGGCAAATAAAGTAAAATTGACCCAGGAGAGTGGGGGTGGCATATGAGCTATGGGTTCTTGCAGATAAAGGTATGGGCTCCCTTCTTCTTTTTCCTTTTAAGGGTACACTCTTTGATTTCTATCATATTGCAGTTTTCAAGCTGAAAATGGATGGGACCTGTGCTGCTGCTTTTCTGTAATTGTTTTTAATTTATATAAAGCCTCCATCCTCATGGATTTTTAGATGGTTTATGGATATTGAAAGAGCAATAGGAATGAAAACATATTTTAAAACTTTAATAGAGTACACAGAACTATGCCCATACTCAAACACACATGCAGACACATACATGCAAACACATAGATATAGGCACAGATGGCACTATAATTGGTCTCTGAAGGTTATCCAGAAAAACCCAAGTTTTTATTACCTTGAAAGAGCCAGAGCCTTCTTTACCTCAGGGACCAAACTGTTCCATAGGAGGGAACTGGAACATCTTACCTATCTCCTTGTACAGGGGTCTCCAACCCCCCAGTCCGTGGATTGGCACTGATCTGCAGACCGGAATTGGTCTGTGACATGTGTTGTGGCCCGCTGGCGGCAAGCAGAGCTGGCAGCAGAGTCAGACAGTGACTTTGGTTGAGGAGGAACTTGGGCCAGTCCTGGGGGCTAGGGAAAGCTCGGACGAGGGCTCTACATCGGAAGCAGAGAGGGGGCCATCTGATACTTATGTGCAGCCTCCGGAGTCTGACAACAGTGAGGCACAAGAACAGCAGGAGCCTGTTCCCAGTGTGCGCAAGCGCAGAGCTGCCAGACCACAAGAACAATTAAGAAAACAGGGTCGACTTGGGAGTAAGGCTTGGAGATGATTGGCCCCTCCCATAAGATATAAAAGAAGAGCGAATGGGACGTGAGCTTTTGCAGGAAGCAATTAGTTCATCTGGCCGATTCAAGATTTGAAAATTCTGTTTGTGACTCTGTGCCAAATTTGGCCTTGCCCTGCATCTGGAAATTAGCTCTCTGGCAATGTTCCATGTGAGATAGGTGGGTGTTGATAACCTTCCTCTGAAAGACTGTTTATCAAGCCTTGTAGACTGTAAATGAAAGTAATTTACAATCATATAAATAAAAGAGATTTTGCGGGACTAAGATTGTGCTTTATACTTTCTAAGGAAGCCTAGGTCAGAACAACATGCCAGAAACTGGCTTATGCAAACAAGCGAAGCCCCATCTGCGGGATGCAGGCAGCACGTGAAACCTTGCCCCCTCTGATCCACAGAAAAATCTCTCCGCACAGTCCATGGTGCCCAAAAGGGGGCCTCTGTCCAAGTAGATAAGGGATCTTAGTAAGCCTTCTCTGGCCATCTGGATCAGAACAGCAGACACTATTTGGGAATAATTGTGGTTGGAAGTGGCTCTGGGTATCATAAAAATGTCATTTAAAGGTCGCAGTTAGGTTTGAGATTTCCATTTGCCAAGGTGGAATAAACCTGATCCTGATATACAAATTATTTTGGGATAGATAGCATGGAACTTAGTGTGGGCATCTAGGAGGGCAAGAAGTCTCCATGAACATGATATGAACTGGATAATGATGAGTTGGCACATGTGATGCCATTGTGGCTTTGATGGACCCCTGCGGGCATGAATTATTGAAGGGGCATGTAACATTAAGAAGTTTATGTGGTAGGAATGTTCATCAAATTTTTTAAAAAGTCTTTATTTAAACCTTATTGAAAAGAGCTTTATTATTTGTTTGTTCTACAAACTTCGCTTATCCTTGGGTGAGAGAGTTTCTGAGATTCATTCAACCCTTATGGCAGGGGTGAAATCCAGCAGGTTCTGACAGGTTCTGGAGAACCAGTAGCGGAAATTTTGAGCAGTTTGGCAAACCGGCAAATACCACCTCTGGCTGGCCCAGAGTGGGGTGGACATGGAGATTTCATCACTGCCTTATAAGCCCTTATATATTGTAAATCTGTGGTGAGTCTCTTTGGACTTTCCATTTTGTTGTGGATACCTGTGGTTTTAAAGATTGGTAGCTGGGAAGTGACAAAGAAAGAACGCAGGTACTCTCCAGTACAAGTTTAAAGGAGCATCCAGTAAGTCACTGTACGAACCAGAATATGGGGCTAGATAGTCCTGTTGTTGCTTCAACAAGGTTTTCCTTACCTATATTGATAGAGGATTTTTTTCTTGTTCCAAATGTAATATGCCCAGTTACTAACCTAGCCCATGATTGGACAACAGATTCTGAATTCAGCTATCTCAATAGGTAAAGTCTCCTTTGACCCAAGCTTAATTTCTAGTGACGTGATGGACACATTGGTTTGGATGTGGTTTCTCGTTGCCATCTTTTGATCTGCTGTGGCACAGTGGTTAGAGTGCAGTACTGCAGGCTACTTCTGCTGCCTGCCTACTGCCTGCAATTTGGCAGTTCAAATCTCACCAGGCTCAAGGTTGACTCATCCTTCCATCCTTCCAAGGTGGGTAAACCCAGATTGTTGGGGGCAATATGCTGACTTTGTAAACCGCTTAGAGAGGGCTGTAAAGCACTGTGAAGCGGTATATAAATCTAAGTGCTATTGCTATTGCTATTTTGGGTTGTTTTGCCTAACCCTGATATTGCTTAGATGGGTAGCATCTCATTTAAATTCTAATTAAGTCCATCTCTGCTTAGTTTTTGAGATGAGCCAAACTTTTCTAGATAGTTGGACTACCTGGGACTTAAATAGGTCACAGCTGAGTCCTCAACTATGCCACTTAAATAGCCTGTGAAATGCTTATTTCCAAGTCCTCTGGAGTTTGCTCAAATCTGTCCACAGTTTCTTCGCCTTCCCCTTGTTCTCTCTAACAGCTGAGTTTCACTTATAATAACTTCACCAAGTCAGGAAAAAAAACCCCATGAAAAGAATAAAACTAGTGCCTGATTTGTACAGAATCCTTCTTTGTAGCACATTAATTAAGAAAGAAGCCCCATGCCACTTCACTTGAAGCTCTAAGTAAATGCTGCTAGCAAACATGGAAGGAGTAACAGCATCTTAGCTTTTTATAGCACATTGTGAACACAATTGCTCTGCAGAGCCTCAGCAAGCAGAAGAGCTTGAAATGTATATATTTTCAAGGGAAATCAGTTTTGTGCTACCATCTCTCCCTTCTCCATAACATTAGAGAGAATCAAATTGGGATTATTTTAAGAAAAAAAATTGTTCTTTCCTTCACAATGCTATGAGATCCGATTTTAAAACTCTAGAGGTTTAATGTTTAAAATAAGCACCCTCTTACGCAAGTTCTAAATAAAGATTGCAAACGTGACATTGCAGGCAAACAAATTTAGGTGGAAAATATTCGTAATTCTGGTGAGGGCATCTGGGCTATTTCATGCAGTATCTGATGTATGGAAGGTATCGTGGCTATTATGTGGCTTGAACTTATCTAGCTGTCTTATTTGAAATAATGGAAAAATAATATTTTTTTCCCCATTTTGTGTGGAGGCCATGTATTATACTTTTTTCCCCAATTTGCTAGTAAATCTTACTTTAATAACTGACAGTAAACTTTGATCCTGAAGTATTTGGAGCTGAGCATGTGATTGTAAACTCTATGGTCTGTTAAGCTACAGCTAAGCCTGCTATTGTACCTGGCCAAATTAAATGGACCTTTCTGTTCTCGGGGTGTTTGGAAAGAAATCTGAGTACTTCTTTGCTGTTTGAGTGTACAGAATTGTACAGTAGTCCTCGTTTAACGACCGGTTGCTTAACAACCGTTCAGAGTTATGACAAACATCCCCAAAGCTATTTATGACCCATTTTCAAAGCTCCTACAGCCATTTCCCCTTCCAGCAGTCGTGAGATTGGATTTGAGTAGTCGGTGACCAGCTCATATTTATGGCCACATCACTCAGTTATTGGTTTTTAAAGCTTATTTCCAGTGTTTAGCAAAAAAAAAAAAATGCCCATTGGGGAAAATTAGTTTGCTTAATGACCACTGCATTTGCCCAATGATGACTATATTCATTTAATGACTGCTGCAAAAAAGGTCTGACAATTGGTCATGGTCACATGGTGACCTGTTTAAGAACCGTGATGACTTACAACTATAATTCTGGGCACAATTGCAGTCATAAGTTGAGGACAACCTGTAATGGTTAAGGGAGACCTTGAATTCTAGTCCCACTTTAAACACAAAGCCAGCTGAGTGACATGAGGCCCATCACTCTCTCGTCCCTAAGAAGCAGACAATGACAAACTACTTCTGAAATCTTGTTTGCTTGTTTGTTTGTTTGTTTGTTTGTTTATTTATTTATTTGTCAAGCATATATAAGATAAGTATAAACATAATTTGAATACATGAAAAGAGTAAGTAAAAAGGAATATTAGGACAGGGACGGTAGGCACACTGGTGCACTTATGCACGCCCCTTACAGACCTCTTAGGAATGGGGCGAAGTCAACAGTAGACAGTTAAGGTAAGAAAACTGCAAGGACTTATCCAGGCAGTCAACACTGACTTTTTTTAAAAAACATTGATTTATATGCCGCCCTTCTCCGGAGACTCAGGGCGGCTTACAGTGCGTTAAGCAGTAGCCTTCATACTTTTGTATATTTATACAAAGTCAGCTTATTGCCCCCACAATCTGGGTCCTCATTTCACCTACCTTAGAAAGGATGGAAGGCTGAGTCAACCTTGAGCCTGGTGGGATTTGAACTTGCAGTAATTGCAAGCAGCTGATCTTAATAACAGTGAATTAGTCCACTGCGCCTCCAGGACTTGAAGGTACAAGTGTGTGTGTGTGTGTGTGTGTGTGTGTGTGTGTGTGTGTATTCACTATTGAAATATGGGAGTTTTGATGGCAAGCAACTATTTCCACAACTCTTAAGCAACTCTTACAGAGATATGGCTGGAGTCTTGGGCTGGGAAAATCTTGGTTTGAAACTCAGTCCGACAGAAAGATTAAGGGTGACCTTGAAACATCCTTCTAATCTGAATGAAGCATTGGTTGCAACTGCTTATTGTGTTTGTTTTCAGTAATGCTGTGCAAGGCACCAGGCCAAGAATTTCAATAGCATTTCAGGTTCTTTATTTTTCTTAATTCAAATGGCAGATATGTATTGTATGTTCATGTGCATGCATGTGTGTGCACACACGTTTGCATGTATAATGCTCAGGATGCCCACCTCTGTCTTGAAAGGGAGTGAAAGATATCCTTTCATGTGATTCCAGGTCATCAATTAATTTTAGAGTTTTACTGTTCCATAGTGTAGGGCAATGTTTGTCAACCTAAACAACTTTAAGATATGTCTATGAAGATTCTCAGTCATCTACCGTGTTTTTCCAAAAAGAAGGCCGGGTCTTATTTTCTTTTGACCCCTGAAAAAATGGCTAGGCCTTCTTTTTGGAGGGTTCTAATTATTGACTCACCTTGTGGCGGTGGCACCGACAGCCCCGCCCAGCAGGAGTCCGCCGCTGGCCCACTTCTTCTGCGGCTGCTTGCCGCCACTCACACGCATCGCCCTGGCCTCCATTTCGCAGGCATCTGAAGGCGAAATGGAGGCTGGGATGATGTGTGCGAGTGTTGTGGCCCGTAGGCGGCCTGTGCAGCTGGTGGCTGATTCGGACAGCAAGGAGGCTGGTGTGGTGCTGCGCCAGCAGCCTGTGCAGCTGGCACCTGAGTCGGAAAATGAGGAGGCTGGAGAAGATGTGGTGCCAGACGCGGGGATTCAGCCAGGGCCTTCAGAACCTCCAGAGGCTCCCTTAAGTGAAGAGGACGAAGAGGAGGAGCCTCTTCTTGATGCATGGGCACACAGAGCTGCCAAAAGGCAGGAGTGGCTCCTCAGGAGGAGATCACCTCGAGAGTAAAGCTTGGGCTAATTGGCCACTCCCTTAGCCTATTTAAGGAAGAACGCCGACTGAAGCAATTTGCAGGGAACAACCATTCACTCTCCTTCGTGCCTTGATCTTAGTTCTCTGCAAATTGCTTCTGGGATTTCTGCCACCATACTAAGATTAAGATTATTTATTCTTTGGATTCTTGCAGGTTGTTAAGAAAGTTAATTAACAATTTGTTAGAAAAAAACACTGATTTTATTTTAGTAAATCAAGGTTTGTACAGACTTTGTGTGTGCTGCGTTCTTTGGGGTCCATAGCTGGGGCAGAATAGTGAGTGGCAGCAAGTGGCTTCAGAAGAAGTGGCCGCAGAAGAAGGTGAGGCAGGTGTCGGGGTGTGTGAGGCCTGGTAAGTAGGGCAGCTCCACCCACCCCCCATTCCCACCTTAGCTTATTTTTTATTTGTGTGCCTTGCCTCACCCCCTGCACCCCAGGGTTGGCGGGGTCGTAATTAGGGCTAATTTTGTGGGTGGGGCTTAATTTGATTGCATGCACTCAAAAACGTGATAGGGGTTCTTTTCAAGGTCGTCTTTTTGGAGAAACATGGTAGATCGTGGTTGTCCCAAAGTTACTTTTTCAAGAGGCAACTGGACTTTCTGGTTTTTCTTTGAAGACACTTCGCTTCTCATCCAAGAAGCTTTTTCAGCTCTTGAAGAGGCTTCTTGAATGAAAAGTTAAACCTCTTCAAAGAAAAACAAAGTCCAGTTGCCTCTTGAAAAAGCAACTTTGGGACAACTTTAAGATATGTGGACTTTGAGTCTCAGAATTCTGCATCCAGTATGCTGGCTGGAGAATTCCTGGAATTGAAATCCACACATCTTAAAGTTGCTGAAGTTAAAAAACACCTGTCTAGGGAAAGGATGAAATCCAAAGCCTATTTTTATGGCTTCTGCTAAAGATCCCAAAATGTCTCCTCTTTTTACTTTACTTCTGCCTCTTTCATTATTTTGTGGAGTGATGATACATCATCAACATGATGGATGCTTTGTTACTCCAGTAGCTTTTGCTCAGTAAATGAAAGGGGATGGATATCAGGAGAGAGATGCATTATAATATCTGCCACGAATCTGTGGCTGGCTTTATGTAGACTATTGTGTGCTGTGGATGGAAGGGAGAAAGAAGAGAAAAGGGAAAAGATACGACACCTGAAGGGCTTTATACTATGGGTTACACATTATATTATCCAGTGGACTTCCGGGTGCGCTTCAAGGTGTTGGTAACCACCTTTAAAGCACTCTATGGCTTAGGGCTGAGGTACTTACGGGACCGCCTTCTGCCACCAATTGCCTCCCACCGGCCAGTTCGCTCCCACAGAGAGGGCCTCCTCAGGGTGCCGTCAGCCAGACAATGTCGGCTGGTGACCCCCAGGAGGAGAGCCTTCTCTGTGGTGGCGCCCACCCTCTGGAACGATCTACCCCCAGAGATACGAGTGATCCCAGACCTCCGGACTTTTCGTTGGGCCCTTAAAACTTACTATTTTCAGTTAGCTGGGCTGGCTTGACTCCATGTTGGTTTTAAAGTTTGATACTGATTTTAAATTGAAATGTTTTAAATTATGGGCCAAATTTTATAAATTATTTTTTAAATTATTTTAACTTTTGTATACAATGTTTTTAGTTGGCTGTTCACCGCCCTGAGTCCGGAAGGAGAAGGGCGGTATAAAAATCAAATAAACATAAACAAACATAAACATATTAAGTTATAATGTAATTCTGGTTCAATTTGGCCAAATCATTTGTAAGCAAATAAGAATGATCAGAAGAGAAATTTGGAACACATCATCGTCCTGAAGCCCCCTCCCCACCAAAAGCAGTTCGTTCCTAATTATTTCTAATCTGTGAGGTCCAACCCTGAGCTAAAAAAATTCTCTTCTATTGGTACCTTTTGTAATCTATTCAGTAAATCCTTGTTAAACAACGCATGGCTTAATATGATGTGAAACTAGTCTAAAAAAATGTGTAGTCCACAAAGTGATTCGATTATTTCAGGCTCATTCTTAAATTTATTTTCCTTCACTTAACAACAATCTCAGCAGATCAATAGGTGAGTGGCAGTTTTTCAGACTGTTCCTACTGACAAAGAACAGAGCTGGGCCAAACTGCAGAATTTTTTTTTCCTTTTTTGAGATCAAATGATGCTACTTAGAATTGTCCAAGTTATCTCTGGGTGTAGCTAATAGACAAAGCCATATTTTGAATGCTGAATGTCCCCCCCCAGCATCATTCTATCCAAGGAATCCTCACCAAAGGTTGTATGACAACCTGTGGAAAGCTGACATTTGTGAGTGAAGATATCCTTTGAACAGACTGAGTTTAAAGCAACCCATGTGTTCATCTTCCTTATTTCTCTTGCCTTGCAAAAAATGGGCCTTTGATCTGATCCAGCAAGTAAGAATTTTGAGAACACTAAGAAAGTCCAGCAAATTTTTCCAAAGAGATCAAATATGCATTGAATGTTACCATAGTAGATGCTTTGTGATTTCTTCAGTGACTCTATAATAATGACTGTTCAAAGTAAAATTGAATTGTCACTTTGATCCAGTTCAAGCACTTCTGACCTCTCTACCACACTGACCTTTCACCACACACTTACATGCACACATTGAAAGACAGCACTTTTCTTTGTGTTGAAGTGTTGACTGTTTCCATATGTATAAATCAGGGGTGAAATTCAGCAGGTTCTGACAAGTTCTGGAGAACCGGTACCGGAAATTTTGAGTAGTTCGGAGAACCGGCAAATACCACCTCTGGCCTGGCCCCAGAGTGGGGTGGGAATGGAGATTTTGCAATATCCTTCCCCAGGAGTGGGGAGGGAATGGGAATTTTGAAGTATCCTTCCCCTGGAGTGGAGTGGGAATGGAGATTTTGCAGTTTCCTTCCCCTGCCATGCCCACCAAGCCACGCCTACTAAGCCACGCCCACATAACCGGTAGTAAAAAAAATTGAATTCCATCACTGGTATAAATGGACTCCCCTAAATCTTAAATCTAATCCAAGATGGGGACTCAGATAGTTCTCCATGAAAAAAAAAAATCATGATTCTCTTAACCCTTGAAAAAAATCCGTTAAATGATTGCCTTTAAGAAATTAGAACATAGAACCAGGGGTGGGCTCTACTGACCTTTACTACTGGTTCACATCACACTTTTTGCTCGCGCACACACATGCACGCTTTTCTGCGCATTTTTCAGATTACCTATGATGACATCCGGGTCAGTGGGTGGAGCCTCCCGCTGGTTTTACTACCGGTTCTTGTGAACCGGTCCAAACCGGGGGCAACCCACCACTGCATAGAACATAGAATATAATGATTTGAATAGACCTGGGAGGTCTTTCAGTCCGATATAGTTTGTGTTTGTGCGTGCGCATGTGTAAATAAAATTTCTGGGCAGAAATTTCCAGCTTGTAGGACTAATAATTCTCTTCTATCCTGTTCAGTACTTGATCCTACTTAACTAGAAAGACTATTTTTTTAAAAAAAAATAAAAATAAAAATTAGAGCATTATCTCCATGGTGCAGACATTAAGGGTGTCATCCTCTTGAGTATTTTCATTCCATCTTCAGAAAGCTGTGCTTCCAAGGGAAGATAATAGCATTGCCTTAGTTTAGCCCTGATCCATTCTGACTAATTGTGATTGAATGCTAAAATTGTAACAGAAAACCAGTCTAATTATTACACTTAACGATTGGTGTCAGAGCTTATGTTCAGCACTGTAAAAATAACCAAAGCTGCTTTTCTCTTGAAAATGGAAGTTAGGTGTTAAGAAGCTATTTTGGCCTTAATGTTATGGTGATGTTTTTTTGCTTTGTTTTTTTTTCCCCCTTGGAGAAGTTGAGCTTCTTTCTCCCCCCTCAGGAATTCTCAAGAGGATTCGGTTTATTGTCTAGCATGTGGGATTTTTAATAGTATTTTTTGATTATTATGAGTAGGGCCTTAGGACACCTATCCATTTATGTCCAGGGACTTTTCCTCGGTTTTTTTTCATTAGTTCCAATTTATTTCAGCCAAATTCAAGAGGCATAGCTTTCCTTTTGGACCAAGATTTTCAGTGGGATGAGCATTGCAAATTGTGAAATATAATATTTATATATATTAAATAATAATATATATATATATACCCTGTTTCCCCCAAAATAAGACATCCCCTGATAATAAGTCCAGTCAGGCTTTGGTGCGCATGGCAATAAGGCCAAGCGCTTATTTCAGGGTTCAAAAAAAAAGAAAAAAAGACAGGGTCTTATTTTCAGGGAAACACGGTGTGTGTGTTTGTGTGTGTGTGTGTGTGTGTGTGTGTGTGTGTGTGTATGTAAAAAGCAGATCTGCTGAATCAAGTTGAGGATCTTCTGAATCCAGACTTTTCCATAAGCCTTTCAGAAGCTTACAAATAGAAGTCGGAGACATTTTCTCCTTCAACTACAGGTAGTCCTCAACTTACGACCACAATTGAGCCCAAAATTTATGTCGTTATGTGAGAAATATGTCCCATTTTATGACTTTTCTCGCCACATTTGTTAAGCAAATCACTGCAGTTCTTACTTTAGCCACATGGTTGTTAAGTGAATCTGGTTTCCCCATTGACTTTGCTTTGTCAGAAGGTCGCAAAAGGGGATCACGTGACCCCGGGGCACTGCAACTGTCATAAATGTGAGTCAGTTGTCAAGCATCTGAATGTAAATCACGTGGGAATGCTGCAACAGTCATAAGTGTGAAAAATGGTCCTAAGTCACTTTTTTTAGTGCCGTTGTAACTTCAGTCACTAAATGAACTGTTGTAAGTCGAGGACTACCTGTACAGTAGGATCTGAAGCCCTGCTTCTCCAAACATGGAGGGATACTGAGTCTTCAAGATTGATAGCCCCTCTTAGACCTGCCCACCCTGAATTAATGGGGTCTCTTTAAAAACCATCTCTGTTAGTGGCCCTCACTACATATGTTGCAATTTATTCCCCGATTAATTATGGTCATATGAAGTTCTTCATTTTATCTCCTTCCAACCAGCCTTTGATGAATGCCATCAGATACTTGTCCAAAGATGTATCCACAAGATTATTCTTTCTCTGCCATTGTTTTGTCTGATTGTGAATCTGTATCCAGAAATAGACTGCACTGAGTTTTTCATATGATTCCTCAAGTAAAAGCACATGCAATTAAAATAATTGACACGGCAGCTCTACCATGATAAAATCGGACCGAATCTGTAGTTCGTTAAATAAAAAAGTATCCAAATCAATCTTTCCCTTCCTGAAAGTTTCTTTCCCCATGAAAACTTATTCTTTAAAAAAGAAATATCATTTTTGAAGTGCTTCCATTTCTTTCAGTGGTTTTTTTTTTCTTTTTCTGCTGCAAAAATACAAGGGGGAATGAATTGAATGGTGGTTATTGCATATTAATCTTTGTAGCCTCCATGAGTATCTATACCAGGGGTGAAATTCACTTACCTTCCCTACTGGTTTGGAAATGTGCGCGCGCTTCACTTGTGCATGCCATCATCTGTGCATGCGCAGAGGCTTAAAATGTCACAAAAAAAGCAACGTCATGACATCTGTGCGGATGGGTGGAGCCTCCCACAGCCGCCACTACCGGTTCGCAGGAGCTGGAGAGAACCGGCTGAATTTCACCCCTGATCTATACTTTCTGGTTGGAATGAGCCCAAAGTGATAAGTTCTCTAATGTCTTCTTTGGGATGTATCTAAACCAGGGGTATCAAACTGCAATCCTGCAGGCTGGATACGGCCTATAGGATGCTTAGATCTGGCCCGTGGGGCCACCCTGGAAACAGCGAGGGACCAGCCTGCGGTGCCTCTGCCAGTGAAAATAGAGCTCAGGAGGGCCACATGCAGCCTTCCCCAGCTCTATTTTTGCTGGCAGAGGGTGGCAGGAGGCCATTGCAGCTGGAAATGGAGCTCAGGAGCCCGTTTTCGCTGGCAGAGTGCTCGGGCTGCCAGAGGCATCCCCGACATGAGTGACATCAAGCTGGCTACGCCCACCCTGGCCACACCCCTCCCGAGGTCAAGCACAACCCTGATGCGGCCCTCAATGAAATTGAGTTTGACACCCCCTGATCTAAACCATTGAAAAATCAGGGTGTGCCTGCAGAACACCAATTTACAGTGAAAGTTAGCTCTTTTATATATAGCCCACAGTTTTTATGTAACTACTGAAAGGGAATCGCCAACATTTTTTTTCTCCTTTGACATTTCTTTTTAAAAAATGTCACTTTCATCAATTATTTGAAAACTATTTGAAAAAATGCAGAAGAACCTTGGGAGCATAGCGCACTTACGAAAACTAGCTTGTTTTATGTGCCATAGAGAAAGAAAACTTCTTGTAAGTTAAAAACCTTGAAAATTAATTCCCACCCACCCAGTCTCTCCCAAACCCTTGTTAAAGCTTTACTTACAACCTCCTAGGACCGTGATGGCAAACCTATGGCACGGGTGCCACAGGTGGCACGTGGAGCCATATTGGTGGGCATGCAAGCTCAGCTTCGGCACGCATGCGAGTGCCGGCCAGTTGATTTTCGGGCCTTCTGGGCCCACCAGAAGTCAGGAAACATGCTGTTTCCGGCCTTCGGAGGGCCTCTAGGGGAGGGTGGGGAAGGCTGTTTTTGCCCTCCCCAGGCTCTTAGAAAGGCTCTGGAGCCTGGGAAGAGCAAAAAATGGGCCTACCGGGCCCACCGTGCCATCGCGTGCCAAAAGCAGGGGGAGGCGCATAGAAATATGGATGTGGGCACATGTGCGTGTGTTCCCCCCATGCTCCCCCTTGCTTTTGGCACGCAATGGCAAAAAGGTTAGCCATCACTGTCCTAGGACATAGGTGTCAAACTCA
This sequence comes from Ptyas mucosa, assembly GCA_012654045.1. Taxonomy (NCBI): domain Eukaryota; kingdom Metazoa; phylum Chordata; class Lepidosauria; order Squamata; family Colubridae; genus Ptyas; species Ptyas mucosa. Next base: position 82,419,264 of record WNWU01000001.1, read on the forward strand.
CCATATCACGTTGCCGTTACGTGACGTTTTGTGACGTTTTTCCCATTCGCGAAGTTGGGGTGGGTGTGGCTTGCGCATGACGCAGCCGGCCCGTGGGCCACCCATTTGACACTCCTGTCCTAGGACATGACTGATAGGTAATTCAGTCCCACAAAAAGATCTCTCTATACTGAGAAACAGTTCCAAGTAGATCTACCACAAATTTTGCTTCAGGATTTCCAGTCAGAGTCTTAAAGAATCTAGATCTTGCTCCAGTCTTTTGAGAAGAATCTTAACAAATACCAACATTGGAAACCATTTTCATGACCCTAATTTAATATACTGAGGCAATTTGATGTAGTGGTTTAAAATGCTTGGCTAGAAATTAGAAGAGTCTCAGTGCTAGTTCTTTCTTAGGCACAAATCTAACTGGTTGATTTTGGGCCAGTTAGTAGGAGATGGACAGTGGCGACATCTAAAAATCTTGGCAAGAAAAACTATATGAATTTCTTCATGTAGCCATCAGTGTTCACCAACGACCTGAAGGCTCCAAGATAGCTAGTTAGCTAGATAAAGATCACACTTATTTTGCCATTTTGAGGGATCAGTTCCAATTGCAGAGGTAGGTTGCCTATCCCTGGCATTTTAATGTATTTTCCATGTGTAAAATTTGGACAAGGCAGATCCTTAGTTATAATAAAAATACTCCAGAAATGCAGGCAAACTGACATTAAGTTGCTGTCATTTCAGACAGTAGCATTTGTTTGGGATTACGTTTGTGTGCATATCTGCATATATGATATATACACAAAAGCATACACACATATGTATACAAGTACACACACACAGATCCACACACACGCAGACACAGTGTGTATGTGTGTGCGTGTATATTGAATATACACACACATGCATATAAACACATGCATATATCCATATAATTACATTATATAATTAAGAGCTGTGATGGCGCAGTGGTTGGAATGCAGAATTGCAGGGTACTTCGGCTGACTGTTGGCTGCCTGCAATTTGGCAGTTCGAATCTTACCAGGCTCAAGGTTGAGCCTTCCATTCTTCCAAGGTCAGTAAAATGAGGACCCAGATTGTTGGGGGGCAATATGCTGACTCTGTAAACCGCTTAGAGTGGTCTGTAAAGCACAGTGAAGCGGTATATAAGTCTAAGTGCTATTGTTATTGCTACACATATACAAACATACACCTATGATATATCCATGTCTACACATACTGTACATATACAGTACGTACCTGAAAAATGTGTAATTTCAATTTCATGCTTTCTCTCTTTTCAACAATATTTTATTGCTTTAAAGATTAGCTCTATGAAAATTCTCCCCTCTCTCTCCTTCCCCTTTTCCTTATCTTCTGAAGTTGGATATCTTCTGCTGAATTACACCTGGTATGCACATCTGTGAAAATCATTTCATTTATAGTAGCTATGTTTTTCTATCGAGTGGGATATTTGGAATTAGAAAGAACATTTTTATATTTAGGTCTCAGAATGCCAGAAGAAAAGGTTGAAAACTCCTGGAGTTAATTTTATTGTTTACTTCGCCCCCCCCCCTTTTTATTCTTTTTGTTCTTTTAAAAGCAAGATGAATAATACAGGCACAAAACTTCCAGAAGAAACAGGAAAGCTAATGAGAAACTCCAGGTGATATGTAGTTATTTTTACCTCCGTGATGTGCTCTTTTAAAACATTCTTGTTTTACTGTCACAGATGGCAAAGTTAAAATTAAGAAGCAGCAAACAGTCAGAGAATTTGGAAGAAACCAAATCTTAATTGGTCCCACAGATTGGCTTGTTGAATTGAGGTTGCAATGAAGCCAAATTGAAAAGCAGGTTGTAAGTGGTCTTAGCAAATGTCTCTGGGTGTCATAGACAAAGTCAGGATACATAACCAAAGGGAAAATATTGCAAATGTAGATACTTGTGGTTATAATGGTACTGAAAAAAATGACTTACAAACAGCCCTTGTACTTATAACCATTGCAGTATCCCCACAATCATATGATCAAAATTCAGGGACTTGGCATCCAGCATGTATTTATAATGGTTGCTGTACTCTGGGGTCACCATTTGTGACCTTCCCAGATGGCATCTGACAAGCAAAGTCAATGGGAGAAGCTTCATTTGCTTAACAATTGTGTGGTTCACAACAACTTCAGTGATTCAGAGGCGGTAAAAATGGATGCAATTTACACTTAACCATCTTGCTTAGCAAGGGAAATTCTAATCTCAGCTGTGGTCATAAATCAAGGACTACCTTTATAATCTCGGCAAATTATTGAGAACCCAAGCAGAAATAACGTGCCTCTCTTTAAATGTTTCAAAAGTGAATGGAACACATCTCCATGTCACTCTTTTCTAGAAGGTTGGGGAAAATAATCCCTGTGGATCTATATGGAATTAGGGAACGGCCCCAGGATTTTGGATGTGACAAAGTTTCTCACATTTGATTTATTCAATTGAGAATAAAGTTATACAGTGTCATACAGATTAACAGAGTTGGAAGGGACCTTGTAGGTCATCTAGCCCAATCCCCCCCCCTGGCCCAAGCAGACTCTACACCATTTTTGACAGTTGGCAGTTCAATTTCTTCTTGAAAGCTTCCAGTGATGAAACTCCCACAACTTCTGAAGGCAAGCTGTTCCATTGGTTGATTGTTCTCATGGTCAGAAAATTTCTCCTTATTTCCAGGTTGAATCTTTCCTTGTTCAGTTTCCATCTATTATTCCTTGTCTGGCCTTCAGGTGCTTTGGAAAATAGCTTGACCTCCTCCTCTCTGTGGCAGCCCCTCAAATATTGGAACACTGCTATCATGTCTTTCCTGGTCCTTCTCTTCACTAGACTAGCCATACCCAGTTCCTGTAACCGTTCTTCATATGTTTTAGTTTCCAGTTCCCTAATCATCCTGGTTGCTCTTCTCAGCACTTTTACTAGAGTCTCAACACCATTTTTTATAGTGTGGTGACCAAAATTGGATGCAGTACTCAAGGTATGGTCTTACTAAGGCTCTATAGAGTGATATTTAGTGCCTCAGTTGATTTTAGGGGAGCCCATTCATAATTCTTCCACATAGGTTATTGTGAAAATCATAAATTCCCAACCAGATAGGAGCAACACAGCAAATGGAATTATGACTTAGACACAATGGCAGCAATAAGATTCGGCTATTAAGGGAATATCACCAAGGGAAACAGAGGTCAGTTTAGAATGAGGGTAACATTTTCTCATAGTAAAGGCTTTCAAAATGTTCAGAGACAAAATTGATGGCATGAAGGAATAGTACTTTTCAAACCCTCAGAAAATGTCCAGGGTGAGTAATGAATGCATTTAACTCAGTCATACCTGGAGAATCTCATCCAAAGGTGAGGTCAAGAGAACCACAAAAAGTGGTAGTTGCATTCTGATTTGAAATCCTCTCCAATGTGTGATGTGAAGACTATTTTGAAAATGCCCTGATGTTCCTAATTGTTTTTCCTTTTGTATTCTAATTTATTGAACGCACATGGAACTCTGAATATGCATGCGTGCCTTTCTGAAACTGTGACATCATTCCGCAGTCAAAGGAATGGAATACATTTGTTGACTTTGCTCTGTCCTCCATGTTGCAGCAGGTGGCAGCATCTAGTCAGCTTTGGGCGAGCATAAAAAACTAAGCATGATCACGCCTAATTACTATGTAAATGGGAAACTATCAGGAACTTCCAAGGTGATAGAGTAGCTAGGAAAAAAGAATTTCAGAAGTAATGGCAATCTATTTCCATATTGTTGCCAAGAATCCTGGTGGTGCAGTGGACTAATTCACTGTTATTAAGATCAGCTGCTTGCAATTACTGCAAGTTCAAATCCCACCAGGCTCAAGGTTGACTCAGCCTTTCATCCTTTCTAAGGTAGGTGAAATGAGGACCCAGATTGTGGGGGCAATAAGCTGACTTTGTATAAATATACAAAAGTATGAAGGCTATTGCTTAACGCACTGTAAGCCACCCTGAAACTCCGGAGAGTTTATATGTATATATATAAAGTCCAGATAGACATGTCTATGAAGGTACCAGAACTTAATTTAAGGGAGGGTTTCCTTTCAGTTTCTCTTTACCCCTAATGGTCTCTTCTCCTGCTTTGGAATATTTTGACAAGATTCAAACCCAATAAATCTCTAGCATTCTTCAGAAGATTGGGTTAGTTTGATGGAGAAGTGGGTTGGGCTATGCTGTATCTTTCCTTTTTCTTTCCTAAATAGGTATACAGCAGTAGTGATTTTCACTTATCTTCACTGCTGGTTCGGAATTGGGAGCATGTGTGTGCACGTGCTTGCTTTGCTCGCACGCAGCACTTCTGCACATGTGCAGAGCATCCGTGATGACGTCCAGGAGGGTGGGTGGAGCCTCCTGCTGCCACCGCTCCTGGTTCGCTTGAATTGGGGTGAACCGGTAGAAACCTACCACTGGTATTCAGGATTGGCTACAAATTGAGTGGTAAACTCCATTTGTTAGAAGGACAGCCTGATTGCAGATTTTGAATATGACTATCTAATTATTAGGTTACCTATCAGTTAAATATACCTTCTGGACTTGTGGGATGTCTCTTATTTAATATAAAGTAAAGTAAAGTAATGTATGTATGTATGTATTTAATTCCTGTATGTATGTATGTATGTAACCAAGGAATGTTGGTTCTGGTTTTGTTACTTACACAAAGGAGAATATACAGTAAATATCTGACTGCCCCCCACTCCCAACCTTTGTCCTATTCACTATATCTAAAATAAGTTTGTTCATTTCAACATGGCTTCTGCATCCGGAATATGCTGTACTCTAAATTTGCTTTCTAAGTTTCTACTTTAGGAAAACTTTTGAACAAAAACACGAGGACTCATTGTGTTCTGTCCCCGTCCCACACACGCACACCAGCAGTCGTCCAAGAGTTAAAACACACCAACAGACAAGAATTTCCTTTGATAACGGAATTGGCAACAATCTAGTGGCTGCCTGCCAAAAGTCTTTACTTACGAAGGGAGGTTTTCACTCCTCTTTCGTAACATCAAAATAAGTCCACAATAGTTACAGAGTAATCAAGTCCAGTCCAAGAATCAATTCCAGCAGAGCATATAGCAAGAGTCCGGCAATGCAGAATGGCATGGTAGCTTTCAGCTTTGTTCGTCACAAGGCTTGACTGGCCACCACACCCTCTTTTATACCCTGTGGGGTGTGGTCCAGTGACTCAGCTTAATCCCTGGCACACCTCCTCCTTTGTTGCGTGCGCTTATCTCTGCGCCACTGTTGGGGGTCCAGCCAAGACTCATTCCTGTCACTGTCCAGCTGCGGCTGCTCGGAAGTGCCTGGCTCCTGGTCTATCTCTTGGCCTTCGGAGGACACTGGAGGCATTGCCAGAGAGGAGGGTCCTGGAGTGGGAGGCCTTGCCAACTCCTCTCCTTCCCTTTCGGAGTCTTCTCCCTCCGATAAGACAGGCTCGGGGGCCGGAACCACAACACATTGATTGATAATTCTATGACTTCTCATGCAATACACCATAATATGATTTGGTTGAGGTTTAGAATTTTCTGTAAAACCAATCATTTCCTTACTCAAACCTTCATTTAAAAAAAAGTCATAGCTTAGGTCCTATATGAATCCAGTATTTCAAACTACCATGATATATCTATTGATTTGCTGGAGATCTAACTTACTGCTTCCTTAATATCAACGTATTTTGGAATATAAGTCTATATTCTTTCTCCAGAAGAAGAGAAATATTATAACATTTGAATGGATTGGTAAGTTGTCATAATGGAGAAGAGCAAGTGTTTTATTGCTGCAGTTGTATTCAAGATTCATGTTTGTGGTGCATGGTGGTGACTGGTTTAGTGCCCATCAATAGCAAGTCAGTTGTGCTGCTCTTTTGGTTAGAATTCCATATCATTAGGAGAGTAGAGATTAAATTCCTTGTTGGAGGAAAATGTAACTTGTGAAGCTACCCTCTGGGCAAACAGATGAGACCTGTTCTGGTCTAGTGAACAAAGTATCACAGTTGAATTGGAGAGATGGATGTGGCTTCAAATCACTGCTCATCCATGAACTTCCCAGAAGATAGAACAGATTTAGACACTGAGATGAATCATGTGATGTAATGCTCCAAGGGCCATTTGATTTTGGGCTGCAGGGAGAAATGTGGTTTAAACTAATATATAAACATATTTTTAAATATTCCTTTAAACAAGAAAAATGTTGCCAGCGCTCATCAGTTATCTTTTGCACTAGCACTCCAGATTCCAAAATGTGCAATACATTTGCTTCTTTTTGAATAATTGGATGTTCCTGGTACATTTTGTTCTTGGGCTGCATTAAAAAGGACTTTTTATCTATTTGTTATTTGGAAAAAAAATAATCGAGGATTTTTCAGCAACATCCCGGAGTGAGGATGGTACGTTGCTTTCACTGCCATTCATTTCCACAGGAAAGGCAGAGGCGCAGAAACCACCCCACATAGAATGCCGCTGCAAAAATCAAGTTCAGAAATACTGGATGTGGTCAACAGAAGAACAATCAAAGTTTAGTGCAACATTCCACTCTGTACTTTCGAGAAAAAACCCCACAGTCATTAAAGAAACTTGTTTTGTCAAAGTCGTTATATATAATAATTCCCTCAACACTATCAAACTATTCACTAAGTCTGCATTACTATTAATCTTCTCATTGTTCCTATCACCCATCTCCTCCCACTTATGACTGTATGTCTGTAACCTTGTCGCTGTATCCTTATCATTTATATTGTTTCCTAGTATGATTCAATTGCTTATTTGTACCCTATGACTATCATTAAGTGTTGTACCTTATGATTTTCGATGAACGTATCTTTTCTTTTTATGTACACTGAGATCATATGCACCAAAGACAAATTCCTTGTGTGTCCAATCACACTTAGCCAATAAAAAATTATTTCTTTCTCCCTCCCTCTCTCTCTCTCTCTCCATCTATCTCTATCTATCTATCTATCTATCTATCTATCTTTCTATCTATCCATCTCTCTCTCTCTATCATCTATCTGTCTTTCTGTGTCTGTCTGTCTGCCTGCCTGCCTCTATCTATCTATCTATCTATCTATCTATCTATCTATCTATCTATCTATCTATCTCTGTCTATCTATCTATCTTTCTCTCTCTCTATCCATCCATCCCTCTCTCTCTCTCATCTATCCCTTATCTATCTATCTATCTATCTATCTATCTATCTATCTATCTATCTAT
>WNWU01000001.1:82426519-82469017 GCA_012654045.1 Ptyas mucosa
TATCTATCTATCTATCTATCTATCTATCTATCTATCTATCTATCTATCTATCTATTACCATGGGACTAAAGCCTCTCCCCTTCTAGGTGTTTCAGATGTCATCTCCCATAACCCACAATGGTTCATTGTTCATAATTGTTCACAATGGGGGCTTATGAGCTGGTATTCTAAACCATTAAAAGGGCCCATCCCTGATTAACTCTGAATTTGATATTATCAGCATTTGAAGCATGTTCTGCAAGGGGGAAGTAATTGCCTCTGGTGACTCTAATAAGGTTTAGTGCAAATTAGACCGTCGAACAGCTAACTTTTGTTCTCCCCTGGCTAGCAGCAGCTGTCCAAGGTTTCAGGGAGCTTCTTCCCTCTGCTCCCATTTAGAAATGCCGGAAATTCTGAGCCTTGCCATGTAAAGCTTGTTTTCTTGCCAAAAATTATCCTCTTGACCAAGATTTGATTAATGTGAAAACATTCGAGTAGTTTAAAAAACGGGAAATCACAGATCTGGAAGAAAAAAAAACCCTCCTCCTCCTACACTTGTGCAAATATGCACACCTAATTTATTATTGCCTGAATGGTAAGTCAAGCATTCTGAAAGAAAGAGAGAAAATAAAAGACTTTCTTGTTTTTTTCTGGCATCTTGGCTGTGTTTTCATCCCACTCTCTTCTCTAAGCGGCTTTAATCTATCTGCTATGTATAAAACCTTGTAATTGGACTGCAGAGCTGCAGAGTTGGGATTTCTTCTTTAAATGAAAGCACATTTTAGTGGATTTTGTGGTTTGCAGTTAAAACTGCCCCTCAGTCATTACACATTGAAGCTACAAATCAGTAGTGGGTTCCACTTACCTTCACTAATTTGCTTGTGCGCAGCACTTCTGCGCATGCACAGAGCATCCATGATGATGTCCGAGTGGGTGGGCGGAGCCTCCTGCCACCACCACTAATGATTTGCCTGAACCGGGGTGAACCGGTAGAAACCCACCACTGCTACAAATGCATTTAAAGCTCGGTTTTCTGTTTTCCATTGTATTTGCCCTTTCCACAATAGCCTAGTTGAGGGCAGGGAGGATTTGAAAAAGGCTCAGAAATCCTGATCTCATTAGAGTAGAATAGAAAAAGTAACTTTGAGTAAGATGTTGAAGTGAATTTGCAGATGAAATTTGGGCTTTTTTTAAAAAAAATGAGGGAACGCAAACGAAAAAATTCTAATACATTTTAAAATAGGGTACTATGCTAAAAATATTAATGACTGTCTTTTTACCTGTCATTAAGTCTATGTTCTGGAGCAGTGGGCAACCAAACCTTTGGGCACCAGGGCCTGGTTCCATGGAGAGAGATTTTCCACAGACCAAAGGGGGTATGGTTTCACATGTTGCCTGCATCTTACAGATGGGCCTTCACTTGTTTGCACGGCCTGGTTTCTGGCATGCCTCAGCCCGCTGTCAGCCCATGGACCTGGGATTCTGGACCCCTGTTCTAGAGAACCTCAGGTCTTCCAAAACCACATTTCCATACATGATAGATCAATAATGATGCTGTGAATGATAACTTGGTGAGCCTTGGTGGCGCAGCAGACTAAAGTGCTGTTAAGTAGCACCAGCTGCCTGCAATTACTGCAAGTTCAAATCTCACCAGGCTCAAGGTTGACTCAGCCTTCCATCCTTTCTAAGGTAGGTTAAATGAGGACCCAGTTTATGGGGGCAATAAGCTGACTTTGTATAAATATACAAAAGTATGAAGGCTATTGCTTAACACATTGTAAGCCGCCCTGAGTCATGGGCGGCATGTAAATAAGAATAATAATAAAAAAAATATATAATTTTAATTAGCACAGTTTGAATTAGAATAGAACGTTGGGTTTTGGTATAATTCTGTCCTGTCTGAGGATTTCAGACATTGTGTAAGACGCAGGTACCCAAAAGATCTCGGCACTTAGTCAAACAAGTTATTGTCAGGACCTTGGACAGCTCAGTGAAGGAAGCTAAATACAAGCACCTTTTTTTCAAAGTTTCAGCTCAACTGAGGCCTTAAGAATATTGAAGAAATAGAAAAATCTCTCCCTGTTTGCTGTTGAGACTTTAAGACTCCCTGACCCAGGGGTGTCAAACAGGCGCGCCATGGGCTGGATGCATCAAGCGTAGGCCACATCCACCCCAGCTCCGCGAAGTGAAAAAACATCATGAAATACCATATGACGGCAACGTGACACTGCAGGTTTGACACCTGTGCCCTAACCCCTTTTCAAGCCCAAGAATCCTGCATGGTGGAAAAGTCTGAACTGAGCTTTCAGAAAATGGAAGATCTTTCCATGGGAAGATAGATTGCTTCTCTCAAATTAGAATTCCTTTGAAGTTTGAATCCCAACTGAGCTCTATTTCCATGGACATGATCATCATGGTCCAAAATCTCACTCAAACTGATACTTCCTCTCACAATCTTCTTCTATGACCCAGAAAAAAAAATGCCGCATCAGGTAGCTCTGTGGTAGAAAGTACCATTAAGTTGTATCGAACTTGGATTAAATAAATATTGTAAATAGAGAATTTAACCTTTTCAATGCTAGGTTCTGTTCTTTGTATCCTGAAGCTCCGTGTTAATAATAAAAAAGCATGTTTTGAAGTGCATTTATTTATTTATTTATTTATTTTATTTATTCATTCATTCATTCAAGCACATATTAGATAATATATATATAAGTATAAACATGATTTTTTAAAAAAGTTTTTTATTTTTATGTTTAAACAAACAATACATCATTAATTATTCAATGTGTCATATGAGTACATATTTTCTGTCATCATATTCCTCCTTTACCATAATTTTCTTACTACATTTCTATCTTACTTTTACATTTTAATTTAATTTATTACAACGTTTTTTTCCAAATTTCCTGCATTTATATTAATTTTTATTATATCTCATCTCTATCCATTGATAGAATTTCCCCCATATCCTATAATACTCCAATTCTTCCTTTCACTTAACTGCCAATGTTAGTCTATTCATTTCTGCACATTCCAATATTTTCTTAATTACTTCTCCCTCTATAGGGATTTTTTTTTGCTTTCCAATTTTGTGCAATTACAATCTTCGCTGCAGTTATTACATGTATAATCAGATATATATTTTCTTTACTATATTTCTCCAGTAAGATACCCAATAGGAACAGTTCAGGTTTTAAATCAATATGTTGTTGTATCATTTCCTCTAACCATGTTCAAATTTTTACCCAATAGTTTCTCGCTTCTGGACATGTCCATCACATATGATAATACGATCCCGCCATCTGATGGCAGTATAAACATGATTTGAATACATGACATGAATACAAATAAAGGGAACACTTACATTAGCTTCACTGGGATAAATGATTTCTCATTTAGAAATGGAAATTATCTTATAGGTTAAGTTCTCTTAATCATTCAATTACCAGTATCTTTGAGAGATGACCATCATAACAAATACAGAATAGTTTGTCCTATTGATGAATAGAGGGTAATCATTAAAAAGATTTTCTTGATCTTGATAAAAAAAAATTACCTTCTTTTAAATCACATCCTGTTGAATTTAGCTCAACAAATCTGAGTTTAGAGAACAAATCTGGTTCATGTATGGCTGAAAAGCTTTCTAGATGTTTGGTGAATGCCGTAATATCTCCCATTCTCTACTCTAGGCCAAAGACACCAGCCTCTTTAACATGTGCCTCACTGGATCATTTGTAGATTCATCACTATTTTGTTACCCTTCTCTAGGCATACTCAGTTGGTCAATAATTTTCTGAAAATGTGATGAATTGAACTGGACAGAGTTTAATTTAATTTAATTTAATTAATTCAATTTATATGCCGTCCCTCTCCGAAGACTCAGGGCGTCTGAGTTCTATGGTATGGCAATAGAACATAGTGGAAACATTACTTTCCGTGAGAGAAACACAGTGCTTTCTACAGTATTAACATACTCAAAGATTGCATTAGCTCTTTCTAAGAGCTACAGTACATATAAATAACACTTGTAGAAATATTGATTATTTGATTACAGCAAAATGTGAATGGTTCATTAGATTTGCATTATCTGTTCTGATAATAAACTCCTATATTGTTAACAGCCCAAGAGTATTTGTTAGCAGGAAGATATCTATAAATAATTCACATGTGTAAGTGCCTTAATTATTGTCTTTCTTACAGTTCATCAGGTCTGTGTCCAATTTTGTGTATTGTATTGTCGTTCTGTTAAGGGATTCATTTTTACTGGCCCATAAATTGATAATAATCACCTCATTTTTTCTCATTAGTTTCTAAAGCTCATCATATCAAAATAGTTATCTCCAAAACCATTTACTCTGTAAAGAATACTGAATATTTTGCAAAATACAAAGGTGTGCAGGTAAAGTGTGCACATCAAATTAAGCTCATTTCATTTAGTTTTCTTTGAAACGTTGGTACTTATTCCTTTTTTTTTCCTTGAGTTTTTGGCATATGTTCAATAGGCAAAATTGATATCAAATCTTACTTTGAACTCTTATCTTGGCCCCTCCCTTCTCTGGATTATAGCCTTCATCTTACTGTTCACAAACCAGTGCACTCCTCAGCCAGTGAAAATTGTGCATGCCTGTTTAGAGTCAACTCTTGACCTATTAACATTTTTTTTACATGTATACATTTAGGGAGTGGCGTGGAACAATCCTTACAAGAATTATATCCCCCATGTAATGTGTGTTAGTGGCCAGATGGCTTATTTGCTATAGGTACTCTGGTACTAGACTTTTTTCTTCAGCAGAATTGACCAGACATGTTCCCAGGAGGACCACCCATTAAAGTTTGCCTACCTGAAGTTTTGTGGTCTCAGGTCATGGGTACTCAATAGCTCCTATTAATCATTTCATCTGTAGGTTTCTAGGTACTGAACTGAGAATGGGGAAAAAATGAGTGACATTTCTGAAGAATTGTAGGTATCTCTGAGTTTATGTGCTAAACTTTGACTTGCAATGTTTCAGAAATTTTCTTCTCCTAGAAGGTTTTGTTTTTCCACCTTGTTCTCTAGATGTTTAAAATTTATTTCAAACTTCCGTTGTTGGTAATTTTGGACTTGTTTCCTTGTTAGTAATAGAAGATGTGTTTTTATTGGTCTTGTTTACTCTTACACTTGGCTTTATTACTTCATAGCATTTGAAGAAGTCTGTTGGGAATGGGTTCTTTTTGTTCCCTTAGGATTGAATGCAACTGTGGAAAGCCAGAATGTGCAGATAACTAGGGATGATTGTACTATGGAAAATGGTACATTCACATATATACATTGGCCATCTGGTAACTCAGTAAGGCTAGGAATAACACAATCTATTCATTTTTACTTTAAAATAAATTTCAAAAGCAGATCTCCCACCTCTAATTAGGTGAGATGTGGAACCCCCTCCCGCAAATTATATTTAAACTAATTCTAGTGTCTTAAAGGCAGGATGGGGAAAAATAAGTCTAATCTACTGCTGTGCTAACTTATTTTAGACTGGAATTGTTGAAGATTCTTTTCTTAAAGGCCTTTGGTGTCCCCAGTGAGAAATAGAATAGGATAGGATAGGATAGGATAGGATAGGATAGGATAGGATAGGATAGGATAGGAATTGGAAGGGACCTTGGAGATCTTCTAGTCCAACCCCCTGCTTAGGCAGTAAACCCTACACCACTTCAGGCAAATGGTTATCCAACTACTTCTTAAAAACTCCCGGTATTGGAGCATACAAAACTTCTGCAGGCAAGTTGTTCCACTTATTAATTGTTTTAACTGTTAGGAAATTTCTCCTTAGTTCTAAGTTGCTTCTCTCCTTGATTAGTTTCTACCCATTGCTTCTTGTCCTACCCTCAGGTGCTTTGGAGACTAGCTTGATTCCCTCTTCTTTGTGGCAGCCCCTGAGTTATTGAAACACTACTATCATATCTCCCCTAGTCCTTCTTTTCATTAAACTAAACATACCCAGTTCCCGCAACAAAGAATTGGTTTAATATCTTTGAACATCCCATGCATAGTGGTTCCTGGGTCTAGGCTTGTCCTCCAGGGCTTGGATTTGACTTGGAACTGCAGCAAAGGATGATATGAATTGTCTCTCTGGCAATTGGCCAAAAGTTGGCAGCTGGCCAAAGGAGCCTTGGGTGGATCAGGTTTAATCAACCTCAAAGTTTCCACATGTGCTGGAATACTAATTAGGCTGTCAGGCCAGCATGCTATTAATAAGACAAGGGTATATTGATGATGCCACATTTCAGTCATAAATACAGGGTGTATCAGGAGCTGGGGAATAAAGTGGGGGTGTCAGATTGGAAATTACATGTATTATAAAAATAGTTCAGGACAGCAATTAGTTGTCAAACTTGTAATAACCTGAGATTATCTGTCTTGACACGAAAATGATGTTGAATATGGAACAAGAGCACCGTTAACTACTATACATTCTATGCTTTTTTCAGTGAATTGTTTGATTGGTTGCAGGGTTTGTGTCTTATGGGTGGTTGTTGCCATATATCAAATAACCCAACAGTGCTTCTTTTTGATTTAGGTTAAAACCAGATGACTTCATTTTGCTTGTAAGCCTTTCCTTTCTATCACTGACTGGGAGGATTTAGCTATCACTGGAGTTTTAGGACAATGTTCAAGTCACAGCTTGCTTAAAATGAGTATGACTTATTTAAAAGGTCTGCAGTGAATATGAAGTCAGTTTCTAGGCAAAGGACTTTTTTTTTTTGAATCTTTAAACAAGATGAGCTTGTGACAAAGATGGATTTGAAAACCTGCTGGCTAGGGAAGGAGAGAGAAGACTAATTGTGGTAGCTGATTAGAGCAGGTCATAGCTGGATACAGAAGGAAATGTTCTGCTTTTCTGCTGTTGCTTTTCATGCTAAATGTCTGCCTTCTTATTGTTGAAGGAGACATTCTTGACTCATAGTGGCTATATGGAGAAATCCCTGCAGTTTATTGGCAAGTTTTCATACGTTGCCACAGCCTTCTTCTTAGTGACTGGCCCAATATCACCCAGCTGGATTTATGCCTGAGACACAACTACCCTGTTTCCCCCAAAATAAGACATCCTCTGTTAATAAGCCCAATTGTGCTTTTGAGAGCATGCACTAAAATAAGCCTCCCCCCAAAAATAAGTCCTCCCCGAAAATATTTAAACGCAGAGCTGGAAATCAGGTAAGACGGCAAAAGGAGCCCCATCTTTCTTCACATGCCCCAAAATAATAAGACCTCCCCGAAAATAAGGCCAAGTGCTTATTTCGGTGTTCACAAAAATATAAGACAGGGTCTTATTTTCGGGGAAACACGGTAGCACTAGAGACTTCTAATTTCTAGCCAAGGACCTTAAACCACTATACCAAATTGCTTCAATACATTAAATTAGGGTCATGAAAATGGTTTTCTGATATCTACATTTGTTAAGCCTCTTCTGCATAAGACTGAAGCGTGATCTAGATTCTTTAAAATATCTGACTGGAAATCCTGAAGCAGAACTGGGACTTCTGTTCCTGTGAGATAGATCTGTTTGGATCTATTCTTCAGTATTGTGAGATTTTATTGTGGGACTGAATTACTTGTCAGTCATTTCCTAGGAGATGTTAATTATGGCTGCAACAGGGATTTGGGGGAGGATTTTTGTTGCTTTCATGATTAATTGTGTTTTAGGTTTAAGGTTAGTGTACACTGTTGTGTTGCGTGTTCCCCATTACAAAATGATGGGAAAACTGCTTTATGTTTTCAGTAATTGCAGCCCCAAACTCTGGCCATACCAAGAATTTCAGGGGCCATAAAAAAGATTTCAAGAAGGCTATGAAACCCAGCCACAGGTTGCTTTTTGTACTGATATATTGGAAAAGGTGTCTTCTGAAATCAGCCAACTGTAAACCATTTAGTGCATTGTTATTCACACACAGTAGTTTGGATTGTATTTGCATATACACTAGCTGGATCTTAATGCAGGCTAAATCAGGACCCAGCATTAGCATAAGTCATTCCTTTTTTCTGCTTCTTTCACAGGGAGCCTAAAAATTCCAGAAATAATTGGCAAAAATAGCCGTTGCCTTGTTCCTAGGACTAAAGGACACGGACTAACAGGATTTGAACTCAGTCTCCTAATTTGTAGTCTGTGCCTTAATCAGTACACTAACTGGCTCTGTCAGTATGAGGTATACCGATGTAAATATAGAAACTATATTTTTTACATGTCCTTGTTTTGAGTGAAAGAAAAAAAAGACTGGCTAGATTCAGCATTTTTTTAAGGAATGTTCTCCATAGATGTTTCCCGAGTTAGAATTGATACCTTTAGGTGGCACTGATATGGTGTAGGTTTACTCATATTGTTATTGGTATTAATAGTCCTATGCCTTCCATCCATATTATTGTATTCATTCATGACATTTGGCTGGAATGTGTCCTGTAAGTGAAGGATTATAAAGATGGCCTCTAGAGAGGCAGCCCATTTCTGTATTTTATGGAACAAAAAGCTTCAGAGTTTCATTGTTCCTTTTTTTAATCTTTCTGATTCCAATTTAGTCTGGATTGATCTGAGCAGACATGGCTATGCAAAATTTTCAATATTGTAAATCATGTTCATTCAACCTTCAGCAATCATGATCACTTAGGTTCCTCTTCATTGCAGAAACATAGTTTTATGAGAAGGAAGTCATTAATGACACAGATGCATAGAGTTGAAAGGTACCACTTAGGCCAGGGGTGTCAAATTCATGTTGTCATGGCGGTGTTACGTGATGTATTGGGACTTTTTTCCTCTTTGCTAAACCAGCGTGTGACACATCCGGTCAGGAGTTTGACAGCCCTGACTTAGGCCATCCAAACAACAATTTCTGTAAGGCTCAAGCCCAAAGTGAAATCCAATCCAATCCAGTCCTTTATTTGCTTAAACCCAAATGGACAGAATCTTGCTAAATTAAAGCTATACTCTTCTAACCTACTAGATAGATTCTGAGAGATTCTAGGGTGTGGTTACTCTGAATGTTTTCCTCTTTTCCCCATTCTGCTTTGGATTGCACCGTCTCTTAATCTGGGCCTCTCTATGATGAGATTTACTCCCTCCTCTCTGTGAAACATCTTTGTGGCCAAACTCCTCTCAACTGATTCTTCAGGTGCGCATTACATTATACCTTCCTAGTAAACAGCTGTCTAGTGTCTGCTTGAATATATCTACTAAGCTAGAAGAGGTTTTCTCTGGTTAACTGCTCCTATTCCTATAAAGCCTTTTATCCTAATATTCAACAGAATTCACCCTCCCATAACTTTAGAGAATAACTTTATTCTCCAAAGCACCTGAGGTTAGAACAAGAAGCAATGGGTGGAAACTAATCAAGGAGAGAAGCAACTTACAACTAAGGAGAAATTTCCTGACAGTTAGAATAATTAATCAGTGGAACAACTTGCCTCCAGAAGTTGTGAACGCTCCAACACTGGAAGTTTTTAAGAAGAGATTGGATAACCATTTGTCTGAAGTGGTGTAGGGTTTCCTGCCTAAGCAGGGGGTTGGACTAGAAGACCTCCAAGTTTTTTTCCCAACTCTGTTATTCTATTCTAGAGCATTAAGGCTGTACATAAATGTCAATTAATGTTCAGAAGGATTTGCTATTTTGCTGATTCCTAGTCCTTTATTTCTCAGAACATCAACAATGTCTTCTTTCCTCTTCTTTCGCTTCTAAGCCCAGTATGCTGCTGTTTGTTTCCTTAATGTATTTACAGTAGGCACATACTTGACATACTACTTTTGATTCTTCTCATTCCCATATCAAATTGGTGAGAATCCCATTCACTTGAATAACATCTCAACATAACATAGACAATTTGAATTCCATACAGCTGCAGGGCTAAAGAATGATATACTTTTTTTTGTCCCACCCCCCTCTCCTGTCTCATTGTATTTGTATTAGAATTTTGGTCCTCCAGTCGAACTGATTCACAAGCGGGGGGGGGGGTTTCTACTTACCTTTACTACTGGTTTGCAATGGGATCGCGCGCGCTCGGTTGCTTTGCTCGCGCATGCGCCTTGCTTCTGCGCTTGCGCAGATTGCTTCTAATGACGTCAGGGTCAGTGGGTGGAGCCTCCCGCCGGTTTTACTACCAGTTCTATAGAACTGGTCCGAACCAGGGGCAACCTACCATTATTGAAAGGATACCCAGGACTGAAAAAAACATACCCATTTTCGTAATCCATAATGTATGTATGGAGTTGCCTGTCATGAGGAATGATTTTGGGGGCACCAAATTACATGCCTTTAAAAGAAAAAGAGATAAATTTATAAAATTCTCAATAGATGTTAGTTGTGATTTTTCTCTACATTAATCTTCCAATGTCAGTGATAGTAGGCTTGTCAATAGGCTGGACAAACACATGAAGAAAGGGCATTTTGGTGCAGGAGAAAGTTAGAACGGCTGCATTCATTCTTGTTCACATTTTTTTTCCTTGGCCTCTTGAGGTACCTGGTTGGCAAAGTGTAGAAACAGGAAGTGAGGTCTTACGGAAATTTGTACAGTTTGAATATAGTTATTCTTATACCAGGTAGTGCCAATTTTTTTTAATGGTTAAGGAAATGGACAATGACCAAGGAAAGCCAGATTTAAGTCTGCCCTTAGCCATAGTAGCTAAATAGATGCTGTGTGAAACAGAAGCTTTAGGCTAGTCACTTTCTCTGGTCAATCTATCCTACGTACTTATTATAGGAAAATTGGAGGTGAGAGTGGTATGTATGATGCCTTCAGCTTTGGTAGAGAAACAGAGCACAGTTTAGGAAATAAACACATATTTTTGGCTACAAAGCCATCCTGCTTGATAAAACAGGTGAGACGTAATATAGCACAGGACCAACTGCTGGCAAGCCATCACCTTCATGTCCTGCCTGTGAGCTTCCTCCCTTGGACACCTCTGGCTCCCTGTGGTTCACATCCAGTAATGCAAGCTGTTGAAATCCAGGAACAGCAGAGAGCCAGCTCTGTGTGAAATGCACGTGCAGTTTTTGCTTCAATCAGTGCAAACTGTCATACTGCCCTATTTCCCGTCTTTTCAGTACATCAAAGTGCCCATCTCCAATTGCTCACAGCAACTGACCCTTTTAGCTTTCCATTTGTGATCCAGCTCAGAGTCAGATGTTTCTTCATGCAGTCCTGGGAGTGGGAAGCACACCATAATTCTAGCATCAGCATGTACTTTGACAATTTATGGTTTTTGGGATTGGAACGTCTTTGCTAAGGCCTACCAGTTTATTCCTAAACCAAGCTCCTGAGGTCAGTGTCTTTTGCCGTTTTGGCTAAGGAGAGCTGTCAAGTCTGATCCTGACAGTGTAAAGACCGCCCTGAGAAATCAATTCGCATCGTAATTCCTCCATACATACATACAGCAAGTCTGTTGATGAAGAAGCAGATAACTGCCTCTGACAAGGGTCTTCTAATCTCTGCCCTCAGATGACCTGCATTAAATAGGTTTTCCATTTATTCCACCGAGTGAGCAAAGAGGGGAGTTGGTTCAGCAGGCTTAGCTAAGCACCCATTGCCCTTAATTTCCCTGAACTGTCAACAGATGTAACCAGTCTAAGCAAATATGTCTCTGATAACACTTTTTGAGAAAGGGGGGGGGGGGGCGCAGCATGCAAGACCATATATAAAGACCAGAGGTGGGATTCACTTACCTTCCCTACCAGTTCGCAAATGTGAACGTGCGTGCTTGCTCGCTTAACTCGCACATGCCTCCTCTGCACATGTACATGGCCTTCTGTGCATGTGCAGTGCTTGCACAGTACATCTGGGCAGGTGGGCAGAGCCTCCCACAACCGCCACTACCAGTTTGCCGGAACCGGACAGAACCGGATGAATCCCACTTCTGATAAAGATCCATTCCTCAAGTTCTTTGATGTCTCCTTAGTTGGAAGTAGCTGGTTCAGTCAGGGGTTGGTTCTACTTACCTTTACTACCGGTTCACAATGGGGCCGTGCATGTTCTGATGATGTTGGGGTCGGTGGATGGAGCCTCCCTCCGGTTTTACTACTGGTTCTATAGAACTGGTCCAAACCCGGGGCAACCCACCACTGGTTCAGGTTATAATAACTTTCAGATCCAGCAAATCTTGTATGGGGAGCATGGAAGTTGACTAGTTTTACACAGCGCTAATTGTTCTATCACAGGGCTGTCAAACTTGCGGCCTGCGGGCCGGATGCGTCACACACTGGCCACGCCCACACCCAGTTTAGCGAAGGGGGGGAGTCACGATATGTCACATGATGCTGCTGTGATGATGTGAGTTTGACACCCCTGTTCTATCATAAAGGAATGGAGCATATAAAAAAACATTTGTTGAAGTTACTAAATTTGTCTGTTTTTCTAGCACTCGAGTGTCCCTCAGTATAGAGCCGTGATGGCGAACCTATGGTACGGGTGCCACAGGTGGCACGTGGAGCCATATTGGTGGGCACGCGAGTGTTGCCCTAGCTCAGCTCTAGCATGCATGCGCGCACCGGCCAACTGATTTTCAGGCCTTCCGGTCTCACCAGAAATTGGGAAACTGGCTGTTTCCGGCCTCCGGAATGCCTCCAAGGGGATGGGGAAGGCTGTTTTTGCCCTCCCCAGGCTCCTAGAAAGCTTCTAGAGCCTGGGGAGGGGGAAAAACGGGCCTACCATGCCCACCGTGCCATCGCGTGCCAAAAGCAGGGGGAAGTGTGGGGGGTCATGTGCACATGTGCGGGGGGCCCGGGGCGCATTGAATTATGAATGTGGGCACACGCACCCATGACCCCCCATGCTCTCTCCGCTTTTGGCATGCAACGGCAAAAAGGTTAGCCATCACTGGTATAGAGGCTCTCCAGGAAAGGAGAAGGCCTTTTTTGTTAGCAATTCTTATCTGATCACTTTAACTGGATATAGTCCTGATGATTGAATCTAGGATTTAGCTGTATGTGGAACATAAACCCTGCTCTCAGGGTAGGGGGTTTCTCCTAAAATATTTATTTTTATAAATGACTCAAGGTAACCAACATACCTAATACAGGTAGTCCCCAACTTACAACAGTTCTTTTAGTGACTGTTCAAAGTTACAACGGCATTGAAAAAAGTGACTTGTGACCATTTTTCACACTTATGACTGTTGCAGCATCCCCATGGTCATGAGATTTACATTCGTATGCTTGACAACTGACTTACATTTATTTTTTATTTATTTATTTTCCGTTCTATACAATTTAATCTGTAATGAAATACAATCCAATACCGTGTTTCCCCGAAAATAAGACCCTGTCTTATCGTTTTTTGAACCCTGAAATAAGGGCATGTGCTCAAAAGCCTGATTGGGCTTATTATCAGGGGATGTCTTATTTTGGAGGAAACAGGTTAGTAGTAATAGTAATAATAATATTGCTTATAATGTTATGCTTATATATATCTATATATACATTCAACTCTATTTTATTAATCATTTTTAATTATAAATTTACTAACTTCTCCTTCTGTTTTCTAACCATTTATAAAATAAGTCCCATGTTAAATAATACTCTGATTCCTCTGTGTCCTTAATTCTCATCGTTTACCTGTCCATTTCGGCACAGTCTAGTTTTTTCTTTATTACATTTTCATCTGTAGGTACGCTTTCACTTTTCCAATTTTGTGCATATATAATTCTCACTGCTGTTATTACATGTAATATTAAATATATGCTTCTTTTGTTGTATTTACCTGGTAATATACCTAGTAGGAGCAATTCTGGTTTTAAATCTATTTGTTGTGCTGTCATTTCTTCTAACCACCTTTTTATCTTTAACCAATATTTTTTTGCCATTGAACAAGGTCCACCACATGTGGTAATATGATCCTGCACTTTGGCGATATGTTTACATTTCCAGCACTTTGGCAATATGTTTTGGAACATCTTTGCCATTCTTGCTGGTGGCAAATGCCATCGGTAGAACATTTTATAAAGGTTTTCTTTGTATGCTGTTGACATTGTTAGTTTGTAATTTCTTTCCCAAAGTTTTTGCCATTTGTCTAATTCTGTACTGTATCCAAAGTTTTTGGCCTATACTATCATAGTATCTTTTACATTCTTCTTCCATTTTAAAGTTCAATAAATAATTATACATTTTCTTTATTAATTTATCATCTGTCCCTAGGAATAAGTCTACGGGTTCTGCAATGCTTTTTAAATGCAATGCTCTTTAAAAGATGCAAATTACTAAAAATAGCAGTTGTTCATCTTAGTTAATAATAGTAACAATCCATGCAATTAGAAAGATGTATCTGCTCAGTCTAAACATAGTCCAGCATTTCTAATTCGGACCAGCAGACATTCTTCTGAGATTTCAAGAACAGTTTTTCTGCATCTCCTTACAAGCTATTAGACAAAGACTGGGTCTGATGTTCTCTTCATAAAAATCCCACATTTTGCTTCTGAACTACCTTTAGCAAGAGGAAGTTGACAGCAAAGAAGTTTGGTCTAGTGCCGTGATGGCAAACCTATGGCATGTATGCCAGAAATGGCATCCAGAGCCATCTCTCTGGGCATGCGAGCCATCGCCTGTTGTTCTGGCATGCTGGCCAGCTGGTTTTCACGTGCACAGGAGTGCTGGAAACTGGAAGAGCAGTCACCCGGGGTGCATGCGCGTGCCTGATAGCTGCTCTTCCGGTTTCCGGCACATGCATGTGCACTGGCCACCTGGGCTTCCGGTTTCTGGTGCACATGCATGTGCGAAGACCATCTGGCCAGTGTGCATGTGCATGCTGGAAACCGGAAGATCATCTTCCCGATGCGCACATGCGTGTGCTGGGCAGCTGCTCTTCCAGTTTCTGGCACGCACGTGCACGCTCCCGTTTCAGTACTCGGTGCTGAAAAGGTTCACCAACACGGCCATAAAACAAACTGCTTAGATAAGAGTGTCACCATGGACACACTAATGACAGCCATTACCTGTCATATTCTATACAGATAGATATACACACATTCTGTGTATTTGAATATCTTCTCCAAGACCTTCATTGCTAGTAAAGAACTCTTTTTTTGATCTAATGTTATAATTTTTGTCCAGGTTCAACTCACTTTTTCTGATCAGGTCCTGCCTCTTGGGCAACACTGCCCTTTTGTGTTATTCAAAGGCTGCCCAAACAGTGTGCACATCTTACTATTAAACAATAAATCTTGGTTAAGCTGCTATTAAATCATTGTATGGCTTAATACGTCTCTGAACTCAATTGGAGGGTCCATAACTGTCTTGGGTGTCCTCTAAATACATGGACGTCAGGTACCAGAATTCCCCCACTAGTATAATAATTGGAAATGCTTCTGTAACACTTGGAATTAAGGGAGAAAAACCTTTTGTGGTCCGCCAGCAGCCTGTAGAGCTGGCAGCGGAGTCGGACAACGATGAGGCTGAGGAAGAACATGGGCCAGTCCTGGAGGCTGGGGAAGGCCTGGATGAGGGCTCTGCATCAGAGGCAGAGATGGGGCCAGGGCCATCGGGGAGTGATGCGCGGACTCCAGAGCCTCCAGAGGCTGACAGTAGAGAGGCAGAGGAACAGGAGGAGCCTGTTCCTAGTGCACATATGAGAAGAGCTGCCAGAAGGCAGGAGCAGCTAAAGCAGAGAGGATGACTCTGGAGTAGGGCCAAGAGATGATTGGCCCCTCCCATAAGGCTTAAAA
This sequence comes from Ptyas mucosa, assembly GCA_012654045.1. NCBI lineage: Eukaryota > Metazoa > Chordata > Lepidosauria > Squamata > Colubridae > Ptyas > Ptyas mucosa. Next base: position 82,442,176 of record WNWU01000001.1, read on the forward strand.
GACCAGCAACAGCTATTGGCCTCTTTGCCGGAAAACAACTGTTGAGAGATTTGCTTCGTGTTTGGATGTATTTCTTTCTTGTCAGCATCTTCTGTTCCTGAACTGTTGCCAAGAAAAGCCTTTGGCACTTTGCCTAATTATCCCAAGGTCAGAGACAAAGTGAAGGTGTTTTGAGAACTTTGCTTTCATTTAATTTGGAATAAGCTGAAAATGAGTTAATTCTCAGCTGTTTTAATAAAATCTTGTTTGTTTTTGGAACTGTTTGGCATTTAATATTAACTATGTGGGCCTGGGTCACAACAAAACCAGGGTTCTGATGGATCTAGAGCAGGGGTCAGCAACCTGCAGCTCTGGAGCCGCATGTGGCTCTTTCATCCCCCTGCTGCGGCTCCCTGTCACCAATCAGCTCCACAATTGATAGGGCTTTCAGTTAGGATAGGTAGAGGAAAAAGGACACCGCACTAGGAGGAGACACTATGGTGGGGAGAACCGGACTTCCGGTTGGCTCCAGAATTGAACGGGGGGCTTCCGGTTAGCGCCTTGGTGGCTCTTTGAGTGTTTAAGGTTGCCAACCCCTGATCTAGAGTTATACAGAAGATGTTGTTGAGGAACTTAAGTGAGACTCTTCAGAAATAGGGGTATCCTGATAGGTTTTGTTACTTTATAGCTTGCTGAAGATTTCTCAAAGTAATGTAGTATTTTTAGGAATCTTTTTCTTAGTTCAAGAAAGGATTTTTTAGAACATAGGTTACTTTGGGTTTCAACAGCTCTCTAAAATTCCTCCCAAGGCTGACCTGGTAACAACTCCCATTTTTACTATCCTTTTAATTTTTAGCTCACTCTCTATTAATACTTGAGAATATTGGGGAATTTACTTAACAATATTTAAACATTTATTTTTCAGTCATTGCACTGTCTATATTTGACTTCCTATATTAGTAGATACTAAAAAGCTAAAAAGACCTGGTTAGTTGAGAGAGCACCAATTTGGAATTTTTAAAAAAAAGAACTAGAAGAAAACAACAGCCAACCATTTCTAATGGTTGCTAAGAGAACGTTTCTTTGTAGTTGTTAGATGTTAAGCTCAATTTGAAGAAACATTACCTTAAAATTTGTTGGAACACATGAAAATAATTTATTATTTTGGTGGTGGTGTTTTTTTTTTATAGCTATTGGATTTGCTATCGGAAAACCCTGGCAAACTAAAGTACATCTTTCTTTAGATAAATGGTATTTAAAAGTGGCTTTTGAGTACTCTATTTCTTACTCAATTCAAGAGTGTGAGATAACATTTTTGTTAAGTGCATAGAGCCAAATTTGGGGAGGCTTGGGAGATATGAATCTGGCAGGTGTCTCCTATTCTGTTTCATTATGGTTCCCAAGTTGGCTTTGTCTAATGTTACACTTCTTATGTCTGCCTTCCAGTGAAGATGGGACACTTTCCAAAAGCGTATTGCCCAAATTAATTCACAATGTTGCACACAAAGAAGTCTACATAGAGAGATAGTCTGAAATCATGGTTTTGATGCTGGACTACATCCAGTGGTGGGATTAAAACAATTTAATAACTGGTTCTCTGCACTAATGACCGGTTGGGTGGGCGTGGCCATGGTGGGTATGGCCAGGGGGTGTGACAGGCAGCACTCGGCCTCCTGCACTTGTTAAACTAGTAACCGTTGTTACTGGATTCCCTATTAACTTTGCTTGTCAGAAGGTTGCAAAAAGTGACCCCAAGACTCTGCAACCATTATACATATGAGTCAATTGCCAAGCATCTGAATTTTGATCACATGAGCATGGGGATATTATCAATGGTTTAAGTGTGGAAAAACAATCATAAGTGAAATTTTTCCAGTGATGTGGTAACTTCAAACGGTCCCTAAATGAACTGTTGTAAGTCGAGGACTACCTATAAAATACATTGCATTGAGCAACCAGAAGCTGAAATATATCGTAATTCTATTGTCTTCCATGATAACTCCCTGAATTCAGGAGGAAAAAAAAATTGATACAAATGTGAAAAAGAAAATAATCCTGAGTGGAACCAAAACCTATCTCTGCAAGAGGACATTGCTAGAAAGGATGTCACTGATGATTGACACTCATTTTGATTATCTTATCTTTGCAGTCTACTGATGCAGTAGCTGATACTGTTGAAGCTGGTGAGGGAAACAGATAGCGTGCCACAGTCATCAGCTGACTGCAATTCAGGCAAATTCTCACATCTGTCATTTATATTCTAATGATGCAACACTCTCCTTGAAGCTGCAGGAAGAAAATTGGGACAATTAAAATGTGTGTATTTGCAGAATGAACTTGGGCTCTACTCAAAGAGCTCCTTGAAACTCCTTCTGCAAGGCACTTGCAGAATTTGCAATAGTGGCGAATATCTGTAGCTCAAGTGTAGGATGAGGATGAAGGTTCATTATCTGAGCTTATGGGTTGGTTTCCAAATGCTTCATTACCTGGCCAGGTAGCATCTTCAGTGGAGTTTAGGGAATGTCAATGTTAGATTAACATTGTTCTAACACTGACATCCCCTAAACTCCACTGAAGATGTTACCTAGCCTGGTAATGAAATGTTTGCAAACCAACCCACAAGCTCGGAGAACGAACCTTTTCCCTCAGCTGCAGAATGTTGATGATCCTTCATGGCAACAGCCATCCATTTATTTGGCCACCTGTTGTCTAAGCTTAGTTAGCTTTAAACGTTTCCCCCTTCACATAATTTTGTGTGTCCCTAGCTACTTTGGATCGTATAGAATAGAATAGAATAGAATAGAATAGAATAGAATAGAATAGAATAGAATAGAATAGAATAGAATAGAATAGAATAGAATAGAATAGAATTTTTTATTGGCCAAGTGTGATTGGACACACAAGGAATTTGTCTTGGTGCATTGCTCTCAGTGAACATAAAAAGAAAAGATATATTTGTCAAGAATCATAAGGTACAACACTTAATAGGGTTGGTAGGGTTCTGGATGTTACTCTAATCCAGAAAAAATCATTATTTTAGGAACCAAGTTAGATATATTGTGGCAATTCTGAACTCACCTTTGTAAAATTAGACTTTTAAAACGTAATCATGGAGTGGAAAAGAGATTATTTGCTCTCCTGGTTGGTCTGCTTTTCCTTCTTGTGCTTTTTAGTACAATGCAACAATGTTTTGGTCATTTACCTCCAAGCAATGTTGTTAGTTATGTTAGAAAACTGCAAAATCATGAGATGTCTTCAGTTAAGAAAAATTCTGTTGACCGTGCCTTGAACTTTCTACTGAAAAGAAGGAGCCAGTTCTTTGCCAAGTGACAGCGGATGATCCAATTGTGCAAGAAGGGATGCGGTGGCTCAGTGGCTAAGACGCTGAGCTTGTCGATTGAAAGGTCGGCAGTTCAGCGGTTCGAATTCCTAGTTCCGCGTAACGGGGTGAGCTCCCGTTACTTTTCCCAGCTTCTGCCAGCCTAGCAGTTTGAAAGCACATAAAAAATGCAAGTAGAAAAATAGGGACCACCTTTGGTGGGAAGGTAACAGCGTTCCGTGTCCCTTTGGTATTTAGTCATGCCGGCCACATCACCAAGGAGACGTCTTCGGACAGCACTGGCTCTTCAGCTTTGAAACAGAGATGAGCACCGCCCCCTAGAATTGGGAACGACTAACACATATGTACGAGGGGAACCTTTACCTTTAGCGGATGATCCAATTATGCAAGAAGACTTCAGTAGAGCCTGTTTAAATGGGCCTAGAATCCTGTTTTTCACAGTGAACAACTTGATCCTTATAAACATCTCTCCCATCCTTCCAAGGACACTTTCACTCTGGTGAAAAGACTTTGGAGATCTGTTTCAACACCAAATGTGGATGCAACATTTATTTTTTCTTTTTCTCTCTCTTCCTTTCCTCTCTTCCTTTTCTTCTCTCCAGCTTGATGTTTTCTCTAGTTCAGAAAATATATTCTGGTGCAATAGTGGGAAACATATTCTCTTCACTGACTCATTAGTTCAAGGCAGAGTTTAAAGTATGGATATGTAGAATACATGGGGGAAGATTAATTTTTCTCTCCCCAGTGGTGATTTCATCCAGATTCTTTCCTGCCTCTTCTCTTCCTGTGCAGCAAGTCCATTTTTAAAGGGGATGGTTTAATTTGGATTCTTGCACTGAGCAGGGGGCTGCACTTAATGGCTTAAAAGGTTCTTTCCGATTTTACAATTCTAAAGTACTTTTCAATATGGAGTACTTTTCAAGTACACGGATTTAAACTTAGTGAATGTGATTGCCTCCACATAATTATGGAGCAGTGCATTTTCACCATGTTTTTATTCTTCACCCCCCTCACCCCCATTTTTCTAAATTAGGAATGATGTGGGCAGAATACTAGCTTTTGCATGTTTTGCCAAGAACCCCATTCAGCAGTGCACTTTGAGATCTTTTAACATATAACAAATGTACATCCTATACCAGAGGTTCCCAATCGTTTTCGGTTCGCGGCTCCCATAGCAATCCGACTTGCAACTGCGCGGCTCCCATAGCAATCCGACTTGCAACTGCGCATGCGCATTAGACGTTAGACCCAGCGGGCGGAATATTTCGCGGCGCCCTTATGACGATAGCGCGGCTCCCCAGGGAGCCGCGGCGCACAGTTTGGGAACCACTGTCCTATACCATTCTTGTATAAGAATATAACAAGTAGGTACATACAAATCTAGTAGAGAAGGCCATGGAGATGCATTCTTTGGGCAGGTAACCAGTTATTTGCTAATCAGTAAATGTAATGTTGTCAAACTGATTTAAGTTATATTTTGAATCTTCATGGTACAGGAGATAATGTATAAAGCAAAGGCAGGTGTTCAATTAATATTGCATCAGTTTCAGAACCCAGTGCAACATGAGAACATATGCAAAGCCTTCCTTTGGTATTTATTTTTTATTGTTTTGAAAATATATGCTACTAGCTGATAACCCAGCATTGCCCAGGTATTTATTTATCCCAATCTTGCCTTTGAGGTGATTATCTGCATTAACAGGGACCTCCCCCGACAACTTGCCCTCTTTCCTTGAAGCTGAGGGCCTAGGGTGTTTTTTTTAAAAGAACCAATCCCCCTTACCAGTGGGAGCCCCCTTGTGGAGTACTGTGAAGCTTTTACCATGGTAACTCCACTGCGCTATACAGTAGAAGCCATTTTAAGGCACAACAGGCTGTATCTTAACAGAACTTGAATCCAAAATGCACACTATCGCTGTCAAAAGTACTGTGATTTGATACTATAGATATAATTCATTCCTTCCATTTCAGCAGCTCCAACTCATTCCAGAGTTATACTGGAACACACACATACACACACACATATACTCCGAGGGGTGTTAGGGGTGCCTTCCCCCCACAGTATTTTTTTCCAGAGAGTTAGTCATCTGTGTACCATGTTAGGTTGAAATTGCTCGAGGCGTTCCAGAGTTATGCTGGGACATACATACACACACACACAGAGAGAGAGAGAGAGAGAAAGAGAGAGAGAGAGAGAGAGAGAGAGAGAGAGAGAGAGAGAGAGAGATTTTTATATATATAGTTTCAAGAAGATAAGGTTGTCAATATTCCTCTCCCTGTTGGCTGGGCTACGTCTTCTCCACTTCCTACAGGATGATACAGTTTAAAGCATTTCTTGTATTGATTCCTGATTGTACACTTGGATATGGTCCCATAAATTTTAAGAAAGCTATTAATAAAATGTGATATCTTTTTTTCCCCTACTTCAAGTTGGCATCTAACTGCTATCTGATTTCCTTAACCCCAATTCTGCTCCTCCATTCATAGGGTTCCTAGTTATGTTTACTAACATGTTTGGACAGAATAAGTTAAGAAATCTAATAACTTCAATTTGATCCACCTTCTTCAGTTTTGGGGATGTGGCATCTTGATTAGGAGGTGGAGAAATTGTTTTTCCAATTCTCGTCTTCCAGATGTACATTTAAAAGTGGTCAGTTTTGGTTATTTGTATTATGTATTATGTGACACCATAAATTAAGGGACTTTGTTAAATATGTTATGCTAAAAAAAATAAAGACCCACCAAGACAAACATTGAGCTTTCACAAGCTTCATTTCATCTCATTAATTAGGTGTATCCTATATGGGCTGTAAACATCCAGATGGCCACTAGGTGTCAGTAAATAATCATACAACATTCTTCATACTTTGCTGTTATTTGACAACCATCTGGATTTTTACAACCCAATTGCCAAGGGACCCCCTAAGTTATATATAATAACATATGGCCAGGCTACCTTTTAAAGACTTTTTTTGAGCTTTCACAATAAACTGTAATTCTAAATAAAGATATGTCTGACATTGATGTTTCCCCAATCTTTGGAGGAGACAGTTGAGTGACAGGAAGAAACACATTTGTTGATGCTTCAAAATTATTTATTGGACTATGAACTTGATAAAAAGCTTCTCCAGATATTTTCATCCAGAAAAGTCACTCAGTATCTTATTCCATGTGTTTTTCTTTCTTTGGGAAGTAGTGGTCCTTATTTAGTTACTTTTTTAAAAAATGCACATATGTGACGTAGATTGGTATGAATAGTGATAGCAACAGCACTTAGACTTATATAGTGCTCCACTGTGCTTTACAACACTCTCTGAGCCATTGACAATAACAGCATATTGCCCCCAACAATCTGGGTCCTTGTTTTACCAACTTCGGAAGGATGGAAGGCTGAGTCAACATTGAGCCGGTTAGGATTGAACTTTGGGCAGAGTTTGCCTGCAATGCTACATTCTAACCACTGTACCGCCATGGCTCCATGAATGATAGGGAGTCGTTGGGAGACCTAAAGACACTCATTAAACTAAGTTCTAAGCTTGAACTACTACTACATGTGTTTTTGGACCTCCAGAACATTGAGAGAACATCAGTTATTGGGGTGTAGGTAAAGTCTACTTTAACTGAATTGTAATGCTGGGGACATTTACAAGAGGAAAGAAAGAGGAGTAAGAGAGAGGGAGGGAGGAAGGAAAGGAGGAAGGGAGGGAGCTAGGGAGGGAGAGAGGGAGAGAGAAAGAGGGAGGGAGGGGGAGAGAGAAAGGGAGGAAGGGAGAGGGAGGGAGGGGAGGGAGAGAGGGAGGAAGAGAGGGAGGGGAGAGAGAAAGAGGGAGGAAGGGAGGGAGGGAGAGAGAGGGAGAGGGAGAGAGAGAGAGGGAGAGAGAGAGAACTAATTTATTTTTCCACCAACTTGTTACAGACGTTCTTTGCACCAGTAATATCTTTTCCATTTCGCTCCCAGAGATGTTCTGTGAAGAGATAAAAGGAGTATTCTGGTATTTACCTCTTTTAACTAGTATTAATATGTATAAATGCAGCAGAAAGTCTGCTGACCCTTCTTATTTCCCAGGATTAGATTCACAACTAGAGAAGAGAGCGGTATGTGCTTTGGTTATGATTTGGAAGAGGTGCTTTAGTATCTTCAGGACTGTGAATGCAGCACCCTTCTAAACCAGCTGCATATTTGGTTCAGGTTTCTGTATTAGGCTGAAAAAAGACAGGGTTGCTTTGATGAGTTAGTGAGTCACTTAGAGAGGCGTGTACCAAATTCAGATTCAAATGTAGACCATATTTCCCAGGTGAAAATTCATAGTTTCTTATTTATTCCTCCATTATAGGTAGGAAGACTGAGGTTTTCTTTAAGGCCAGTGGAACAATATTTGTGGAACGGTATGCTAAAAATAGTAGAAAACTCCACCATTCAAATAGTGTCTCTTTTGGGAGGCCATTCGGCTTTCAAAAGCATTACCATTATGTGACTGACTTACTGCAAACCTTGAGTCACGATGCTGGCAAAGATGGATTTATTAACTTCACCCTGCAAGTCAGCTTCTCATAAGTCATTCAAGTCTCCGATACTCAAAATCAAAGATCTTAAAGCAGTTAAGAACATCTGCTTTAATTAAGGCCTCAAGGAGGGTTGGCCTCTTTCTTTGATGGATGGTGGAAAGTGAGGCTTGTGTACAAGAAGATATTGTTTTTTTTAACCACTCATTTTGGGCTTGTTCAGATAGCTTCTTTATACTGAAAAGAATAAAGCGAAACCTAGCAGAACCAAGAAATCAATGGTCCTGTTTGAAGATGAGCTACTGTAGATAAGAGGGAGCTACCATTTTGTAGTTGCACTGGATATTTATTTAATATTTCATTTTACCACAAGATGTACAGTGATGATGTAGCGACATGGGGAAGGGAGGAGCTGACAAGCTTTTTTTCTTTTAATATTAAAGGTTTTGGGGGAATCATTTAAAATGAATGAATGAAGGTTATCAGAGTCATAGCTAAGTACTGTCCATATGCTAAATCCAGAGCAGGGGCCAATTGTGGCTAAGAGATCTTTGCATAGGTGTATCTTGTGTGATCATTGTGCCTTGTTTTCAACTGGGAGGCCCCTCAGATGGTCACTCACCCTAGGCACCTCATTATTGGACTGTTTCAATGTGCTGTCCATGGGGCAGTCCCTGAAGACCATCCAGAAGCTACTGATGGTTCAAAAGGCAGCAGCCGAACCAATAATGTGCACTTCTTGTTATGTTCATGAGTCATCACTGTTATATGAGCTTCACCAATTTCCAGTTGACTTGTGGGTAAAATTCAAGGTGCTGTTTGTTTACAGTAGAAATACTTTACAGTACTTTTGTGATGACCCGGGGCAAGGCACGGAGGCAACATAGCCAGCTGATAGTTCGAACTCCCCTTTATTGTCCCAACTTTCCTTCAAACACTCCCAAGTTTATGGCAAGTCCTGGAGCAAAGTGCTCACACACACCACCAGCAGTCTCTGGCTGTGAGTAGTCCAGCAAAATGTCATTAGCACGATGGCTTCAAGGCAAGAAGTCCAGCGAGGCAAAGGGAACAAGGCAGCAACAAGGCAAGAAGTCCAGCAAACTCCAGATGTCAACAGTGGCACATGAAACTCCACAAATTCAGCACTTGTTCCTGACTAGCGCCCCTCCCCATGGCATCTTCTTAAGTCTCAGTCCCCAGGTGTGCTTTGTGAAGAGGGGCCAGATACTCTCCTCCCGAGGTGTCAGGTCAGCCTGTGCTGCTCCCGCCTCCTCTCCACTCTCCGTGCTTGGGAATCAGGAGGGGGTCATCCTTGCTCGTCACCTGTGCTCCATCGCTCCTCCTGTCCTCTGCCTGTCCTCTCTTCCCCCCTCTCTCTGTTGTCCTGCCGCTGGCAAGCCATCCCAAGCCCGAGGGACCCAGGGCTGTCTTTTCCTGCTCTCTCTGCGTTCCTCTGGAGCCAACGAAGCCGCATCCTTGACCTCCATTGGCCCCAGCTCCAGCTAGTCCTCCTCCGTGGACTCGGGCTCCGATGGGGCCTGACAACTTTATAGCCTAAAGCTTGATTACTTGAGGATACACCCATTTCCAATAGTTTCTGCCAATCTACCATGATCACATCAGTTACATAGTTTCTTCTTGTGGAAAGCGTGTCTTCTCTGTTACTGCTCCTGCCCCTCTGGGATAGCATCACCCCAAAAATATGTAGGTTGCCTACTCGTCTGAGTTTCAGAAGGTCTTTAAGACCCAGGACTCAGATTAAGGTACTGCTGGGACCTCTGTTGAGTTTTTTTCTTTTCTTTTTTTTGTTGGGTAAGTTGTTTTGGTTGTGTTTTTAACTTAATATATTGGAAATATTGTAAGCTGCCCAAAGGTGTTTTGGATTTTGGGGTGGTTTTAACAAATCTAACGAATAAATTTTAAAAAATTGTGCACAGTTGGAAAGAATAAATACCAAAATGCATCCACAATTTCACACGTACTATTTTTCGGTAATCTTCCTCCCAATAATGTAAGAATAGCCAGAAATAAACATGTTGAGAAGAAAATAAGAACTGTGGGTTTACACATTCTTCACTAAAATAAAGATGTGTTGTGCCTAAACCTTCTGATAAACAGGCCTGGCTCAACAGTAGTAACTTTGAGAAGGATCCTGGAGTCCTAGTGGACAATCACTTAAATATGAGCCAGCAGTGTGCTGTAGCTGCCAAAAAAGCCAACACAGTTCTAGGCTGCATGAACAGAGGGATATCAAGATCAGAGTGTGATCTGTGTTAATACCACTTTATAATGTCTTGGTAAGGCCACACTTGGAATATCGCATTCAGTTTTGGTCACCACGATGTAAACAATGATGTTGAGACTCTAGAAAGAGTGCAGAGAATAACAACAAAGAGGATTAGGGGACTGGAGGCTAAAACATATGGAGAACGGTTGCAGGAACTGGGTATGTCTAGTTTAATGAAAAGAAGGACTAGGGGAGACATAAAAGCAGTGTTCCAATATCTCAGGGGTTGCCACAAAGAAGAGGGAGTCAAGCTATTCTCTGAAACACCTGAAGGCAGGACAAGAAGCAATGGGTGGAAACTAATCAAGGAGAGAAACAATCTAGAACTAAGGAGAAATTTCCTGACAGTTAGAACAATTAATCAGTGGAACAACTTGTCTCCAGAAGTTATGAATTCTCCAACACTGGAAGTTTTTAAGAAGAGATTGAACAACCATTTGTCTGAAGTGGTGTAGGGTTTCTGCCTGAGCAGGGGGTTGGATTAGAAGACCTCCAAGGTCCCTTCCAACTCTGTTATTCTATTCCAGTGATGGCTAACCTTTTTGCCGTCGTGTGTCAAAAGCAGGGGGAGCGGGGGGGGGTCTCGGCTGCGTGTGCCCACATCCATAATTCAATGCGCCCCACCCTCCTGCGCATGCGCACGTGACCCCCCCCCCACACTTCCCCCTGCTTTTGGCATGCGATGGCACGGTGGGCCCGTTAGGCCTGTTTTCCCCCCTCCCCAGGCTCCAGAGGCTTTCTGGGAGCCTGGGGAGGGCAAAAACTGCCTTCTCCATTCCACCTGGAGGCCTTCTGGAGGCCATCAGTAGCAGAAGGCGATATCGTAAGTACCCAGGTCCTAAGCCATAGAGTGCTCTAAAGATGGTAACCAACACCTTGAATCGCACCCAGAAGACCACCAGAAGCCAGTGCAGCTCACGAGGAGAGATACAACCGAGAACACGGGTGTCAAACTCATGGCCCACAGGTCAGATGCGTCACGCACTGGCCACGCCCACACCCAGTTTAGCGAAAGGGGGAAAAAGTCGGGATACGTCACATGACGACACCCTGACGCTGCGAGTTTAAAAACCATGACCCAGAACTAAGGAGAAGTTTCCTGACACTGAGAAACGAGCAGAATGGCTTGCCTTCAGAAGTCATGGGTGCTCCATCACTGGAGGTTTTTAAGAAGAGATTGGACAGCCATTTGTCTGAAATGATATAGCGCCATGATAGCGAATCTATGGCACATGAGCCAGAAGTGACATGCAGACCCATCTGTCCAGGCACTAGCTATTGGCCATTGTTATTCTGGGTCCCAGTGTGCATGTGCACACCGACCACTTGGTCTTTGTGCACGCATGCATGCCAGAAACTGGAAGCTCAGTTTCCTGGCATTGTCTTCCGGTTTCTGGCATTCCCGCACATGCACTCCAGGAAGGTGCTCTTCTGGTTTTCAGTGCTCCTGTGTGCACGCTCCCATTTTGGCACTCGGTGCCAAAAAGGTTCGCTAACTCTGGTATAGGGTCTCCTGCTTGAGCAGGGGGTTGAACTAGAAGACCTCCAAGCAGGGGTGAAATCCAGCAGGTTCTGACAGGTTCTGGAGAACTGGTAGTGGAAATTTTGAGTAGTTCGGAGAACCGGCAAATGCCACCTCTGGCTGGCCCCAGAATGGGGTGGGAATGGAGATTTTGCAATATCCTTCCCCCAGGAGTGGGGAGGGAATGGGAATTTTGAAGTATCCTTCCCCTGGAGTGGGGTGGGAATGGAGATTTTGCAATATCCTTCCCCTGCCATGCCCACCAAGCCATGCCCACCAAGCCACAGCCACAGAACCGGTAGTAAAAAAATGTGGATTTCATCACTGCCTCCAAGGTCCCTTCCAGCTCTGTTATTATTATCCGTCTTTAACTGACTGGGTTAATGGCACTGTAGAAACCAAGCTGAGAAGATGCTAAGGACCAGTTCTGCAGCACCATGGACATAATTATTCACAACTTTGCAAGACTATTCCAGGAGCTACACTCACTATTCCTGATTCCCTTTTAACTAGGCTGTTTGGCAATGCTTGGCTCTGTCACAAGTTGACCAAAAAAAAAAAAAAAAAGGAGTGAATTATCCTTTGAAGACACAGACGCCCTATATCTCTGAGGTTAGGGATGTCACATGTTCAGTTTGAGATGTCACATTTCTGCATCTGCTTTCCTTTTATCCCTTGTGTCTTTTGATTATATTTAATCTTTTGACCGCTTTGGTTGTATTGCCACACTCTCTCCCTTTAAACTTTCTAGAAAGGCTCTATGGCTGAGGTTTGTGATTTCTTTTATTTATCTGGTGGTCCGGAGACTGACAATACAGCATGCAAAAGTTCTGTGGGGTGGGAGTATGGAAGAAAGGAAGGAAAGGAGACAGACGTTCTTCGTGTAGCAGCAAAAAACCAAGATTAGCTGCACAGAAATGCTCCCTTCCGATATTAGCGTTGCAATAGTATCCCCTCAGCAAAATCCAAAATAATGTGCTGAAATTGGATAGTTTCTGGTCACTGAATTGCCTATGAAGCCTATATCCAACATATGGAACGGAGACCCATGGAGCAATACACATTTGATTTCCAATCCCATCTGATTCCCCCCCCTAAATTAATTAGTATTATTTTTAAAGGTTGCTATGCTTGACTAGGTCACTTAATCATCCATAAGAAATCGTGAATGGCTGCAGGCCAGTAGTTTGCTTGGAAGTATGCCCATCTGGCCAGAAAAACAAAAGAGAAACGATTTCCTGGGTAATAAGGGACATCCTGTGGACAAGTGGAGATGTCAAAAGTAGCCATCTCACCATTTTGCGCCTTTCATTAGATGAATGATTTGTGATTAGCTATCTCCCTCAGGACAGCCAGTGTGGGGAAAGTATCCATGCTGAAGTATCCATAACATGCTCTTAATTTTCTAAATGTGCTTAGCAATCCTAAACCTCTGAACCCTAATCTTTCTTTATGCAAGAACAGATGCTTTTAGATCTAGCTGCAATTAAAATACTGCGGCCGAAACTTCCACCAGCATCGTTCTGATATGAAGGAAGATCAAGCAAAGATGTACATGGGAATAGGGAATGCTTGGCAGAGCAGTTCTGAACGCTACAAAAAAGAAGAAGAAAACCTTTACAGCATTAAAAGGGATTTGTCTACTTTTTATTGCTGGTGCAAACCACTCCCTAGTGTTTTGATAGAACCTGCTGATGGAGTTCTATGTTTTAGGTTTTCCTATGTTGGTGATGAAGCTTCCTTTAAATGGAAATCTTTAATTTCCATTTAATATTTAGTTAGTTCTTTCTGCTTGAAAGCAAATTCTGCTCCAGTTGAGAGCCTTCAGAATTGAAGAAAATTAATCCTTGTCCCTCTGCTATTAACTAGGGAACCAAAAACCATCGGAGGCTCTTCTGAAGAGAATTTGCAAAATCTATTGTTTAACCAAATAATACATACGGTATATACTCGAGTATAAGCCAACACGAATATAAGCCGAGGAACCTAATTTTACCACAAAAAACTGGGAAAACTTTTTGACTCGAATATAAGCCTAGGGTGGGAAATGCAACAGCTACTGGTAAATTTCAAAATAAAAATAGATACCAATAAAATTACATTAATTGAGGCATAAGTAGGTTAAATGTTTTTGAATATTTATTTCAAAGAAAAACAGTAAACTAGCTCTGTAAGTGCATAGTGTAAACTACACTATAACTAAATTACACAAGAGAATGTAGTATATATATCAAAAACAATTCAAAAACAATTTAATCTGATACATTGGGTTAAGTGATGTAGGGCTTGATCTAATTTTAGGCAAGTTCAAGCCTCTGTTAAGAGATACCTGCATTCTCTCTCTCTCTCTCCCTTTCTTTTTTTCCCCTCTTTCTTTCTTTGTCTCTTTCTTTCTTCTCTTTCTTTTTGGCCTTAGCAGCCCGTGGAAGCCAAAACGGGACACTCCCCATTTTGGCCTTAGCAAGCCTCCCTGCAGCCCCTGGAAGCCAAAACGGGTTGCAGGAAAAAAGGTATTTTTTTCTTCACTTGAATATAAGCATTAAAAATGTGCTGAAAAACTAGGCTTATACTCGAGTATATACAGTAATTCTCCCTGACCCATCAGAGTGGAAAGGCAGGAGGTGTTACTGGTTCCCTTTTCTAAGAAGATCCATCTAGTAAGACCTAGAAGAAAATCCTTCTCCATGGTAGCTCCTTCCATGTGGAACGTCATTTCTGTGAAAATAAGATTGGGCCTTCACATTGACAGTCCTTTGAAAGACCCCGGAGATGTGGTTTTGCCAGTGGGCCTGGGGACCCCAGGGTGATGTGGAGCCCAGGGCTGGGTTTCACTTATCTTTGCTACTGGTTTGCTTGACAGATCGTGTTTGATGACGTCCAGGCGGGTGGATGGAGCCTCCCACCACTGCTGCTACTGGTTTGCCCGAATCGGGACGAATCGGTAGCAACCCATCATTGGTGGAGCCCATCAAATGGTTGGTTTGATTGTTGTCACCAGGGGCTCCTAGGCTTTTGTATAGGGTTTTACTTTTATAAACAACCTGGAGTCACCATGAGTGAGTTGGGCAGCTGTATAAATTTTGTTAATAAATAAAATTAAAAAATAATTGCAAGTATTCAATTAACACTTATCACATGTGTGTGTGTGCGTTTGTGCATGCGTGTGCATATGTTTGCACATGCATGTCCTCTCTCTGTGTATGTGCATACATATGTATTGTTGCATTCTACAGTACTGTAGTCTCTGAAAGCCTTGAGTGTGATCTTGAGTATGGCCTCTATAGCCACTCCAGAGTTTGCAACCAAATGATAATTTTTACTATGAGAGTAGATGACAATAATTAAATTCATTGGGAGTAGTCAGATTAGCTATTATTAGTTTAGGGTAAGAGTAGTTACATTTGCATTAAATGTAAATCAGATTTTGTTCTAGCTCCATCTACTCTTCTTTTTAATCCCTTTCTGTGTTTTGGACTATTATCCATTATACGTCCTTCAAGGCTAGCTATATAGCCCTTGGTCTTTCTAAGTGATCTTTAAATGATCTTTAAAGCAGCCTCAGTTGTCAGCTGCTTTAAAGATCATCAAATGACAGATGTGAATATTTTGAATGAATGTCTGTCTATCTGCATAACTAATTATGAGGGTAACCAGCCTAACTCTATGGAAAAATTGGGTAATTTTTGTGTAAACAAGAAGAATCAGTTCTCAGATTCTCATATAAATTCATATGCCCCTGTCCCATCCCCAACATTGGATGTATGAAAGTAAAAAGTGCAAGGAAGATTATAAAACTCTACACAATGTGACAACCAGCACTGAGAGTAAAAGACCTGTTCTTGTCGTTCTCCTAATATCTGCAAAGGAACCACTGCCCAACATTGAATGTGTTAGTGGTTTTATGCTCTCTCAACTCCCCCTCTCTCCCTCCCTCCCTCCCTCCCTCCCTCCCTCTCTCCTAGTCTATTGATTGGATGGACAAATCATGCTATTTTTGGTTTGCATCTCTTTCTTACGCCATTTGGCTCAAATATCGAAAGTTGAGAATGTTATTTATAATTTTGGCAAAATGTCCATTTAAATATATATTTATTGATTTCTCTCAAAATATGAATTTTTATGTAAGCTTTCGTTTCAAAATATACATTTAATACTGCATTTTGCTCTTTTTTCCCCCCCAGCCATTAATTGCTTGGAACATTCCAAGCTTAAAAGCTAAGGGATTACTGAATTCCTATCTGATTATTCCCTCAGGAGATGCAAAGCTGCTCAGCCCATATTGAACTGAATTCTAAACAATCACATTGGTCCCAGGTTTCAGCTTTTTGATGGTGTTCATCCCCTTGGGGAAGTGGCTTAGTTAGGTATTTATGAGTTAAAATACATAGATCAGTCTGTAGCCAGTATTTACTAGGAACTACACATACCCAACTGTCGGTTACACATCCTTTTGTGAAAATCATTTAAAATTAAAATACAGCTTAATTTGATTTTGTGTGAAGTGATTCCTAACGTACAAATCCTTTCCCCCAAAATGCACTTTTTTGTACAACTTTCTTAAATTTGTCTCACAAGGTGGCAGCATATAGCTGCCCTTGACTTAGTTGCTAAGCAGAATCAGACCTACTTAGTTCTTGACGGAAGACAGGCCTGGGACTGACCTGTGAATCTCAGAGTTATAGGATAAACTGGGAAAATAATAATAATAATAATAAAAAAACAGTGCCATAAAAAATGTCAACACAATCCACATTTTTTTTAGTAGAGGCAGGAAAACTGATTGGATGCAGTCACCAGAAAATATGCTTGGCTTGAGTGCTTATTTTGTTTGTTGCTAAATATACACATTTGTATACATAGCTTCTCGCAAAGCACAGATTTTCTTTGTTGCTAAATATATATGCCAGTATATGCAGCTTCTCTCAAATTACAGATTTTGAATACAAGTTTTGAGTTTATTTATATTGAGTATACTACTTATACACAGTATACTATTAAACTGCTAGTTTCTGGCATGATGGATTCCATTTTGGTAGCACTACTTCGAGAAGAAATCTACGTGAGTTTTCCTGGAATTCCTTGTGTGCCTGGTTAGTTGCCTCTCAGTACCTTGGATAGCTCCGTGCAGAATTCAGAGATATTTTTAAGTTCAGCAACAGTCTCTCTATCATCTTCAATGGAACAGATATAATGTTCACCTCATGCTTTGGATTGTAATTGTCATAATTGCTTGCTAGGTTGATGGGAGCTGTAGTCCCAAAACATATTGAGGAAGCTGGGTTCCAAGACCTTGTGTTATACAGTAACGTGGTATATGTGGCTTAAGAATTATTAGATAGGTCTTATTTATAATTAATAATGTATGTCTTAGTCTTTGGAATACAGCTTCTACTGGTTTTAGCCACTACAACCTGAGATAATCAACACATCTGGAAGATACTAGAGTTTGGAAAGGTGACCTAACTTAAACGTTTGCTTGATTGGGATTAAATGTCTCAATTTGTCAAGCCATTGGCTTCAAGAAAGAAGGGCTACTGTATTAATTTTATCCTGCTGCAATGTAAAAAGCTTTCCTCCTCTTTCCCTCCTTTGCTCTCGTTGTGTCTGATTTTCAGAGATTAGATTAACACCATTAGTTCTGTACAAAAACCCATCAGCTGCCTAAATTGCCTTCTTGTGATGACAGTTTAGGTGAGCCGCCAGGGCTTTTGATGGGATCGTTTATTGTGCTTTATTAATTCCAGGCAATCTGAACAGAGAGGATAGATTTCCTACCAATAGCTATTTCCACATCATTAAAGATAAAAAAACAAAATTAAAACTTGTTTGCACATTTAGGACCAATTTTTGACCGTAAGAACATATTGTTGATTAACTATGTAAAAATGTCTTACTTGGTTTGGTCTTTGTAGAAGGTCAGATTAGGACCCTTTTTGCTGGTGTGCCAACAGGGAACTAGGGAGTGCCCAACTCTGCTTCGCATAGTTTCTCTCTCTTCAGATCACTGCAGAGTCTAATTCTATTATTGAAAGGGTCCCTATGTTGATACATGTAAATCAAATCAGTTTTTTTAATTGTAGCAGAAAGTAGGGCTTCCTGAGATAATGGAGCACTGAGAAGGTTGAGACGAGCCAAAGAAATCCTTATTCCCTCTTCAGTTATACCTGACTCTAGGGGGCAATGCTCATCTCCTTTTCCTAGCCAAGGGAGCCAGCATTGTCCGAAGACACTTCTGTGGTCACGTAGCCAGCACAACTATATGCACAGAATGCTGTTGTCTTCCCACCAAAGTGGTACTATTTATCTACTCGCATTTGCATGTTTTCAAATTGCTAGGTGGGCAAAAGCTGGGCAAATAATGGGAGTTCGCTCCATCATGTGGTGCTCGGGTCTTGAATTCAGGCTGTCAGCTTTCCAGCTGACAAGCTCAGCATCTTTAACCGCTGAGCCATTACATCCCCTGTGTGTATATGTGGCAGGAGAGAATTCATGGAAGGTAAGTACCTGTGGCATTTCAGTACTAATGAAATCAGAAATGTGCAGTCAAGGTTGTATAAAACTCTTTTAAGTACCTTCAGTCTGGTCTAGTTATAATGTGCTGTCTAGCGATATGAAGACACTGGAGATGGAGTGGCATAGCCAGAACATACATAGCATACATACATATGTAGATACATACATATCTCAGCCTTGTTATTGCAGATGTTTCATAAGTTGAAACTTCAAAGAGTGGGTTTTCTAAGGTCATCTTTTAGTCTGCATGTTTTGGATGACGGCTTTCACAGTCCTTGGATAGTGATTGTGCTGGCTGGCTGGGATGGATAGATGTTGATATCCCAAACTTCTGGTAGATGCAGTTCCATAGTTTTCATGGTTCATAGCTAAAACAGTAATTTTATAGTTCACGGGTCTCCTAATACTTCAGCAATGATAAAGATTGAGCTAAGTTTTATAATTTATATGGAGATACCACTGAAAATGTCAGCTCTTTTTCAAACCTCTACTTTCCTGTGTTTCCTATTCTACATAATTTACAAAATGGGAAATCAATAGCGTAATGTCACAATTCTAGATGGCTGTCTTTCCCAACTCAACATCTGCAGATGTGGATTAGTCCATATTTCTCAGAATTTGCAGCCAATATATATGTATGTCCAGAAATCCAGAGACCCATACTTCCAGTTAGTTCTGAAGATTGCCTTATTGATAAAGCCTAATGCATTTTATAAGTTGGTGGGGGATGACATCTTTGCATTAAACAATTTGTTAGCAATTATAATTCCTGTCACTCTTACATGCCAGTTTCATCCAGGTGTGACTCATAGTTCTGATGTATTTGATTCTCTGATCCCTGCAGTTGAGTAATATAAGGGCTGTTTTGTTACACATTAAGAGCTGCCAAATTTGAGGAATTTCTCACTTAAATGTGCCATTGCACTTGACTCCACCAAATTTTTGCCTTGCATGGTTCATATTCAGATTAGGTTGTTTCTTTCCTTCTCTTCTTTTCTGTTTCCTCAGTTTCCTGTTCTGGGCAATCCATTTCTTCATGGATGATATTCAAACCACAGGCTAAAGCTTTATTATGTTGGAGAGAAAAGCTGCACTTAATTACAGCCTAAAATCCAGAGCTGGTAGTTAATGGAGATGAGTTCATTATTTTTAGCCCATGAGGGACTTTTAAAATTAAGCTTTGGTTGACACAATTTCTGTTTTTAATGCAATTATGAAATGAAAAGGATCTGGAAGTTATGGGTGAAGGAAGTTAGTACTCCCCGGTTAATAGTCAATAACAAATACTCATAACCAAGCAGTCTGTCTTTGATAAGTCTGAACAAATATTAATTGCATTTGGAAATCCTAAGGGAGAAACTTGGATTCCAATATATGAAAATGTGATTCAGTTGAACTGAGGCAGCTGAGTCGGCACAGAGTTTCCTTCACTGGGAAACACGGAACTTTTGTTATTTCCACCGAAATAGTTTTACTTTTGGGGCCAAGGAACCTTTTGAAAACCTCTCAGTTGATCACTGCGTTCTGGCATCCTTTCACCAAAGCTTTGTTTCCTAAGCAACGGTCACATTCCAACATCGTGCAATTCAACTGCTTAGAATCTTCCTTGAAATGGAAATAAATCAATTCCTGTATGAATATGTCATGTCGCTGTGGTGGAACCGTGCGCCTTTTCAAATCCTTTCTGGAAATGCGCACCAACGTTTATTTTCACAGCCCTGTTCTTGACTTTCCCCCTTTATCTTCTCTTCTTTTTCTTTTTAAGCAACAATACATCCTGAGCTGCTTGGCAAATGAAATGCAAGTGAGTTTCGAAGACAGATGGATGGAGCTCAGTTGGAGAGGGAACTTGGGGCCAAGGACTAGAGAGGATGCTATTAAAGCATGAACAAATATGTGCTGTCTTGGAAAATACCATCCTTCAGGGTGGCTTGGAAAGGGAAGATTGAGAGCAGGTGCCTGGCAACTTAAGTGTGGGCCTTCTTCCAGTTCATGATTATTGGTTCCATATTTTACGGGCTACACCAAGATAGGTGTCTCTTTTATATTATGTCCTTGAAATCATTTCTGCACCAAAATAGCTGGCATGTTAATATATATATAAAAAACCCACTACCAGTTGTTAACATTATGTCTTAGCTGCTGCTACATACTATAGGGTATTGTGCATGTGTGTGTGTTGTGTTCAGCGAAAGGAGGACTTTTTTATGTGCCTCTTGATATCCAGGGTGTGGGTACTATGCTGGCTGCTCAAGAACAGCAGAAGACTCAGCAGGCTAATGACTGTCCTGCAGAATTTGGTTGGCTGACAGGACTGGATAATCCTGTTAGTTCTTAGGGACTTTTTAGTGGCTTTCAGTGTTTTGACCAACACATTCTTCTGGGTCGACTGACTGATTGTAGCTTGTTTCTCAACCTTGGCAGCTTTAATTTGAATTCTCAGAATTCTCCAGCCAGCATACATCGGAGCACAATGGTTCCACTTCTGTGTATTAGAACAGAGATACTTATCTCTCTAGCTATTTCTGTTTCCCATTTATAGGCAATATGTAGCCTTCTGAATCTCTAACCCTCCCTCTGGTGAAAATCAAAGTGGCAGCATGAGCTACCAATTTTGGGTTACTTCGTCAGCTGGAAACTGAGCCTGTATCTCAATTGATGTAGACCAGATAATATGTGTTTGAAGTTTGTGATGATTCACAAACTTCACCTGCAGAATCTGTTTATTTCAGCCCATGATTTGTATTAGTCATCTGATTTATATTAACCAATGTTGTACCGTTCCCATCCAATGGAAAACTGAACTTGTAGTTTTTTATTCACCAGAAGTGTGAATAAGAGATGACTCTTATTTTATTTATAGTTGATTATTTACCAAAAGCAACACAGGGGGATGAGTACATGCAATGTGATTGACCCTATAAGTTTTAAAAAAAATATTGGATATTGATTATTCTGGAAAACCTTTTCAGATCTGGTGTGCTAATTAAGGTATTTGGATGGGGAGATTGGAGGGTAAATATGGAAGATAGTTTGACATTTGCCGTGTCTTACACTATTATCTAGCTCCTTTTCTAGTGACTAGCCAAAATTAATCTACTTATTTTATTAAAATGAATCTTGGAAATAGGGTAGACTAAGAGTGAGCCAGCCAAAGTTATTTCTTGAGCTTCATGACAGACCAGTGATTAGAAACCCAAGTACTCTTGTTTCAGTGTAACACTAGTCCATTATTTGTAATAGCAATAGCATTTAGACTTATATACCACTTCACAGTGCTTTACAGCCCTCTCTAAATGGTTTACAGAGTCAGCCTATTGCCCCCAGCAATCTGGGTCCTTTTTTTACTGACCTCAGAAAGATGGAAGGCTGAGTGAACCTTTAAAAAAAATATATTTATTTACAAACAAAGTATTTATTCACATACAGATCGCGACGGGAGCTTTACACAATATAATAACTTCAATCAAAATATACAAATAAAATATAAAGTCTAGACTAACCTTATCTTCTTTTTATTCTATTATCCAACCAAGTATACCATTGGTCCCAACATTGAAAATAGGCGGAATCCTTTTGATCTCTCAAGATTTTTGTTAACCTGTCAGCTTCCGCATATTCAATAATTTTTCCCAAAATCAAATCTTCAGCCTGTAGGTCTTTCCCCTTCCAATATTGAGCAAAACATATTCTTGCTGCAGTTGTAATATATACAATCAGACACCATGTATTCGTGTCTATCTTATCTGGCCTGCTATTTAATAAATAGTATTCTGGTTTCAATTATAATTTATATCCAGTGATTTCTAGTATCCATCCCTGTATAAGTCTCCAAAACTCAATTACCTTAGGGCAAGTCCACCATACGTGAAAATAAGTACCTATCTCCCCACATTTCCAACAATTTGGGGAGAGTCCTGGAAACATTTTGGATAGTCGGGCAGGAGGGAGATGCCATCTATACACCATCTTATACAAGTTTTCTTTGTAAGTGGTTGCCATCAGGAGTTTCAATTGTTTCGTCCATATTTCTTCCCATTTTACCAACTCAATTGAGTAGCCAATATTTCTCCCTCAGGCAATCATTGAATCTTTAACAATCTCATCCCCTATCCAGTAATTTATTAAGAGTTTATACTCTGGTTTCTCTTCAGATCGTATAAATCTTTCGCCTTTTACTGAAGGCTGAGTCAACCTTGAGCTGGTGAGGCTCGAACTGACAAACTTGCTGGCAGCTGGTGATCAGCAGAAGTAGCCTGCGGTACTGCATTCTAACCACTGTGCCACCGCAGCTCTATATTTGTAAGCTAGTATCTTGCAGATATGTTATGGCAATCATGAGTGATATTATAGTCAAGCATTTCTGGAGGATACCAGGGTGAGGAAGATTTCAATAGATTGCATTGAAAAGTATATATGGGTCTCTCCGTGTGTGTGAACCAGTAGCGTATATGTACAGTAGCGTGGTGTAGCGGTTCAAGCAACAGGCCACAAGCCAGGAAATGGTGAGCTCTAGTTCCATCTTAGGCAGTAACTTTTGGCCAGTCACTCTCTCTGTCAGCCCTAGGAAAAAGGAAGGACAAACAGCTTCTGAAAACCTTACCAAGAAAATTGCAGGGATTTGTCCAGGCAAACACTAGGGATAATAATAAAAAACTGATTTGAAGAAGCTAATTAACTAATTGGCAGTGAAAGAACAACTAGTTTAGAAGGGAATTTCTATTATAGTGTTAATGAGCTAGATGAACTTCTAAGATTTTGGTTTGCCACTTCCCATTCCCCCTAGCTGCTAACTGCCCTAGGGTAATTTAATTAAAAGAGTTTAAGAATCCCCACCAAAGTCTGACTCCATACTGGAGTTTATCACTGATTTATTAAGTATCATTTAGAATTAGATTCCTGTTGGACACAGCTGCCTTCCTTCATCAAAATCAGAACTAGAAGTAGCTAGACACTACCCATAAATCTTTCCCCTGCAGAGGCCTTGGTGGGGAAGGGGGTAGGAAAAAACCTATTCCTTTCATTTCTCAATAAGATCTTCCTGGCCTTTGGGAATAAATAATTGCTTCTTGTTTCTTAAATTCTACTGCCAAAATAAAAGGCAAAAAGAAAACAAAACAAAAGCACTCTGCATGAAAACGATAATAAAGATGTTGATAATGAGGTTAATAAAGGGAATACCAAAAAAAAAAAAAAAGGAATAAATTCTCCTAATTTTCCAGTTGATGCATATTGTTTCAGCTCTTTGATCCCCTTATTTATTTACATATTTGAATGACTACAAGATTTAACCAATAACTTAACACCAGAAACCTTAAAGTTGCTGGCTCCAGATGTCAGAATAACTTTCTCTCTTATTCAGAGGTCAGGAGCTGAAACAGTGTGTCTCAGATTTGGCAACTTTAAGATGTATGAAGTTCAACTCCCAGAATTCCCCATGCTGGCTGGGGAATTCTGGGAGTTGAGGTCCATACACCTTAACATTGCCATGGTTGAGAATTACTTCTCTAGAACCTTCCATATTGATCACTTTTTATTTTTATTTTTTTTTTAAAAAAAAATATTTATATGCCGCCCTTCTCCGGAGACTCAGGGTGGCTTACAATGTGTTAAGCAATAGCCTTCATACTTTTTTATATTTTATACAAAGTCAGCTTATTGCCCCCACAAACTGGGTCCTCATTTTACCCACCTTAGAAAGAATGGAAGGCTGAGTCAACCTTGAGCCTGGTGACAATTGAACTCGCAGTAATTGCAGGCAGCTGGATGTTAAATGCTGCCTTAGTAGGAGGCATTATCCTCCTACGCCACTCAGGCACTTGATTTGCTCACAGTTGCTGTTACGTTTGCCCATATTCCATCTGATGATTTATTCAGCTGACTTATTAAGACTGTAATTGGGACTCTGGAAAGAGTGCAGAGAAGAGCAACAAAGAGGATTAGAGAATTGGAGGCTAAAACATATGAAGAATGGTTGCTGGAATTGGGTATGTCTAGTGTTGTGAAAAGAAGGGGTGACATCAGGAGTGGCTTCTACTTACCTTTACTACCGGTTTGCAACAGGTCTGCGCGCTTGCGCTTTCTTCACTTTGCTCATGCATGCACGTGCTCTTCTGCGCAAGCGCAGAAGCTTCTGCACCTGCGCAGAAGCATTTTTATGACATCAGGGTCAGTGGGCGGAGCCTCCCGCCGGTTTTACTACCGATTCTATAGAACCGGTGCGAACCGGGGGCAACCCACCACTGGGTGACATGATAGCAGTGTTCCAACATCTCAGGGGCTGCCACAAAGAAGAGGGAGTCAAGCTATTCTCCAAAGCACCTGAGGGCAGGACAAGAAACAATGGGTGGAAACTAATCAAGGAGAGAAGCAACTAGATCTAAGGAGAAATTTCCTGACATTAGAACAATTAATCAGTAGAACAACTTGCCTCCAGAAGCTGTAAATGCTCTAACACTGGGAGTTTTTAAGAAGAGATTGGATAATCATTTGTCTGAAATGGTATAGGGTTTCCTGCCTAAGCAGGGGGTTGGACTGAAAGACCTCCAAGATCCCTTCCAACTCTGTTATTCTATTCTATTCTATTCTATTCTATTCTATTCTATTCTATTCTATTCACATTTAAAAACAGGAAACAGTCAAGCATGTAGAACTACTAAAGATCTTTGCAAGACTGGAATGTTATATACGTCTAATTTATCCTACTTGGATAAATACAAGCCTCCTGCCTTGAAGAGGTGACAGAGATGCAAGCTCTCCTGGGACTAAAATGGCAAGGACTAAAAATGTCAAAATGGCAGCACAAATGTGCAGTCTTGGACACCCCATTGACTTTTTCACCCTCCGAGATGCTCCTGAAGCCCCTGTGTGATATTTCAGGTCAGACACCATCAAATATCACTTTTTTTTTTTATTCCGTTGTAACTCCAAGCGATGTATTTACTTTCTCTTCTGATTCTTTTAGCCTTGTATTTCCACAACAGTCATAGTGATTTCTAGTCATTGAAATCTATTGTACGATAGGTAATGTTATGTGTCCCTCTGACTGGTGTTGTTTACTCAAGTGTGCTGTGACATTCTTCTTCTGTTACGAATGAAAGCCTTTTATTTATTTATTTTTTTAAAAAAAATCACTTAGTACCAGTTTCTTTAAAAAAACAAACCAAAAAAAAATAGGAGAAGTCACAGACTAGATAGGGGATTTCCTACATGGAAAACAAATGTTCTACTTCTGAGTCACGGCCTTTCCTTCAAGATATCCCAGAGCTATTTTGTCCATTATGCTTCTTTTGCAGTATATCTAATGAATTTTATATAATCCCCTTTTATAGAATCCTACTTTGGACTAAGCTAGATTTAGCTCAGTGGGGCTTCTTTTGAACAGATGTGTATAGTGATATCAAAATAAAATTATGTTGAATACTACAGATTCAGGCATTACATTTGTGTGCCCCTTAAGAACGGAGAATTTCTGCTCTCCAAATTAGGAATAGTAGTTTTTGAGAATGGATTTTAAGCATTTATATAGCCTATCATACCACTTAAACCAGGGGGGCTCAGACCTGGCTCACAGGGCTGCCCTGGAAACAGCAAAGGACTGGTCTGCCGTGCCTCTACCAGCGAAAACAAAGCTTGGGAGGGCTGTGCATGGCCCTCTGGGGCCCTGTTTTTGGCCACAACGGCCTCTTGCAGCCCTCTGCCAGTGAAAACGGAGCTCGGGAGCTCCGTTTTCATGGGCAATGGGCTAGCAAAACAAACTAACAAAAAAACAAAATGAGAAATGTTTCCCTTTTGCACTTGAGCCTGCAAGAAGGGACAGGAAAGGGAAAGAGGAAAGAAAAAGAAGGAAAGAGGGGAAGAAAGCAAGGAAGGAAAAATAAGGAGAGAGGGGAAGAAAGTAGAATGAAGAGGGAAGGAAAAAGAAGAAAAGGGAGGGAGGGAGGGATGGAGGAAGGAAGGAAGGAAGGAAGGAAGGAAGGAAGGAAGGAAGGAAGGAAGGAAGGAAGGAAGTGCCTTAACACTTGGCCATCACAGGTGGCCCCAACATGAGTGATGTTGAGCTGGCCATGCTCACCCTGGTCACACACACCCTGGCCACCCCCCTCCCACCCCCCACCCCCCCAAGGTCAAACACAACCCTGATGTGGCCCTCAATGAAATCGAGTTTGACACCCCTGACTTAAACCTTTGCAGATCCAGTCCCATTTCTACCCAGTCAAAAATATTATTTGTTAGCAAAAGTAAAATTCATATTGTTTGTAGTACAATTAAACTTTTTTTTCCAGATGTTGAATAGATACAATCTTAAATCTAATCCCACGTGATTGCTACAGGGAAGCTATCAGAATGTGGGCTGGACTATGCTACCATAAGACTAGATTTAACAATTCAGTTCAATTAGTATTTTTCAGTGGCACCTGCAAGGCTTTAATTTGACAGTAAATGATACATTTCAAAGTTCTGTTCTAGATCTTGTGCTATTGGAGGGATAACTAACAGTACAATATTGAGTTTTTAGGAGGATCTTGACAATAGAGAAAAAAGTAAACTCCTACTTTGAGTATGGGAAAGTGTTAACATGGGATTTGATCGAATTATATTGGCAGTACATACAAAACTGAGCTGTTTATTTTGGTAGACCACAAAAACTAAACATCAGCCAAGTGTGTAGTGCATTCTCTCTCTCTCTCTCTCTCTC
>WNWU01000001.1:82469417-82489423 GCA_012654045.1 Ptyas mucosa
ATATATATAAATAGAACTGAAGGTTCAAGATTAAGAGAAGTTATTGTTCTTCTCTATTCTGCATTAGCTAGGCAGCACCTAGAATATTGTGGTGAGTTCTGAGCACCATGTTCTAGCGAGAACATTAACAAGTTGGTATTTGTCCAGAGTAAAGCCATGATGAAATGAGGCCTGAAAAAAAACTTGAATGCTGGATGCTTGGATCTGGAGAAGACGGCAAAGAAATATAGCTGTCTTCAAGAATTTGAAGGGATGTCATGTGAAAAATAGAATAGAATTGTTCAGGAAGTCATGGCAAGGAACAATGGATTTATCTCACAAGATACAACTTCAGGAAAAAAATAGCTAATACAG
This sequence comes from Ptyas mucosa, assembly GCA_012654045.1. Taxonomy (NCBI): domain Eukaryota; kingdom Metazoa; phylum Chordata; class Lepidosauria; order Squamata; family Colubridae; genus Ptyas; species Ptyas mucosa. Next base: position 82,469,772 of record WNWU01000001.1, read on the forward strand.
GTAATAGCAATAGCATTTAGACTTATATACCGGTTCACAGCGCTTTACAGCACTCTCTAAGCGGTTTGCAGAGTCAACATATTGCCCCCAACAATCTGGGTCCTCATTTTACCCACCTTGGAAGGATCATGGAAGACTGAGACAACCTTGAGCCTGGTGAGATTTGAACTGCCAAATTGCAGGCAGCAGAAGTAGCATGCAGTACTGCATTCTAACCACTGCACCACCGTGGCTCTTAAGTAACCCTTGACTTACGACCATTCCTTCAGTGACTGTCCAGTGACTGTTACAACAGTGCTGAATGAAGGGACTTACAACACATTCCTGAAATTACAGCTATTGCATCACTCTACAATCACGTGATCAAATTTGAGTGTTTGGCAGTGTGTCTGCAGAGGGACTGCAACTTCCTCACTGCCCTACCTGCCTTTCTGTCCTTTTGGCCCTGTGCTCTGCCATCCCAGATGATCTTCACCACTATCTTTTTGCTTCCACTGCTGATGAAACAGACCTGGCCTGGCTCCTGGGCTGGCTTTACCCAGTGAATTTTTGCTCATAAAAACCATAAAGCAGCTTAAGGAGTCAGCTGCTTTGGCTGCTTTTGGTCCCCCCTCCCCATTTTTACAGCAGGTAGCCAGCTCCATATAGTCCAGTAGAATGGTAAAGAGGGACATTTCACTTTGTTTCAACTCAGAGAGGTGTTACTTTGCACCTCTTTCTCTTTTTAGCCACATGTTGTGGTCCACCAGCAGCCTGCGGAGCTGGCAGCGGAGTCAGACAGTGAGGAGGCTGGGGAGGAACATGGGCCAGTCCTGGAGTCAGGGGAAGGCCCGGATGAGGGCTCTGCATTGGAGGCAGAGATGGGGCCAGGGCCATCTGGGAGTGATGTGCGAACTCTGGAGCCCCCGGAGTCGGACAGCAGAGAGGCAGAGGAACAGGAGGAGCCTGTTCCTGGTGAACACATGTGCAGAGCTACCAGAAGGTAAGAGCAGCTAAAGCAAAAGGGATGACTCGGGAGTAAGGCCAGGAGATGATTGGGCCCTCCTATAAGGCTTAAAAGAGAAACAAAGGCACTTGGGCCTTTTTGCAGGAAAGCAACGTTGCTAACTCTGTTTCCAGTCAGCGTCTCTTGTTTGTTTCTGAACTTCATGTGGCTTTGCCAAATAAGGTCTTTGACAGGGTGTCAAAGAAGATAAAGGTTGGTGATTATCCCAAAGGACTTCTTCCAAAGGACGTGTTTTGCAACTAATTGGGACTCAGCTGGGAATGAATGTAATTCTCAGCTGTTACAATAAAATAGGGTTGTTTGGGACTTATTGTGTCTTGTAATGACTCAGTAAGCCTAGGTCACAACACCACACAAATAGCAATAGCAATAGGCTTACCGTATTTTTCAGAGTATAAGACACATCGAAGTGTAAGACACACCTATCTTTTTTGAGGTTTTTTTTTTAAAGTTTTTTTTTAAGACAAACACACATACAAACATACAATGTATTTTCTTCGAACAGAGTATTTGGCCGGTTCCCAAATTTAAACAGTGTTTAGTCATTTCAATTAAATTTACAATTTCTATATTTCCTTTTTGCCTTATTTATTCCTCATCTATTTTTTTTTAAAAAACACAATATTACCCTTCATCCTCATCTCTAATCTTAATCAAATTCAATTTTCCCTTCTATTCTATATTATACCCCTTCCCATTGTCATCTATTTTTAGATCCATCCTCACATTGGTTAATTATGTAATATTACAATTGTTTAATACAAATTCAACATTTTAATATAAATCAATTAGTTATATAACTATATTTTTTGTATATTAATCAATATGAACATAAATATTCCAATTATTTCCATGCAATCCAATTTCTTACAAATCAATTAATTATATTTACCAATAATAATAAACCAAATAATTTTCCCCTCTTATGTTACTCATTTTCACCTTAAACTCTCCCAATAACCCACATAGTTTTGCCCATATAATCCTCCAAATCACAACTGAATCATTTCTACTTTCATCACGATATATAATTAAAAATATTTCAATCATTACAATTTCCCTAATTAAATTTAAAAATGTTCTAGCTGTTATCCAAGCTATAATTTAATCCTTTTACTTTCACCATCATATACCATTAAAGGTATTTCAATTGTTACAGTTTATACTTATTCATATTTCTAAAAAAAATTAAAAAATAAAAACTCATCATTGTCTAGATTTCAAAAATACAAAGACAAATATTCCAATTATTATTCATTTCATTTTTACAGTCATGATTTCCCATTTATTTCTTACTACTATTCATATTTCAATTCTAAATATGTATAACATTTTTCTCTTTCATTTCTTTTTCTCCCTTCCCATTTTTATTTTTGCCTTTTTCTTTCTCCTTTTTTTCTTTTGTGTTTAAAATCTTGAACTCTCCTCTTTTGCCCTAAATTTCCCATTGTTTGCACCTACCTTTTTTGGTGAGGAAAAAGAAGAAAAAGTAATCTCCCTCTGCCTCTGCAAACAGCCTGCTTTACTTTCAGTTTCGTTTTCAGCATAGCTTGATTAGCCCAAGGGAAGAAAAAAAAATCTGCTCCAGCAATTTTCTTTCTTGAAGCAAGCAGCAGAGGCCTGTGCAAAACAGCTGAGAGCAAATCAGCTGAGAGTCGGGAGGCCGATCTAATCAACTTGTGTTAATTAGTCTATGCTGAAGCTGAAAGGAGCTGTTTTTCCTTGCTGTTTGCCTGCAAGGAGGTAACTGCTGCGAGGCACAGGCCAAAGGGTGGGGGCCAGTGAGTGGGCAGGGTTACATTCGGTGTATAAGGCGCACCAAAATTTTCACCCCCTTTTAGGGGGGAAAAAGGTGCGTCTTATACTCCGAAAAATACGGTATATACTACCCCAATAGTGCTTTACAGCAGTCTCTGGGTGCTTTACAAGGTCAGCATATTGCCCCCAACAACCTGGCTCCACATTTGACTGACCTCAGAAAGATGGAAGGCTGAGTCAATCTTGGGCCAATGAGGATCGAACTCCTGGCAATGGGCAGAGTTAGCCTGCAACACTGCATTCCTACCACTGCATCACCAGGGCCACATGCAGCCTGGAGCATGGTGAAAAAGGGAGCATTGGTATGCTTCATCTCCGGGAGGGCCTGTTTTTCTCCTCTTTTTCACTATGTGAAGCCCAACTCCTTATGATCTAGCAGCCAGGCTGGACATACCTTGCCCGCATAGGGAGCAAGAAGGAGGGTGGCGAAGAAAACCTGGTAGAGCAGCAGGTAGAGAGTAGCAAGGGACTCAGAGCACAGGGTGAAGAGGGCAACTGGGACTGTGCTGGGTCAGTTGCTGCTTCCTGGGGTATGGCAAGCTGTCCCAGAGTCATGCAATCCCACAAGGCAGGATACAGGGCAGCCAAAAGGTCAGAGATGGTTGGGTGGAGAGATAAGCAGATGGGGAAAGTTGGGTGCAAACCTTTACCGCTCTCAGGCTCTGGATTGGGAGAGACCAAGCCTGAAATGGCTTGGATTTGGTTGAGTCTTCAGCGAATGATTGTTAATATTTGCTTATCAACTGTGTCTGTCAGGATTGTGGCTGCTAAGTGAGACAGTCAGATGATGTCACACTTTATGAATGCATCATTTAGTGGCTGAAAATTCCAGTCTCAGTTGTGACTGTAAGTTGAGGACTACTTGTTCTAAGAGCTATTGCACAATGGAAAAGATTGCCTCAAAAGATAGCAAACTCTCTTTTCTTGGTGGTGTTTAAGCAAAAGTGGTGTTTAAGCAAAGGTGTTTAAGCCAAAGGACCATCAGTCAGGGTTGCTATAATAGAGGTATATGGAAATTCTCAGTCACCCAGGTCAAGGTTGTCCCAAAGGTGCTTTTTCAGGAGGCAACTGGACTTTCTCGTTTTTCTTTGAAGACGTTTTGCTTCTCATCCAAGAAGCTTCTTCAGTGGGGATAGTGGGGAATAGGATAGTGGGGAATGGATAGTGGGGAATGGAAGGATTTATATTCTTCCATTCATTTGCATACTTTTAGAGGTTCATTGAAGCACTTGGAGGCTTATCTGTGTCCTCAGGGTCACCTGAGCAGTGCTGATGGTTCCTATAGTCTGCAATTTTTTCTCTGGAAATCTGTTCATACTCCCACACCATTTGAAGGGTGTTCATCCCAGGGGTGAAATCCAGCAGGTTCTGACAGGTTCTGGAGAACCGGTAGTGGAAATTTTGAGTAGTTCAGAGAACTGGCAAATATCATCTCTGTCTGGCCCCAGAGTGGGGTGGGAATGGAAATTTTGCAGTATCCTTCCCCTACCATGCCCACCAAGCCACACCCACCAAGCCACACCAAACTCACCAAGTCACGCCCACAGAACTGGTAGTAAAAAAATTTGGATTTCACCACTGGTTCACCCCAAACTGGACAGCTGTCTGCAAGGAATATAAATCCTTTTATTTCCCACTATCCAGTCAGAGCTGAAGAAGCTTCTTGGATGAGAAGTGAAAAACAAGAAAATTCAGTTGCCTCCTGAAAAACATATTTATGTTATAATAGAGGGTTTCTGGACTGGAGAACTGGTCCAGGAACTGGCTGGGGAATTTGGGAAACTGAAGTCCACGCATCTTGAAATTGTTCAGTTTGAAAAACACTGGAGAAGATGGATCATCCATACATTCTCTGAATTAATCCCTTTGCCAAATTAAAAGTGGATTGTATTGATGGAACAGGGTTCATTGAAGCCTACACACTGATCCACCTTTCCCATATTCCTGCTATTTTATTTTTTTTTATTATATTAACAGGGTAGAGAAAGCTTTGCTTGCAAGAATTGTACCAGTGTAGGTGCTGCCATTATTCTTCTCCAACAAATAATGGGAAATCAATGTAAATGTAGCACTGCTTTATATTTCAGCTGTACATGCACTGCCATCAAGGAAGCAAGAGTTATGGTCTACCAGTGTGTTGTAGCTCATCCAAGTTATATATGTCAACTGTGCCAGAATGACTTACATGGAATGAACTCCCTTCGCTGAACATAAGGGTAGTAGGAACTTTGTTATATTTGCTTACATTCTCCAGATTTAGCTTCACGGAATGACACCACAGGGACCGCTACAGTTGCCAACAGAGCTGGAATAATTTGCCCTTTGTTGTTTTCAAGTCACAGCTTTCATATCCATTTGTCAGGATAGATTACTGGCTCTTTGCTTGCTTGTTTGGTTGCAGTCTTTTTCCTTTAGCAACCACTGTTCAGTTTGTGTCATAAATGAGTCACAATAATTGTGAGCCAAATGCCCATCACTCTAATATGTGATGAAAGCTTTCCTACTGCAGGGGTATCTGGGCATAAACAGGAAGATACACAATGTAGGATTGTGAGCACATTTGGCTTCCTTACCATCTCTCAATAAGAAACATTGAGACTCCATAGAGCCATCCTGACAAATACTCTCCATTCAATTATCTGTCCCCTTTTAAAATCATATGCACCAATAAACATTGCTCTCTCAAAACAATGAGGTCTCTAGAGTAATGGGTTGATTTAAAAACATACAAACTCAGATGAGACTCCCTTGGTAGCATTTTGGCAAAACCTGGTTTTTCTAAAGCAACCAAGATATGACATAATTGGCAATAACAACATCAATACAGTGTAACTGGGCTCCCGGGAAAGCATTAACAGCTGGACAGCCCTGAGTGAAGGCAAAGCCATAGCTGATATATCCTTGACCTATAAAATTAGGCAGTTGATGTCTCATCCTAGTACTTGGAGATGGAGATGTTTTGATGGGGAATAACAGACTTCAGCTGAATTCTGGAAAGACTGAGTGGCTTTGAGTTTTGCGATTTTTTGTTTCTGTGAGTTTACCATCTTTGGTACTGGATGGAATATCACTGGCCTAGGCAGATCAAATACATAATCTACAGATCGTTCCAAATTCATGATTCTTGCTTGAGGCCTCCAAATGCCCTTGTGGATTCACAAACCCAGTTCCCTTGTTGATAACCTTTTTCTCTAGGAAGATATTCCACTTCTCCAAAAATTATGTTGTACTCTGTCTAGCTGGCAACCCTGAAGCCTACAAAATGGCCCCAGCCATTAAGTACCTACTCTATGCATTTATCAGATTATCTTTTATGATGAAACCCTTAGACCATTCTGGGAAAAAGCAAAAAATGGCTTGGAGAAATTGTTTGGAATGTTAGTACTGGTTCTGCCTTTCGTCATGTCATAAATAGAGTTGTTTAAAGTCAGAGTAATTTCATGTTGCTGTCAGATTTCCCAATTCATATTTCTGAAAGTCACAGCTGTTCCTGACAAGGACAGAAACAGAGTAGGAAAATGCCACTCTACGGTTCATGAAGAAAGAATGGATTGGAAATGAAACAAATAAGCACATATTCAATATCACAGGGTAAGAAAATTCATTCCTAGGTGAGAATGGCAGAGTCAAAAGTAGCACAGCTTAAGGATGCCATGTTGGTGAGGCCAGATTTTTGGTAGTGCTTTCTTCTAGTTAGAACTTGATAGTGGAGAACCGGTAATCACTAGAATTGTTGGACTTGTCACAAATATCCAGGGGAGCCCTGGGATTAGGGAATGTACTTTCAGTTTTTATATTCAGAAATTGCTGCAAAGACCCATGACTCACTGTGGTATATCAAATGAAGATCTTATGGAAAACCTTTTTTTGAACCATCCCAAGAGAGAGCTTCAGAGATCTCCAGAAGAAAGGAATGTGTTTGCCCTTTGCTTCAGAAGATATTTCTGCCTTCATCATATGCTACAAAAGACTCCTATCTAGGTATCTTTTTCTTGAAATAGAACTTCTTACCAAATTACAGAAGTTGTTAAAATCTTGGTTGCCGTTTTTTTGGTTTCATATGATTTGACAGCAGTTTGACTTCATTCAGCGCTAGCCTTGGAACAAGAGGTACCTCTGATCTGTCCATGGTGCTGATCACCTGCATTGTCTTTTGAACTTTAAACATCTCTTGTAGGAGAAAGTTGGGACAGAAGATACTCTGTTCCAGCATCCTTTAGATCTCTCACCTACTTGGCTTGGTATGTAGATTATGCTTTCTCAGAATGGGTGTAGGTCCTTTATCAAGAGACAGCACATTTCCCCCCTGTTTTTATATTCAAATGTAATATATTGTGGCTTTAGGGCCATATGCTTATTCCTGAAGTGTATGGTTCCAAAGTCACCCTCAAAATTGCCATGAAGTCACAATTTAAATGCAACGAAGGGTAAAATTTTGAAATATGGGCAATAATCTTACTAATTATATTTATTTAATTAGATGAATTAAAGTGACAAGAAGCATTTGATTATATATGTTTATTTTATATCTTGGTCATATTGACTTCTTAGAGTGCAGTTCAAGGATAAGTGTAGACTTTGACCCATCTCTATTTTTCTGTCTCTCTGTCTCGCTGTCTCACTCTCTCTCTCTCATTTAGCTTATAATTTGTATTTTGATAATAATTTGCTTTTAAAAGACATATTGGTAATGCATATTTCAATGTGGACATTTCCCCAAAGCATCACTTAAACCTGCATTTAAAAATGAATTTTGGTTCAGTTAAACTTTTGAGAACTTTTATCAGGTGAATTGCTATGCTCTGTTTCAAAGATGGATTCCAGTATTTCATACAGAAGTTCACAGAGGTTGAAATCTTCAAAATATCCCTGCTTTCAACCGTATACACATCTACACATGTATAGATAACATTGTTAAAAGTAATTAATTCTCTGACTAGTCTCAAGGCACATAAGGATGGTCTGAGATTTTTGTAAAGCGCTGTATTCAGAAAGCAGCTAAACAATTTAGGTAGAGAGAAATGGAAGAGTCACAGACTTATCAGTAGGTGAGAAAGAAATATAACAGGAAAATAATAATTTTTACAACCCTGGAGCAGTGCGCAAAAGACATTATATTTTGTTTCATTGTGTTATTTTTTTTTTCTATTTCTCAAGCATCTATCCAGGAGCAATATCAACTGAATTCCTGACTCATTACTTTCCTGTGCCTATTTATATTTGTGATTTCCCACACCAGCTTCCTAAATCTATATCTATATTTATATCTATATCTATCTGTATAACTGAATAATAGAATTGGAAGGGACTTTGGAGGTCTTTTAGTCCACCTCTTGCTCAGGCAGGAAACTCTAGACCAGTGTTGGCTAACCTTTTTGCTGTCTTGTGCCAAAAGTGGGGGGAATGCAGGGGGGGTCATGCATGTGTGTGCCCACACCCATAATTCAATGCACCCCACCCCCCTGCATGTGCGCGCGACCCACCCCACGCTCCCCACACCTTTGGCACAGTGGGCCCAGTAGGCCTGTTTTTCACTCTCCCCAGGATCCAGAGGCTTTCTTGGAACCTGGGGAGGGTGAAAATGGCCTTCCCCACCCTCCTGGAGGCCCTCCGGAGGCCGGAAACAACCTGTTTCCTGACTTCCAGTGGGCCCGGAAGGCCCGAAAATCAGCTGGCCGGTGCATGCGTGCATGCTGGAGCTGCGCTAGGGCAACACTCTTGTGCCCACCGATATGGCTCTGCGTGCCACCTGTGGCACATGTGCCATAGGTTCGCCAACATGGCCCTAGACCATTTCAGACAAATGGTTGTCCAATCTCTTCTCTTCCAATCTATGTCTATGTCTATATCTCATCTGTCTTTTAAATCTGTACATATAATGTGTGTGTATGTGTGCATGCTTCCTTCCAGTATATAAATGTCCAGGATACTGATTTAAAAACCAAGAAAAGTGTAATAGCAAATGCAGAGATTTTGGGATTATGGCATATATGGCTCATCACTATTGAAAAATATGATACTATCAGGTTCTATGAGCCAGGATTCAGGAATAAATAATAGATCTTCTTACTTTTATGACTTAATTTAATTACTGGATAAGTGTTGGCAAAAGTTTTACAGTCCAAGTTTGGCTAGAGAAGAATATTGCAAAGAAGGAGTCCATGATTTGAATGCCCAGTTTAATGCTTTGAATGGCCAGTTTAAAGATGCAAGAATCTTTTTTATTCATGGTGATTCAAATGCATATTCTTTTCTTCTTGCTCTTTCAGTAAGTCAAAAGATTCTTTATATGATGTCTATTAGCTTTGAAAATGATCAAGTGTCCTGAAAACCACCGGTCCCCAACTTACTTTTGATTTTTAAAAAAAGTCTGGATGGTATTTCAGGCTTTTCCATCATGTTCTACCTGATAGCTTTCCTGGTTAATTCCTTGCAAAATGGGACAACCATAGATAATCAAAAGAACCATATGAACTTTTAATTGTCCCCAGGTGGAATTTTATATAAGACAAATAAAAAAGTCAAAACATCTGGGTGATGACATGGGGGAAAAAAAAACATCTAAGGTTGGCAGTGCTTCAGTAGGTCAAACGTTACAGTATAAAGTGCAAGAGTTTCCAAGAAGTTTCCAAGATACCCTCAGTATCCCAGATGTCTAAAAGAATCCAGAAGAAAAAAAATGGAGAGAAGAATGAAAGAACATGACTGATGTTATGAAACATTTTGTAGACATCCAGATCATGACCTTACATATAAAGATCTTCCATCATTTACTGAGAAGGGGAAAAAATCCAAGAGATTTGCCTGTGCCTATTTTTAGAGATAAGGGATCTAATTTGTTTCTCTGCAGAGTTTCCAATATTTTATCTAATGCCTCTACTTTGGAATAGGCATATCATGAATAACAGCTACATCTCCTCTCCACCCTTCTGTTTTTTAAAATTAAATTAGTCTTAATGAGGAAGATGTATCTATCAACCCTTTTGAACTGATGAGTTTGCTCAAGCCAGAATTATCAATTTCTATTTCTCTATTTCTAACAGTTACAGTTAAAGAATACCCTTGAATATATTTAATTTTTACTGACTTCATATATGCCAATCCTGTGGATGTTTGTGGATCGTCCTCTGCAGAAAACACAGAGAATGTCTATGGAGATTCTCGGTCATCCAGTTCATGGTTGACTGGATGGTGGGGAATGGAAGGATTTATATTCTTCGCAGACAGCTGGTCATTTGCATTCTTTTAGAGAGTCATTGAGGCCACTTGGAGGTTTATCTGTGTCCTCATTTGCACCTGAGTAGTGCAAATGGGTGTGAAGCTTTCTTGGAACTTCCAAAAGGGCTGGGTTGTAGACTGGAGATACTGTAGATGATGTCATATTATCTATCTCCAGTCTAGAGGGAACAATCTTTAATGTGTTGTACGATTGGATAAATGACTGATGTGATGCTACTGTAAAATGCAGTTCTGCATGTAAAACAAAACAAATCCGATACCTAATAAGCATTTGGTTTATTACAATTTGCATTGTTTTTGCAAACTTCCAAGGGTGACCTTGCAATGTAGAATGGAAGAGCCTAATTTAAATAAAATATTGTGCAAGGTGAAGGCTATCACATTAAGGAATAGACTCATCTACCTTTCTTCAATCAGTCAATTTTAGTTACAGCCAAATGGCACCAATGCGAGAATATCTAATTATATATGAAATTTCTTTTTAAGTATGGGCAAACATCTCCATCTGTTTGCACAACGGCTTAAACAAATCTGTCACTTTGTAGGATTTGATCACCTACAGTATTTTCATTCATCTGTTTGCCAGGTTTGAATTGCAGACATTTGAATACAGGGTTTAAATGTAGCTTATCTTTATAATTTTGTGTTTCTCTTTGACCATCTGCAAAAATGGTCAAAATGAAAGGTAATGAACTGAAGGAGAAATGCAATCCTTACTAAATGTAAATTGAATTTTGTCTGAGCAATAATATCGGGGGGGGGGGGAATAAAAGCAATCTTTTTTTTTACCTTGATTTAGACTTGGCTTTGAGCTTCTTGCTATTTTTATCCTTCGCGCAGTGGATAATTGTAAAGTTCAATAAAACATTCCCTCTTGTCTTTGCAGTAACTTTCCCATTTCTTTATTAGTAAAAATGGGGGAGGGGGAGCAAAATCCAAACTTCTACCGTTCTTGACAGCCCTCTAGAGAGAAACAAAAGAATTTAATTTCCTCACTGTGTCTAATGCACAGTTAAATTCTACAGTGAATGAACCTATTCATCAGGACGACCCAATGTGAAAATTAGCTGGGTGACATTTGCAAATGCGGGGGGAGGAGGAGGAGGAGGAGGAAGCAAGTTCTTTAAAAAGATCTTCGGGGGTGGGAGATCGTGAAGTGGGGCTCGCCCACTTGAAATATGATGCACTATAAGAATCAGGTAATCAGAAGGAACATACAGTAGCAGGTCTCCTATTGACTCTTTTGCCCCCCATCCAGCTTATCCATTTCTCAACAAATCCAGGTGGAAGAATAGAAGAGTCTTGACTTACAACAGTTCATTTAGTGACTGTTCGAAGTTACAACAGTGGTGGAAAAAAGTGACTTATGACTGTTTTTCACACTTATGACCAGCCTCCCCGTGATCACGTAATCAAAATTTGGATGCTTGGCAACTGGTTCATATTTACGACAGCTGCGGTGTCCCAGGATTGTGTGATCACCTTTTGTGACCTTCTTTGGACAAGCAAAGTCAATGGGGAAGCCAGATTCATTTAGCAATCATGTTACTAACTTAACGGCTGCAGTGTTTCACTGAACAACTTGGCAAGAAAGGTCATAAAAATGGGGCAAAATTCACTTAACAAATGTCTCACTCGGCAACAGAGCCTTGGTGGCACTGGTGGCGCAGCGGACTAAACTGCTGTTAAAGTAGCACTTAGCTGCCAGCTGCCTTCAATTACTGCGAGTTCAATTCTCACCAGGCTCAAGGTTGACTCAGCCTTCCATCCTTTCAAGGTAGGTAAAATGAGGACCCGGTTTGTGGGGGCAATAAGCTGACTTTGTATAAAATAGAACACTGCTTAGGGGAGCCCAAAAAAGCCCTACTAAGCAGGTATATACAAAAGTATGAAGGCTATTGCTTAATGCATTGTAAGCCGCCCTGAGTCTCCGGAGAAGGGCGGCATATAAATTGAACTAATAAATACATAAATAAATAAATAAACAGAAATTTGGGGTTTGTGAACCAGGTGCCTCTGAAGCAGTGCCATCCCATCCAAAACCAAGATGGAAAGTCCCCAGAACTAGAAATCCAAAAATCCAGAACCACTTGTTTATGAAAGAGGTTCTACTGAAGTCTCTTTCACTACATCCAGGCCCCCACAGCTTCCAGGAACTGAGGCAGAGCTTCCATAGCATCACTCATGATATGGAATTGAGATACATCACCACCCTGATGTTACCTCACCCCAAACTTTCAGACAAACCCCCAAAAAGTTTCATGTAGATCAGGGGTGTCAAACTCGCGGCATCACGGCTGCATCACATGATGTATTGCAACTTTTTCCCTTTCGCTAAACCAGGTGTGGGCGTGGCCAGCATGTGATGCATCCAGCCCGCGGGCCGAGAGTTTGACAGCCCTGATGTAGATGTTAAACTGGAAGGGGGAAATATTGAGCTCTGTAGCTCTTCAGAAAAGAGGGGGTATAGGCTAGTTCTCCCTATCTTTCACTTCTGACTGGCACTGATCCAGAAGATGGGAGAGAACCAGCACAATACCGTACTACACATCCCAAAGTCCAAGAGTAGACCCAGAAGGATACCATGATTTGATGGTAACAGAAACCACTGAAAGGTCAAGAAAAACAAACATAGATGTACTATCCCCATCCCGCTCCTGCCAAAGAGCCGAGGTGGCGCAGTGGTTAGAGTGCTGTACTGCAGCTACTTCAGCTGACTGCTAGTTCAGCAGATCAGTGGATCAAATCTCACCGGTTCAAGGTTGACTCAGCCTTCCATCCTTCTGAGGTGGGTAAAATGAGGACCCAGATTGTTGGGGGCAATATGCTATTTAGTATAATGTCTTTGTTGTAAGCCGCCCAGAGTCCTTGGAGAGTGGGCGGCATAGAAATACGAATAATAAAAATAAATAATAAAAATAAAAGATCAGCCAAGAATGCAATCAATGCCTCTTGTTTCCAAAAACCCAGCCCTTTTCCTTGACCAAATCAACCCAATTCTTTTCTTTTCTTTTTTACTTCCTAAGGATAACAATCCTGCAAAGCTGGAATTGATTGGGGATATAGAAATCTGTGGGACCAGATGGGAAATGAAATGTAATAGAGGCTAAGAAGGCACATGGGGGAAACACATTGGGGGATTGCTGTTAAACAAAATTTGACTTGAGAGTTCAGGAAAGTTCAGGAAAAATAGAAATCACTTGTGGAAAGTGTATAAGCATAAATTGTCTTGAGTTTCAATTGTCATTTCTATTCATTCTTATTTCAGTACTTATATGTCTTCCGTACTAGGTTTCTGCAAAGGGGTGTTTCCTTTTGATAAAAGGATTTTTGTCAAGCATCCCATTTGAAAGCTCTTTGCAAGATAACAACACCATCTCCCATTTCTAATGAAATGAATTGCTGTGTTGCATTCACCTAACTTCTTGGGCAATTTCAGTTTTGAGATGAGTCTCCTGTGCACGTGCTGAAACCTCTTCTGATGTTCCAATCAACCACAGGGAGTGTTAGTAGAGTTCTCTACTTTTTCAATGCATGGTGGAACTGCCAGCTGAAGCTTTGATGCAGCTAATAGCATCACCTCTATGCCTGGAGGAGGTTAATTGCATCACTGAGACAAAGCACAGCTGTTTTGCACACCCCTGTTGGGTGCTCCTCCATTTTGCATGTTACCCATCTTTAGGATTTTTAAATGGCACAAGACACCAACTTCAGGAATAAACCCTTATCAGGTATGACATTTGACAGAGAGCTTCATGCTTATTCTTGGAAGCAGAGTACATAATTATATCATAAAGCTATTTGAGATTGATGTTCATTAATGTGGGAGTGCAATTTTACCATTTGGGAGAGAGTGCCATCTAATAACCAAGGCTTGCAGTGGACTGCAGAGTGATGGAGGGGATGGAGGTGAACTGACCTGACTCAAAGCTGTGAACCCTGCTTTAGTTTCATTTTCGTTTTCAGCATAGCTTGATTAGCACAAGAAAAAAAAATCTGCTCCCAGCAATTTACCTCCTTGCAGCAAGCAGCAGAGGGCCCAGCTGAAAGCAAAACAGCTGAGAGTTGGGAGGCCGATCCAATCAACTTGTGCTAATCAGGCTGTGCTGAAGCTGAAACCAGCTGTTTCTTCTTGCTGCTTGCTGCAAAGAGGTAAACTGCTGGGAGACAGAGGACAAAAGGTGGGGGCCAGTGGGTGGGCGGGGCTACATTCGATGTATAAGACACACCTAAATTCCCCCCCCCCTTTTAGGTGCATCTTATACTCTGAAAAATATGGTATTTTCCAAAGCACCCGAAGGCCAGACAAGGAATAATGGATGGAAACTGAATAAGGAGAGATTCAACCTGGAAATAAGGAGAAATTTTATGACAGTGAGAACAATCAACCAATGGAACATCTTGCCTTCAGAAGTTGTGGGAGCTTCACCACTGGAAGCTTTCAAGAAGAGACTGGACTGCCATCTGTCAGAAATGGTGTAGGATCTCCTGCTTGGGCGGGGGGTTGGACTAGATGACCTACAAGGTCCCTTCCAACTGTTATTCTGTTAAAACTACGCCTTATCCTTCATCCAAATATTGTCAATGCTTAAGGAAGAAATGATTAAATCCATGTGATACATCAGCATTGCTTTTGTATCTCAGCTTCACCTCTTTGCAAATCCCAGCATTTCTGTGTGCATCTTTCAGCAGCTCTATCTCTATCTCCGTTCACCTCTCTATCTCTCTGAATATTCACTTTAGAGCCCTAGTATTCCTCCATTACCCAAAACTTTTTGTTTTTCTGATCACTAATTGTTAAGTCAACCTTGACTCCTAGGGACCAAAAGAGTTCCTGCAGGGTTCTTGGCAAAATTTCAGAAATGGTTTATCATTTACTCCTTCCTAGTTTGAGAGAGTGACTACCATGTTTCCCTGAAAATAAGGCCCTGTCTTATATTTTTTTGAACCCCGAAATAAGCGCTTGGCCTTATTTTTGGGGAGGTCTTATTTTGGGGTGTGTGGAGCAAGATGGGTCTCCTCTTGCTGTCTTACCTGATTTCCAGCTCTGTCTCCCTAACCCTAACCAGAGGAAATGGCAGGAACCAACTGCGCATAAGGTTAAATATTTTCAGGGAGGACTTATTTTCGGGGAGGGCTTCTTTTTTGTTGGGGGGGGTTATTATAGCATCGTTTTGAGTGTAGGAGTTGAAATAGTTTGCAGCCTGGACATAAACTGTTTCAACTCCTACCCTCCTACCCTCAAAACAACCCTACCTTCCTACTCTCAAAACAACGCTATAGAGCACTGCACACCAGTACAACTAGACACAAGAACAGTTTTTTCCCAAACACCATCACTCTGCTAAATAAATAATTCCCTCAACACTGTCAAACTAGTTACTAAGTCTGCATTACTATTAATCTTCCCATCGTTCCTATCACCCATCTCCTCCCACTGATGACTGTATGACTGTAACCTTGTTGCTGGTATCCTTACGATTTATATTGATATTGTTTCCTGATTGCTTATTTGTTCCCTATGACTATCATTAAGTGTTGTACCTTATGATTCTTGATGAACGTATCTTTTCTTTTATGTACACCGAGAGTGTTGATTGTTTCCTAGTATGATTTGATTGCTTATTTATACCCTATGACTATCATTAAGTGTTGTACCTTATGATTCTTGACTAATGTATCTTTTCTTTTTATGTACACTGAGAGCATATGCACCAAGACAAATTCCTTGTATGTCCAAATCACACTTGGCCAATAAAGAATTCTATTCTATTCTATTAGCGTATGTGCTCAAAAGCCAGATTGGGCTTATTATCCACCGAGGTCTTATTTTCAGAGAAACACTGTAGTCCAAGGTCACCCAGTTGGCTTTTATTGTCTAAGTTGGGAGAATAACTCAGGTTTCTAGCCAAATGCCTTTATCACTACACAAAACTGCCTTTTGTATCATTATACTTGGGTCGAAACATTTAATGATGTCAGAAGAAATAATATTTACTTTGAAAATTCTAGGAACCAAGGACCTAACAAATCTGATGTCAATTTTTCATCTTCTGTTGCTGCTGCTTGCAGTTGGCAAAAAAGTAGAATTTGATAAAATACATATCAAGAAACGTGTTTTGGCATTTCACAAAAAGTATGTTTTCTAGTGTTCTGTGTTCCTTTTGCTTGAGCAAAGGAGAATTATCATTTTTAGTGGTGCCATATTATCATTTCTGGTTGTTGTTTTTCATAGCAATGTACTTTTACAGATTGATTTGCAAGGTTGAGTGAAAAGGTTATATATGAAATATTATATTTCCATTAATGTAACTTTGTGAAAACAAGTTGCTTCTCTTTTAGGGTCATTATTTCTTTGTGTTTGTTTGTTTTTTATTATGCCATTTTACATGCAGACATTCTCTCAAAGATGCTCAATACCCAGTGCGAGTGAAAATGATGTACATAAATGTCAGTGAGGTGAAGAATTTAGCTCCATGTTTACAAGCTAAAAAGCAATAAATACAAGAAACGTGCAGAGAAGAGAGATCTATTTAGTAAGGCAAGAATGAAGATACATTCATAAACAGAAAGCATCAGAAACAAATGGAAATGATCCTTTAACCTTTCTTTCCACTCACACTGCTTGATCAGAAAGTCAAGGTAACTTTGTTAGCCTTCCATTCCTAAGCAAAAAAGGCAGCCTTTTGCTTCACAATCACATCTGTAGACTGTTTATCCAAAGTCACAAAGAAACACTGAAATATTTGGAAAGTGCCCTGAAGCAGCTGTAGATTGATCGTTTGAGTTCCCTGCTGATCTGTTTGTTTATGCAATTGATAAGACATTGCTTTTATTACAAATAGGCAATCAAGCTTTTGAAAGAAAACCTCTGCTGAAATCAATCCTATTGAACATAATTTCAGACTTAATTATGCTCTGAAAAGCTGTTCCTGCACACAGCCCCATATCTGTAGATAACCACAATGTTTCACCAAAACATGTGCCTTTGAGTAATAAGGGATTGAACTAGGCTTCCCCCGTGTCGTGCTTCTGAGTCTGGAATATGAATTCTGGAAAGGATTCTTGAAAGAACTGCTGTCCCAAACTCAAACAAGGTGTGGCTTAATCCCAAAACAAACTTTTCAGAATTTAGAGAGCAGTTCTTTCATGCTCTCCCACTGCAGCGAATGAGACTGGGAAACTGAAGCTCAGTCCAAGAGGTATCTACCATGAGCCACAGTGGTTAGAGTGCAATACTGCAAGCTATTTCTGTTGACTGCTGGCTTCCTGCAATTTAGCAGTTCAGACCTCACCAGGCTCAAGGTTGACTCAACCTTCCTTCTTTCCGAGGTGGGAAAAATAAGGACCCAAATTGTTGGGGGCAATAGAATAGAATAGAATAGAAATTTTTATTGGCCAAGTGTGGTTGGACAAACAAGGAATTTGTCTTGGTGCATATGCTCTCAGTGTACATAAAAGAAAAGATACATTCATCAAGAATCATAAGGTACAACACTTAATGATAGTCATAGGGTACAAATAAGCAATCAGGAAACAATATCAGTATAAGTCTAAGGATACAAGCAACAAGGTTACAGTCATACAGTTATAAGTGGGAGGAGATGGGTGATGGGAACGATGAGAAGATTAATAGTAGTGCAGACTTAGTAAATAGTTTGACAGTGTTGAGGGAATTATTTGTTTAGCAGAGTGATGGCATTTAGGAAAAAACTGTCCTTGTGCCTAGTTGTTCTGGTGTGCAGTGCCCTATAGTGTCATTTTAAGAGTAGGAGTTGAAACAGTTTATGTCCAGGATGTGAGGGGTCTGTAAATATTTTCACAGCCCTCTTTTTGACTCATGCAGTATACAGGCCCTCAAAGGAAGGCAGGTTGGTAGCAATAGGCTAACTGTTAGAGAGGGCTGTAAAGCACTGTAAAGCGGTATATAAGTCTAAGTGTTATTGCTAAGTGCTATCTTCAGAAAAGCTGACCTACCCATACAGCACTAGATGAATCAAAGTTTTGACATTGTATAAGGACACTTCTTGTCTTTTTAATACGGAGGGTTTACAACATTGTAATGGTGCTGCAGAATTTTCAAGTAATCCAGAATAAAACAAATTTTAATTAAGCCTATCACAGAAGGGAAGTATTTCAGGACTGAGAAAATTTCAAAGAATTTATCAACAGTATTCTTTTCGGTGGACAATGGCTATTGTTTTATGCTAGATGTTTTTATTCTAGTAAGTATTGAAAAGTATTTCTCTTCCTTTAAAAAAAATGTGTGTGTGTGTATTCCCCAGAAACCATCTTTCTCTCTGAGATCCCTGTATCCTTTTTAGAACATTGTGTGCTACAAACAGGGTAGCAAATTAAGGAAAAACAAATGAGAAAGCCACACTTCCAGCAATTTATTCTTTGCTGTTTCTTATTACATGGTGTTAAGAGAATCTCATTAGTATGGATCCATATTACCCCTTCCTCCTTAGGCTTGCATGCATGAAAGCAGAGGCAGCTTTTGCATATGTCCCACTTTGAAAAGGATCAATGCTCATTTGTAACCAATAGGCAGTTTTGTTTATTTAGTGCAGGGAAGACTTTGACAGCATTTCCATTGTCACAGTTAATTACATCACAACAGATGAGACTCTTCCCCTGGAATGGAAGTGTGGCCTGTCTGATTTGAAAGGGAAGGAAGAGGAAAGGATGGTCATTAAAAGGAAAGCCTTTGGCCTGGCTCGCCTATCTTTCTACCGCAGTCTAACCCTGAAAGAGGGAAATTGCTTTATCTCATTTTCATCTTGCAGCTAAGAAGAAAATCAGTCTCTTCTTTCATTCCTCTCATTTTATGGCGAGGTAGACCAATCTCAGAGAAGGTAAATGGGATCTATTTTATTTAAGAATATGAGGAAAAGCCAATAAAAGGCAAAACACTTCTTTTGCTTTAAGTAGTTGCATGTAGAACATCCAGAGGCAAAGAAGATAAAAATATAAAATTAATCCAAACACAGACATCATCTGAAAATTATGTCCAACAGAATATATATATATATATATATATTCTGTATATATATATGTATATATGTAGGTCTTTGGTTATTCGGGTTTTCTCCCGCGTAAAATTGGAAGTGTCTTGGCGACGTTTCGACGAAGTCTCATTCGTCATCTTCAGGCTGGTGTTCTCGGCTTCGTGCTTCCCGGAGCAATGTGTGATCGCAGCTGTTTCCTCCTTTTAACTGCCAGTGGGGGTGGGAGCTGATTGGGTGGGAGCATGGCTGTGTTCTGATTGGATGGGGGGTTGGCTGTGCTCTGATTGGCTGGGGGTGTGTTCTGTTTGGGTGGGGGCTTGGCTGTGCTCGGGTTACTCTGAGTTGCAGGGGGATTTGAGCTGGTGAGCTGCATTGCTGTTGTTTGGCTTCGCGTTCGTGGTCGTGCCACATCTTCGTGGTGGGTGTCAGTTTGCTTCATGTATGGATTGGAGGGGTTTAAATTGGTCAATGGTGCAGCTTTGGTTTGGCTTCTGGTCTGTGGTCGTGTCTCATCATCGGTGTGGGTCTGGGTTTGCTTTTTGCGTGGAAGTGTGGTGGTGATATCCTGTGTGGTTTTC
>WNWU01000001.1:82494423-82505287 GCA_012654045.1 Ptyas mucosa
AAATAGATCTATCTTAGTCTCCCAATGGGCAGCAAAAGGTCTGCTGGCTGCCAGAAGAAGAAAGAAAGAAAGAAAAAAAAGGCCAGAAACTAGTGAATTGGGATTTCACTGAACTAGGGCTGCATAACATCTTGGTTTACGTAGGTAGAACCTGGCTAAAGAGAAATACACATAAAACCTACAAAAAAGAAAGAAAAATAGCTAGCTAGCTCGCTAGCTAGCTCGGAGCAGATCACAAAATGCATTGATCTACTTCTGTCAGCCCCAATAGATACACCACACCATGAAATCAATAACTCTACAGAAAGTCCACATTTACCTTTATTGAATTGGACTGCTATAACAGAATTTTGTGAGTCTGATCATTCTACAATTCTTCTTATATCTTTATAGTTCAGTGAATTAGGGAGGTGTTTTTCTGATCGGGTTCCAGTGGTGGGTTTGTGGGGTGTGGGGTTGAGGGGTACCCCAGATCGCGAACCAGCTCATGGGCAAACGTACTGGGATTGAAATAAAGCCGACAAAGGAGCCTTGAATAAATATATAATTTAATTTAAAATACTTAAAAAAACACTGTGCCTTTAAAAACCACATTAAAAGCAAAGTCTTATCTGGGTATGTGAAGCCAGGCTATCTCCCTAGATTCCTCTTCACAATACCAAAAACAGTTCACAAGAAACAAAGGTTAATACAAAGGTGGACGTCTTTGGCGTCGACACATCATCAAGGCAAACGAAGGGCAGCAGCGTAGACTTCACAATAAAAAAGTCACCTGAGAATAAAAGCAGTTCAAGCACCAACGTGGCTTGAGGGTCTGTGTGGAGAAGAATTTCCAGCACAACCTAACTGTTGGCTTGTGTGCTTAAAACAGCAAAAACACAAGCATCTGTGGGAGTATCTCAGCAGCCGGCTGAGTCCTTATCTGGAGTCCTTATCTGGAGTCCTTATCTGCATCTCCTCCCTTCTACAGCATCGTTCTGGGCTCTGCAGTCTTCTTCCAGCAGTGAACACTAGCTGGATCAGGCCTGACCGGTTGTCAAGGCCCAAGTAGCAAGCCGAAAGGTTATATTGTGAGCAAACCTGCAATTATCTAGGGCGGGGAAGGCTTGCAGGTAATTGCTTACAGCAGATGGGTTGATTGAGGCCATACCTCTTTTGTGGCTAATCATGTAGCCGCAGCAACCCTGAAAATACTCGTGACAGGGTTGCTACCGGTTTGCCCTGGTTTGGGCAAACTGGTAGTAGCAGTGGTGGGAGGCTCCGCCCACCCATCCGGATGTCATCAAATACCCTCTGTGCATGCGCGAGCGAACCGGTAGGAAAGGTAAGTGAAACCCACCACTGTCTGGTTCCAAATGTTATCTGGGTGTTCTGGGCTTAAAAAATGTTCTAGCTCCCTTGCCTTGGCAATGAGTCCCACATGTCTCCATCAAGGTCATCCTCCTTATTCTCTATCCATACCAACATAAAAGCAATTCTGATATAAAAAAGCTCCACGTTGCATAAAACACCAAAGAATTGGACTGAGCTTGTGCACCAAAAATAATCCCCAGAACACAAAGCATTGACTAGCAGGCCCAGAAAAAAAATTAAACTTAGCTAACTTTTTCTAATTTTCAGAGAATAGGTGTCATTTGAAAAGAAAAGGTGCTTAAATCATCATTCTTTCCTACATCTCTAGGTGTAACATCTTAAGGACGTGTTTGGAGTTTAGATGAGCCGTTTAAAGAATGATGTGAGAAATGAACCAGATGTTTTCTATAGGAGAAAAAAAATCATACCCAGCCATAATTTTCTCTATAAACCCGCATAATCAAACATTAGTTGGTTCTGCAGAAGGAAAGGTTTAAGTGAGCTTATGATTCTGCTCTGCTGTGAATAACAATAATATGGTTTCCAGCCTTCTTCCTTAATTTATTTGTAGTGCACAAAAGCTGTCTTCTTTAAGAAAAACATAAGTAAATGAAAATGAGATCTCTGTGATCAGCTGGAGACCTGAGTCTTGCATGACCAAACTCAGTGATTAGTCGTTAAACCAGATACTGTTTCATTTCTCAATAAACTAAAAGGTAGGTCAACAACAAGAAGGAATCAGCCTCAAAGAACTTTAGCTAAGAAAATAAAGGGGTGCGAATCAGACCAAGTAATAATGAGAAGGCTCATTTTAAATCCCGTCTCTTAGGGATGGTCATAGAGTTGATTTTTCTCACTTGCATACTCCGATCTTTGGAATAATTGACCTCCCATGGTTGGACCAGGTCCACTATTGATCTCTATGAAAGCTCTTAAAATCTGTCTTTTAAAGAGACAGATTTTTAAAAAGAGAGACCTGAAAGTTGAGCTAATGTGAGCAGTGACATCCCTCACCTGAAATTATGGTTTGTGTTTTGATGTTGGCATGCTTCTCAGATGATGGGCCTTTTTGTAATTTTCCTTACAAGTTTTAATAATGATCTCTGTACTTTTTTTTCCTTTTTAATCTTTTTTTTTAACTGAAAAAAGGGAATGTAAACTTCCTAGAGCAGGGGTGTTAAACTCGCGGCCCATGGGCCAGATACGTCATGCACTGGCCACACCTACTCCCAGTTTAGCAAAGGGGAAAAAAGTCATGATACGTCACGTTATGACGTGATGCCGCAAGTTTGATACCCCTGGCTTAGAGTCTTTTTGAGATGGGAGCAGCACATAAGCACTGGTAAATAATAAATAAATAAACCAATTTGAGATGAGACACACAGAATTGCTTCTTTCCTTCCTTCCTTCTTTCCTTTCTTCCCTCCCATCCTTCTTTCCTTGTTTCCTCCCTTCCTTCCATTTATCCACAGTATCTCTCACCCATCTCAATACCAAAACATTCTTGATGGCATAAAACATTACAAAGCTAACCCCCATAGCAATGTAATTATGAATAACTATATCATAATCAGTATTAAAAAGAAAATATTTTCCCCTATCTCCCCAAACCCTAAGAATAAACCAAAAACATGCACCCATAGTTCAGTTAGCTGAAACCACATTAACAAAACAGCATTATTTTGTTCATGGAATTGTCACAACATAAAAACTGCATATACCTTTGAGGGCTGCCATCTCAATCAGGAGAGGGAACCCAGGAGAGGGAAATTTCAGCATGTCCTATCTTGATGAACTAACCAATCAGGCAGAGTCAGTTCTGGCCAGTTGTTGCATGATGTGTCTGCACCTTTTATACTTTTAAAAATAGTGTCTGACACTTTAAATTAAATCTCGGTTAGAGGCAGCTGGGGACGATTTTTGTAAACTACTTTTAGTGGCTGATATTGAACGTAGAATGTTGGATTGGATCAACCTTGTTGCATTTCATTGAATAATAAAAATGGAAGAGTGTATATTCCATGTATACTCCTATTCCAAATACTGCCTAGCTAAGAAATGATCAGACCATGATCAGGCATGTCTTGTCTGTCAACTTTTCAGGCCTATATGGTAGCATACTGTTCTCACTTTGGCAACTTTAAGATGTGTGGATTTCTAACTCCAATCCCCTAGCAAAGATGGCTAGGGAATTGAGGGAGTCTGTCTGCCTGTCTCCCTCCCCCTCTCTCTCCCCCTCTCTCCCTCCCTCCCTCTCTCTCTTTTCTGTAGCCACCCATCTCAGCAAATGACTCTGGGTATCTTACAATTCAAAACATATATTATAGTTATATTTTAAAAAATGTTTTAAAACAATAAAAACAGTAAAAAAAAAAAACCCACCTAAGAACAGACACCCCCCCCCCATTAAACTTGGTTTTTAGAGCTGTAGAGAAGGCTAACATAGTTGAGGCTATTCTAATCGCCAAAGGGAGGATGCTCCACAGAGCAGGGATCACTGCAGTTGAAGTCCACCCATCTTAAAAGTTGCCAAGGTTGAAAACCTCAGCTGTAGCTGTAACTTTCTGCTCCTGTGATATTTATACCTTTTTAAGACAACGGTAGTCTCCCAAAATGTTTTGGCCTGCAACCCCTTGCGATTAACCATCCTGACTCAGGACTGGTAGAAATTAAAATCTAAAACACCTACGGTAGAATATTGCAAAGTTTCCTTAAAAAAATGACTACGTCAGATCAATTGTCCGTGAATGTTCTCCCTTCAAACTATTGATTTACTTTTTTCCTTTATACTCTTGTGCCTCTACTTTTGGCTGGTCAACGATGTGATGTGAACGCAGAAGGTTAAAAATATATGGTTAAGAACAATGATAAAATGACCTCCCACCCAAATTACTCCCTTCCTAACCCGTCAGACTGAGAAAATGTGTTGGGATGAAACCTTCTAGAATTCCAGGTAGTGCAGTCATTTACTATGAATTTTGGAGTTAAAGGCTAATCTATACTGAGGGCACCAAGCTGAGGAAGGCTGATTTTGTGGCTCTCGAAAGGATGTCAATTAAGGCTTATATCAGAACTAGGGAAGTAGAGGAGAGAATGAAAACCTAGATGAAGTGTTAGGTATGGCTGTCCTACAGGAAGACTACTGAACTTAAATTTGCCTGAGCTGTCTGTCCGTTGAACTATTACCTTGGAAGAAAGTGTGGCTATTTTAAATATGTATTTCTTATCATTCAATGCACTTGAAATGAAGTAAGTATAGAGATAAGTTCCTGGAAGCTTCTCTTCAGTGTCTCAATGGATAAGTCTTCTGGGATAATGTTATTCTGTTATTCTACCTACAGGGCTGAGCTAAAAATAGAAGAGGCAGCGTGTTACTTTCTGAAGAGGAAAGAAATGTTGAAAATAGGGCATGACTTCCCTTCATAGTAATCACACATCTCTCATACACACACACACACACACACATGTACACACACCACACAATTGGCAAAGAATACAATTCAGCCTGCAATTTTTAACATAAAGCTATTTACGCAGACACTTCACAAGATGATATAGAATTGCACCAAGATGCCACACAATGACTTGGAAATATATGTGAGCAAATAACAGAATAACAGAGTTGGAAGGAACCTTGGAGTTCTTCTAGTCCAACCACCTGCTTAGGCAGGAAACCCTACACCATTTCAGACATATGTTTATCCAATATCTTCTTTAAAACTT
This sequence comes from Ptyas mucosa, assembly GCA_012654045.1. Lineage (NCBI taxonomy): Eukaryota > Metazoa > Chordata > Lepidosauria > Squamata > Colubridae > Ptyas > Ptyas mucosa. The sequence continues at coordinate 82,499,500 of WNWU01000001.1, forward strand.
CCAGTGTTGGAGTGTTCACAACTTCTGGAGGCAAGTTGTTCCACTGATTAATTGTTCTTTCAGGAAATTTCTCCTTAGTTCTAGATTGCTTCTCTCCTTGATTAGTATCCACCCATTGCTTCTTGTCTTGCCCTCAGGTGCTTTGGATAATAGTTTGACTCCCTCTTCTTTGTGGCAGCCCCTGAGTTATTGGAACACTGCTATCATGTCTCCCCTAGTCCTTCTTTTCATTAAACTAGACATACCTAGTTCCTGTAACCGATCTTCATATGTTTTAGCCTCCAGTCCCCTAATCATCTTTGTTGCTCTTCTCTGCACTCTTTCTAGAGTCTCAACATCTTTTTTACATTGTGGTGACCAAAACTGGATGCAGTATTCCAAGTGTGGCCTTACCAAGGCATTATAAAGTGGTATTAACACTTCACATGATCTTGAGTCTATCAATATTTATATTGATATTGAAGACCATTGTCAAGCACCAGGGAAATCAGGAGATCAGGCTTTTCAGATGTGTATAAAGGTTTATTACAAGGTTAATCTCTCTTCAAGAATCTGAACTACTAATGGTTAAATTTGGCTGTACATAAGGAGTTCACAGTGGGCTGGACTTGGATCTCTTGTGGGCGCGAAGAGACTTATAACTGATGATACATTTGACTCCTCCCTTGGGCTCAGCCTAGTCATCTACACATTTCATAACATGTAGAAAGAAGAGGGGGTCAAATTATTCTCCAAACCACCGGAGGGTAGGACAAGAAATATGGGTGAAAGCTAATCAGAGAGAAGCAATCTGGAAATTTCCTAACAGTGAGAAGAATTAACCAGTGGAACAGTTTGCCTTCAGAAATTGTGGGTGCTCCATCACTCAAGGTTTTTAAGAAGAGACTAGACAGTCACTTGTCTGAAATTGTATAGGTTCTCCTGCTTGAGCCAGGGGGTTGGACTATTCTATTAGTCCTACTGGTTCCCTTCCCTTCCCTTCCCTTCCCTTCCCTTCCCTTCCCTTCCCTTCCCTTCCCTTCCCTTCCCTTCCCTTCCCTTCCCTTCCTCCCTATCTCCATTCCTTATTCTATTCTGTTCTATTCTCCTACATCCATTTGGTCCAGCAAAGTTCTAGTATCCTCATGTGGATATGAAAGGAGAATTCTTTGAATCAATACTTGATCTATCTTGAATCTATTTGGTCTAGAGAAGATCCAGATTGCTTCATTTCCCAAATAATTTATATATTGTCTCTCTTTTCTTTTTTCTCTTTCTTCTCAGTATAGTTTGGCTATACCTCCTGCTGTGGCAGTGAGGTTTAAACTTGTTTGAAATACATTTATTTGGGAAGAGTCAAAATTAGACAAATAGCCATAAAACATTGAAATTTGTTACCTAAAACTGGAGCCCAGCCACTAAATATCCACAGAAGAGTTACGAAGGTACAGAAATACAGATGGTACAGAAATTGTAACTTGCTTTCTTCTCCACAGGCCTCCTGTTTATGAAGATATTGCTGGTGGGGGGGAAATGGTTTTGATGAATTATGCCAAAATCTAAATTTCCCCCCAGGATGAATTGTTTAATTGATTGGTGTCCAAGAATTATTGCCTGGTGAAAGCTGGATTCTTTTATCCCTTTATCCCAGGTTATTCCACCTTACCTATGGAGAACAAACCACTGCATTAAGATTGAAAAGAAAATGAAAATACATTTGCAATGTATTGAAATAATAGGCAAATGAAAACAGGAACGAAGGCAATAACATGAATCATATAGCTAAAGTTTTACTAAAGAGGTAATTGCAATATATTTCACTAAAATGACTAAATTAATAACATGGAAATTGAAAACATATCTAGGTATCATTGGTGACAACATTATTAATAAAAATTAATCAAAAAAGTGTATTTATTAATTAAATTAATTGACTGTCCATCTCCTGCCGCCGCCGCTACCAGTTTGCCAAACTGGGGCGAACTAGTAGCAACCCACCACTGGATTATTGGATTGAATATAACTCTATATTCAGTTAGAACCATTCTCTACTTAAGTCTTACAAAGCATTTTAAATATCTACACATTAAACCTTCAGTGGAGGCTCAGAATGTCTAGAGGGTATGCAAACAGAGATGAATGAGTCACAAAGTTATTAAATGAAGTTTTGAAGAAAAAGGATTTCCTCATTGTCTTAGGTATCCCCACCAGATGGATTCTCAACTGGCTGACCAACCATACTCAGTGATGAGTATGTCCTCAGTGGAACTAAATCTACACAGAGAGAAGCATGCAGTGATGTACCTCAAAGTTCTATGTTAGGCCCAGTACTTTTCAACATCTTCATAAATGATCTACATGAGAGAATAGAAAGGGAACTCATCAGATTTACAGACAAATTGCCAAGCTGGGGAGAATAATTAGCATTTCAGAAGGACCTTAACACACTTGAATACTGGGACCTATACAACAAAATGCAATATAAAAGTAAGGTCCTAAATGTAGACAAGAAAAACCAAATGCACAGATATAGAGTAGATGGAATCAGGCTGATAAGAGGTCTGGAGGCTAAATCGTATGATGTATGATTGAGGGAACTAGGTATGCCTAGAATAAGAAAGATAAGTACTAGGGGTGATATGATAGCTATCTTCCAGTACTTGAGGAGCTATCATGGAGAATAAGGGGTTGACCTATTCTCCAAAGTCCCTGAGGGCAGGACAAGATCCAACTTAGAACTAAGGAGAAATCTCCTGACAGTGAGAACAATTAATCAGTGGAACAGCTTACCTCTAGTAGTAGTGGGTGTTCCATCACTGGAGGTTTTCAAGAAGAGATTGGAGTGGACAGCCATTTGTCAGAACAGTATAGGGTCTCCTGTTTGAACGGGGTTGGACTAAAAGACCTCCAAGGTCCCTTCTAACCCTATTATTCTATATTCTAAGGAAAATCAACTAATGGAATGGTCTGCATATTAAGGAAAGAATCTGAAGGCCTTGAGTTAGGAATAATCTAGTAGCTTGCCTTCCTAGAACCAGAAAAAAATAATTTATTTTTTCAGTATTTTTGGAAATAATTTTTGGTGATAATAACATGTTATACTTCATTTGGCCACCATATTACTACTTTTACTTCCAAATTTAATTAGTTGCTACGTCTTTGGATCCCATCAACTGCTGGTGATAGCCTAAGATCGCCCAATTAAATTAATACTGTAGGGATAAATTTCCAGTTTCTTTAATCTCTGCTTCTTAATTGACTTTCTCACATCTGGCCTTGCCCTTTAGTAATTTTATAATAGGTTTGACCTTTCTAAATATTTCTTTTTTTGCACCAAGCACATCCCCCCTGCTCACTAGATTGCCTAGGTAAAAATGTACTTTTCACATAGATTCACAAACTCACCCTCTAGGAAAAGGCATTAGAAATAAAATTAATATTGAACAATGTAACAAAGCAAAATATAGATCAATGGTCACTTAATACATATTGATTCTTACAGCTATATTGCAAAGGCAATGAAAGCTAATGCTAGCTTAGCAAGTAACAGAAGCTAGAATAACTCATATTTGTATCCCTTGTGTTCTATTAAATAATTTTCTTACATCAAAGTACTACATTAGAACAGCACAATGTGAGAATAGTAATGATATAACAATGTTAACAAATTAATGTATTTAAAAGCAATGTAAATACTTAATACTGCATCTAGTTGTTTGTAAGAATTCCAGTAAGACCTAACCAGTTCTAAACTCCTCCTACGATCATAAAATTGTAGGGCTAGAAGGTATCTTGGAGGTCTTTTAGTCCAACCCCTACCCAAGGCAGAAGTCCTTATATAATCCTGGACAAATGATTTTCTAATCTTTTCTTGAAAACCTCAAGTGATGGGGCATTCACAAAAAATGATAACTTGTCTGGAGGTTAAATCGTATGATGAATAGCTAAGGGAATTAGGTATGTTTAACCTAAGGAAGAGAAGGCTTAGGGGAGACACGATAGCAGCCTTCCAAAACTTGAAGGACTGTCACAGCGAAGAGGCCATTGATTTATTCTCCATAGTACCTAAAGGCAGGACAAGAAGCAATGAGTGGAAGTTTGTCAAAGGGAGATCCAACCTGGAAATAAGGAGGAATTTTCTGACAGTGAAAATGATTAGTCAATCGAAGATAGGATTACTACAAAGATAAATGCAATTGAAAGAATTGCTTAATTTAATTATGAGGACTAATAAGGAATGGATGATTATAGCATGCTTAGAGGGGTTTACCTCTGAAGACCGCTCGGAAGCTTCGTTGGTCTAGGCAGCAGCATAAATGTTTCGAGTGTCCCTTACTTCATGTAGTAACATCTCTGCTCTGCCAACTGTACTATCCAAGAGCCTTGGATAGTACAGTGGTCTAAAGCACCCTGTTATTAACACAGCTGCCTGCAATTATTGCAGGTTCGAATCTCACCAAGGCTCAATGTTGACTCAGCCTTCCATCCTTTCTAAGGTAGGTAAATTGAGGACCCAGTTTTGTGGGGGGCAATAAGCTGACTTTGTATAAATATACAAAAAGTATGAAGGCTATTGCTTAGCACATTGTAAGCCGCCCTGAGTCTCCGGAGAAGGGCGGCATATAAATCAAATTTTTTTAAAAAAAACCCTGCATAGATTGTAAATTGGCTTCCAGGTAGAATTGAATATGATAGTTGTAATGTTTAAAGCCCTTAAACATTTAACCTGGAAATAAGGAGAAATTTTCCGACAGTGAGAACAATCAACCAATGGAACAGCTTTCCTTCAGAAGTTGTGGGAGCTTCATCACTTAAGACTTTCAAGAAGAGATTAGACTGCCATTTGCCAGAAATGGTGTAGGATCTCCTGCTTGGGCGGGGAGTTGGACTAGATGACTACAAGGTCTCCCCCCAACTCTGTTAATCTGTAATCCCTTCATGTTTCAGGGCCTGGCTGTCTGTGGGACCCAACCTGTCTTCAGGTCCCATTGTTAAAATTATGTCATCTGGTTGGACCTTAGTGGCTTAATTTTTCTGTGGCTGCCTTGAACTATGAGGTGGTATTCTTCCTGAAAGTGCATAACCTGGTACTGTTGTTATTTAGGAAAGCTCTGGAAATACGGCTCTTTCAGCAGGCTCTAGAACGGGATGATTTGTGACACTGCATTGATATTGGCATCTTATTTCTTGATTCTTGGTGTTTTCCTTCCTCAAGCAAGCAATCTTGGCCAAAGAACACTGTGTGTAAACCTCTGCTGTGTGAGCTGCATTGGATGCCAGCTTGTCTCTGGGTCCAATTCAAAGTGTTGGTCATGACTTTTAAGATTCTACATGGTTTGGGGCCAGGCTACTGATAGAGTTTCCCCCATCATATCAGTCTACCTCAAACAGGCAGGCAGGAAGGTACTATATGTTATAGATCCTGTCAATTAAAGAATCCCAACTGGCAGGGCCAAGGAAGAAAGCTTTCTCTGCCATTGCCCACACTTCTGGAATATTCTCTCCCCCCCCCCCCCATGAGACAAGATGGGTCCCTAAACTCCTGTCAAAAATATTTAAAGACCGGGCTCTGTGGAGTAGCCCTGAAAGCCATTGTTCTATTCTTTTGATTCTATTATTGCCACATTTTGAATTATTCTGGCCCTATTTTAAATTTTTATATTCAGTTTTTAGATTTTAACATCTTATGTTTTTTAAATTTTTATTTATACTTCACCCAGGGTCCCTCTGTGAGGGAGATGGGTGGTTTGTAAATGTGATAACTAACTAACTAACTAACTAACTAACTAACTAACTAACTAACTAACTA
>WNWU01000001.1:82505297-82520833 GCA_012654045.1 Ptyas mucosa
CTAACTAACTAACTAACTAACTAACTAACTAACTAACTAACTAACTATCTAAGTAACTATAGATTGGTAGATCAATAGATATATGATAATTACTGTTTTCTATTTGTTTTATTCTTTCAATGTGTCACCTAGGCTTATTGGGATGACTGAGGTGGTTTATAAATCATTGAATAAATAATAAATATTCATTGCATGTGTATTACTTCTTCAGATTTCATACTCAGATCTCACATATATAGAAAATATATGATAGATTGTCTTTCAAACATTTCCATGAATGTAAGGCATTTGTCAACCATTTTTTTTTCTTGCGTCTTTCAACATCTTTCATTTAGCAGCTCTGTGTGGTTCTTTAAAGCAAACTTTGGTTAAGGCCATGATTCCTTAAAGCAAGACTTTTAAGTTCAGTTAAATTAGTCATGTGCAAATTGTTTCAGTCTGGAAACAAGTGTTCTCTGGAACATTCTGTTCCCCTCTGGATCATATTGCCTCTTCTTTGGGAACATTCCACCTGGATGAATGTTCTGTAGTTCTTCATTCCTCATTAAATACAGTTTTTAGTTCAAACCACAGCTTCAAATGATCTCTTCTTATCCAAAGTCTCCTAGTAAACTTGATTCCGTATTCGTGCTCATCTCTAAAGCATGATGCACAGCACATGTAACACACCACTGTGTAAACTGCATTGGCTACCATTGTAATTCTGGCGCAGTTCGACGGTGCTGGTTGTCACCTCAACGATTTGGGATTGGATTACCCGAGAGACCATCTTTTTCCAACAGTTTCTACCTGTCCAATTCAATCTAGCAGATCATGCTGCAGATGGACATGCTGCAGATCCCATCAGCCAAAGAACATTGACTGGCAGAAACTAGAAGATGGACTTTCTATGTTGTAGCTCCTGTTTTATGGAATAGTCTCCCCTCAAAGATAAGAATGGGCCCAAACCCTGCTGGACTTTCATATGGTTTACAAAATTGGCTATGTACCCATCCCTGGAACTCAGAATGTGTTAAAGTCCTGTTTCTTGGCTTCTTTACCTTTGGTTGGTTCACTATTTCTGCTGCTGTATTTATTTATTTATTTATTGGCTGTTTTTATTGTTTTTAATTATTTTAACTGTTTTAGAATTGTAAGTCATCCAGAGTCACTTGGCTGAGATGGGTGGCTATAAAAATTAAATAAATGAGTTAAAATGAATGAATGGATGAACGGATGAATGAACAACTGAATAAATAAATGAGTTTTCATTCATGTTTCACTTAATCCAGACCTTAATAAAACCATATACTATCAAAAAACAGAACAGTGGTATGAGATACAAGCAATTGTTTGGTCTTCAGTATAACAAAGAAATATATTCAGACTTAATTTCACTGCCTCCAGTCTTCTTCAGCCATTGCTTTTTCTCACTATTTTTATAGGCCCCTTTTCCAATATCCTGTCATTTATCTCCAACATCACTATTGGAGAATATAAACCCCCTGAACAAAGATCTTTGCTCTCCTGACAATTGCCAACAAAATTGTTTGCTTTGTCCAAAGTTTCGCTAGATTGACCTAAGATTAATTGCCCCGGGCTGGTTTTATGAGGGTGAATGGGCTATCAAAATGATAGATAGGTAAATAAATATATTAAGCTAGCAAGCATAAGCAATGTCTTGAGTAATGCTGAGGGCACAGATCTGAAAACTGTGATAGTTTTCAGTATTTTAAAAAAGCAGGTTCATAGAAGTACCACCAATCCCTCCCACAAAATTGTGGTTTGGTATGAATGGTGCTATTTTCAAGCTTTTTCCTAATTTTACCTTAATTTTTATTTATTAATTTAATCAATTTATACAGCTGACTGATACACATACCATAACTGTCAGTAGCTAATATCCAAATTAAAAAAAAAAGCAGGAAATATCATCCAAGGCCAACCAAAATTGTATAACCCATATGGAATGAGCGCCTCAAACATTGTAGCTCAATGACCAGGAGAAGAACTGGGTTTTTATGTCTTACAAGGTTGGGGCTATATCAGTTTTAAGCAAGAATCTATAGAGTAGGTGTCATGACATAGAAGGAATGATGTTTGGGTCCCATCGGATGACATTGTTTTATAGAGGGGACCAGGAGCATGTCACTCTGCCACTCTGTCAGATGGTATTAGAGGTATAGAAATGATTGTATGTTGACTATTTCATAAATAAGTTGTTAAGAGAAAATTTTGTTTTGATAAGGTACAATAAGGTACCCTTGTTAAGAGTGGAAACCAAACAAGGAGAGAAGCAACCTAGAACTAAGGAGAAATTTCCTGACAGAACAATTAATCGCAACTTGCCTCCAGAAGTTGTGAATGCTCCAACACTGGAAGTTTTTAAGATGAGATTGGACAACCATTTGTCTGAAATGGTATATAGGATTTCCTGCCTAAGCAAGGGGTTTGACTAGAAGAACTCCAAGGTCCCTTCCAACTCTGTTATTCTATATTCTAACAAATCATGAGTTCTAAATGATTCCCCAAGCTCTTTCAACTTCTGCTCTTCTCTTTCCTTTTACCCCTACTTTCTGGATTCACCCATGGTTGATCCTATCCAGTGGCTGAAATCATATTCGCTGGGTTCACATATCAGACTAAGCATAACATGATTTGCTGCATATGCAAGCCTACCCAGTGTCTGGTTCTATAAATGATAGTAAAATAATTGCAATTTGTTCAAACAATATTGATTTTTAAATCCAGGCTTAGCATGATGGGAAAGTATGATAGCACGATTCCAGACAGCTAATCAGATGTGCGTTAGATTATCAGTGTAGGCATCTGAAAAGCAACTAGGTAACTGAAAGGCAATGAAAGCAATAATAACACAGAGCAATAGGTGAGAAATTACTAAAGAGGGTTAGAAAAACACTACATAACTTTTTTGTTCTTTCAGCCTGAAATAGCAAACTGGACAATCTCCTCCTCCTCCTTCTCCTCCTTCCCCCCTCCTCCTTGCATTAATAGCTGAAATCCCCAATTCATTGTTTGAACTATTGATCTGTACATGGCAGCTGATCCGGGTTAAAAACAAATCTTGTTTTCCCTCATCTGCTTTTTAAAATAGAAAACTACCAGCAATGTGTGGCAGGAGCTAAAAAAGCCAATGCAGTCTTAGACTTCATTAACAGAGGGATCTGTTAAGATCATATGAAGTATTAGTACCACTTTATATCAGGGGTGAAATCCAGTAGGTTCTGACAGGTTCTGGAGAACTGGCAGTGGAAATTTTGAGCAGTTTGGAGAACTGGCAAATACCACCTCTGGCTGGCCTCAGAGTGAGGTGGGAATAGACATTTTTCAGTATCCTTCCCCTAGAATGGGGTGGGAATGGGGATTTTGCAGTATCCTTCCCCTGCCATGCCCACCAAGCCATGCCCACCAAGCCACACCACGCCCACCAAGCCACACACACAGAACCAGTAGTAAAAAAAAAATGGATTTCACCACTTTTATATAGCCTTAGTAAGACCACATTTGGAATATTGCATCCAGTTTTGTTCACCACAATATACATACAGTCATGGCCGTAAATGTTGGCACCCCTGAAATTTTTCCAGAAAATGAAGAATTTCTCACAGAAAAGTATTGCAGTAACACATGTTTTGCTATACACATGTTTATTCCCTTTGTGGGTATTGGAACAAAACCAAAAAAGGGAGGAAAAAAAGCAAATTGGACATAATGTCAGACAAAACTCCAAAAATGGGCTGGACAAAATCATTGGCACCCTTTCAAAATTGTGGATAAATAAGATTGTTTCAAGCATGTGATGCTCCTTTAAACTCACCTAGGGCAAGTAACAGGTATGGGCAATATAAAACTCATACCTGAAAGCAGATAAAAAGGAGAGAAGTTCACTTAGTCTTTGCATTGTGTGTCTGTATGTGCCACACTAAGCATGGACAACAGAAAGAGGAGAAGAGAACTGTCTGAGGACTTGAGAACCAAAATTGTGGAAAAATATCACCAATCTCAAGGTTACAAATCCATCTCCAGAGATCTAGATTTGCCTTTGTCCACAGTGCGCAACTTTATCAAGAAGTTTGCAACCCATGGCACTGTAGCTAATCTCCCTGGGCGTGGACGGAAGGGACAAATTGATGAAAGGTGCCAACGCAGGATAGTCCAGATGGTGGATAAGCAGCCTCAAACAAGTTCCAAAGCAATTCAAGCTGTCCTGCAGGCTCAGGGAGCATCAGTGTCAGCGCGAACTATCCGTCGACATTTAAATGAAATGAAACGCTATGGCAGGAGACCCAGGAGGACCCCACTACTGACACAGAGACATAAAAAAGCAAGACTACAGTTTGCCAACATGTACTTTGAGTAAGCCAAAATCCTTCTGGGCAAACGTCTTGTGGACAGATGAGACCAAGATAGAGCTTTTTGGTAAAGCACATCATTCTACTGTTTACCACAAACGGAATGAGGCCTACAAAGAAAAGAACACAGTACCTACAGTGAAATATGGTGGAGGTTCACTGATGTTTTGGGGTTGTTTTGCTGCCTCTGGCACTGGGTGCCTTGAATGTGTGCAAGGCATCATGAAATCTGATGATTACCAATGGATTTTGAGTCGCACTGTAGAGCCCAGTGTCAGAAAGCTGGGTTTGCATCGGAGATCTTGGGTCTTCCAGCAGGACAATGACCCCAAACATACATCAAAAAGCACCCAGAAATGGATGACAACAAAGCGCTGGAGAGTTCTGAAGTGGCCAGCAATGAGTCCAGATCTCAATCCCATTGAACACCTGTGGAGAGATCTTAAAATTGCTGTTGGGAAGAGGCACCCTTCCAATAAGAGAGACCTGGAGCAGTTTGCAAAGGAAGAGTGGTCCAAAATTCTGGGTGAGAGGTGTAAGAAGCTTATTGATGGTTATCAGAAGCAAATGATTTCAGTTATTTATTCCAAAGGGTGTGCAACCAAATATTAAGTAAAGGGTGCCAATGATTTTGTCCAGCCCATTTTTGGAGTTTTGTGTGACATTATGTCCAATTTGTTTTTTTTCCTCCCTTTTTTGGTTTTGTTCCAATACCCACAAAGGGAATAAACATGTGTATAGCAAAACATGTGTTACTGCAATACTTTTCTGTGAGAAATACTTCATTTTCTGGAAAAATTTCAGGGGTGCCAACATTTACGGCCATGACTGTAAAAAAAGATGTGGAGACTCTAGAAAGAGTGCAGAGAAGAGCAGCAAAGATGATCGGGGGACTGGAGGCTAAACCATATTAAGAATGGTTGCAGGAATTGGGTATGTCGAGTCTAGTGAAAAGAAGAACTAGGGGTGACATGATAGCAGCATTCTAATATTTGAGGGGTAGCTACAAAGAAGACTGAGTATTTTCCAAAGCATCAGAGAAGGCAAGACAAGAAATAATGGATGGAAACTAATCAAGGAGAGAGCCAACCTAGAAATAAAGAGAAATTTCCTAACAATGAGAACAATTAACCAGTGGAATGGCTTGTTTTCAGAAGTTGTAAGTGCTCCAACACTGGAGACTTTTAAGGAGAGAATGGACGGCCATTTGTCTGAAATGGTATAGGGCCGTGACGGCGAACCTATGGCATGTGAGCCGCAGGTGGCATGCAGAGCCCTCTCTGTGGGCACTCGTGCCATCGCCCCAGGTGAGCTCCAACGCGCATACATGCACACCTCCCATTGGCCAACTGATTTTTGGGTCTCTGCTGCGTATGCGGGGGGCAGGGGACATGCGGGAGATGCGTGTGCATGGGGAGGGTCACACAAACATTCAAGGAGGTCGCGCGCGCATGCACCGGGGCGAGGAGAGCGTGGGGGAGGGGTTGCACACGCATTGCTTTTGGCACGTGACTACAAAATGGTTAGCCTCCCCTGGTATAGGGTTTCCTGCTTGAGCAGGGGGGTTGAGTAGAAGACTTCCAAGGTCCTTTCCTACCCTGTTATTCTGATATTTGAATGCTCAGATTAAATTTGTGGATATGTGGATATCTGAGCCTTTTCTTTTTTTTCTTTTTTAAATTTTTTATTAAAGATAAACAAACAAAAACATACATACATACAATACACAACATACACAAACTATACATTAAAACCAATTCTTGCAACTTGAGCCTTAAGAAAAAAGAAAGTTACTTCGGTATATATATATTTATATATCTACATCCTTCATTATATAACAATATTTTAAGATTATTTCTTAATTTTTGTTTCCTTAGTTGGTATTCCCTTCCTATCCTGATTATTTCTTATTTCGTTTTCCTTTTCTCTAACCAATCGTACCATTGTTGCCAAACCAGATAGTACTCTGCATCTTCCTTTTCCTCTATTTCTTTGGTAAGCCTGTCCATCTCCGCACATTCCATTACTTTTTGTATTATTTTATCCTCAAAGGATATCTGAGCCTTTTCTGTTCTCCTTTGCCCCAGTACTTAAAATCAAAATTAGTTTGTGGGCATTTATGTTCCCAAGGCATGAAAGATAAGGTGTAATTAGGTGTACGAATAGAATAGAATAGAATAGAATAGAATAGAATAGAATAGAATAGAATAGAATAGAATAGAATAGAATAGAATAGAATTCTTTATTGGCCAAGTATGATTGGACACACAAGGAATTTGTCTTTGGTGCATATGCTATCAGTGTACATAAAAAGACAAGATACACTCGTCAAGAATCACAAGGCACAACACCCAGTGACAGTCATACGGTACAATAAGCAATCAAATCATACTAGGAAACAATCAATATCAATATAAATCACAAGGATACAAGCAACAAAGTTACAATCATGCAGTCACAAGTGGGAGGAGATGGGTGACAGGAATGATGAGAAGACTAATAGCAATAATAATGCAAGCTAATGTGAATATTTTGACAGTGTTGAGGGAATTATTTGTTTAGCAGAGTGATGGGAAAAAACTGTTCTTGTATCTAGTTGTCGTGGTGTGCAGTGCTCTATAGAGTTGTTTTGAGGGTAGGAGTTGAAACAGTTTATGTCCAGGATGCGATGGGTCTGTATATATTTTCACAGCCCTCTTTTTGACTCTTGCAGTATACAGGTCCTCAATGGAAGGCAGGTTGGTAGCAATTGTTTTTTTCTGCAGTTCTAGTTATCCTCTGAAGTCTGTGTCTGTCTTGTTGGGTTGCAGAACCAAACCAGACAGTTATAGAGCGGGAGATGACAGACTCAATAGTTCCTCTATAGAACTGTATCACCAACCTCCTGAGTTGGTGCAGAAAGAACATTCTCTGTTGTTCAAGGAAGGCAAAGCAAAAATTCAAAAGATTACAGGACTGCATTTTTCTTTTTTTTTTTGAATTGGAGGGATAAGTGATAGTTTGGTTGTTTTAACAAAAAGACCTTGTTTTGGGAAGGTCAGAGTGGTTGGGAAAGACTGTGAGTGAGAAAGAATTAGCACAGAATGAACAGAAATACATCTGATGACATTTGCAGGACTTAATTTCCTAGGGCAATGAGGACCTAATCAAAAGGATCACATCTATAATTAGCTGATTTCTACTGTTCTAACTGGGTCCAGATCTAAGGTGTTTGAGTATGTAAATCCAAAGCAGAAAAAGAAGCTGTCCCAGGATTGTACATGCATTGTCCTCCAGATTCTGCACAGATAGACCAACCCCTAATCAACAAGATTATGCCACCTGTCCTTTCTTTTTTAAAAAAAACTGAAGATATTCCCTCCCCCAACTACTGAACATGTGGGGACAGAGGTCATCTTCTGTTACATTTTCTTAGAATTTATTTCATAAATTGCCCAGTTCTGTATATTTGGATGTCTGGACACAGCTTTTTGCCTCTGGGGTCCAGCAGCTTATTCAGGTGAATCATTCCAAGCAAAAGGATGACAAACTGGGGGCATTGCCAGTGAAAAAGATTTTGCAATAACAAAGAAGGACAAGGTTGCTAAGCAACTGAGGGGAGGGATGTGGTCTGTTTTGTTAGGTTTGTTTGTTTGTTTGCCTGGGACTTATCTGTCACAGAAATGGTTAATTTTGTTGTTCCTCTCAGTTCTTTTTTTCACAAATCAGCAGAGTGCTTCACAATCAGCATAGCTGAAGAATCCTGAAAACCAGTGGTTGTCAAACTTGACTCTACTTTACTCCTAAAGTGCAGAATGAATTTGTGCTCCCTCCCCCTGAGGTGTCTTAGGGATTTCTTACCCAAGTACTAGCCAGGTCAACTCTACAGAGCTTTTTTCATGACCAGCCAAATTGGTTTACAGCGCTATCTTCCAGATTTCAGGTTGAGATACTTTAGAAAAGTTCAGTATCTATGGAGATTCTCAGTCATCCAGGTCATGGTTGTCCCAAAGGTGCTTTTTCAAGAGGCAACTGTTTTTTCTTTGAAGACCTTTTGCTTTTCATCCTAAAGTTTCTTCAACTTATCCAAGAAGCTTCTCGGATGAGAAGTGAAAGGTCTTCACAGAAAAAAAACCCAGAAAATCCAGTTGCCTTTTGAAAAAGCACCTTTGGGTCAGTGGTGGGTTTCAAAAATGTTTACTACCGGTTCTGTGGGTATGGCTTGGTGGGCGTGGCATGGCTTGGTGGGCATGGCTTAATGGGCGTGGCAAGGGAAGGATACTGTAAAATCTCCATTCTGTCCCCAATCAAGGGGAAAGATACTGCAAAATCCCCACTTCCTCCCAATCAGCTGGGACTTGGGAGGCAGAGAATAAATGGAGGCAGGGCCAGTCAGAATTTTTACTACTGGTTCTCCGAACTGCTCAAAATTTCCACTACCAGTTCTCTAGAACTGGTCAGAATCTGCTGAAACCCACCTCTGCTTTGGGTTTAGAACAGCTTGTTTAGTCAATCTATTGATCATTGTCCATATACTTGCAATGTATTATCATCAGCCCAAATCAATCCACTGCAGGACAAAGGACTTTGCATTGAAAGTTTTTTGACCATAATCTAGGATGCTACCTGTGTGTGTGTGTGCATGTGCATGCGTGCATTTGAGAAAAAAAGAAACAAAAAGAGAGGGAGAGAGAAAGTAGGAGGAAGAAGGGATGGGGAAGGGAAAGAAGTTGAAGAGGGGGGGGGAGGAGGAGGAGGAGGAGGGGGAGGGGGAGGAGGAGGAGGATAGTTACAGGATAGAAAAACATGGCATGTAAATTTGGACTGATGCAAAAAGCTGCGAAAGCACTGAACAAGGAAGATGAAGGTCCAAAAATAACAGATGCCTAAATTAAGAAAGGCATTTTTGTTGGTCCATAGATCAGATATGCCATCAATTACAAGTGGTTTGAAGAGCTGTTAGTGGGGCCAGAGCAAATCACCTGGAAAGCATTTGAGGATGTTGTTATGGATTTTCTTGGCAACAATAGAGCAACAAACTATATTCAACTGTTTGACAAACTTCTTATAACATATAAAACCATGAAGTACAACATGACTTCATGTTGTACTTCATTTTCTGCATTCATATTTGAACGTCTTTCCCAAAAATCTAGGGGCAGTCAGTGATGAACATTGTGAAAGTTTTTACCTGGAGATTGCCATGATGGAAAAACACTCTTGGGCAATTGGAATTCATCAGTGCTGTCTAACTATTATTAGACACTGTAGCAAGATGCATTGCTACTTTGAATACAAACAAAAATCAGCAGCAAAACATTTTTAGCCCTGTTGAACTCATGCAGCATGTTGGAAATATTATATGATTAAATACATTATAGCCATTAAACATTAATTTCATATTTCTCAAGATTCCTTTGTGATACAGACATTCTGAAATTATATTTATGTTTAGTTTGAAGTCTAATCACCATAACGTTTTCAGGAAGCAAAACTTTTTGGAGAAAAATATCATTATTCAAAGTGCAGATTGTGCAAAGAGGTAGAAGAAATCGTAGATCAACTATTCAGCTCATGCAAGAAGATCACAGAAATGGATTATAAAGAATAAGATATCAAAACGATTCACTGGAACATCTATAAAAATTATCATATGGCAGTAATGGAAAATGGGTGGGAAAATAGAGTTGGAAAAGTAGTTGGAAATTAGCAGGTTAAAAGATTGTGGGATTTCTGAATGCAAAGTGATACAGTCTTGGTGAACCGATTTAACTGTGGTTGAAAAGAAGGAAGCATTGATTGGTCAATACTCTTCAATACCAGAAGAGAAGGAATTGGAGATAACAAGTTATCAAGATGTGAAACTTGAAACAGAAAGATTGTGGCATAAATTTGCTGTGGTATTCCCAGTGGTTATTGACACACTGGGGTGCCATGCCAAAATTATGGTTGATCACATACTCAGCCAGATGTTTAGACTGAATTGCCTTTTTTGTCCACTTATTGAATCCTTCCCAAGGACCAAGAGATAGACAGATGTTATTTGATGGTGCTCAAGGTATAGCTGGAGGATGTATTCTATTCCATGTAAATCTGCCTTTTGTTGTTGACCGATGATGATTTTGTCAGTGTTGATGGTGTTCAAGTAATGTTCCAGATGTTTTCAGATTGCATCCAAGGCCCCGATTACTATTGATACTGCCTTTATTTTCTTATTCCACACTCATTCTATTTCTGTTTGCAAGTCTTTGAATTTTGTGATCCCCCCCCCCTGTACTTTCTCTTCTGTTCTGATCTGAACTCCAGATCTTGCAACATCCACTCTCCAGACCTTTTTGTCTTTCTTATCCACAATCGTTAGGTTTGGAGTGTAATATGGCAGGTGCTTGTTTGCTTGAATTTTAATATCCCAAAGCACTTTATCGTCTTCATTTTTTATTACTTTGTCTATTTTGTTATTCTTGGTTACAGACAAATAGTATGTCTTGCAGATATTCCAATGTACCATTGTTGCTACTTTCTCATGCATACGTTGTTTGTAGTCAGTCTGGGTCGTCTTCTTGCAGCAACTAACTAGGTGGATCCACAGTTTCTTCAGCTTCTTTGCAGAGGCGGCATTTGCTGCCTGTTGCTGACTTCTCAATTCTAGCTTTTTATGCATTTGTTCTTAAGACTTGGCCCTGTGCAGCCAGAATTAACCCCTTCTGGATAGCTAAAATAGGCTTCTTAGGGAATATGAAGAAACATTATCAATCGGCTTTAATTAGGTACACCATCACAGGGATGGGCTTCAAACATTTTAGCAAAGGGTTCTCTGCCTGGGTGCTGGGTAGGCGGGGCCATGTTAGGTGAGGCCTAGTCGGCCTCCTGCACCACAGTGGTGGAGGGAGTGTTTTTGCCCTCCCTGGGCTCCGTAGGCTTTCCTCGAGCTTCTGGGAGAGCAAAAATGTTCTCCTCAAGCTCCAGAAGCCCTCTGGAGGCCGGAAATGGGCCTGTTTCTGGCCTTCCCAAACTTCTGGTAGGTCCATTTTTCGCCCTCCCCGAGCCTTGGCCTGTGCCCTGCACTCACCTGCATCCAAAATGGGCCACGTGGGGACTCCTGGGAGGGGCAGGGTGGGCAGGGCTCAGCCAAGAGTAGGATTTGGAGATTCTCTGAACTGCACAGAATCTTAGCTAGACGTTCTCCCAAACCCCTGCAAACCCCCAGCAGCCCACTCCTGCACCATCATCAAGAGTATAAAATCCTTGCATTAGCTAGTTTTTAACATAAAACAAAGAGTATCAGCTTTGTCATTTTGCCATTGCTGGGTTGTATTCTGTGTGTTTCATGGCTGCCCTGGAGAAGCAGGCAACAAAACTATCCTTGGGAAATGGCTTGGGCTATTTATTTATTTTTAATTCCAGGATGCATCCATTTCTCTGAATTTGCTTTTGCGTTGTGGGAAGAATATCCATCTGGTTCAGTTCCAAGCTGGGAGAAAGACACTGGAAACATGGAGGCTGATTGGAAAGATGGTTTAATGATAAAGCAGAACCACATGGGTGGTTCTGGGCAGCTGACCACATGGAGTTGAGAGTGGGGTTTTTTTATACCTTCTTTTGGGCTTTGCACTTGAGCTTCCTGTTCCTGTGGAAGAACAAGTATTCTATTGGCTGTTGTAGGGGTTATGTAGAGGTCATAGTTGACTCTATATGTTGTCTGAACTCCCAGGTTTGGTTGAGGTTTGCTGGGGGTGATGCAATGAAGGGACTTGTGTTGTGAAAGGGTGTTGGGTAATTCGTATTGTGGCTTAATGGCTTTCATCCTGTTTTGGCTCTTGAGTGAACCTTCTGCCTTGGTTCAGACTTCGCTGCAGGGAGTTTCACAATATCCTGTCTTGAATGGATTTCTGCCTGCAGTATTTGCTTTGCCTATGAATAGAGCTATCTCTTTATCTCCTAAGTGCTGACATCTGCTGTGGGCTATTAAGGAAAGTGGGGGTTTCTTTCTGCCTCTAAAAAACCATGTTTCTCCATTTCTCCCTTTGGGAAATATAATAACCTGCCTTTTTAAATATT
The DNA here is from genome assembly GCA_012654045.1 of Ptyas mucosa. NCBI lineage: Eukaryota > Metazoa > Chordata > Lepidosauria > Squamata > Colubridae > Ptyas > Ptyas mucosa. The sequence goes on from WNWU01000001.1 coordinate 82,517,687, forward strand.
CCTCAAAATATTTCATTCTTCTAGGGATGGGAGCTAGCTTCCCACAGAATCATATGTGAATAATTTCCATCTGTACATCTGACCTGAAAATTATTTTCACGCTTTATGAAGTGTGAACAAACTATGGTCAGTTTCTTCACACTGGCCAAGCCCTGTGGGCAGTCTCATTTTCTTTCTTCACTCTTTCTGGGCAGGTGAGCCCAAGAGGTTGTTTGTGGCTTTAGTGTTTTCTTAATTGCTGTATGTTTTGCCGCATTACAAAAGCTGGTGCAAAATAAAGACGAAAGAGAGGGAGAGATAGAAATGGGTCAGATCCAATTAAAGCTGAAGAGAATTAATAACACTGAATTGGCATGTTTTTATTTAGAAACCAGCACATCTTTAAAAAAGAGAGGCCACATGAGAGAGGGGAGGGGTCTGGGGTGGAATAGTGTTAGCTATAAATGTGTGTGTCCAAATCAATGGAAAGCTGCCAAGGAGAAGACAGTTTAATTTTTAAATTACAATCATTTTTTTAAAAAAAACCCTGTATCCTTTTTTTTTCTTTTGTTAGCAAAAAAAATCATAGTAAGAGTACCAGGATTTTAACTAGAAACAAACTCTTTCGAATCTAAGGCCACACTTGGAATACTGCATTCAGTTTTGGTCCCCACGATGTAAAAAAAGCTGTGGAGACTCTAGAAAGAGTGCAGAGAAGAGCAACAAAGATGATTAGAGGACTGGAGGCTAAAACATATGAAGAACGGTTGCAGGAACTGGGTATGTCTAGTCTGATGAAAAGAAGGACTAGGGGAGTCATGATAGCAGTGTTCCAATATCTCAGGGGCTGCCACAAAAAAGAGGGAGCCAAACTATTCTCCAAAGCACTTGAGGGTAGGACAAGAAGCAATGGGTGGAAACTAATCAAGGAGAGAAGCAACTTAGAACTAAGGAGACATTTCCTGACAGTAAGAACAACACTTGGAAGGATGGAAGGCTGAATCAACCTTGAGTCAAGATCAAACTCCTGGCAGTGGAAGGCAGAATGAGCCTGCAATATTGCATTCTACCCACTGGGCCACCACGGCTTTGGAAATGTCATTTCAAGTGCCAAGGAAAAATGGTTATCATGTATGGGTGTCCACCGATGAGGGCGTGCAAGCCCTCTCCCTTTTCTAGGTATGTTTTGACATCGCACACATTTACGAGCCTCATTTGGCCTTGGTGGCGCAGTGCTGCAGGCTATTGCTGACTGCCAGCTGACTGCAATTTGACAGATCGAATCTCACCAGGCTCAAGGTTGAGTCAGCCTTCCATCCCTCTTGAGGTTGGTAAAATGAGGACCCAGATTGTTGGGGAAAATATGCTGACTCTGTAAACTGCTTAGAGAGGGCTGTACTTTCTAAGCAAAGTGGTATATAAGTCTAACTGCTATTGCTATGAAAGGAGCAGAGCTTGTGTCAGAACAGGACAAGGGTGTGTTGGTTATATTGACTACAGTAGATGGATCCCATGGATACCTGCTGTCTTGCTAAATTAATTAAAGCCAGTTACAAGGTGTTTCTTTTTCATCCCCACTGAGGTTAGATGGCAGAGTCCCTGGGAGGCACCTTCACAATTCACTATTGGAAGAACCATGTGCTTTAGCAAAATCTTATATCAATAGATAAAAATAAATGTAAAAATCCAATGATGAGGAAATTGGTCCAGCTTAGACACAATGTTTATGGCTCTCCTGAAGTTTTACATTTTCTTAGCAGCATTTGACCACACTTGGAATACTGCATCCAGTTTTGGTTGCCACAATGTAAAAAAGATGTTGAGACTCTAGAAAGAGTGCAGAGAAGAGCAACAAAGATGACTATAAAACATATAAAGAATGATTGCTAGAATTGGGTATGTCTAGTTTAATGAAAATAAGGAGTAGGGGTGACATGATAGCAGTGTTCCAATATCTCAGGGGCTGCCACAAAGAAGAGCATGTCAAGCTAGTCTCCAAAGCACCTGAGAGCAGGACAAGAAGCCATAGATGAAAACTAATCAAGCAGAGAAGCAACCTAGAATTAAGAAGAAATTACCTGACAATTAGAACAATTAATCAGTGGAACAACTTGCCTCCAGAAGTTGTGAATGCTCCAACACTGGAAGTTTTTAAGAAGAGATTGGATGACCATTTGTCTGAAATAGTATAGGGTTTCCTGCCTGAGCAGGGGGTTGGACTAGAAGACCTTCAAGGTCCCTTCCAACTCCTATTCTGTTCTGTTCTGTTCTGTTCTGTTCTATTCTATTCTATTCTATTCTATTCTATTCTATTCTATTCTATTCTATTCTATTCTATTCTATTCTATTCTATTCTACTCTACTCTACTCTACTCTACTCTACTCTACTCTACTCTACTCCTTCATTCAGAAATTTGCCATAAAAAAGACCCGTTCCTTTAGAACAGGAGTCCACGGCCCCTGGACCATGGGCCACTACCGCACTTTCAGCCATTCAGAACCAGGCTGAAGTGGACGAGTGCATGTGCCATTTGCGCGAGCAGCAGTTCCTGCTGCTCGCTCAAATGGAGCTGCATGCGCACATGCCCGCTTGCCTACCATGCATATGGAATAATCCCCTCTCCCCCCCTACTGGTCCGCAAAGTGGGAAAGGTTGGGAAACTTTGCTTTAGAGGAATGAGGCATTATAATAATAACTAGTAGGTAAATAGTTAATACCTACAAAGCCCTTCATGGCCTAGGCCCAGGATATTTGTCGGACCCTCCCGCAGCCAGCGACAATCCCCAATCATCCGGTGTGTTCCCACAGAGAGGGGCTCCTCAGGGTGCCGTCGGCCAGACAGTGTTGGCTGGCGACCCCCAGGGGGAGAGCTTTCTCTGTGGGCGCACCCACCCTCTGGAACCAACTTCCTTTGGAGCTCCGGATGGCCCCTGACCTTCGCTTGTTCCGCCGCGAGTTGAAGACCTGGTTGTTTCGTAGCCTGGACTGATGGGGGGTTTCTTAATGAATTTTAAATTGTTTTAAATTGGAATTTTAATTTTATATTGTTTTAATGAGGAACAGTGCATCTTTGCCGTTGTGAACTGCCCTGAGACCTTGGAGATAGGGCGGCATATAAATTAATAATAATAATAATAATAATAATAATAATAATAATAATAATAATA
>WNWU01000001.1:82540363-82579156 GCA_012654045.1 Ptyas mucosa
AAGGAAGGAAGGAAGGAAGGAAGGAAGGAAGGAAGGAAGGAAGGAAGTCCAATTTTTCTGATTTCAGTTTTAGAGAAATTACCCATCAAATGCTACTTGCTGTGCTTCAAATACACACATCAATAAAAACTCACCTGATCCTTTGCAGGGATTGTTTGGACTTCAATTCCCATCAGCCTCAGCCAGCATTGCTAATAGTAAAGGCTTGTGGCAATCATAGTCCAGTACATTTGGAGAACACCAAGTTGCCTATTCTTAAACAATGATCAATGATCTCTCCTGGTTTGTGGGTTGTACTTGATAATCATAAGAAGAATTTCTATACTGTTTTCTGTTTCTGTTTTCTGTTTCTGTTGAACTGATCTGGTAGCACTTTTCCAGTCTAAGAAAAGTCAGAGCTTCGTGAATTATCAGATGCATGGTAGGCTAAATTGATGTAGGTATTAAATTGGGATGAAATAGGAAAAAAAATTGGGAATTGATGTAGGTATTAAATTGGGATGAAATAGGGAAAAAAATTGGGAAAGTGACATGGTGGTTATTCAAATGCCAGTTACATCTGAAACCTTTTGCACATACTTGATCAATTAACAATTGTGTTAAAAACTTGTCATGTTTGCCAAGACATTCTGAGAAAGTGGGTCTGAGGAAGTGCTTTGACAGTTTGGGTCTGTGAGGCGCAAAATATTGTCTCTGATAAGATAATAATTGAAAACTATTGGTTATGCAGACTTAATTCTACCAAACTAAGGGCGTCTGATATTCCTTTTGGCTGCACTTAGTTAAATTAGGTCTCCAGTTATTTTCCAGAAGCCGATATTTCCTTAGTTCTTTGTCCATTTCTTTTTCTTTCTGGAGCTGAACAAACATTCTTAATTAATCACAAAAGCATAAAGAAACTAATTGCTAATTAGATCCTGGTCCTGAACCCCCAACACTGTTAGTTGCAGGATGATCTCATTTTGACCCAGGAAAGCTGATCGCAAACCATCTATTAAGTTAGAGAAGGGGAGGGAGAAAACATTTAGTTTTTCCTACATTTGTACGGCTGTTGAGGATTCCTCCAGCTGATGAGTATTAAAAACTTATGACCTGTGACATATGGTGCAAGTAAATTTACTTTGGGAAAAAAAAAAGAATTAGGCTGGATTATTTCACAAGAAGATGTGAGATATGGGGTCTTTTATCATCCATAAAAGGCTGTTTTGTTTTGATTCTTCTTTAATGGGTATGATGAGGTGGTTGGTTTATTGGCATTGTTCTACATAATTACTATTGTGCAGAATTGTCAGACCAGTTGTTATGCAGCATCTTATTAAGGTGTGATTGCCTCTGCACAGGCTGGAATTGCCTAGGACCAGCTGAGCATAAGCCAAGAAAAAGACAGAGTCCTCTCTTTCTCTTGGAGAAAGCAAATCTCGCCTGTATCAGCTACTCTGTAGTAGTTCTTTTGATCCCGGAGATAATTATATTTGTATCCTGGACCGCAGCTGAACGAACAGGATGAGAAGGTCCAGTGCTAGGCATCTTGTATGCTCTTTTTTTGATTTGCATCAGTGCTTTATTCTGAACCAGTGAAGTGCACCGTTCTCACATTTAAGACACCAACTGGCCAGTGGTGGAATTCAATTTTTTTTACTACTGGTTCTGTGAGTGGGCATGGTGTGGCTTGGTTCTTGGTGGGCGTGGTGTGGCTTGGTGGGCGTGGCAGGGGAAGGATACTGCAAAATCTCCATTCCCAACCCACTCCTGGGAGAAGGATACTGCAAAATCTCCATTCCCAACCCACTCCTGGGAGAAGGATACTGCAAAATCTCCATTCCCACTTGGGCCAGCCAGAGGTGGCATTTGCCAGTTCTCTGAACTACTCAAAATTTCCTGCTACCGGTTCTCCAGAACCTGTCAGAACCTGCTGAATAGAACCCCTGAAACTGGCGCCATAGGCTACATAGAATGACCAGACAGTTTATGGAGTTTCATTATTTCTTTTTTTTTTTTAAAGGCAAAAACTTCTAGATGATTTAGAGGTCAGTCATGCCAAGCGTGATGAAAATCAACATACTCAGATAGTCCTTTCTGTTAATGTTGAATGTACTGTGGAATTAAATGCAGGATCCCAAAGCAAATAATCGAGGCTTATTGCAGTCTTTATTGGATCACATGTACTGATGGGTCTCCCTCCAATGAAGGGATCCACTCATATTTATACATTCAGAAAGGCAGGAAAGACTCATGCATAAGTAACCGATAATGTAAGCATGCATAATAATTAATTTTATTTATTAAGAAAATATGTGGCTGCTCAACTCACTCATAGTGGCTTACAGAAATAAAACCCCAAAACAAAACTCAATAAACCTGACAACAATTATCAAGCCAACTCTTGATGGGCTCCATATCACTCTGAGGTCTCCAGGTCTGTAGGCAAAAACACGTCTTCAGTGCTTTTCAAGAGTGTCAAAGTCGGGCTCAAACTTATTTCCATAGGGATGATGTGCCACAAAGAGGGAGCCACCATAGATAAGGCTCTTCTTATGGCCCCTATTTCTAGGTAAAAGATCTCAAGTTACTGTAGTGTAGGTAATGCACTCCAGTTCACTTCCTGCACCAGTTTTCCTTCAGAAACCTTTCTCCAGCAAACTGTTGGAAATGTGATTATAGGAGGACTACAGCAACAAATTGGAGGGAAACATCTCCCATAAATCAAGTAGAGGGAGCAGTTTGGAAATGCCAAGCACCAAAAGAAAAACATTTCCTATTGCAAATCTGGGGGATTGTTCTAATAAGATAACAGACTGTGGCCTTATCTCTCCATATATCAACTTGATTTAATCAATTCCACTTATTTTGTAGGAACTGATTTTTTCCCACAATACCAGTTAACTCTCTAAGACAGTGGCGAGGGAAAAAAATATTTTGCAGATGCTCAAGGGCCTGCTTTTCTTGTTGAGTTTGCTGGGGAGGACTGCAAAGATTCAGGGTTGGTTGTTTCTTGGGTATTTTATTTATTGAAGTGAAGAGAAGAGAAGAGACCAGGTAGCTCTTTGATGTTCTCTTCAAATATCCTTTGGCTGAGTGAGGAAAATGTTCCCTACTGAGAGATATGGTGGACATTGAAAAGGATATGTTGCCCTGTCCAACCGAAGCTATTTATCTTTGTCTGCCGGGAACATGAATCAACTTGTCTGCAACTTCTTTTGCTAGCACACGTGACAGGAGACACTTAGCCAATGAATGCAATCCTGGCCAACTCATAAAGTCTTAAATTCAGCTTTGTTTTATCTCCTTGTGAAGCATCACTCAGCTGGCTTTGAACATCATCCACAACATAAAAGTATTCCAAAACAAGGAGAAATGAATTGATAGGAATTTTCATTCCTGATTCTTCCATTCCTAAAGGTTTGTGCACTCGATCCAGATGTGGGATTCCTTGTCATAATACCTGGCATCTTCTCTCTGGGCTTTGCTGTGGTTCTTTTTTACTTCTGCTGCCTTCAGGTTCTACATTTATTCACATTGCATACAATATGGCTGGTTACATTTTGTAGTTTGGTTACTTTTCTAGTGCTCCCTAGACAGGTAGCCCAAGTTGCATTGCCTTGTTCTTTACTCAGTAGATATGCCATGGCCTTGTTCTTTACTCAGTAGATACGCCATGCCAACAAATGGCTTGGAGCAAATTTTGCTAAGCCAATTGAAATTACTTATAAAACCACATGCACATGTATCCCTAAGTACCAGAGGTGGGTTTCAGCAGGTTCTGACCAGTTCTGGAGAACTGGTAGTGGAAATTTTGAGTAGCTCGGAGAACTGGTAGTAAAAATTCTGACTGGCCCCGCCCCCATCTATTCTCTGCCTCCCAAGTCCCAGCTGATTGGGAGGAAATGGGGATTTTGCAGTAACTTTCTCCTGGAGTGGGGTGGGAATGAGGATTTTACAGTATCCTTCCCCTGCCATGCCCACCAAGCCACGCCCACAGAACCGGTAGTAAAAAAAATTGAAACCCACCACTGCTAAAAACCCATTATTAAAACAATGTGGTAAGTACATGTAGAGAGAGAGAGAGAGAGGGAGAGAGCATAGAAAATAATATTTGTATCTTAATGCTGATCTATGGAGTCATTGGTGTGCTCTAAGCTTAGTTGCTTGCTTGCAGATGTTTCATTTCCCAACATAATCAGTGCTGGGTAATGAAACATCTGCAAGCTAACAACCAAGCTCAGAGAGCATCAAAAACTTACAAAGATAGGAAAACTCGCATGGAATGAGAACTAGGAACAATTTTTTGCTGTATGTGAGAAGAAACTGGACCAGAAAATAAGTTATCTCCTTCCTGCTGTTCACAAAATGTGTTGCATTTCAGTCATATCCAGTTAGCCACTTGCTACAGTAACTGGAAAGGATTTGAAGTGTAATGCAGTACTTTATACTATACCAAACTGAAGAAAAACTGGGCAGAAATAGGAATTGTAGTCCAAATAATCCATCTAGAAGCTGTGTGGAAGGTTGGCCTAGAAGTCGATGGAGCAAGGAACTTGGGCAGTTAAGCATAATGACCAAGGAATTCTGGGAGTTGAAGTCCACAGGTCTTAAAGTTGTTGAGGTTGAGAAACGTTGACTTAGACAAACTGGTCAAATCTATGGTCCTACAGATAGCCCTCGACTTACAACTGGGTTAGGGTTATGATGGACCCACCTTGGGGATATTTGTGACCCGGATTCAAAGTTCTGAAGGTGTCCTCCCCTCTATGTTCATGTGACTGAATTTAGGGTGCTCGGCAACATGGCCACATTTCCGGAAATTGCCTTATCCTGTGGTAATATAAGGAAGTTTTTAGAACAATTTTGCCCAAAACCCACACTTCCGATTTTTGGCAAAATTATGATGATGATGATTATTATTATTATTTATTATATTTGTATACCGCCTCTCTCCCGAAGGACTCGGGGAGGTGAACAGCCAGCTAATAAAATACAAAAAATACAAAATTTAAAACAGTATTAAAATCCAATTTAAATCAATTTGGCCCACAATTAAACCCCTGTATTAAAACCCATAATTTAACAATTTAAGTTAAAACAATTTAAAAGAGTAGGTCAGGTCAGTCCAGCTTGATGAAACAGAAATGTCTTTAGGGCACCGCGGAAGGTGCGAAGATCCGGGATCCGCCGTATCTCTGGGGGCAACTCGTTCCAGAGGGTGGGTGCCCTCACAGAGAAGACTGTCCCCCTGGGGGCTGCCAGCCGGCATTGTTTGGCCGACAGCACCCTGAGGAGCCCCTCTCTGTGGGAGCGCACTGGTCGGTGGGAGGCTACTGGCGGCAGAAGGCAGTCTCGTAAGTACCTGGGTCCTAGGCCATGGAGCGCTCTAAAGGTGGTAACCAATACCTTGAAGCGCACCCGGAAGACCACTGGGAGCCAGTGCAGCTCGCGCAGGAGAGGTGTTACATGGGAGTGCCGAGTCGCCCCCATCACAACCCGCGCGGCCGCATTCTGGACCAGTTGGAGCCTCTGGGTGCTCCTCAAGGGGAGCCCCATGTAGAGAGTGTTACAGTAGTCCAAGCGGGACGTGACAAGGGCATGAGTGACTGTGCGTAAGGCATCCCGATCCAGAAAGGGATGCAACTGGTGGATCAGGCGAAGCTGATAAAAAGCCCCCCTGGCCACAGCTGTCATATGCTCTATCAAAAACAGCTGTGTATCCAGGAGGACGCCCAAGTTGTGAGCCCTCTCTATGGGGGCCAATGACTCGTCCCCAAAAGTCAGTGATGAGACCAGCTGACTATATCGGGAGGCCGGAAGCCACAGCCACTCGGTCTTGGATGGGTTGAGCCTGAGCCTGTTTCTCCCCATCCAGATCCGCATGGCCTCCAGGCATCGGGACATCACATCAAGGGCATCGTTGGAGTGGTCCGGAGTAGAGATGTACAGCTGAGTGTCATCAGCGTACAGATGACACTTCACCCCGAAACCATAGATGATGTCCTTGGCAAACTATTACTTCTTTTAATAACCAAGGCGTTTGCTTAATGGCTGTGGATTTGCTTAACAGCTGCAGTGGTTCACTTACCAATGGCTGAACAAAAAGGTCATAAAATCGGGTCGGTGATGTGACTGACCCATTTTTCGACTCTCACAACTTTATGACCATAATTGTCAGGTTCCATTAGATCATGAGTTGAGGGCTATCCAGTGGTGAAATTCAATTTTTTTACTACCGGTTCTGTGGCATGGCTTGGTGGGCATGGCAGGGGAAGGATACTGCAAAATCCCCATTCCCTCCCCACTCCTGGGGGAAGGATATTGCAAAATTGCCATTCCCACCTCATTCTGGGGCCAGCCAGAGGTGGTGTTTGCCAGTTCTCCGAACTACTCAAAATTTCCGCTACTGGTACTCCAGAATCTGTCAGAACCTACTGGATTTCACCCCTGGGGTTACCTGTACAATGTGACTTTCTCATTGCCATTTTCTTACAATTGCTTTATTTATTCACGGGAACGGGATCTGTGTGGCGTCTGCTGAATTTTCCGGGAACAGTAAGGAAATGAACTCTTCCCAAAAAGCTTATCCAGCCGCAGAAACTTTGTGTAGTGCATAGCTACGACCTCTCTCCTGGCATTCAATCATGACTGGCTCCTTTCAGGAGGAACTACATTAAAAAGGATTTGCAGGTGTGGGAAGAAAGTGACATTTAACATTATGCCGTTATGCGAGATCTTCTGAACCATTACAGGAGAGGCGATTGGAGGAGCGATGAGAGTCGCAACAGTAACTCAGCCTAATACTCTTGATTGGGGAATATGCCTTTGATCTTTACTCTTTTCTGACTGAACCATTTGTCTCAATCAATTGCACTGCATACTTTTCAACTGCAGAAAGAAAGGTTTAGGTGAAGATGTCAGAAAGAATTCATCTTCCCAAAAGTGGCCAGAAAAGAAGATGTGTGTGTATGTGTATGTGTATGGAGCAGGGAATAATAGATACGGCAATATCTTTATTTCTGTGACATCTGCATGTGGGGTATGTGACTGGATCGGTGATGTGATTTGTCACTGAGCGTAGTCGCTTGATGTGCCAAACTTCGGGGCAGAAATATTAGTTTAAAATTCTGCACTGCACTGCCTTGAGCTCTACATGGAAAATCCAGCTGCCATAACTAAGTTTGAGGGTGTTCTTATTACAAGCAGCTGCCTTCCATCTGCTCAGCTCTCCTTTAATGCAGAGGCAGGCAACATCTGCTGGGGGTGGTACCCTAAGTAAGTGTGCAAGTCTTGGAAGACTATGGATAGGGCTAGAATAAAGCAGAACAGAATAGAATAACAGAGTTGGAAGGGACCTTGGAGGTCTTCTAGTCCAACCCACTGCTCAGGCAGGAAATCCTACACCAGCAATGGCTAACCTTTTTGCCATCATGTGCCAAAAGCAGGGGGAGCGTGGGGGGGTGTCGCACACATGCGTGCCCACACCCATAATTCTATGCGCCCTCCCAGCATGCGCGCGCGACCCACCTGCACTGCCCACGCTTTTGGCACATGATGGCACAGTGGGCCCAGTAGGCCTGTGGAGGAAATTGCTAATTAGAGCCTGGGGAGGGTGAAAACGGCCTTCCCCACCACCCACTGGAGGCCCTCTGGAGGCCGGAAACGGCCGGTTTCCTTACTTCTGGTGGGCCCAGAAGGCCCAAAAATTGGCTGGCCGGCGTGCACATGTGCTCTGGAGCTGAGCTCATGTGCCCACTGATACAGCTCCGTGTGCCACCTGTGGCACGCATGCCATAGGTTCACCATCACGGCCCTACACCATTTCAGATAAATGGTTTTTCCAATCTCTTTTTAAAAACTTCCAGTGTTGGAGCACCCACAACTTCTGGATACAAGTCGTTCCACTGATTAAGCAAGAGACGGGTTTTAAATATGTAATGTTTATAAATGTACACATTTTAACTGACCAGCCATCTCAGTTCCCTAAGCAGGTTGGATTTTTTGGGGTTTTTTTTGGCAATATTATACAATTCAGTGTAAAAATAGCATTATGCCATTGAAAACCACAGGAATTATATTGAACACAGCAGGTTAAAGTCATAAACCAACTAAAGTGGTTTCCTAAAATGCATGGGAAAATGAGTCTTTCATCTGGAAAGGGACAAAATACACTCGGCGAGTCTCTCAGAAGAGGACATTTCACAGCTAGGATGTAAAAGACCTTTAATTTGTTGTTGTCAACTTTGTCTTACTGGATGGAAACATCTGGAGAAAAGCCTCCATTTGAGATCTTAGAGTTTGGATAAGTAAATTGAATCTATTTGAATCTACTGAAATAGGTGGCCAGCCAGATGCTTCCAAGCCGAGAAGAAAAACAGTACAGTTTCACCGAGTGGCATTCTCATATATGCCGTTCCATTGTTACCAGTAAAGGAGAATCACAATCCACTATTTTCTAGGCTTTTTTTCTTACTGGAAGCCAGCAGACAATTTGCTGCCCATTGGGAGACTAAGATAGATCTATTTCGGCCTTATAAGGCCTCGTCAGTTAGCCACACCTTCATCTCTTGTATCCTCCCTGTAAAGGTACAATATTTGTTTTTCTTTCTTTTTTGTAGGTTTTATGTGTTTTTCTCCCAGTCAAAATATGGGTCCTCATTTTACTGACTTTAGAAGGATGGAAGGCTGAGTTAACCTTGAGCTGGTCAGGATCGAACTCCTGGCAGTGAGCAGAGTCTGCCTGCAATGGTGCCTTCTAACCACTGTGCCACTGTGCTCTTGAATTTAAATTTGGATAATATAATTAATAATAAATTGAATTAAGTTTGAAATTAATCAAATTTCTATTCTGTTTGTATTCTATTAGTTTTTTCCATTCATACATATTCACCAAATTTCGTTTTCTAATCTGGTACTGCTAGCAAAATGCACCTTTTCCAATGGTAGTCCAAATTTGTCCAAATTTGGCCATCAGCATATATTTTACTAGACTAAGTGAATTAATAATTTGAATTCATTTGTTCTAGAAAGATTCCTGGTAGGAAAAAAAAATAGAAAAAGGTTTCAATTCACACTTTGTTTTTAAGATTTTTTTAAAAAAAAATGTTGTCTATTTCTTTCTAGTACTTTTGAACTTTTGTACATGATCGCCACATACGATAAAATATCCCTTCTATATCAAAACAGTTCCAATATGTACTGTGTTTTCCCGAAAATAAGACCTACCACGAAAATAAGCCCTTGCCTGATTTTTCATGCTGCTCGCAAAATAAGCCGTACCTCAAAAAGAACCCCTAGTTAAGAGCTTCATCGGGGGTGGGGGTGGGGCTGTGAATGTGGCCAACTGACATTGCTTGCATTTGGGGGGCGCCTGTGGGGGGGGGAGGAAGATTTCTATACCTCCCTTAAATTCTTTTCTCCCCGAGCAATTGCCACTTGGCTCTTTCGGTGAATGCAGAAGGAGCTGAAAGGGTAGAAGCCATCCGTTCTTCCCTGGATCGATTTCTGAAGCCACTGCCATTGCCGGCCTCAAGGCCCAGCTGCTGGGCCTGCTGCACCAGCTGTTGCTGCGGGCCGGTGATGCTTGGGCCGGTGTTCTGCCCCAGCTACGGACCCCAAAGAACACAGCACACACAAAGTCTGTACAAAACTTAAATTTACTAAAATAACTCAGTCTTTTCCAAACAAAGGCTGTTAATAAACTTTCTTAACAGCCTACAAGAAACCAAAAATAAAGTAATCACAATCTTACTAAGATTGGCAGAAAGTCCAGAATCAATTTGCAGAGAATCCAGACGCGAAGGAGAATGAACTAAAGTTGTTCCCTACAAATTGCTTCAGTTGGCATTCCTCCTTAAATAGGCTAAGGGAGTGGCCAATTAGCCCCAAGCCTTACTCTCAAGAAGACCTCCTCCTGAGGAGCCACTCCTGCCTTGGGCATTGGGAAGAGGCTCCTCCTCTTCGTCCTCTCCACTTAAAGAGCTTCTGGAGGTTCTGAAGGCCCTGGCTCAATCCCTGCCTCTGTCATATCTTCTCCAGCCTCCTCATTGTCTGACTCGAGTGCCAGCTGCAAGGCTGCTGGCGCAGTACCACACCAGCCTCCTCACTGTCAGAATCAGCTACAATCTGAACAGGCCGCTGACGGGCCACAACAGCTGGGCTGCTCTTCAACCAAGCCAACAGACGGAGGGAACAGCCTCCTGAGCTTTCCATGCTGCTGTTGCATAACCTGCCATTGCCCTGCCTGACCTTGGCTCTGGCCGCCACCCTGCCGCTGCTCTTGTGGCACCTGCCAGTGAAGCTCTCAGCATTCACTGGCCTCTGCACACCCTGCTCACTGGTCCTACTGCTGCTGGGACACTTCTAGGCTGCTTCAGGTGCTGTACTGGCCACAGAGCAGCTGCCCATACTACTGCTGGCATCATGGGGGATCTTTGCCCTCCTGGCTGGGCTGCTCTCGGCCACCCTAGTGGGTGGCTTCTTCATGGCATGGGGCAAGTTGGCCCAGACCTTAGGAGAATAAGGCTAGCCTGTACCACCCAACCGTGTGTGTGTGTGGGGGGGTGCATGTGTGTGACTGGCATCAGAAAAGAAGCTCCACCTCCTTTCATCCCAAGCTGGAAGACCCACACAATGAGGGACTGCTGGTCAGTTTGCTGCACAAACAACACCTTTACCAGCTTCTCCCCTTCAGTCATGCCATCCCCATTCTGGGAGAGAGCGTGCAAGCCAGCCAAAAAGCCCCGTCAGGTGTTCCTTGTGAGGAGGGGTGGGGTGTCCTCCCCCCAAGTAGCCTTGCAGCCCTTCTCTGGGCTTGCCTACACTCCCCTTTCCTTGACCTTGGATCGAGTGGAGGGGGCAGCTGATCCTCACCAGAGGCGATCTGCTGCCTATCAGCAACATTGCTTGTCAGCCAATCCTCCCCTGTGTCTTTGAAGGCAGGCAGCTCTCTGTCTAGTTGACCCTCCCCCAATAACTGGGGGGCCTGTGACAGTATAGTCCTCAGCCCCTGGCCGCCCCTAACATGCCAATGGAGAGATACCATCCCTGTCAGACGATCATGGCTCCAACTCCTCCTCCTCCTCCTCTCAACTGGGCTCCAATAGGGCCATGTCATCCGCATGTTTCCAATCAATACAGTCCTGAGCTTTCTTTTGCCAATTGAGCTCACAATACTTGCTGATGTCATTGATCCATCTTCTTTTAGGTCTCTTTTGTGGGTGGTTTTTATCAAGGGGGATCCATTCTATGACTGCCTTGGTCCACCTACCATCAGTTCTTCTTGCTATGTGACCAGCCCATTTCCATTTCAATTCTTTTATTTGGAATTTTACCAATTTATATATAAGTCCTAATATGTGATCATGGTCTTGTAAAAGTGTTTCAGTTTCTGTCATTTGCCTTAAAAAACACTCCTTTCCTAAAATAGTTTTTTTTAATTCTTCCAACCATCTGCAAATACATCAGCTATGGTAAATTTTGGGCTTTGCCGAATAATCCTTTCTGTGTTTTTAGTCTGTATCTACAATCTGGATATACTACATCTATATACCATGTTTCCCCAAAAATAAGACCCTGTCTTATATTTTTTTGAACCCTGAAATAAGCCCTTGGCTTTATTGCCATGCGCTCAAAAGCCCAGTTGGGCTTATTATCAGGGGAAGTCTTATTTTGGGGGAAACAGGGTAGGTAATTACACATTTGTACAATAGTTGTCTTCAGATGAAAAGACAGTTGAAAGCAAAGCAAAAGACGAGATGACTAGATTTACTGTTTTTGTGGAATCCCATGTTTCTATCAAGCACTGTCGTGTAATATACCCTTTTAATTTTTTTAATCTTCTTTCCTTATACCAGAAATCTCTGGGAAGTTGTCTAAATTTATACCACTTAATATTGCATTCTGCTATTTGGGTCTAATTATCCATGACAAACAGCTTCCATGATAATATAATGAAAGCCCATCTCCATCTTTTAAACATTTTTGTTTTCCTTTCAAAATAAATGCATTGGGTATTTTATTTTTTGCCAATCTTGCAGATTTTTTTTTTCTGGGATTCAGATTGGTGCCCATTTAAAACAATTCTTTTCAAAAGGTAATAGATTCATTTTAATGGTCACGTTTCTTTCATACAACTTTTAGTTTCACTCGGGATGCAATTGTAACAGAATAACAGAGTTGGAAGGGACCTTGGCGGTCTTCTAATCCAACCCCTTGCTCAAGCAGGAAACCCTACACATTTTTCTAATTTTGTTTAAAAAATAACGTGGTGTAGTTATTTTGAAATATATCAAATGCAGTTCCAAGTATTTTACTTGGGTTTTTTGTTAGTTGGATTGCCCTAACAAAAGTTTCGTCTTTGTGGGTTAATTGTCCCATTATTATCCCTCTTTTTTGTATGCTAATTTTATACTCTGAGAATTTCGCAAACCCTTTAATTGTTTTCATCAGCTGTTTTATTGCATGTTGAGGTTGCATAAATGGTTAGTACTCCATCATCCGTGTAGCATTTTAATTTATATTCCTCTCGTTGAATCTTAATGCTGGGAGAAAAGCATTTCTGAGATCCGATACAAAAGAGGTCAGATGTTGCGGGAATTAGATGCATTTAAAAAAAAAATGATTCCAGTTATTCAAAAAGTATTTGTTGGAAGTGAATTTGTTTGAATGCCTGGCAGGTGCCAAAACATAGGACAAGGTTTTTTTTTTTTTTTAAAAAAAATAGATTGCAAATGGGATGAAAATACAGTGTTCAACTCTAATAGGAATCTTTTATTCTGGTGACAAATCTAATACAAAATAAAGCATTCAGTTAATTCAAATACACAGTTCAATCATCTGTTCATTATGCAATATAAATCATCTGTTTTTAAAGCTGGTTCATTAAAATCTTGTTTGTTTTGTACAATCATAGATAGTTGTTCAAAGTGATGCTACTTTTCCCCCCTGCCTTTGCAAAATCCTATTCTATTGCTTAACCCTTTATTCTTCTTACTTTAACTATGGTTAAAATTCAGTCTGTTACTTCTGCCCACTTCTATGTATTAATGTGTGTATAGATTCTATACACAGGTAATCCTTGATTTACAACAGTTCATTTACCGTGTTTCCTTGAAAATAAGACCCTGTCTTATATTTTTTGAACCCCGAAATAAGCATTAACCTTATTTTGGGGGAGGTCTTATTATTTTGGGGCACGTGGAGCAAGATGGGGCTCCTCTTGCCGTCTTACCTGATTTCCAGCTCTGCGTTTAAATATTTTTGGGGAGGGCTTATTTTCAGGGGGAGACTTATTTTAGCGCATGCATTCAAAAGCCCGATTGGGCTTATTATCAGGGGATGTCTTATTTTGGAGGAAACAGGGTAGTGATCATTTGAAGTTACATCGACACTGGAAAAAGTGAGTTATAGCTGCTTTTTGGAGTTATAACTGTTGCGGCTATAGTCACATGATCAGAATTCAGACATTTGGCAACTGATTAATATTTATGATGGTTGCAATGTTACAGGGTCATATGATAACAGTTTGTGACCTTCTGGTAAGCAAAGTCAATGGGGAAGCCAGATTCGCTTAACAACTGTGGAAGGAAAGGTCAAACAATGAGCTAACATTCACTTAAATATCTCGCTTAGCAACAGAAATGTTGGGCTCAATTGTGGTCATAAGTCGAGGACTACCTGTATTTTTTCTCTTGGTATAGATTCATGTAAAACCAATACAGTTCACAGCTCCAAACTGATTTGCTAGATTTTTGCTCAGTTTTGCCTTT
This sequence comes from Ptyas mucosa, assembly GCA_012654045.1. Taxonomy (NCBI): domain Eukaryota; kingdom Metazoa; phylum Chordata; class Lepidosauria; order Squamata; family Colubridae; genus Ptyas; species Ptyas mucosa. The sequence continues at coordinate 82,554,115 of WNWU01000001.1, forward strand.
CCCTACTGGGACTCAATCTAAAAGTTCTGCAATAAGCAATATCCTCGGATGTAGGCATTAGGCAATTTCCCCTTTAGTTGCAACAATCTGCCTTTATCCACCTGGGATAAAAGTGCTGAATTTCAAAGCTAAGCGTTCCAATGCTGAGACTTGGAATAGGGAATCTGATTTTGTTTATACTTTTCTTAATGAAAAAGCTACTTCCGATGTTATAATTAAAAGGAATGTGCTTGTTTGATCAGCAAGATAAAGATTCCTTTGAAATAAGCTTGATTCTAGGTGATTGGAAATATCCAAGTTGCCTTTTTTTACAATGGTACAAAGGTTGTCTGAAAATTGTCTTTTTCTAAAGTATTTTTCTACTTCTCACCCTAATCCGCCGCTCTGAAATTGTTCTCCAATGTAGGTCCTAATACGTCCTAACCTTGCTTAACATCTTGAGATTGATGCCATCTGAATTGTCCTTAATTAGAGGTAATGAATAAATTAGAAGGAGATTTTTGGAAAAAGTCAACTCAAAGATGAGTATTTTTGAGCTAGATTTCATCAGCGGCTCTTTCCTCTGGTTCCCTTGAATTAATAGTAATTTTAGTCATTTTGTTATACAGTTTTCCCCAGTTTGGACGTTTAAATTTTCTGGTTTTGTGCAACTTTCCACATACATCACACACTCATTTTTAGATGTATAATTCAGGATATTTTATGGGTATTCAAATTTTGACCATAGAAGCCTGAATCAAAGAAATACAGTTCATTGTTGTCATCTATCATGATGCTTGATTTGTTTGCAGATTTCAGAAATCCATTCTGATTTCTTTAATATCTTTAAGTCAACTGAGGACAGAAATTCAGAAGACAAGGGTGAGCATAATAGAAGGTAATATTTGTAGTTCAGGGCTGAATTGTGGAGTTCTTGGTGCTCTCTGAGTTGGATGTTTGCTTGCAGATGTATCATTACCCAACTAGATAATGTTTATTTATTTATTTAAAACATTTATATAGCTGCCCATCAGTGATGGTATTCACTTACCTTCTCTATCGGTTCACAAATGGGAGCACACACTCGCTTTGCTCATGCGCACTACCTCTGGACATGCACAGGACCTTCTGCGCATGCGCAGAGCGTCAGAAACGGGATATGATGACATCCGGGCGGGTGGGCGGAGCCTCCGGCAGCCACCGCTACCAGTTTGCCTGAACTGGATAGAACCGGCTGAATACCTCCACTGCTGCCCATCATATATTGAACTCTCGGTATCTCCCAATTAGCAATAAAACAATATTAATAATGAAACACCATACAAAAATATACTAAAACCATAAACATTAAACACCTGGCATCAAAATGAAAGATCTGACATACAGTCTCTCAGAAAATCTCCTTACCCACCTCAACCTATGCCAGGATTTGGGAGAAATGCCAGGTCTTCGGTGCTTTATGAAAGACTAGGAGGGTGGAGGTCTGCCAAACTTCAAGGGGAAGGGTGTTCCATGTGGTAGGGGCTGCTATTGAAAAAGCATGTTTCCTAATTCCCCATAAGATGATAATATTTAAGGATTAGAACTGCAGAAAAAACAATTACTACCAACCTGCCTTCCATTGAGGACCTGTACACTGCACGAGTCAAAAAGAGGGCTATGAAAATATTTACAGACCCCTCACATCCTGGACATAAACTGTTTCAACTCCTACCCTTAAAACAACTCTATAGAGCACTGCACACCAGAACAACTAGACACAAGGACAGTTTTTTCCCGAACGCCATCACTCTGCTAAACAAATAATTCCCTCAACACTGTCAAACTATTTACTAAGTCTGCACTACTATTAATCTTCTCATCTTTTCATCGTTCCCATCACCCATCTCCTCCCGCTTATGACTGTATGACTGTAACCTTGTTGCTGGTATCCTTACGATTTATAATGATACTGTTTCCTGATTGCTTACTTGTAACCTATGACTATCATTAAGTGTTGTAACTTATGATTCTTGATGAATGTATCTTTTCGTTTATGTACACCGAGAGCGTATGCACCAAGACAAATTCCTTGTGTGTCCAATCACACTTGGCCAATAAAGAATTCTATTCTATTCTATTCTATTCTATTCTATTCTATTCTATTCTATTCTATTCTATTCTATTCTATTCTATTCTATTCTATTCTATTCTATTCTATTCTATTCTATTCGGACTGGGACATGTGTAAGGACCTGCCTCAGCTACCTTCTCAGGAAAGCATGACTCTTGAAACAATTTGCATTTCAAAAGGAACTTTTACTGAGAGACAGTGATTGCAGGGATGTCAAGCGGAGTCTGAAATTTCCCTTCAACAGCCCCACCCCCACCGCAATGTCCCATGTCCACTGGTAGCCAATAAAATGCCACAAAAGTGTTTTGAGAACTCTGAGGCTGGATGGTGAGAAGAGGTCTTCCTCGGGGCATTCCGACCTTGGATAACAGGCCGAAACCAGCTGAGAGGGAGTCTGTCCAGATGGCCCATCTCCCCTCCCTAATCCCCATGCGGTTACGGCAAATGCAAAAGCATGCAAAACATTCAACTCGCGAAGTATGCTTACCTGGAGTAGTATTCATTTACATTCGGTACCGGTTCGCAAATGTGCACGTGCACACACTCACCTCTGCACATCCACAGGGCCTTCCACGCATGCACAGAGTGTCAGAAACGTGGATAAATGGGATGTGATTACATCCGGGTGGGTGGGCGGAGCCACCCGTAGCCATTGCTACCAGTTTGCCCAAACCGGATAGAACCAGCTGAATACCACCACTGATGCCTACTCTATTTGATTTGGTAGGAGGAGTAGATCCTTAGTGAAACAATGTCCAGCAGATAACTTGCTCTTTATATTGACTTGCTCTTATGAAGTTACCAAATTAGGATATGAGGTCTGAAAGCAAATAACCCAAGCTCAGACAGCACGAAGAAGTCTAAAGGTGAGCATAATATTGCTGGCAGATTGTTTGTGGGGGGCACGCTATATAATTCTGTGGACCAATCTGAATATTTAAGTTTTCCACCAAGCCCGTCTGTTCTCACCTTCTCCGCCACCTGGCTCACTTACTTCCCAGACGCTGCTGCAGTGCTTTGATTGATGTTTCACATTGTCTCAGTTGCAAGACAAATATTATTATTGGGTGTCATCTCTCCACCCATCTTTCTATTGCGCATCAAGGGACTTTTCTACCAAGGGGTGCTATTCAGCAGGTTCTGGCAGGTTCTGGATAATTGGTAGCGGAAATTTTGAGTAGTTTGGAGAACCAGCAAATACCACCTCTGGCTGGCCCCAGAGTGGATTGGGAATGGGGATTTTGCAGCATCCTTCCCCCCAGGAGTGGGATGGGAATGGAGATTTTACAGTATCCTTCCCCCAGGAGTGGGGAGGGAATGGGGAATTTGCAGTATCCTTCCCCCAGGAGTGGGGAGGGAATAGGGAATTTGCAGTATCCTTCCCCCAGGAGTGGGGAGGGAATGGAGAATTTGCAATATCCTTCCCCCAGGAGTGGGGTGGGAAAGGAGATTTTGCAGTATCCTTCCCCTGCCACGCTCACCAAGCCACACCCACAGAACCGGTAGTAAAAAAAAAAATGAATTTCACCAGTGTTTCCAGCAGGTTTTTTTGTAGTTATTTCAAGCTGTGACTTGAGCAATAGCAAACTCCACTATTGTTTTATAATGGCTGAGCCAGGATTCACTAAATGTCCTGGTTTTAGTCCCTGCCCTGGCATTTCAAAAATAGGCAGTCTGTGTAGATTTTTTTTAAAAAAATGTATTTTCTTCTATTTTATGCCCAATATAATTTTTTCCCCCTCACATACATAACTTCTATAGCACACATGATCCTCGCCGGTTTAACCTGGACTGCAAATTAACTCTAAATTCTATAGAGTCTTAGTTAATGTTTTACATCCTGTGTTTCCCCCCACCCCAAGGATTAGAACTCAGCCGCCTGGTGAAATTAAGACACGTGGAGGGCTCTTACTTTATTTAATGATGATTGAATCTTGTAATCTCTGCATCTACAACAGGCAATCAGGAAGTCTGTCCCATCGACGGCAGCCAGGTTTTCATTATGGGTTGTGTAAAAAAAGAAAAGAGGATGATTCCCATCATGCAGACTCCTTAATTTTATTGTCCTCATTAAAGCGTTTTGCTCGTGTAATGAGCAAGATAATACATTTCAAGCTGCATATACTGTATAATGAAAAAGGAAGAATAATGAAAAGTTAATTTTGTGTAAATTAAGAGGAAAAATACCTTGAGTTAAAATTAAAAATATAAAGTTTCCTTCTGGGGATTTTGGAGATTAATAACGCGGTGATGAATGCCACCCTTATCCATTAATACTTTGCAGGGGAAACAATATTGCTAAATACATGGCATTTTCGCAACCTGCAAGAATATATTTATTTAGAAGCTGTATATATATGTATATATGTACATGCAAACATACATAGTGAAATTTCTTCAAGTGCATACAGGTAGTCCTCAATGTACGACCACAACTGAGTCCAAATTTTCTGTTGCTAAGCAAAATATTTGTTAAGTGAGTTTTGCCCCATTTTATGACTTGTCACAGGTGTTAGGGGAATCAATGCAGTTGGTTGAAGTTGAAGTTTATTTAATTTGTATACCGCCCTCCTCCCAAAGGACTCGGGGCGGTGAACAGCCATAAATAAAACATATAAATACAACGTTTAAAACCCACTAAAATCCAATTAAATAAATTTGATCATAGAAATATTAAAACCCCAATAATTTAAAACAAATTAAAATTTATAGTATTAATTAGAAAAGGGGAATCAGGCCAGGCCGCCTGATGAAATAAAAAGGTCTTAAGAGCGCGGCAAAAGGTGTGTAGGTCTGGGATCCTCCGAATCTCCGGGGGGAGCTCATTCCAGATAATAGGTGCCCCCACAGAGAAGGCTCTCCCCCTGGGGGCCGCCAGTCTACATTGTTTGGCCGACGGCACCCAGAGGAGGCCCTCTCTATGAGAGCGTACCGGCTGGTGGGAGGCCACTGGTGGCAGTAGGCAGTCTCGTAAATAACCAGGTCCTAAGCCATGTTGTTTGCTTAATTATCGCCACAAAACAGGTAATAAATTTGGGTCAATCACATGGTTGAGCTGATTTACAACTGTCATGATTTATGACTGTGATGGGTAGGGTCTGTTATGGTCATAAATTGAGAATGACCTGCATTGCAGTATTCTTTTCCAGCCAGCCAAGGAACCGTGTCTTTTCCAAGGTATTCCATGTCACTCCCATTCCACCACCCTAGTATCTTCACTTTTTTTTTATTGAAAAGTTTTATACACAACCCCCCCAATATTCCCCCCACCCTTTTTCCCTCCCCCCCACCTCCCCAACACCCCTTCCCACCCTCCCCCCCAGACTTCCCAGAGCAAAATACAGGGTATTTCAATTAACAATCATAAGCAAAATTAAACTAACTATCTTTAAGCTAACAAATCCCCCCTTAAAACCTTAACTCCACTATGGATAACATAATACATCTAAAGTTTAACATTCATTCATAGGCTATTTGATATTTTCTTGTCTGATACTTATTTTGAATATAATCAATCCATCTTCTCCATTCCAATATATATCTTTCTTGTGAATAGTCCTTCAAATACGCTGAGATTTTCGCCATTTCCGCTAAGTTCGCTACTTTCAGTATCCACTCTTCAATAGTAGGCAAAGAGTCCTTCTTCCAATATTGCGCAACCAGCAGCCTAGCTGCCGATATTAAATTTAGGATCAATTTAGTCTCTGATGATATACAGTCCATTGTTATCTTCACTTTTTTTTTAACAGGCAATCCAAACAACTGCCGGTTTGTTGTTTGTGTTAGAAATAAATTTTACCAAGTTTGTTTCTGAGCCAGAATGAAGACAGTTGCTTGAATGCGAGCTGAATTTTATTTCCAAGATTACGGCATACTGAATCAGCTGTTGAAGATGGCTGCCCAGAGCCCTTCCCCAAGAGCTCTTTATAGAGAGAAAGACATGTGCGAAAGTGTGCCCACCCTGTAGGAATTCCAAGAAAGTGAACTTAGTCGTGTTTCCTACAGGGAGCGCTCTGGAGTCAGGCAACCTACTTGGTTGTGGTATCTGCTTATTTAGCATTGCATCTGGAAATGACAATCTCTTTCAAGAAAGGAGCTTTTGTTATTTAATTAAGAAGATCTCTGTTCACTTGGATAGGCTGGTGCTTTTTGCCACATTATAATCTTTGGTGTTGAATCCACTGAAATTTCTCACCTTGTGTCCCAGTTGTAATTTTTAACCCTTTGTACCAGAGGTGGGTGTCACATACTGTAATAACCAGTTCACCCAGCACCAGAAATGTGAGTGCGTGCACCATCCATGCATGTGTGCGGTGTCACAAAATTCACTCGCACGTACCATCCACGCATGCATGTGGTGTAAAAAACACAACAATTTGCTTACGCACATCTTCCGCACGTGCGTGTGGTGTCAAAAACACACCAATATAGGACAGGATTATTCCCAGGTGGGTGGGCGGGTGGGCGGGTGGGCGGGTGGGCGGGCCCACCCGCAGGTCATAACCAGCGGTTCGCCTAAACCGGCAGCAGCCCACCACTGCTTTGTACTGATAAACAGCAAGAAAACTGTACAGGTAGTTCTTGACGTACAACCACAATTGGGACTGAAATTTTAGTTGCTGAGCAATGTGTTCATAAAGGAAGGCATGACATGACCACATTGCTCAATGGCTGCAATCCTGGCACTTCCAGCTGCTGTTGTTAATTGAGAATTTCAAGTTATTAAGCGGAGGGAATCCCAAAGAAGGAGCGTGCCATTCTTTCTCCAACTAGCGTGATTATTGCCATTTAAGTAAATTTTCTTCTCCAGATAATCATGCTATTTGGAGAAGGAATGGTGCACACGATTGGGAGAATGAGGTCTTCTGTGAGAACAGGGCTCCTGACATTTCTCCAAATAGTGTGCCCTATTTGGAGACCTGAAAGAAACCAGAAGGTTTCTGAAGAATGGGGAGCATGACTTGAGGTATGCGGCTTGAAAATGGTACAAGGTAGTAAAGTTAGAACAATTTTGGGAGCTCTAAGCTCCCAAAAAATTGTTTATGACTTGGACTGAAAGGAATTTGGATCATACTGAGAAGACCAGCGATGGAAACAGATTTATTTGTTTATTTGATTTCTGCAGCCACCCATCTCAGCAACATACTCGAGGCAGAGTACATTATAAAAAACAATTAAAACCGTATGAAATAAATATATATAGCACCAGTAAACTTGTTACTATTGGTGTTAATACAACAAGGAAACACATTCGGCCTCTTGGCACACTCGGGCCCCCTGCCTGGTTGCACATAGAAAATGTCAGCCTACTATCAACCTTACTAGGTAGATTAGTCAGGAACACAACCAAATGAACTACCATGTTCTTGCCTTATTGCCATGCACTCAAAAGCCCAATTGGGCATATTACCAGGGGATGTCTTATTTGGGGGAAACAGGTACCGGTAATTCTATTTTATTGTAAGGCTGTGTTAACAGATCTTTGCAAGTCTGAAAGAGCAATTCTCCCTCTATCGCCTTTATAGCCTGAGAAACTAGGGAGGGTTTCACTGAGCCTCTTTGCCCTGCCCACTGTACAGCTGCAGGCTCTGCTGCCTCTTATCCAATTGTTCCCTAGACATTCTCCTAAGGTTTTTCCAACATACCATTGTATCTATTGCGCCTAGATAGGCAACTTTGAAAAGATGTCTGACTATCTACTGACAACAGAATATACAATCTATTAAATCTTTATAATTTACTGTTCTGTCTCTGGCACTGAATATTTATTTTTGTTCCTTAGTGGCAATTAGTGGTTTCATTTGGTCCATTAACCTTAATCATATGACAACAACCATAACAACAAAAAGGCAAAACAGCAGCAACAACAATTAAAAAACAAATGTTGTTTATACATATTCCCCACCCAGTCTTCCTAGCTCAAACTCTTTGCTGATGTCAGCCTTATGAGGTAGTCCACACTAGGAAACCACAAGTCTGGATGCAAAAGCTAGTTGTATTATAAGGTTATAGTAACAGAATCTTGCAAACCTGGATGTTCCTCTCTTTTTGCTGCCTTTACATTCAAGAGAACTAGGGAGAGTCAAATCCGAGGTGCTTTTTCAAATTACGTTCCTTGCTTTGAACTCAGATTTCTTTTCCCATTGTCTTGATTGCAGCTCGTCTTTCTATTCCTCAGTTATACCCCCAGTCCATTACAAGTGATGAGTTTTCCTTCTGCTTGTCTTTACAGCCCCACCCACAGTGAGGATTATCCATTCGGGCCTCGCCTGTAACATTGAGGAGGAGCGGTATTCGGAAAGAGTGTACACCATCCGTGAAGGGGAGACCCTGGAGCTGACGTGTTTGGTTACAGGCCATCCCCGGCCACAGGTGAGCCTCCTGCTGTGATGATTTGTGTGGTTTATCCACCCTGATTTTCTCTTCCATGGGTTTTTGTTATCTACCTTGGATTGCTACCTCAGAAAATAGAGAGTTGGTCACAGAGAGCTACTGTATGTCTTCCTAGGGTGATGATAGCAAGATTTTTCTAGGATGTTTTGAGATGTACATGGTAATATTAATGTAGAGTTAAGGTGTACTTTAGGAGTGACATGGTGGCTCAGTGGCTAAGATGCTGAGCTTGTCGATTGAAAAATTGGCAGTTCAGAGGTTTGAATCCCTAGTGCCGCGTAACGGGGTGAGCTCCCGTTACTTGTCCCAGCTTCTGCCAACCTAGGAGTTCGAAAACACGTAAAAAATTCAAGTAGAAAAATAGGAACCACCTTTGGTGGTAAGGTAACAACAATCCGTGCGCCTTTGGCATTTAGTCATGCCGGCCACATGACTATGGAACGTCTTCAGACAGCCCTGGCTCTTCAGCTTTGAAACGGAGATGAACACTGCCCCCTAGAGTCGGGAATGACTAGTACATATGTGCGAGGGGAACCTTTACCTTTTAAAATGTACCTTGATTGTATAAAGAATGATTTGTACAGAGTGGATCCAAATATTTTGAGGTAGAGACTCTGAATTCTCCCATTCAAAACCAAGTAAGGAAAACAGGGAGCAACACTGAAATTTTCTTAGAAGGGGTATATCGATGTCCTGGAAGAAGGATTTCAGCTTTTTCAAATCTCACAATGTCCTTTATATTACCTCAGGCCTTTTAATGCTGTTGTATTTCTGCTACCGTGTGATGTTTTAAGGAGTTCTGTGTTTATCTCTGCTGTTTTTTCTAAACTGCCCTTTAGATTGCTTTTTAATAGCATTTCTTCAGTTGTCTTGAGTGGAAAAAGTCGTGGTTTAATTGCTTGTTTGGTGCTTATTTTTGTTGACCAGAGAGTAAATGTTTCTGAATGCTCGTTTCATTGAAAACTGTAAACAGTAGCCATAAATGGTCAGCATTAAAGAGCAGCTAAATGAAAATGGGTGAATTGTGACCACAGTGCCTGAAAGCAAGAAACTCTAAGTAAAGAGAATTGTGCTTATTTTAACTTTCCTTTTTTTGTCTCAGTTCTGCATTTTTAGATGTTTTCATGCAACAAAAATTGCATTGAATAATGATGTTTTGGTAGACAATTTTGCCTTTCGTTCAGTATTGCCCTTAACACACACAATATTGTGAACATTTTTTAAATTCTGTAGCCATTGTTTTTATTACGGTATTACCTTAGGGTATTGAAAGAAGTGCAGAAATCTTCTGCATCAATGAATCAATGAACCGAGTTTATTTATTAGTTTTGGAAGTGCTAACTAGATTAATTTACATTTAAAAGCTAACAGAAAACACAACAAACATAAAGGAGTTTATATTGCTCACTCTGAATGGGGGACATTGTTATTGATATATTTCTTAGTTTATTAAGCTTTATATCCTACTTGTCATCCAAGAATTCATGGTGGCATTCATGTCCATTACTTTTTCAATCTTATTTCAGAGATTTAAGAGGGTAATCACAGCAGAACCATCCATTGAAAAGATTGAACATGTTTTATTAGAGGTAGTCTTTGATTTACAATTGGGACCAGAATTTCTGTTACCAAGCAAATTTTTTTTAAGTGAGTTGTGTCTGATTTTACAACCTTTTTTGCCATGGTTGTTAAGTGAATCACTGTAGTTGTTAAACAAATCCTTGCTCAATAGTAGTAACTGTGAGCGGGATCTTGGAGTCCTAGTGAACAACCATTTACATATGAGCCAGCAGTGTGCAGCAGCTGCCAAAAAAGCCAACACAGTTCTGGGCTGCATAAACAGAGGGATAGAATCAAGATCACATGAAGTGTTAATACCACTTTATAATGCCTTGGTAAGGCCATACTTGGAATATTGCATTCAGTTTTGGACACCACGATGTAAAAAAGATGTTGAGACTCTAGAAAGAGTGCAGAGAAGAGCAACAAAGATGATTAGGGGACTGGAGGCTAAAACATACGAAGAATGGTTGCAGGAGCTGAGTATGTCTAGTTTGATGAAGAGAAGGACTAGAGGAGACATGATAGCAGTGTTCCGATATCTCAGGGGCTGCCACAAAGAAGAGGGAGTCAAACTATTCTCCAAAGCACCTGAGGGTAGAACAAGAAGCAATGAGTGGAAACTAATCTAGGAGAGAAGCAATTTAGAACTAAGGAGAAATTTCTTGACAGTTAGAACAATTAATAAGTGGAACAATTTGCCTGCAGAAGTTGTGAATGCTCCAACACTGGAACTTTTTAAGAAGATGTTGGATAAACATTTGTCTGAAGTGGTATAGGGTTTCCTGCCTGGGCAGGGGGTTGGACTAGAAGACCTCTAAGGTCCCTTCCAACTCTGTTATTCTATTCTATTCTATCATGCAGCCATTAAACAAATCTGGCTTCCCTCATTGACTGTGCTTGTCAGAAGATGGCTGGGAAGGTTACAAATGGGATACTGCAACCATCATAAATATATGCCAATTGCCATTGGCTCAAATTTTGATCATGTGACTGGGAATCCTGCAATGGTCATAACTATGAGGACCAGTCATAACTAATTTTTGTAGTACCATTGTAATGTTGAAGGGTTGCTAGATGAATGGTTATTAATCAAGAACTACCTATATGCCTTAAATGTTCATATTACTGGGAATGTCCCTTCTGAAGCTGATTTAAAGAACAAACTTTGAATATGTTTTGATTATGTCATATTAAACATGTGATCAAGTCAAAGTATTGGATGGCCTCGTCATTTCATCTGCTGAATGCTGGTTGCAAACTTTAAAAAAAAGCTAAGTAATCATAGGTTCCATTCTATGGTTTTAGAAGCAAAAGGTTCAATCTAGTTTAAAGGTAGACAGTTGAGAATATAAATTCAACCCACACATTGTAGATTGTCTTTTTAGCTGTCCTGTTCATGGTTTACATTGATCCTGATCATTTGCCTATTCTTAATTTCTGGTAGCAACTAGAAAAGACTAACTGTCCATTAAAGTGGAACTAATTATCGAAAATCTCAGTTTGTTGCCAAAATCCACGGCCAGTTTTAATTGTGCTTCTGTACATTTTATGCATCCTATCAGGCTACATATATATATAGAGAAAAAAACTCTGTACACAGTTCAGAATTTGCTGCCTGGACTTATTTCTTTCCATCCACTATAAATGAAATAGGAATGAGATACACGTTCAAAGCTAACAGGAGGTGAGAAACTAAGTCTCTTGATACATCAGGCTGACTCACTAGTCTTGACCTCAGCTAGCTCAGGACATTGCAAAGTAGCCGGGCACTCACATTCAATAGTAAGCAAGGTCATAGACTGACTGGCAATCCAACATCTCTTCTGATAATAGACAAAGGCATCAAATAGAAGTGGTATCCAGGGGGAATTCCAGAAGCACTCCAGGGGTCAAGTGACTGAGGTCCCAGAAAGCTATTTAGAATCCATGGCCAATGCATAATTACTGTTTCAGCACTGACATCAACAATGACTACTTTTCTTTTACAACAAAAACCCTAGGCTGGCTAATTATGAAACTAAAGCTCTTATGAAACCAAGTCCCAACTGCCAGGCATCTCAGAAGAATTTTTAACTTGATCTTAGTCCAAAGTCCAACAAGCCACTCTTTCTTGTGAGTCAATCTTTATTTATTCATCAGAAGATTTGGTCCATTATATCCTATTATGTCCATTACATAAATTCTATAACTACATTTGATGGTGCATAAGCTAGAAAGCGGCTTTTATCCCTTCTCATCCAATCCCTTGTTCAATGCAGGGATCTTTTCAACTCTCCCTCATAAAATGAATGAGTTGGTTGACATGTCTATTCCCTGCACTCTTTGAGATTCGTCTTTGCTTTAGAAAGCCCAGATTACTTTCCTCCTTGACAAAACAGCACACAATTTTGTCAGCTGCTGTTATATATTTTGAGTATGGATTTAGTATTTTTCTGGAATATTGCCAAACTCAGGAGAGGTTTGGTGTTTGTCTGCAACAGTGCTAAGACCACATCCATCTCCTTCTGAAATGTGTTAAATCCTTGTCCATAAAGAGCCCAACTATCCAGAAATATCATCTGACAGTCAGGCTTTCATTGAACAGAGCCACACAAAACACTTGCACAAAAACAGTTTGAGTAGAACAATGAACTAGCTGTGTTTAGTTGTCCCAAATGTGCTTTTTCAGGAGGCAACTAGATTTTCTTGTTTTATCTTTTGAAAATGTTTCCCTTCTCGTCCAAGAAGCTTCTTCAGCTTTGATAGTGTAGTGGGGAATGGAAGGATGCATCTTCCTTGCAGACAGTTGGTCATTTGCATCCTTTTAGAGGGTTGTTGAAGCACTTGGAGGTTTATCTGTGTCATCTGAATAGTGCTTCTGGTTCCTGTGGTCTGCAATTTTTTCCTCTGGAAATCCATTCCTACTCCCATACCATTCAAAAGATGTTCCCTGGGGATGACTGAGAATCTCTACAGACTTTTAGCTGGTTTAGTTGTGTCAACATTGATCTCCTGATCAGATCTAGTCCTTTTCAATAACAGAACTTAGAGATATTCAGTTATCAGCTGGCGAAAACTGATGCTAATGTTTCTTGGAATCAGTTAGAGCAGAAATGTAGTAGAGAATACTAAACAGGAAAGCTTGGATGGAAGTTGCTCATTAACAAAAGGCAAAGAAGAGTTAATTTTGAGGGAGATTTTATCTGTATTTGGTGAGTTTCTGAATGTAGGTAGTCCTCAACTTACAACAGTTCATTTAGTGACTGTTTGAAGTTAAAATAGTACTGAAAAATAATGATTTATGATTGTTTTTCATGTTTATGACCATTGCAGCATCCCTATGGTCACATGATGGTTCATATTTATGACAGTCGCGATGTCCCAGGACTGTGTGATCATTTTTTGTGACCTTCTGACAAACAAAATCAATGGGGAAGCCAACCGTGTCACTAAATTAACAACTGCAGTGATTCACTTAACAGCTGTGGTAACCTGGAACAAAACTTACTTAACAAATGTCTCACTTAACGACATAAATTTTGGGCTCATAAGTCAAGGATTATCTATATTTCTGAATGTTTTTTCTTAGACTAACTACCAAACATCCATCATCCTAGCAACTATAGGGTGTAATCAGAGAGTCCTTAAGAGAAAAGAGGGGCTAACATTCAAACTTAAACAGTAGCACTTGTCTAAAATATGCAAAGCAGAAGAAAAAGAAAGAATAGAACTGTCCTTACAAAGTATATTTAAACATTCAGCATAAACATAGATTAAATTTAAATAAATATACCTATGCATTCTAAACTGGATAGGAAGGGAACTGGATATCTGGCAGAATATATAGTGATTGCTTATCTGATTTAAAAGCTATGGATGCTGTGCTACATTTAAATATTTCTAGGCATTGCTGGAAAGGAAGCAGCTAAAAAAAATCAGAAGAATATAGTGAAATATGCTGTGTATCATTGTTTGCATACAAATGCTGGAAGTCTGCAGGCCAAAATAGGTGAATAAAAATGCCTGATCTTGGAAGCCACTATTGATATACTGGGTGTAACTGAAATCCAGACAGGGAATCTCTTGGTCCCTCGGATGATGAAAAGTGGCTAAGAGGAAATAGCAGAGAAGCTGAATAAATTCTTTGCCTCCATCTTCACAGGAGAAAAATTGAGGGAATTCCTTGAGCCCGAACTCTTCTCAGGAAGAGCATCCGATTAACTGAGCCATAAAAAAAGTAATAAGAAAGATATGCTAGGCCTTATGGCAAATTGAATGTCAACAAAATACCAGGCCCTATGACATCCACTCAAGGAACCAGGTCCTGATGAACACCCACCCAAATAACTTAAAGATGAGATTGCAGACACTTTAATTAAAATCAATCAATCAATCAATCAATCAGAATAGAGCTGGAAGGGGCCTTGGAGGTCTTCTAGTCCAATCCCCTGCTCAAGCAGGAGACCCTATACAATTTGAGACAAGTGGCTGTCCAGTCTCTTCTTAAAAACCTCCAGTGATGAAGCACCCACAACTTCTGAAGGCAAGATGTTCCATTGGATAATTGTTCTCACTATTAGGAACTTTCTCCTTAACTCCAGGTTGCTTCTCTCCTTGATTAATTTTCATTCACTGTTTCTTGTCTTGCTTTCTGATGTTTTGGAAAATAGATCTTCTTTGTGGCAACCCTTCAAATACTGGAATACTAATATCCTGTCACCCCTAGTCCTTCTTTTCTCTAGACTAGCTCTCTCTATGTTCAGCCCCCATGGTTGAGGATTGGAAGATAACCAGTATAGCTCCAATTTTTGACTGACTGGGAAATTATGGGAGTTGAAGTCTACACGTCTTCGAGTTGCCAAGGTTGAGAAGCACTAGCTTAACTGCTAGGCCCTGAAGACATGGCTCTGCCACTGGGTTTAGGAGTCCAACAGTGGTGGGTAGCTTTTCCAGTGACTTTGTTGATCTTGACAGAAAGTTGGATTTTGCTGCTGACTGTGGTTATTGTTTTCAGGTGTTTATTAATGGCTATGTACTTTGGTCTTTAAATTGTTTTTATTGGATTGTTGTTTTTAGCTGTTATGAGCTGTCTAGAGTCATTTATCTGAGATGGGCAGCCATATAAACAAAATCAAATCAAATCAAATCAAATCAAATTAAATCAATACATACATACATACATACATACATAACACACACACACATACATACATACATTTGTTGTTGTTAGTTGCGAAATCATGTCCGACCCATCGCGACCCCATGGGTAATGTTCCTCCAGACCTTCCTGTCTTCTACCATCCTCTGGAATCCATTTAAGCTCATACCTACTGCTTCAGTGACTCCATCCAGTCATCTTGTTCTCTGCCATCCCATTCTTCTTTTGCCCTCAATCTTTCCCAGCATTAGGCTCTTCTCCAGTAAGTCCTTCCTTCTCATTAGGTGGCCAAAGTATTTGAGTTTCATCTTCAGGATCTGGCCTTCTAAAGAGCAGTCAGGGTTGATCTCCTCTAAGACTGACCGGTTTGATCGCCTTGCAGTCCAAGGGACTCGCAGGAGTCTTCTCCAGCAGCATAGTTCAAAGGCTTCAATTCTTTGATGCTCAGACTTTCTTATGATCCGACTTTCATAGCCATACATTGCAACTGGGAAAACCATAGCCACATACATACATACATACATACATACATACATCTATTTTGGTGAAGATAGTGGAGAATGTTATTGAAGATAAAATTAACAAACTTTTAGCCTTATCAATGCATCATTACTAAGGGGAAGTCCTAGACTAATTTACTACTGTAGATATTTTTGAAGCTGTTGATGTTGTGTGAATACTTTAAGGGCAAGCCAGCGCATATCACCTACTTAGATTTTTCTAAAAGCCTTTGATAAAATCCCTCATCAAAGATTTTTTTTCAGTAAGTTTAACAGTCATGGAATTAAAAAGTGGCTCTTCTTTTGGATAAGCAGCTAACTGAAGAATAGAGGTAAAATAATAATTGTTACATAAAAAGTGAGATAAAATTATGATTGGTGGAATAGCCAAATTTGCTAATTACACTATATTATCTAGAGTAGTAACAACAGTAAGGAGTTGCAAAGAGCTATCATGAGATCTCTGCAAGTCAGAGGAATAGACATCATCAAAATGGCAGATGACATTTCACATGAGCAAATGCAAAGTGAAGCACATTGGTGCCAAAACCCTTAACTACTCATACCAGTTAATGGGTTCATAGATAGTAGTGACTGATAAGGAGAGAGATTTTGGAGCAAATGGAAAAGAGCTTATTGAAAGTGCAGCCCAGTGTGTGCATCTGCTATTTTAAAAAAAGGACAACAACATGTTTGGGATACTAAAAACAATACTCACAATAGAGATGCCAATGCCCTGGTATACAGTACATCAATGATGAAACCACCTCTGGAATATTGTGTACAGTTCTGATTGTTGCACCTTCACAAGAAGATTGTGGAGCTAGAGAAGGTTCAGAGGAGGATAATTCAGAGAATAGCTTCTCTGTGAGCAACGTTTGCAATGTTTGGAGTTTTTGGGTCTTCAGAAGAAATAAATGAGAAGGGATATGACAGCCTATACAGAATTAGGCAGGGTGTGGATGCCATATTTTTCAGAGTATAAGACATACTTTTTCCCCTCCTAAAAGAGGCTGAAAATTTGGGTGTTTCTTATACTCCAAATGTAGCTTTTTCAAAGCTTTTTTTCAGCCCTAATGAGGCGCTAGCAAGTGAAGCGATCTTCCATCCTTTGCCTGCTCCTTCCGACTCTCAGCTGTGCTTTAGAAGCTTTTTTTCAGCCCTAATGAGGCGCTAGCAAGTGAAGCGATCTTCCGTCCTTTGCCTGCTCCTTCCGACTCTCAGCTGTGCTTTAGAAGCTTTTTTTCAGCCCTAATGAGGCGCTAGCAAGTGAAGCAATCTTCCGAGCTTCGCTTGCTTTTCTCATTGCTTCTCTCTCCAAAGATCAGCTGTGCTTTAGAAGCTGTATTTTATCCCCAAGCAGGGGATAAAAAGCGCGCGCACGCTCAAAACTAGCAAACTAATGTGCTGAAGCTGACCAGACTAAGGACGCTAGCCAGATGAATACCTGGTAGGCAGATTTTTTTTCCTATTTTCCTTCCCAAAAACTAAGCAGCATCTTATACTCCGGTGCGTCTTATACTCCGAAAAATACGGTAAGTGGATAAGGTGAGGCTAGTTTCCCCTTCCCAAAATACTAGAACCAGTATTATATATATTTCTTTTTGCTGTACTGATTCTTCCAGGATCAGTATACACATTTGGCACCAGTGGTCATCACATCAAATTCCAAGATTGGATTTCACATTCTGTAAACATACACACACACACTCAAATGTACACGCACACACACACACACACACACACACTCTTACATAATGTGAAATCCAACCTTGGAATTTGCTGCCAGGAGATGGCACTGGCTGTCAACTTGAAAAATGGGTTGGAGTCATTCACTGAAGTCAGGAGGATCAATGGCTATTAACACTGGTGGCAATGATACCATGGGAAGGCCATCTGATGGAAGATGTAGTGGATTTATTTATGCAGTTGCTTGGTCACTGTTAGGCTTTGTACTGGACAAGATAGACTAGAGGTCTGATCCAGCAGGGCACTGTTTATGTTTTTATGATATTTGTTGTGAAGGCAGGGAAACAAAGCTTCAGTAATTGAACAGTCCTTGTTCTTAACTTGGTTTGTACATTATTAATAAGAACAGCACAATCTCCTGGCATCTTGTCTGTACCAAGATAGTGATAATGGGGCAGCAATATATATGTATGTATGTATGTATGTATGTATGTATGTATGTATGTATAATTTTCTTCTAAATCAAGAACTAGTGGATAGTACTTTAAAATAGTTTGATAAAGAGTCTATTGTGAGTTTCCAGAGTTCT
Organism: Ptyas mucosa; assembly: GCA_012654045.1. Lineage (NCBI taxonomy): Eukaryota > Metazoa > Chordata > Lepidosauria > Squamata > Colubridae > Ptyas > Ptyas mucosa. The sequence goes on from WNWU01000001.1 coordinate 82,572,078, forward strand.
GATAATGCTTTGTTCTACCAGACCCCGGAGGTGGTGCCTTTTCCAATCTCTATGAGTATTCAGTCTGTAAGTGGCTTCCTCAGACCCCATAGCTTGGTAACGTTGGCGAAAACAACCTGTTGCTCTGCAGTTTGCTAGGACTACTTGTTAATGGAATAATTGGAAATTGCTTTAAATGAACTGCTTATTGTTTTACTCTCTTCAACAGCTGGCACATATGCCAAGCACACATCAAACATGACTGCAATGAATGATCATGTACCAATTCATTTCAAATTATAACATTGTGATTAAGGCAAACAATTCATTTCAATTATAGTAGCATGATAATGTGTTAAATTCATTACAAACTAGACAGATCAATCGTTAAAAAATAATTTAAGATGAAGTCAGATTCAATCAGCCTTTCCGGTGTAGATTATCCATAATGCGAAGGCATCGGAACAGGCAAATTTCTTGCAACTAGCATTTTTTTCTAAAAAAAAAGAATGGATAGGTATCTAAAATAAACACTAAGCAGAGATCTAGATCAGGATGTAATAAGCTTCTCTTGAAACTTAGTGAAGGGTTGTCCAGAGAAGGGACAGAATCAAAATGGAGGAAGTGACTTGATGACTGAAGTCCTACTTTTTTTGATATGTGTGCAACATATACTAAAAAAGCAGCTTCAACCAACCAGTGATGTCTACCATTTTGATGATACTGACCTTCTTACCTAAATTTGGTTGCAAATTCTTTTTGGGGTAAATTGTATGTATATGTATATGGTACTGTCCAGGGTGTTTTCATGGACTCACTGGAGAAGAGCCTAATCCTGGGAAAGATTGGTGGCAAAAGAAGAAGGGGATGACAGAGAATGAGGTGGCTGGATGGAGTCACTGAAGCAGTAGGAATGAGTTTAAATGGACTCCAGAGGATGGTAGAGATCAGGAAGGCCTGGAGGTTCCGTTGCGATGGGTCGGACACGATTTCGCAACTAACAACAATATATGTACATGTATATGCATATTCCTAAATAACTTTGTGAAATGCTTGAGCAACATTAATCTTTTTCCACTGAAATGAGTTGCATTTATTCTATGACTTTTACACAGTGATGAATACATCCTCAGTGTTCATTTTAAACATGTAAATGACAGAGAGCCTTTTTCCAAAGGTTTCCCCAGTGAGTATCTAAACTTGCAGATCATAGAGACAGTCCAGGTAGCAGCATTGTTGAAGAGGAGGCCGCCGAATATAAAATTACCCTTTGGGGGAATTCTTTTTTCTTACCTTAGTATCACTGCATGAGGAGGAAAATGATAATGTATCTCTTCTGTATTATTGCATTATTATCAGGAGTCTGCAGGATCTAAAAGAAACATTGTTCTGTCATGACATAAATTTTAATATGTGCATGTGGCATCACTAACATATGGATAGAAATGCAGAGATTATGGCACAATACCGGTTTTATAATTTCCATTCCCTTGATTCCCCCTTACAGATGTCAGAAGTATATATGCATAGGATCATCATCTTATTTTAATGACTCCATAATCCAGTGGTGAAATCCAAATTTTTTTACTACTGGTTCTGTGGTCGTGGCTTGGTGGGTGTGGTGTAGCTTGGTGGGCGTGGCAGGGGAAGGATACTGCAAAATCTCCATTCCCACCCCACTCCAGGGGAAGAATACTGCAAAATCTCCGTTCCCGCCCCACTCTGGGGCCAGCCAGAGGTGGTATTTGCCGGTTCTCCGAACTACTCAAAATTTCCGCTGCCGGTTCTCTGAACTGCTCAAAATTTCCGCTACTGGTTCTCCAGAACCTGTCAGAACCTGCTGGATTTCACCCTTGCCATAATCCCTTGTGGGGTAGAGTCAGGGCAGCTGAATGCAGCCGAGTGTTTACAGGCTGGATGCCCTTCTTGTTGCCAATGTGGAGTTATATTCAACAGATATAGTCTCATCGTGCCCAGAGAGAAAAATATCTGCTTCCATCTAAGATTGAACTTGCAGGATACAAAATTGATCATAGTACGTGTGTAAAGGATCGTGGACATTTAGTTGCCCACAAAGTGAATATGAACTAGCAATATGTAAAATTTTAGTTTTATCACATGGAAAACGGTCCCACTGTATTCAGCATTGTTCATACTCCATCTTGTCTACAATTCCCAAATCTGGGCAATCCATTTTAAGAGAAATTCAAAAACAGTAGTTTCAGAGAAGGACAGTGAAATAAATATGAGTTTGGAGATTAAAACCAATGGAGAGAGCAGTAATCTGATGGACCTGAGGTGATAGGTTGGGATGAGATGCTTGAATATTTAAAAAGTCACAGTTGTATATTATGGAAATTACCTAATTCTAAAGATTGCTCTGCAGAAGAACAATGATCAAAGAGGTAGTGACTATCCTTCATTAAATACATTTGAGCAAAGGCTGAGCTGTCAACTGTCAGAAATACTTCAGTGTGGATTAATCTACCGAACCGAGAATTGCCTTCTGGCCTGATACTCTGAGAATGTCAATGAAAGAAAACAGCTGAGTTTATGTGACTATTATACTCACAGAAAACTGGTACAAGTTTTTTTTTTAAACTATGTTACTCCAGGGTTTCCTTCAGGTGGGGGATGGGAGATTGTGCCTTCAAGTCAGTCTTGATTTCAGGCAACTACATGGAGAAGTCGATAGAGGTTATTTCAGCAACATTTTCAGCTGTTTTGCCATTGGCTTTTTTTTTTTTCTCTATATCTGAGAGACAGTAACTACTCCAAGAATACCCAGTTGACTTTCACACCTAAATTCTGCTGGAAACACAATATTAAAGCCAGATATTTTCCACCTTTGTTGGAAAGCTCAATAATTTTGGAAGATGGTTAATAACAGAGTGGGCAATAGAGTGATTCAGTGGTTGAGATGCTGGGCTTGTTGGCTGGAAAGCCAACAGCTCATGTTCGAGACCTGAGCACCACACAATAGGGTGAGCTCCCCTCATGCCAATATAGCAGTTCAAAAGCATGCAAATGCAAGTAGATAAATAGGTGCCACTTTGCTGGGAAGGTAACAGCGCTCTGTGACGTCATGCTGGACACATGACCATGGAAATGTCTTTGGACAGCACAGACTCAACGGCCTTGAAACAGAGATGAGCACAGCCCCCTATAGTCGGAGTAAATGACTATAGGGAGTAAAATTATACTCCACTATAACTAGTGGAGTAAAATCCACAGGGACTTCTTTATCTTTTTTTTTAAAATCAATTATAGAATATCACAAAATTAGTTAACTTCTCTTTCCTGTCAGCTGTTTTTCTGCTAAACATCACCAAATACTTTATCCTTTTAAAGTATATCCAGTTGACCTTTTATATAATAGCAGCTTCCAGAAATATATATCTCTGTCTGCAAATCATACATAATTCTTTCTTTAGAAGAATATTGGAGCAAGGTGTGGGAGTATACACCAAAATCAAAAATAGCTTCATTTTTGTAACACAAATCTAATACAACATTTAATTTAAAAAGAATTTATAGATTGTATTTGGTGCACATGAATTACTTCCTCATCCAAAATGGGTTCTCTTAATAAGATTTTAGGATATTAAATACTCACAGTTTTGTTGTAATAAGGGTAGTAGAGTCTTAAATTTGATAGAAGTGCTAATGTTTATTCTGATTCTTTATTTTTATGATACATGTTATTACAATAACAGTTAAGGATACATATAATATTAATCCTATGTTGCGCTGATAGAGGAATAGAATCAAGCTAACATGAAGTATTAGTACTGCTTTATAAAGCCTTAGTTAAGATCACATTTGGAACATTGCTTCCAGTTTTGGTCTTATAAAAAAAGATGTAGATACACTGAAAAGAATGCAAAAAAGAGCAACAAAGATGATTAAGGAGCTGGAGGCTAAAACATATGAATGGTTGCAGGAATTGAGTATGTCTAGCAAAAAAAAAAAGGGCTAGGGGTGTCATGATATTGGCGTTCCAATAATTGAGGGGCTGCCACAAAAAAAAAGAGGGGCGGGGGAGAGGTCAACCTATTTTCCAAAGCACTTGAAGGCAAGATAAGAAACAATGGATGGAAATGAATCAAGGAGAGAACCAACCTAGAACTAAGGAGAAACTTCCTAACAATTAGGACAATTAACCAGTGGAACAGCTTGCCTTTACATGTTGTGTTCTGCTCTGTCACCGGAGGGTTTTAAGAAGAGACTGGAGAGCCACTTGTCTGGAATGGTATAGGGTTCTTGTCAGGATTCCAAGTAACATCCCCAACGAAAGAAGACTCTGTCCTTGACTCTCAGAGAAAAGAATGTTATTATGGCTAAATATCTCCACCACTCTATTCAATCCCCCTCCTAGTTTCCCACAGCTCTAAGTGGGGCAGCCCTGAAGATCCAAAGAAAAAGATGGCTCCAGGGCTGACAGTCCTGCTTGAGCAGAGGGCTGGACTAGAAGACCTCCAAGGTCCCTTCCAGCTCTGTTATTCTGTTAATCTAATTTTATTTTTGAAAAGTCATGTTCAATTTTATATAATATGTACATTTTTCTAGTTCTCATTTTTGTTTTTCATGATCTGTTTTTCTTTTTACAAAAAGGTTACATTCAACCATTACAGACCTTCCTTTATAGAAATGTTCTCTGTTGTATAAGTTTATTTATTTATTTAACATATGGTCATGTATTTTATACACAAGGAAATGTGTATATATAACATTACTTTTAAGGTTACTTGAAACATCATGTGTTGAACAAATACAAAATGAGACTCTCTTGTAAAGAATGGGTAATGATATGGGAATTGTGAATACAATCAAGAAAGGGAAATTGGAATATTTGGAACATATGGTACTCAACAAGAAATATCAACTGCTTTAATTATACAAGGAAGGATTCAAGGGAAGCCTAATGCTGGCAGATGGTTCATATCCTGGCTGAAAAAGCTATAAACATTGGTTGGCAAAAATGCATCATCCTTCTGCAGTACAGCAATGTCACAAAAAAAAAAAAAATGAAAATCAAGTAACCTCATCAAGATAATGTCTTCCATTTTTTAAAAAAAATGAAGTTTACTGCTTTTATGCTGCCTTGCGACATTTAAAAAGTGCAAAACTTTGTAGACTAATACCTTGATTTTCACATTAATGTCAATTTAGGTGGACAGATTTGTTTGCACTAGAAACTTTAAAAACAAATATTCGTCATTTTATTGATTTATATAGCTGCCCAACTTGAAATAGCCAATTGGATTATCTTAGCAACACTTGTATCCTATCTATATGATGATGAATGTAGTTTTCCTCTAACATCTCTATTTTCCCATCCTTGGTTCCTTGAAAGAAAATGATTTCAGTTCATTTTACCAATTTATGGAGTTATTTTACTTCCTTCTGCTCAATCATTGATAAATGAGATAGAGAGTCTCAGTCAGTGGTGGGATGCTGCCGGTTTAACAACCGGTTCGGCGATCGTGCGCTTCGCACATGCACAGTTTTACAAATACTAACCTTCTGTATTACCACTGAGGAGTAACACAGCTGAGGTGCAGCAATCCGTTCTGCTGCGCCAATCAACTGAGAAGATAAAGGTAAGTAAAGCACAGGGGCAGGTGGGCGGGCCGACCTGAACATCAGAGCTACCAGTTTGCCCGAACTGGTCCAATCCCACCCTTGGTTTCAGTCATCCAGGTCATGGTTGTCCCAAAGGTGCTTTTTTCTCTCTCGAAAGGCAGCTGGACTTCCTTTGTTTTTCATTGAAGACATTTCACTTCTCATCTAAGAAGCTTCATCAGAACTGATGAAAAGCAAAGAAAGTCCAGTTGCCTTTTGAAAAAAAACCAAAACACCTTTTTATTGATAACTTCTGCTGATCCTCTATATCCAATTATCAGCTAAAGGAGAGAATAAGCTATGTTCTGGCAATGGATTGTTTTGAGAAAGAGTTTCTGATGAAAAGAACAAGCTTGTGGAACACAGCATGAAGAAGGCTGAATTTTGAATTTGGGGTTTGAATCATTTCTGAAGCTACTCTGTTTCTCCGAAAATAAGACATCCCCTGATAATAAGCCCAGTCGGGCTTTTGAGGACATGCACTAAAATAAGGGCGGTATATAAATTGGAAATAAAATAAAAAATAAAATAAAGCCTCCCCCTGAAAATAAATCCTCCTTGAAAATATTTAAATGCAGAGGTGGAAATCAGGTAAGACGGCAAGAAGAGCCCCATCTTGGTCCACATGCCCCAAAATAATAAGACCTCCCTGAAAATAAGGCAAGCTCTTATTTTGGGATTCAAAAAAAATATAAGACAGGGTCCTATTTTCGGGGAAACACGGTACTGGTTTGGTTCATACGGTCTCTCGCTCCTGATGCAACTATTTTCCGAATTGGCTTATTGCATTGAATAATAAACCGACGAAGCAAACCGACCGAGAAAAAGAAAGCAACGCCCTAAATTTAACATTAATGCTGTAAAAATGTTTTGTATGCTATGCAAACATCTTTAATCTGTTGTGTGAATTAAGCTATTGACCAACGCTCACGGAATCTCCTCTAATAGCAAAACAGCTTTACCTGCAGTATGGACTGAAAGGACAAGTTTGCTCAAGGGTTTATAGTAGAATACGAGAAGTAGAATTTCTTGTAATTTGTTTGCTTATTTATTTTGATTTATACGGCTCTCTTTCGATGCCGACTCTGAGCAGCTAACAAAGAGATAAAAACGTTATGCATAATAGCAACCCAAACTCACTAAATATACAACACCTGTAAAGAACTTCAAGGTAAATAAATAATGATCTGTGAATCAAAGACCTATTTTCAGAGTCCCCAGGCAATTTCTTCTGGATCTTGTTAAGCAGCAGTACCAAGGCATTATTACAAGCATTGTTGGCACAGCATCACAGAACAAGTGATCCTCTCCCCAGGTCAGTTGTGGCATCACAATTCCTAGGATAATTTTGTTGGCTGGATGATGGCTAGTTTTTAACTTTTACTGACTATAGAATAGAATAGAATAGAATAGAATAGAATAGAATAGAATAGAATAGAATAGAATAGAATAGAATAGAATAGAATAGAATAGAA
>WNWU01000001.1:82580767-82601036 GCA_012654045.1 Ptyas mucosa
ATCTATCTATCTATCTATCTATCTATCTATCTATCTATCTATCTATCATTTATCTATCCAGCCATCCAGTCATCCAATCCATCATCCATCCATCCATCCATCCATCCATCCATCCATCCATCCATCCATCCATCCATCCATCCATCCATCTATCTATCTATCTATCTATCTATCTATCTATCTATCTATCTAATTTAATTTATTTCCCACCTAGCTCCCAATGACTATAGGTGGCCACAACTAAAACAAGGAAATACAGTGATAAGTGGTCCCAGTGATAGCAGACTAGTTATCATACCAAAAAAATCTTGGATGGCACTTGGAAAATCTGTGCATTCACAAAATTTCTGTCTGTCAGTTATATAGGTCAAATTGCATGGATCTGCACATATACTATGCTGATATATTACCATATATAGGGTTTTAAGGGTTTAATAAAGGGTCATTATATTGTTTTTTAGCAAGATTTTTAAGGGGTTTGGGGAGGGGGGGTGGGTTTTGATATCTGGCTGGTGGTTGGGGGGCCCCCGCCGGGTCATTGCCAGACCAGGTTATGGGGAGTTGGCAGAGGTTTTGATGTGGTGCTGGGTCATTCAGGTGCACCAAGGGTGAGGGTGGGATCTCAGATACCGGATGTGATTGGGAATGGCTGTAGGTGGAGGAACGGAGGGCCGAATCGGACTTTGGGAGCCCGCCCCCAAAGTCCGATACCTGTCTTTGAGTGGTGGCGTGCTCTGACCCTCCTAGTTCTACCCGACCTCCTGGGGGTTTGAGGGATTGGGCCCCTGGGCTTAGGCTGGTCTATTTTAATGCTAGGTCTGTGGTCAATAAGGCTCCCCTCATTTGTGATTTGATTGAGGAGGAAACCGCAGACCTGGCATGCATCATGGAAACCTGGTTGGGCTCAGAGGGGGGTGTCCCTCTGACTGAATTGTGCCCACCAGGTTTCTGGGTGCTGCACCAGCCAAGGGCCCAGGGTAGGGGAGGGGGGTGGCGGTTATCAGGGAGGTCCTTAGTCCGTGGGAGGTCACTGCTCCCAAGATTGAAGGATGTGAAGTCCTCCTCATGAGGTGGGGCTGGTATGGTCAGTTGGGTCTGTTGATTGCGTACCTGTCTCCCAGCTGCGTATCAACAGCCCTGCCTGGGCTGCTTGATGCCCTCTTGGGGCTGGTGGTGGAGTTACCCAGACTTACTGTTCTGGGGGACTGCAATCTGCCGTCCCTGGGTGTGGCATCGGGTGTGGCTCGGGAGTTCATGGCTTCCATGGCAGCTATGGACCTGACTCAGATTATCCAGGGCCCGACTCATGGGAGGGGGCACACGCCCAATCTGGTTTTTGTCTTGGAGCAGTGGCAAGATGAGTTCGGTGGGGGATCTCCTTCTATTTATCCCCTGTCATGGACCAACCATTATCTCCTTCGGCTAGGTTTCCATTATGCCGCCCCTCCTCGCTGAGAGGCGGAACCAACCATCTGGTTCTGCCCCAGGCACCTGATGGACCCTGAGAGGTTCCAGCAGGAACTTGGGATGATCCCTTTCTCTCTTTCCCACGCCCCGGCCACAACCCTGGTGGAGGCCTGGGAAGAGGCTGCTGCTGTGGCTCTGGACCGGGTCATTCCTTTGCGGCCTCTGATTTGTCGCAGACCCTGGTTGGCACCCTGGTTTACCGAGGAGCTCCGGGGGATGAAGCGGCATAGACAAGGCCTAGAGAGCTGTTGGAGAGCCAGCCATTCCAAATCCGACCGATTTCAGTTAAGGTCGGCCACACGGGCCTACCTGGTGGAGTTGGCAGCAGCAAAGCGCCACTACTTCGCCGATGTCATCGCATCCACAGAGAATTGCCTGGCTGCCCTGTTCAGGGTGTTCCACTCCCTCTTAAATCAGAGGGTGAGGGAAGAGCCTTTACAGGGACGAGCCAAGGACCTGTCAGACAAAATCGCTCGGATTCGGGACGGCTTGGACTCTGACTGGACAGAGTCAGATGGGGGGGTGAGACAACGGGTCCTGTGCTTTGGGAAGAGTTTGATTCTGTTACCCCAGAGGAAGTGGACAGGATCATGAGGAAGCTGAGTGCGGCCACCTGTGTGTTGGACCCGTGCCCCTCCTGGCTGGTTTATTCGGCCCGGGAGGTGACATGAGGGTGGATCCAGGTGGTGATAGCGGCTTCTTTGAAGGAGGGGAACTTCCCGACCACCTTGAAGGAGGCGGTGGTGAGGCCCCTCCTCAAGAAGCCAGCCTTGGATCCAGCTGTATTAAGTCATTTTCGTCCAGTCTCCAACCTTCGCTTTTTAGTGTGGTGGCACGTCAGCTCCTGCTGGTCCTAGATGAACCGGATTACCTCGACCCATACAAATCAGGTTTCAGGCCCAGGTACAGCAAGGAGACAGCATTGGTCGCTCTGGTGGATGATCTCTGGAGGGCCCAGGACAGAGGTTATTCCTCTGTTCTGGTCCTATTGGATCTTTCGGCGGCATTTGATACCGTCAACCATGGTATCTTGCTGCGTCGTCTCAAGGGGTTGGGAGTGGGAGGCACTGTTCTACGGTGATTCTCCTCCTATCTCTCGGGTTGAACGCAAGCGGTGTTGGCAGGGGGCAGACATCGACCTTGAGGCCCCTGAGGCACTTGTGGGGTGCCTCAGGGGTCAGTCCTTTCGCCCCTTCTGTTCAACATCTATATGAAACCGCTAGGGGAGATCATCCGTGGTTTTGGGGTGAGGTATCATCAGTATGCGGATGATACTCAGCTCTTTATTTCCACCCCGAACCAACCCAGTGATGCCCTTGACGTGATGGCCTGGTGCCTGGAAGCGGTACAGGTCTGGATGGGTAGAAACAGATTGCAACTCAACCCGGCCAAGACCGAGTGGCTGTGGGTACCAGCATCTCGGTTCAGCGGAGAGGTGCCATCGCTGACTATAGGGGGTGAAGTTTGGCCCCCTGTAGACAGGGTGCGCAACTTGGGCATCCTTCTGGATTCACAATTGAGCTTAGAAGACCAGATAACGACTGTGACCAGGGGGGCATTCGCCCATGCGCCAGTTGCGTCCCTACTTGGACCGAGATTACTCATGCACTGGTCACCTCGCGGATTGACTACTGCAACACTCTCTACATGGGGCTGCCCTTGAGGACCACTCGGCGGCTTCAGCTGGTGCAAAATGCAGCCGCGCAGGTTGTGATGGGAGAATCCCAATACTCCCATGTTACACCTCTCCTGCACAGCTTGCATTGGTTACCGGTTGCCCTCCAGGTGAGATTCAAGGTGCTGGTGATGACCTATAAAGCCGTATATGGTTTAGGACCAGAATATTTGGCGGAGTACTTACAGCCAGCAACGATATCCCATCGCCCAGTTCGCACCCATAAAGTGGGCCTACTCAGGGTGCCATCAGCTAGACAGTGGCAGCTGGCGACCTCCAGGGGTAGAGCCTTCTCAGTGGGTGCGCCCACCCTCTGGAATCAACTCCCCTTGGAACTCCGATTAACGCCTGACCTTCGCACCTTCCGCTGTGAATTAAAAAGTTGGCTTTTTAAATCCCTTGACCTGGACTGATAATGGGGTTTTAAGGGTTAATTTTAAATTTTAAATTTTTAGACTTTATTTTATATTGTGGCTTTGTTTTATTTTTGTGAGCCGCCCTGAGTCCATTGTGAGATAGGGCAGCATATAAGCCAAATAAATAAATAAAATAAATAAATATCCTAGGTGTTTGGAAATAACTCAGTGCATATGAAGACCAATATCAACTACAGATCTGGCAGCTGTGAATTCATATTTTTGTGTATAAAATAATAGTAATAATTAAAATGCCAAATCCAATCTAATTATCTGGCTGACCATGCAACAAACCAGAATAATTGGTTTGTCTTGCTGAACTGCAATAATTGTGACAGGCAACTCCCCTAACCAACCCAATCATTAAACATTATGTGACCATGTTGACTTACAAAGGCAATTACAGCAGTTCCAGTTACTTTCCTAAAGTAAATCCCACACAGTTATTAATCACGTGATTTTCATTTGTATAAATCACGTGATTGCCATTTGCAAGCTCTGGCTGGCTTCCCCATTGATCTTGCTTGTTGGAAGTTAGCACTGAAGGTTGCAAATGTCAATTGCATGACCATGGGAAGTTGTGACATATAATCGTGAGACAGTTGCCAAGGGTCTGAATTGCGATCACGTGATCATAGGGTTGCTATGACAACCACAACTATGAGGACCTATCACAGATCTCCTTGTTTAGTGCCATCATAACTGGTTGCTGAACAAATGGTTGGTAAATGAGGATTGCTACTGCTATTACTACCGTACTAATAATAATATGGGGAGAACAACAAAGATCTTGACCAACGGCTTCGTCAGTGAGTATAGGTCTTAAGTATAGGCTGAGAAAAAGTGAGGAAAATTATGTATATATAATGCATTCATAATGCTCCCTACTCATGTTTTTCCCACAACATCAATTATGTGTGGTATGTTGAGCTGAGAGAGAATGGTTGATAATCATCCAGTGAACTTCTTTGAGAATTAACTTTAGCTAGATCTCTCTACTCCTTGTGCAACACTTTAACTACTATTACTTTGCAATGACTTTCTAAAATGACTCAAACAGTACAGATAGAATAGAAATTTGATCTAAATCTATCCCTCCCTATCGAAGTAAGCTAGACCCCTGTCTGTTAACATACAGAATGGAAGCAAAATTGAGGTTTTTTTTCATCAGGCTTTCAGTATTTAATTTATTGGGATTGCTGTTCCCACATGTTACCAGTTGGGTTTATCTATTTTTTTAGATCTTTTAATGATTTTGAGATTTACAAATCTTATTGAACCTTATGACTGGGATGACATACCAATTGTAAGAAATGAAATAAAATATGGAATAAATCATAGTTTGATTGACAGGTTTGTTTCCTTGCAGCAATTAAACCAATGTACAGAACACTCCTTCCTCCATTTTTCCACACAACAATCTGATAAAGCAACTTCTGGTTGTGACTTTACTTGACATATTTGATATATTTGCCCCTTATCACCCAGTTTTCATAGCTAACAATGGTCCAGCTTATCACCTCATCTGTCTTCCTCTTCCTTTTTACCTTATGTTCCCATTCTTTCCTGTTCCCTGGAATCCAATTTGAGAAACCATAGACTTTGGCTAACTAAGAGTTTTATACTGTTATTTACGGCATTGTAAGCTGCCCCAATTTGCTTTATATTGAAATGGGTGGCAGAGAAATTTGTAAGTAAGTAAGTAAGTGTGGGATGTGGTGGCTCAGTGGCTAAGACGCTGAGCTTGTCGATTGAAAGGTTGGCAGTTCAGCGGTTCAAATCTCTAGTGCCGCGTAATGGGGTGAGCTCCCGTTACTTGTCCCAGCTTCTGCCAACCTAGCAGTTCGAAAGCACGTAAAAAATGCAAGTAGAAAAATAGAAAAATAGGGACCACCTTTGGTGGGAAGGTAACAGTGTTCTGTTCATTTAGTCATGCTGGCCACATGACCACAGAGACATCTTCGGACAGCACTGGCTCTTTGGCTTTGAAATGAAGATGAGCACCACCCCCTAGATTCGGGAACAACTAGCACATATGTGTGAGGGGAACCTTTACCTTTAAGTGAGTGAGTGAGTGAGTGAATGAATGCATGCCATCAAGTCCAGAGCTTTCCCAAATCAGAGCAACCTGTCATTTTTCCTCATGATCTCCTTCTTCTTCAAGGAACCATTTTTTCCTTCTGGGTTTTCTAAATTCCATCAAAGGAAAATCAGAAATGCTAAACTAGAAAGGGAACCCAAATACTGTATAAGAGAGAAGTAGGAATTTGGTTTCCCACCCAATCTTACATTAAGTGCTTTATCTATTTATTTACATGCCCATAGCCTCCAGCTATTATTTCTTCATTTATTTATCAAATGTATTGGCCGGCCATCTTATTACAGGGTAACTCTTATTTCCTGCAGTAGAAGCAGGGAAAGGTAGTTAGTTATGTCATCGGTTGTTGTAAAGAGTGAGATTGAATAGGAAATTGAAATGTCTGCAGAGACATTGGTGACCTCTGCAAGAGTCTGCCCTCAATTGTTCTTTAAAGAGCTTCTAGAATGGGGATTTATTTATTTATTTATTTTTATTTTGTCAAGCATGTATTAGATAATATATATGTATAAACGTGATTTGAGTACATGAAATGAATACAAATAAAGGGAACATTAGGATGGTAGGCACGCTGGTGCTCTTATGCACCCCCCTTACAGACCTCTTAGGAATGGGATGAGGTCTACAGTAGACAGTCTAAGGTTAAAGTTTTGGGGGTTTGGGGAAGAAACCACAGAGTCCGGTAGTGCATTCCAGGCATTGACCACTCTGTTGCTGAAGTCATATTTTCTGCAGTTTGGAGTGGTTCACTTCAAGTTTGTATCTATTGTGTGCTCGTGTATTGTTGTGGATGAAGCTGAAGTAGTTCTTGACAGGTAGGACATTGTAGCAGGTAATTTTATGAGCTATGCTTAGGTCATACCAAAGGCGGCGTAGTTCTAAGTTTTCTAAGCTCAGAATTTCAAGTCTGGTGGCATACGGTATTTTGTTGTGTGCAGAGGAGTGGAGGACTCTTTTTGTGAAATATTTCTGGACACACTCAATTGTATTAATGTCTGATATGCAGTGCGGGTTCCAGACAGATGAGCTGTGTTCGAGAATTGGTCTAGCAAATGTTTTGTATGCTCTGGTTAGTAGTGTAATATTACCAGAGAAAAATCTACACAAGATTAGGTTTACAACTCTTAATGCCTTTTTGGTGAAGTTGTTACAGTGAGTTTTGTCATGTAGATCATTAGATATGAATACTCCAAGGTCCTTGACAGAGTGAGGGTCATCTACAAGATTGTGTCACTCAGCTTGTGTTTTGTGTTTTGTGTTCTGATTCTTTTTGCCAGTGTGTAAGATAGAACATTTGTTGGTTGAGATTTGGAGTTGCAAAATTTTTTGACCCTTCTGACACAAAGTCAAGGTCTTTTTGAAGGGTAGCAGCATTGTCGGTGGTGTTAAATAGTTTTACAGCATCGTCAAAGAGAACACAGTTGCTTATAATATGATCATAAAGGTCATTTATATAAAGTATAAAGAGTGTTGGTCCTAGAATGCTGCCTTGGGGCACACCGCTGTTAACAAGAGCAGGATTTGATAGGGCGCTCCCTATTTTGACCACTTGTTATCTGTTTGAAAGGAATGCAGTTATCCAATTATGTAGGGGTTCAGAGATGCCATAGGATTTTAGTTTTAGAAGTAGCTTGTTGTGTACCACTGAAACAAAGGCTTTACAGAAGTCCATGTAAATTGTGTCTATTGCTTTGCCATTTTGTAGTCCATATTTATTTCCAGAACCAGACATTCAATTCAAAACAGTCCAGGTTCAGATATACATGTATGTATGTGTGTTTGTGTGTGGGTGTATGTGACAAATAAGGCACATACATTTCCTTCAATCATACATTTTAAATTGGTAGAATATCCTTTTCCTAACCACCATTTTACACATGAGAAGTTATGCTTATCTGAAACATGTGACAAAAAAGTTTATGCATGTTTCTCCTTAGTGTCTTGTTTATAATAATAAATATCCATTGGAAGACTCCAAAACAAGAGTAGAACAATAGAAGAAACTCAAATAACAATTGGAAATATAAAAAATGCAATCAGTATGAACTACACAAATGATAATGTAGAAGTAATGATAACAAAACTGGTAACAGCCAGTATTGAAATAGCCTATGAACTGAATCTACCTCCTGACAAGAAGAATTAAGCAAAAATCATAGCATGTGCAAAATTACCAGTAGAAAGACAAAAACTCTCAGCTTTGAAAGTAGTGGTTCCAAAGGACCTGGCAACTATAATGAAGGGTATGAATAAGGTGTTTGCAAGGATTAAAGTCACATATATCGAGCAGGCCAATCAACTCGCCTGCAGAATAACTGAAGAACTGGATACTGATGTTAAAAACCAAAACCAAAATCATACTTCTCAAAGTGGAAGATCAAGCTGGAAGACAAGATAAAGAAATTAAGATCAGATGTGAGTAATTTAAAGAACATGAAAGAGAAAAAATGGAAGAATGTAAGGATCCAGACAAGCCTAATGAGAAAATATTGGCTTAGTACCAGAAAAATGGAAGAAGCTTTGACAATCATAAAGCAACAAATACTAGCGAATAGCTGGGAAAATTGAATACTATAAGACATGAATCATCCAATTTAAGCAAAACCAGCTATTGCAATCAAACCAGAGGAAATTCTACCAAAGTATAAATGGCAATAGAAATTGGAAAACCAAACAAAAGGAAACAAACAAAAAGGAAACAATCCAGTTTTAGAAAGCGCTATGGAGACTCAAAAAAAAAAAAACATAATAAAAATGCAACATGAATAAAAGAATCTGAAGATGAAATTCGTACAAATCAAATGAAAGATGTCATAATAATAACAGAAGTGGTTACAAATCAAATGAAAAGGATTAAAAACTGACATCTCCTGGAAAGGATCAATTCATGGCTTTTGGCTCAAAAATCTGACTAATTTATATCCAATTATAAGTAAATAAGTAAAATTATAGGAGCCTGGTTTAGCTCAGCAGACTAAAAAAAAAAGCATAGTGATTAAAACCAGCTGTCTGCAATTACTGTAAGTTCGAATCTCACCAGGCTCAAGGTTGACTCAGCCTTCCATCCTTTCTAAGGTAGGTTAAATGAGGACCCAGTTTATGGGGGCAATAAGCTGACTTTGTATAAATATACAAAAGTATGACGGCTATTGCTTAATGCATTGTAAGCCGCCCTGAGTCTCTGGAGAAGGGCAGCATATAAATCAAATTTTAAAAAAATAAAATTATAGCTAAACAGCTTAATCAAATATTGCATAAAGGAGACATCAGCAACTGGTTAATAATTGACAAAACATATATGATTCAAAAAGTTCCATATATAGGGACCACACCAGGAAGCTATAGGCCAATAACATACTTGCCTACAATGTTTAAATTATTCATAGGAATCATAGTGGACAACATCCACAAATATTTAGAAGAAAACAACATCCTCCCAATAGAACAGAAAGGAAATAAAAAGAAAAGCAGGGATAGAAAAGATAATGGTTTTGGAGAATTGAAAAAAAAATCTATATATGATCTGGATTGATGATAAAAAGGCATTTGATTCATTACCACATAATTGGAACATTCAATATTTGGAAACAACTGGTGTCAGTAAAAACAATACAATGTTTATAGAAATAATAATGACACAATGAAAGAAAGAATTGTTGGTTGGAAATGAAAAATACGGTCTTGTCAGCATTAGGAGAGGCTTCTTCCAGGGTGACTCACCCTTCTCATTTCCCATTGCTATGATCACCCTTTCAGTGATTTTGATTTTGAAGATTAATTTGATTGATTAAGAGTTGTTAACCTAATCTTGCGTAGCTTCTTCTCCAGTAATATTGAATTGCAAACCAGGGCATACAAAACATTCTGGTAGACCAATTCTTGAATACAGCTCATCTGTCTGGAACCCACACTGCATATCGGACATTAATACAATTGAGTGAGTCCAGAGATATTTCACGAGAAGAGTCCTCCACTCCTCTGCTTTCAACAGAATATCTTATGCCACCAGACTTGAAATTTTGGCCTTAGATAACTTAGAACGTTGGCGTCTTCAGTCCGACCTAAGCGTAGTACATAAATTTATCTGCTACAATGTCCTACCTGCAAATGAATACTTCAGCTTCAATCACAACAATACATGAGCATACAATAGATACAAACTTAAGGTAAACAGTGCCAAACTTGATTGCAGAAAATACGACTTCAGTAACAGAGTTGTTAATGCCTGGAATGCACTACCTGACTCAGTGGTTTTTTCCCCAAACCCCCAAAACTTTAAACCTTAGACCAGTGATGGCTAACCTTTTTGCCATCGCATGCCAGGAAGGGGGGGACGGGGGAGGTCCGTGCATGCACGTGCCCACACCCATAATTCTATGCGCCCCGCCCTGTGCGCCCAACCCCCGCTCCTTGCTCCTGGCCCGTTTTTCTTTGTCACCTGGCTCCAGATCCTCTCTATGCATCTGGGGAGGGCAAAAACAGCCTTCCCCACCTACCCCCAGGCCCTCCGGAGGCAGAAAACAGCCTGTTTCCCTACTTCTGGTGGGCCCAAAAGGCCTGAAAATCAGGTGGCCGGCACGCACACGCGCACCAGAGCTGAGCTGGTGTGCCCACTGATATGGCTACGCGTGCCACCTGTGGCATGCGTGCCATAGGTTTGCCATCACGGCCTTAGACTGTCTACTGTTGACCTCATCCCATTCCTAAGAGGTGTGTAAGGGGCGTGCATAAGTGCATCAATGTGCCTACCGTCCCTGTCCTAATATTCCCTTTTATTTGTACCCATTTCATGTATTCATAATCATATTTACACTTATATTTGTTATCTAATACATGCTTGACAAAATAAATAAATAAATAATAAATAAATAAATCTTGGTCATCAAACAGCAAAGAAACATAATGAAATCTCTGCTTTCCCCTGTGAAACACTCTATCCCTTGAAGTTCAACTGGCCTCTGGCCTCCTAGCTTTCCAGGTTATGCTACTGATAACCTGGTTTTCACCCAAGTGCTGGTATAGAATGAAACGGATGAAAGGGTTTAACAAGGATGTTAGAAGCTTAACTTTGGTGTCAGGTTTTTAATCTTTATGGTGTATGTGTGTGTGTGTGTGTGTGTATAACATTGCTATTTTTATTGATGTTTTAATTGTTGATTGGGCGCTGCTCAGAATTCAAAATAAAAGGAATAGCTATATAAATGTTTTAAAGAAATAAATAAAACACAGAGTAGATTGTTCCTGGATATGGGAGTCAGTGTATTGCGTTAGAGCCCACAAAGTGGTTACGTTGATTAATAGCTTGTCTCATCCACCAGCTGGATCTTTATTTATTTTCTTGTAATGCTGTACTTTTAATTCCTATTAGCTGCCCACAATCGGTATGATAAATTGACCATATACATTGAATAACGCAAACCTGTCACCTGCCCTTTGTGAACCCACCTCTCTGAACCCTGCTATGCAAGAGATACATAGCAGGGTTCAAAATTACTAGGGAATTTCCATGGACTGCATCTCTTCATCCTAGTCCAGCTACTACCCCATGGTGGCTTTCTTAAACTATTTCCAAGAAAGTAGGGGGAAAAATTTCCTTGACATATATGCATTGGTGGGATTCAAGTAATTTAACAACCGGTTCTCTGCCCTAATGATTTCTTCCAACAACCAGTTTGCCATACTGCTCAGAAAGTTAACAACCGGTTCTCCTGAAGTGGTGCAAACTGGCTGAATCCCACCACTGCATATATGCCCCTCCGAGTTTCAGCCCCAGCTTCCACCTAACTGTTATGTTTGTTCCTGTGACAAATTGATTCCTTCTTGTTAAATCTCATTTCCTTGTTCCACTTCTAATCAGACATTAGTTGGGTGTTTAAACAGGGCACTCCTTTTATTTCCCAAACCTAACATTCAGTCCAAAAGCAATTTATTATTTCATGCCAAACCCAATTGATGACAATTTTTCTTGGACTTGGTCCATCATAATCACATTATGCCTTCATTAGTGGTGCATGTAATAAAAGTGAAATCTATAAAATACAGCCTCCCTAATGGCATTGCACGAATAGCTGCACACAAACCTTGTTAACACAGTCCAGAGTGTTAAGCAGAGTCAGGTTTAATTAACTACATGTGAAGAACAGTAAAAACAGAACTCAAACAGATCAATGTGTGATATCAGTGCTAACGCAAAAGGGTAAAATAAAGCTGTGCCAATATATGTAGGTACTATAAATCAGAATTCTAGTGAATTATAATGCATACTAGGGAGAGATTTCTAAGGAATTTCTGAATTCACTGGAACAGTATTATTCAACCTTAGCAACTTTATCATGACTGGACTTCAACTTCCAAATTTCCCCAGCCAGCATGTTGCCTGGGTAATTTTGAGAGTTGATGTCCAGACATCTTAAAGTTGCTAAAATTGAGAAACCCTGTATTAGAGTATAAGGAACTAGCAAATCCTTGGCTCGTTTAACAATGTGCATTGTTAAAACAACAAAAAATACCTAGAAGAAAAGATTTTCATGTTCTATGTTTCAAAATAATGAAAACTTATTATGGTCAATGACCAGATGTGGGTACAATTTAGTAACCCTATTACAGGAGGAACCGGTAGTAAAATAATGGTAGCTGAATAATTTACATAGATGAAAGGAAAAGTAAAACCAGCAGGTAAGAACTGAGGTACCCGATCATATTTCAAATATTTCAAATATGCAAGGTAACAAAAATTGCAAGAAGTGTTTAACTATGAAGTAAGTCAAAAAGCTATAGTGCTGTATGACAGCTTAATAAAGTATTAAAATACTACTATATCAAAACATTTAAATAATTAAAATGTGGAAATCAAATGCAGAAGTGTATACTAAAATAATAACGTTCTACCTGGAATACTTTGAGCATAATTGATTATGTTTACTTAAGTCCTACTTAGTTATTTATTGCAATCATAATTTAGGGTTATATAAGAGGAGGAGGTGGAGGAAGAAGAAGAAGAAGGGAGAGGGAGAAGGAGAAGAAAAAAGGAAATAATTGAATTGCAAGGGCGTTGAGCTATCAGGTTGAGTCTGAAATTATCTGTTTCCCAGTTCTAATAGCTACAGTGATAAATTTACCTATCATATGAGTGATGTCATGATTTAAGTCTGAAATCCGAATATAGAAATCATTCTCTCCCGCATTCACCCGTAAAAGGGAAATATAATGTTGTTTTGATGATCCCTGTAGAAG
The DNA here is from genome assembly GCA_012654045.1 of Ptyas mucosa. Lineage (NCBI taxonomy): Eukaryota > Metazoa > Chordata > Lepidosauria > Squamata > Colubridae > Ptyas > Ptyas mucosa. The sequence continues at coordinate 82,593,657 of WNWU01000001.1, forward strand.
TTACAGTAAAGGAAGACATGAGAAATTGTTTTGATTTTTCTGGAGCCTCAAAGGTATGTACAGTACTCTGGGGTACAGGGATATTGATATTCTTGCCATATAAAACTATTAATGGGAGCACATTGGGCCTAAAACAAATGATTTCCACAATTTAGAGACTCTTGAAGCTTCTCTATTATAATGTCTGAGATATGGAATCAAATATTGCTTTAAAATCCACAAAAGCTACTTAAGAGTAGAGACTTCAGTTTCTGGATATGCTTCTTAATCAGTTGATGTTAACTTAAGGACATAGTCTACTGTTGAGTGCCCCATTTGAACCTATGCCTGCTGTTCTCTGAGCAGACCTTTAGTTTTGGTCCATTCAGGTAGGTTCTGGTGAATAGGTTCCTTACACACAAAAGGGTGGTGGGTTGATGGTTAGTAATAGTTCCAATCTACAAGAAAGGCAATGAAGGGGATCTAGCTATATCCCCTTCATTGCCTTTCTTACAGATTGGAACTATTAATGCCAGCCCTTAATCTCCAGAGATATGTATGAAGAACAAGAGCTGTCCACTAGATGCAATTCCATTTGAGCAGTTCAAGGAGAATGCAGTTCCCAGTTTAAGAGATTCAGTAAGCTTGGGAGCTCCAGAGGGAGAGCCTGGTGGCCAAGCCTGTAGTATGGCAAGCCTCAAGAGTTTGGAAATGTTTGCTTGGTTAGTCTCTCGGTACAACTTTTTAAAGTGCTCATCCCATATTTATACAGGGACCTGGTTAGCAGGCCTTCTAGGAAAGTTTCCAACGCCCTGAGCTGTAACTTGCCATAAAGTCTTTTTTGCCACTATATAAAAAAGATGTTGAAACTCCAGAAAGAGTGCAGAGAAGAACAACAAAGATGATTAAGGGACTAGAGGCTAAAACTTATAAAGAACAGTTGCAGGAATTGGGCATGTCTAGTCTAATGAAAAGAAGGACTAGGGGTGACATGATAGCAGTGTTCCAGTATTTAAGGGGTTGCCACAAAGAAGAGGGAGTCAAGCTAGTTGACAGGGTTCTGACGGATGCCCTAATTAAATCATGAGCCTCAAGCCAAGCTTCAAAAGAAATCCAGTTATTTATTAGGAGTTTTATGTCTGCATGTTCCCAAGTGAAGCCAGCTCTAACCCCACATAATTTATGCCCCAATCATGACTCTGTTTCCCCCCTCCCCCCAGGGTATGTCATCAATCACATTCGCTAACGGAACAATTTCGCGGGATGTAGAGACCACTCCCCTCTGCTGCTGTGGGTAACTCTGGGAGACAACCTTGAGAGAGATAAGTTTGGAATGTATATCTGTCTTTAGCTGCCATGTTGTTTTGTCGGTTTCCCATCCCCCCTTGCCTATGGCAACTCGAGAGCAGGCCAGGGATGCTTTGTGAGTTGACATTATTCTCCAAAGCACCTGAGGGTAGGAGAAGAAGCAATGGGTAGAAACTAATCAAGAAAAGTAGCAACCTAGAATGAAGGAGAAATTTCCTGATCGTTAGAACAATTAATCAGTGGAACAACTTGCCTCCAGAAGTTGTGAATGCCCCAACACTGAAGGTTTTTAAGAAGAGACTTGACAATTATCTGTCTGAAATGGTATAAGCTTTCCTGCTTGAGTAGGGGATTGGATTAGAAGACCTCCAAAGTCCCTTTTAACTCTGTTGTTCTGTTAATATTGATAACACGAATTGATGAAGTGTTGTCAGAGATTTCTGAAGGCTGTTTCCTCTTTTTTTTTTTTTTTTGTTCTTTCTTGACTCCCCCTACAAATGGGGAGTTGTTAAAGCAACAACCAAAAAAAGAAATCTGGGTTACAAAAATTCTATATTTCAAATCTTCTCTCACCACAAAACAAGAGATTTTGCAACATTTATGGATCAGTGGGATCAGCAAATTTGTTCTAAGTTTTGCCATCCAAATACCAGTAAAGCTGTCCTGAAGTGAGACACATTAATCAATGAAAATATGTGTGCATACACAGGGAACAAGGAAAAACAAGTTCAGATGTGGACTTTTAAATTGAAACAGTAATTCTTCTTTAATCTTTACCTGAATGACATTCAGGGAAAGTAGGAACCCAAATATCTTGATTTTTTTTCCAAAGGGCTGAAGAAAAGTTCCCATTTTTCCAACTTGAGGCTCTCATCAGCTCCTTTGTCAAATAAAAGAAATTGCTCCAGTCACAAGTGTTTGCATTTGAAGTGACATAAAAGAATGGACTTGATAATAGAATAAATGAATACAAGAATTTAAAGAGACCTTGGAGATCATCTGGTCCAACCCTCTGCCCCTCTGCTCTGAGGAACTTTCTAAATAAAATCTATAACATTCCCCACAAACAACCCTGTAGTCTCTGTATAACACTTTCAGTGAAGGAGAGTCAATCACCTCTCAAAGCAATCTGTTCCACTGTTGAACAGTGGCTTACAGTTCAGAAATTTTTTTTTTCTTGAAGTCCAACTGAAATCCTCTTCCTTGAAGCATGAACACATTGCTTTTCCTCCTGCCTTTGGAACAAATGAAAAATCTTGTCCTCTGTTCTACATGACAGCCCTTTGGATACTTGAAGACAACTATCGTGTCTCCCTGTAGTCCTTTGTTCTTCAAGCCAACATAGCTAATGTCTCAATCATTCCTCATACATTTGCTTTCCCAGAGCTCTTATCATCATACTGGCTCTCCAGTTTGCCCAAGCGCTTTCTAAATTACATTACCCAGATTGGACACACCATTCCAGATATTTCGGACCAAAATAAAATAAAAAAATGAATGATGATCCCAATGCTGTTAAGATTTGGACTAGGGCTTCCTTTGTGAAGGGTTCTTATGTCTTCCACTGGGATGACATTCCTTTTTAGTTAGCGGATGTCGTTCTATTTCTTTGGTTTTCAATTGGTATGCCACCCAGAGTCATTGGGAAGTTGGCTGGCATTAGAAGTGTGAATTGTAAACAAACATGGAAAGATACTTCAATACTTTTATATTTGCTGCAGATTGGCTCTTTTGCTGAGAATTTTTTTTTTCAGATGAACTAATATGGAAACAAATTTAGTAAAGATTTTTATTAAAAATAATCAAACCTTTTAAAAAAACTTAGTTCTTTTTTCTGAACAATGCAACCAGACCTACAAATATTTTAGCCTACTTGAAATACAGGTAGTCCCCAGTTAATGACCATCTGTTCAGTGACCATTATGATAGTGCTGAATGAGAAGTAGTTACTACTGACCCAAAACCCCTATGGTAACAGGATCATGATCTGGGCACTTGGCAACTGGTTTGCATTTATGATAGCTGCAGGGAAGGTAACAAGTCACTCAAGTACTGTATGTTTCCCCTATCCAATAACATTTCTCCAGCTCCTCTGAGGTCATGTTTCACCATATTAGCAAATAACTCTATTAGGAGGTCTCCAGTTCATCTATTTTCAAGAGCTTCCCCACAGGTCTAAATTACAGTACTCTAACCAATGGGACCAGCACCATCACAAAGAGCAAGACAGAGGAGCATTACATGTCAGCAGATCCAGCTGACTATTCCCTTCCCTATTCTGGATGTGTTTGGTATTTCATATTATGTTTTCCCACTCTTTAGCATTGGTTGGGTTTGAAAATTATGAAGGAAAGTAGAAGTATCTCAGGAAATGATCATTCTTCTTTCCCCACCCTCAACAATTGGAAATGTGTAGCATTAGCAATGGAATAGCACTTAGACACACACACACACACACACACACACACCCATAGCGCTTTATAGCACTCTCTCAGCAGTTTACAAATGTCATCATATTTTCCTCAACAATCTGGGTACTTACCAACTTCGGAAGGATGGAAGGCTGAATCAACCTTGAGCCAGTCAGGATCAAACTCCTGGCAGTGGGCAGAATTATCCTGAAATACTGCATTCTAACCAGGGGTGAAATGCTACCGGTTCGGACGAACTGGTATTTTCGACAATCAGCTGTGATGCGCAATTTATATTAGCTAGAATCGTTGGATATCCTGGTTTCTAGCTAATCTAAATCGTATGGCACAGTGGATCCCCCCCCCCCTCGCTGCTCTACTTACCTTTGCAGACTGGGAAGGCTTCAAAATGTTCCTTTTTTTAGCTGCGTGGGCTCGCCTCAGGCAAAGTGCGCACTCGGTAGCAGACTCACAGAACCGGTAGCAGACTTCAGAGGATTTGAACTATGCTTATGACTCAGGAAGGTTGACTCAGCCTTCCAGCTTTCCGAGGTCGGTAAAATGAGGACCAAGATTGTTGGGGAAAATATGCTGACTCTCTAAACCGCTTAGAGAGGGATGTAAAGCAGTGTGACGCGGTATGTAAGTAAGTGCTATTGCTATTTGACCAATAAAAAGTTTATATTGGAAATAAATGTTAGATAAAAAGCTGTTTGTCTTCTAAAAAGTGGATATGTGTGAAAAGATAGACTCAGACGGCATCTATTTTGTGAATATATGTATAATATTCTCTAAAAATTCTGGAGTTACTCAGTGGTAATTCGTGTATTCCTGCCTTTATTCATGAAGTGTCTCTGCGGTAGTCCTTGAGTTATGACAATAGTGACCCAGTGCCTGCAGGGATCTGGCAGGGCAGGATTGGGGGGGAGGGGGGATAGGTAGGTGGGTACACTGCAGTGTCTCTGTAGTCAGTCATAACCGCAGTGGTGCTGCAGGCATAACTTTGAAATGGGGTCAACTGTAGCTTTTGAGGGGAGGGTCTATTGTAACGTCAAACAATTGTTAAATGACTTTCGTACCTCAAGGGCTACCTGTAATGGTATCATAAGACAAATATTTGCTAACTCACCAACAGAAACTTATTATAATGACTCTGACTTTTTTGTTTTCGGGACATATCTTTGCTAGTTGAACTTTAGAGTCAAACCATTTTATTGACTACAGTAAACATGTTTACTGCACAGTTTCCTGTTTGGCTCTGAGGCAATCTTCAGTTATGGAAGCAGCTCCTCTTCAATCAATCCTATGCAGTGATTATTTTTAATAACTGTACCTTTTAAAATGTGCCATATAGCTATTTTCAATGTAGCATATGTGTCTCTGCAATGTTTAGTGTTAAAAACAAACAAACTTTAATGTTTTTAACGCAAAATAATTTGAAAGAAAGAGATACACCCGTCTCCCCCTCACACCATACCTTTCAATCAAAAGAAAACAATTTTATTTCATACATTTGTAATGGTGCAATTAGACATAATGATGTGTTCAAATGATTACATGTATGAAAACTAATTGCATAATTGGGGATAACTCTGCTGATGAGGTAAATATACAATTTAGCTAAAAAGGAATTCTGGGGGGTTGGGGGGACAAGAATTGAGACAAACTACCAAGTGGAAATTAAGGTTGTGAAGAGATCAAACTAAATGTAAATGCTGGATTATGTATAGGTCTTCAACAATTTAGTTGACCGTCAAAGCATTTATCACAGAAGACAAAGGACCCAGGAACCTTTAGTGAAAGTGAAAGTATGGCTGTCGTTGATAGGGTAAGACTATTGACATTTATTTCCAACTAAATTTTTCTTAATGTCTAAACTCTCACTCAATATATTACTGAGGAACAGCTGAAGATCTTTAGTGTTTTATGACATACATCAGGGGTCTCCAAACTTGGCAACTTTAAGACTTGTGGATTTCAACTCCCAGAATTCCTCAGCCAGCAAAGCAAAGCTGGCTGAGGAATTCTGGGAGTTGAAGTCCACAAGTTGCCAAGCTTGGAGACCTCCGACATAGATAGATAAAACTTTTAAGATATCTACAGTAGTTGTTGCTGGCATCAAGGGGGGGAAAAAATCAAAAGCTTAAATAGAGGAATATAGTGGGAACATGAGATGTAAGAAGCATGAACATAAGAAAGTTCAAAACAGTGAAAAATGAAACAAATCAACTACATATTGAAATCTTACGCAGCAACAAATTGAAATGGACTGGATTTCCCACATTTTGAAACATGACAGTGGGGATGATGTGACAGTTTTAAATTCAAGGACCAGCCAGAAATCACATTTTTCAGTGTTGTTGTAACTTTGAATGGTCACTAAACAAAGGACTATCTGTATGCATGAAGAGTTCCTTCAGGCAAAAATTTGTCATGGGATTATTTCTCCTATACAGCAATATTATGACCTTGTTCCTATTTACGCTATTCCTCTGTGACTTTCCTTCTTTTTTTTTTTAGTGCTATTACTTTTTAAAGGTTGGCAACCATCAATATTATTATTTTATTTTATTTTATTCATATTCTTCACTTCTTCTGACAGTCTACAGTACTGGGGATTGAGGGACTTTAGCTATTTGATTTCTGCTACAAATTATTTTTCCAGGAATTACATTGTTGAACAAATGGGTTTCATTCTTACCAGTACATACACAACCCACAATTGTTCCAAGCTGCATTCTTCCATTTATTACTGCTACTGGCAAAACAGTTGGTCTCCACCGGATTTATCCTTGTTTATTCTTTTTTATTGAATTATTGGTCATAATATTACCTTTACACACACATCACACACACACACACATGTGTATGTGTAGATATAGGTATAGATATAGGTAAAAGCAGTGATGGCTAACCTTTTTGCTGTCGCATGCCAAAAGTGGGGGGGGGAGCGCGGAGGGGCGAGCATGCGTGTGCCGACACGCATAAGTCAATGTGCCTCGCTCCCCGTGTACAACCTCCCTGCGCTCCCCCCACTTTTGGCACGTGATGGTACGGTGGGCCCGGTAGGCCTGTTTTTTGCCCTCCCCAGGCTTCAGAGGCTTTCTAGGAACCTGGGGAGGGCAAAAACGGCCTTCCCCGCCCCCCTGGAGGCCAGAAATGGCCCATTTCCTGATTTCTGGTGAGCTCAAAAGGCCCAAAAATCAGCTGGCTGGCGTACGCATGCACACTGGAGCTGAGCTAGGGCAACGTTCGCGTGCCCACAGATACGGCTCCGCGTGCCATAGGTTCGCCATCATGGGGTAAAGGTAAAGGTTTCCCCTGTCTGGTTGTATCCAACTGTAGGGGGTGATACTCATCTTCATTTCTTAGCTGAGGAAGCTAGTATTATCTAAAGACCCTTTCCGTGGTAGTGTGGCCAGCATGACTAAATGTCGACCGCTGTTACCTTCCCACAAAAGTGGTGCCTATTTAACTACTCACATTTGCATGCTTTTGAACTACTAGGTTGGCAGGAGCTGGGGCAAGTAAAGGAAGCTTAACCTGTCGTGTAGTGCTCTGGTCTTGAACCCAGGTGGTCAGCTTTCCAGCTGACAAGCTCAGGGTCTGAGCCATTGTGCCCTTTGGAGATGATAGATAGATAGATAGATAGATAGATAGATAGATAGATAGATAGATAGAT
>WNWU01000001.1:82601046-82627028 GCA_012654045.1 Ptyas mucosa
ATAGATAAGATAGATAGATAGATAGATAGATAGATAGATAGATAGATAGATGATAGATAGATAGATAGATAGATAGATAGATAGATAGATAGATAGATAGGATTTTCCCACCTGCTGCTGTTTCTATATCCTGCTAATGTTGCTGCTAATCATCCAGAACTGTTTATTCAACAAAGCTTATATAGCAGCTAATGATCACCATCCATAACTCAAGCTGCCTACATTTCCCAATCTAAAACAGGCCAGTGAGAGAAATTAATGAGGTTTTCTTCTGGGATTTAATTGAAGCATGGAAAACCAGAGATGTTTGCAGATCAAAGGAGATATGGAAAGAAAGGCATATTCTATCATTACTTTTGGGGGAAGTGGGTAGGTAAAAGACTATTCATCTTATTGAACGAGGACAGATAGAAATAGAATGCACATTTCTTTTTCCCTGCATAGCATTATACAGACAGAAAGACTCTGATCATACGAATGGAATATTCTGCTGGGAAAATATAAAATGATGGTCTAAAATACTTTCCTGTCCTTGTTACAGAATTGCAACTGTGAGTACATGATTACAGGGGGGTCCAGAGCATACAAATCACTGGAAAACTGGGTATTTGAAGTCCCACCTTTTTTTACATGCCTGTAGTGCATGTGGTACATGTACAAATGGGGTGGGCTTCAGTTGCCAGGTCACATTTTAGTATTCTAAACACACCGACAGATATGAATACAGCATCAAACTCAGCATCAGTCCTGCTCTTTATTTTTCTTTAACAAAAGTGGCAAATAATTCAACATAAGAACTAGCTTAAGAAATCATGCCGCTTTGTATTGCAAGGGAAAAAAATCGATAACCTCTGAGTGCCTTACAAAGGACAAGGTAGCAGGGAGAAAAAGTGAAAGCTTTGAAACAGAGTTCTTTGGAACTAGATTTAATTTGAAGAGGTAGAGTAGAAGCCAAGAAAACATGTCAGAGGTGTTGATTGGAGAATGGCTGAGATAGCCGGCAGTCTGACACTTTCTGTCTTTAAGGGCATGAGTTCAAGTTATGGAGCCGTCAGCAGGTCAGAGTGGATTCTTAGCAGAAATCACATATTGTGATCCTGTTTTGTAGTCTAACTTTCAAATTAGATTTAGACTCCATCTCCTTCCCCAGATCCAAAAAATAGGAAGATCCTATCTGGAGGCCTTTGGAAGCATCGTTGGATAAGCCACAATTGATTAGAGTTCAAGTAGTGTGATATTCGATTTAGTGCAAGTTGTAAATTGATAGCAAGTTGTATTTAATACTTCCTGAAATTCAGTTAATGTGAGAGTAGCAGGATTGAACATTGTTATTAGACACTGTCAATCTTCAAGGAAATACTTTGGAAATAGTAGACTCTTCAGTAAGGCATTTGATAAAGTAGACCACAGCCTACTTCTTTGTAAGACAGAACAGTGTGTGGGATAGACAGTACCACCATCACCAGATGGATTTGCAATTGGCTGACCAAGTGCACTCTGCATTTGGTCCTCAGTGGAACTACATTTACATGGAGGGAAGCCTGCAGTGGGGTATCTCAGTACCTCGGAGTTCTATCTTAGTCTCAATGTTCCTCAACATCTTCACCTGGATGAGGAGATTGAAGGGACGTTTATCAAATTTGCAGACAATAGCAAGCTTTGGCAGAGGGGTTGCTAAGATTCATAAGTATCTTGACAGACTTGAGCATTCAGCTATATCCAACAAGATGCTGTTCAGTGGTGAGAAAACTGAGTTCTTGTACCTAGAGAGGAAAAAAAACAAATATACAGGCATAAAATAGACAATACCTGCCTTGACAGTAGTACCTGTGAGAAGGTTCTAAGTGTCCTAGTGGACTATTGCTTAAGTATGAGCTAGCACTGTGCCAAATAAACCAAGGTATTACATCAATATCATAAAAAGTGATAGTACCACTCTAGACTGCACTAGTGAGGCCACCCTTGGAATGTCACTTCCAGTTCTGTTAATCACAATCCAGAAAAGATTGACTCTAGAAAGAGAGCAAAGAAAAGCAACAAAGATTATAGGGGTCTGGAACGGCTAAGGGAACTAGGTATCTTTAGCATAAGGGAAAAACTTAGAGATAATGTGATAGTCATCTTCCAATACTTGAAGGTGCATCACAGAGAAGGGGGCATCAAAAGGCACCTGAGAACAGGATAAGAAGCAAAATGTGGAAGCTAGTCAGAAGGAGATCCAACCTGGAACTAAGGACAAACTTCCTGACAGTAAAAACAATTAGTCAGTGGATCAGTTTATCTCCTGGAGCAGTGGTGAAATGTACAATTTGTTACTACCAGTTCTGTGGGCGTGGCTTGGTGGTGGTGGTGGTAATATGACTGAGGGGGCGTGGCCAACTTTTTTTTCCCCTACTTTTAAAACCATTTTTTCTACAACCTCTTTGGCTGAAGAGGTTGTTAAAAAATACTTTTAAAGCCTCTGACGATCCCAGCTGACTTGCCTGATCGGCAGAGGCTTTTTTTCCTTTTAAAAACATTTTTTCTATAACCTCTTCGATTTGTCTTGTTTGTACTTTTAAACAAATAAAAAGTTATTAAAAAAATTAAAAAAGTAAAAAAAATATAAATAATAAAAAAAAGCCTCTGATGATTGCACGGCTCAGCTGGGCAATGCGGGGTGGGGGTGGGCAGTGATTTTTGCTACTGGTTCTCCGAACCACCCGCCTCCATCGCTACCGGAGCGGGCGATCGGGTCCAAACCGGGAGCATTTCACCCCTGTCCTGGAGTTATAGGTGCTCCATCACTGGTGCTTTTCATTGGGTAACCATTTGTCTGCGATGGAATAAGGACTCTGCCTTAGGCAGGGGATTGGACCAGAAGACCTTCAAGGTCCCTTCCACCCCTATGATTTTGTCTGTGCAAAATGAAGAAAAGCTTTCTATCAGAAGAAAGCAAAGCAAGCTAAAAGATGAAGAGGTTCGTTATTACATTTGAACAACAACAACAAAAATGATGTAATTGAATGACATGAATGTGATCATAGCAACGCTAAAATAGGTCTAGATCAGGGGTGTCAAACTCACAGCCCGTGGGCCGCATGCGTCATGCACTGGCCACACCTACGCCCAAAGGGGGGAAAAGTTGTGATATGTCACGTGATGCTGCCATGACGACGCACGTTTGACACCCCTGGTCTAGATAGTGTAATGCCTGAATCTATGATATGCAATATTATAAAACATCCAGAGGAAATAATAGGAAAATATAAAGTTGCATCAGATTTTTCTGGTTTGCAAATATCTACCAGGAATAGAAGTTTACTATGATAAGAAACAGTATCTTTTAACTATATGGATTGAGGGTTACAATCAATATTTGTACTTTATTAATATACATATAAAATTAATGTCAAAACTTTTTCATTGCCTATTTCCATTGATTTGTAATTAATTACCATATTTTTCATGGAAATAGTATTTCAAATTCAGGTAGTCCTCTTTAGTGACCACAATTGGATCTAGTAACTCAGTTATTAAGCAAAGCAGTCATTAATGAAAGCACAACTATGCTTTTAATCTGACTTTTAATCTTCCCTTCACTTTGCAGACTTGCACAAATCGTAAATGAGGCAATCGCTAAATGACTATAGTACAAATTTGAATAATGCAATCATTTCATGGGATTCATTATCTAATAAAGGAGACTTAGAACATAAACCGTAGAATAACAGAGTTGGAAGGGATCTTGGAGGTCTTCTAGTCCAATCCCTACCTAATTCAACAGAACTCAGTATTTTCATCTGAAAACAGTACCTCAACAGTATTCAGTATTTTCACTGCCATCTATTTTGTGAGCTGCTTTTTCAAGATCCTGGCTTGTCATTGTGTAACCAAAAATCAGCAGATAGAATAAGTAACCCTCTTATTTACCAATAACATCTTCAGCAATTTCAGCTGCTTGTTTGCTAGTAATGATTATAATGATGCAGTGATTATAAGATGATCACCAGATAGCTTTATGGAGTGTAAGATTGAGGTTGCTTTTTAAAACCAGAAATTGTCCCTTGATTTTGGGTTTCTGAAATTAGAAATATATTTGGATTCTCCCTCCTCCCCTCTTTTTTTGATGAGAGATGGTAAGCATGGTTTCCTCCAGTTTTTAATTCCTTTAATTTATTCCTGTTTCCTTCTACCTTCCTGCTCAAGCCTACTAACAGAAAAGTATTCATGCATCAGCAACAAGAGACAAACAAAATAGCAAGAATAGGATTCCATTTTTCTGAATTGTTTTCTAGTTCTAAAAACTTGAGTTATCATCTCATGACCAGCTTCTGAACAAGGGAATTCTGGGCATTCACCCATTATAGTGGATTTAGCCACCTTTGCACAACACATCTGGATGTGGGTGTATGAATGAGCTCGTATATGTACACACCATGACGTGCACACATACACTCATTTATGTGGATGCTGTTTCAAGTGAAATACTTAATCGTAAAATCACAATTGATTATTCATTATGAGAAACCCTAAATCTGAGTCAATAACACCTCTTAATGTCACAAGGGAACAAATTAGACGGAAAGATGGATAAACTGCCTTTTTATTTCATTTGGTGGGTGATATTAAAATTCTTGTCATTATAACTTTTTTTTTTAAGAAGCTCTAAAGTGGCTCATTACTTAAATGGCTAAAATGAGTATTGTCAGAATGGCTTTCTGGTAAAAAGGATCAGGAAATTTCAATTTTAACTGCTAGCTTTTCTTTCTTCTTAATGTGATCATTAAGACTCTCCGGTACTTTTCATCTACCTCTTCAAATCCAAATGTTGTTTTGCCATTTCTTTGTGCCTCTTTTTTTTCTAGCTCACATACTGCCCTTTTTTTAAAAAAGAAAGAATGAAAGGAAGAAAGAGGAGGTGGGGAGCAAGAAGGTCAGGGTTATTTCTGTAATTCAGACAGCAATTGACATTATTATAATTTTTTCGTCATTTTTTTCAGTTCATACTTTTTGTCTAATTTTAAAAGGAGCCTGATGGTGATGCTGCATTTTCAGCAGGTGGCAAGGCAACATCAATTATCACCAAACCTGGGAATGCAGTAGCCTGCAGATAAGGATGATGATTTGGAGAAAGCATTAACTTAGAAAATGCTGTATTTTTGAGTGATTACAAAGCCAAGAAGCCCTTCAGCTCAGTGAATGATCAAAATGCATGTATGTCTCTCCCAACTTGTCATCTCCATTGTGGGGCCTCCATAATCATGAGCTGCCTTTGAGAGAGAGAGAGGGAAAAAAGATGTCACTTGTAGAGCTGTATTTCAGGAATAAAGAAATAGAAAGCCTCCATTTTGTCCTTTCTCTGAATACTTTCCTTGTCAAAGTGTCAGAATGAGTTATTAGAAACCTGTGGCTATATTTTGAAAGGCTGATAAATTGGCAAAAGTTTTCTGCATTACTTTGAATTTCTGTTCAGCTGGAATTCCATTGAATTGACTGTTCTAAGGTTGTTGTTGTTAGTTACGAAGTTGTGTCCGACCTATCGCAACCCCATGGACAACTTTCCTCCAGGCCTTCCTATCCTCTACCATCCTCTGGAGTTCATTTAAGCTTACACCTACTACTTCAGTGACTCCATCCAGCCACCTCGTTCTCTGTCGTCACTTTCTTCTTTTGCCTTCAATCTTCCCCAGCATTAGGCTCTTCTCCAGCGAGTCTTTCCTTCTCATTAGGTGGCCAAAATATTTGCGTTTCATCTTCGGGATCTGGCCTTCTAAAGAGCAGTCAGGGTTGATCTCCTCTAGTACTGACCGGTTTGATTGCCTTGCAGTCCAAGGGACTCACAGGAGTCTTCTCCAGCACCAAAGTTCAAAGGCCTCAATTCTTTGGCGCTCAGCCTTTCTTATGGTCCAACTTTCACGGCCATACATTGCAACTGGGAAAACCATAGCCTAGACTATATGCCCTTTTGTTGGCAGGGTGATGTCTCTGCTTTTTAGTATGCTGTCTAGATTTGCCATAGTTCCAAGGTAAGCCTCCCCAAATGTAATGGAACTTGCTGCCTAAGCAGGGGTGGGATTCTGCTGGTTCGGACCAGTTCAGGTGTACCGGTAGCTCCGACAATCAGCTGGGAGCGAACCAGTTCGTTCCAATGATCAGCTTGGCCCGCCCGCCCACCCCTGTGTTATACCTACCTTTATTTCCTTTGTTTGAAGCCCAGCTGATTGGCACAGCAGCGCAGATTGCCAAGCCTCAGCTGTTTTATTCACCAGAGCTGCAGTAGAAGGAGCTATTTTCAAATGTACTGCACACGTGTGGATCACCCATTTGGCGATCCGCAAAGCACGCGTGAAGTGAACCGGTTGTTATACCAGTTGAATCCCACCACTGTGCCTAAGTAAGTGTCTATCTTACTGTCTTCAGAAAGGAAAAGCAAAATGGATGCTCTCTTCCTGTATGCTACACGTTATGCCTTCTAGGGCATAGGGCAGTGATGGTGAATTCATGACATGCATGTCAAAGGTGATATGCCACATTTTGGGTGACATGCCAGAGATTACTGATACCCAACAACAATTCTTGAAAGTACGCTCTATTCGTATATGATATTTTAGTCCCCACGCGGCCCGTTTTGGATGCAGGTAAGTATGGAGGCCCGGGGAGGGCGAAAAACGGGCCTACCAGAAGTTTGGGAAGACTAGAAACAGGCCTGTTTCTGGCCTCTAGAGGGCCTCTGAAGCCTGGGGAGGCCATTTTTGCCCTCTCGGAGGCTTGAGGAAAGCCTCTGGAGCCCGGGGAGGAAAAAAACGCCCCCCCCAACTGTGGTGCAGGAGGCCGACTAGGCCACACCCACCATGGCCATGCCCACCCAGCAACCAGGCAGAGAACCCCTTGCTATAATTTTTGAAGCTCACCCCTGGTTAGGATGGAGGGGGGATCTTTGTCTGGAGCAAGGAGAGTTAATTTGGTCCTAATAGGATTAGGCAAAGAGATGAACTGGGTTTGATCCTAACCCAGTTTTAGTTTTAGATCCCTTCATATCTAAAAGAAGAGTGGAGTAAAGGGAAGGCTGCATCCTCCATTTTGCTGAGATTTATTTTCTTTACAATGTTATGATTTTTAAAATGTTTTCATTGACAAGAAAAAAAACAGTTTAAAAACACCAATAGTTAATACGTTAATTTCATCTATTAACGATGAAAATCACTTCTAGTTCATCTTGTTACCCTCATGGATATTATGTTTATACTGTGTTGAATCTTTTTAGTGACTGATCTATTCCTTCCTTGCATCTTAAAATTGATTGCCAACACAATCAGGTTTATACCAATAATTGTCATCTGCCCATGAAATATTTATGAGTTAAATACTAACTCATCATTTTCACTTTAGGACTTCGATCTCATATAGGTTTTGCTGGAGAAAAAAGAACCACTGAAAACTGTATTTCTGAATAAGCATAGATAGACTTGGTGTGTGTGTGTGTTTTATAACTGAGCTCATCAGCAGATTTTGGAGGAATAGAAGTAATATGTTTGAACATGGAACATAGAATCATAGGGCTGGGAGGAACCTCAGAGGTCTTCTAGTCCATCCCCTGCTCAAGGCAGGAGACCTTATCATCCCGGTCAAATGAATAACACAGATACAGAAGTACAGATAGCACAGATGTGTGAAAGCTTCTACTTTCCCCATCTGCATATATAGATGTATAAAATTACAGTGGGTGATATGTCTTTACTACTCTGGTGTGAAAGCATGTTTGCTGCTTCCTTTTATTTCATCAATATTTTATCTCCAAAATATGGGAGAAACAGACTTCATGCTATTTCAGATTACAAATCCCTCCAGGCAAATGCAGTAAATGCAATGGTCTGTCCTGTTGTAGGTGCTAAACAGCAAAGGGTCTAGAAATCTACAGAAAACTTCAATATCCTCTTATTGCTTTATTCTCATTATATAAATTTACTAGTAGCAAAAGAGCTACCTACTCCTACTTGGGTAGCAAGATCATTACAGCTTTATTCAATCAATCAGAGTAGAGCTGGAAGGGACCTTCCAGGGCTTCTAGTCCAGCCCATTGCTCAAGCAGGAGACCCTATACCATTTGAGACAAGTGACTTTCTATTTTTAAAAACCTCCAGTGATGAAGCACCCACAACTTCTGAAGACAAACTGTTCCACTTATTAATTGATGTCACTGTTAGGAAGTTTCTCCTTAATTCTAGGTTGTTTGTCTCTCTTTGATTAGTTTCCATCCAATCAGGAGTGAAATCCAGGAGGTTCTGACAGGTTCTGGAAAACCGGTAGCGGAAATTTTGAGTAGTTTGGAGAACCGGCAAATACCACCTCTGGCTGGCCCCAGAGTGGGGTGAGAATGGAGATTTTGCAATATCCTTCCCCCAGGAGTGGGGAGGGAATGGGGATTTTACAGTATCCTTCCCCGGCCATGCCCACCAAGCCAGACTCTGAGCAGTTGTCACTTTATGACTCGGAAGTGCAACTTTGTGACATTGTGTTGTTGGGGTTTTAGATCAGGGAGATCCAGGTTCCAATTCTCTTTCAGCCATGGAAACTCAATGGGTGACTTTGGATCAATCAGTATCTTGAAGCCCAGCCTAACAAACTGGTTTGTAGTGGGGAGAAGGGACTCTGTGCTCTGTGGAAATAAGATAGGTTACAAATCTCAGGAAAGAATTAAACTAATTCAAGTTTAAATCTCCACACAGTCTCAAGAGTTGCTTAATGCCCTTGATGCTTTGGTTGACATTTAAGGGTAGGCCATCCTGCAAGATCATTTTGAGAATGAAGTGGGATGGAGGCCATGCAACTGACTTCAAACTCTGTGAATGAAAAGTTGAATACAAATAAATAAATGAAAGACATATGGAGGTATCAACATGAAAGGAATGCTAAGAAATTCATCTTGTATAATCTTGGCTTTCTCTTGTTTACTGTGACTCCCCAAGAAGTGACTTGTTTGAATCAAAGGGGCACATATGTTCATGGGAAAATTGCCACGGAATGTTATTCATCATTGTCAGAAATGACTTCTGTTGGTGGTGCGAGCAAACTGTTCAACACATGTCAGAAAACAGAGATCTGATTTGAGGTCAGGAGTCCACTGCCTAGCTTCTGCATCTCACCTGGCTCCTTAGACAATTAAGCACATGTAGAAAAAGCCCTGAGATCAGATTCCCAAGAGACCAAGGAGCTATCTTGTACTGCATTGTCAAAACATATTGTCAAACTGGTAATCTGAAAAGGCGACTTAATTTAATGAGAGTTGATTAGCCCCGAAAGAAATAGAGAATGAAAATACAGGATAAATAGAGAAATACTGGATTAGAAAATGCCAGCTTTTCATGAAAAGGAGAATGCCATTTCTTTCAGAACTGTTGGAAGGCTGAGATGAAGCTGAATTCTAAGCAGTTGCATACACAGTTATTAATAGGGAGAAGCAATGAAAAAAATGTCAGTCCTTTAAGGATCATTATCATTATGAGAATCAAGAATAACAAAGAGGCAAGTAACACACACACACATTATTAGAAGAGATAAGCTTCTGTGAACTGAGCTTCAGCCCATTGCTTCAAATGCATGGAGTGGCTTAACTGATAT
Source organism: Ptyas mucosa (assembly GCA_012654045.1). Taxonomy (NCBI): domain Eukaryota; kingdom Metazoa; phylum Chordata; class Lepidosauria; order Squamata; family Colubridae; genus Ptyas; species Ptyas mucosa. Next base: position 82,610,647 of record WNWU01000001.1, read on the forward strand.
GGAATTTAAATACATTTGGATGAGATACTGTAGAGGTGAAAGATAGGGTTGTTATGTAGATGAGGATTTCATGGAGGATACATTTCAGGTACCTTATCAACTAGCAATTGTAGAGTGTGTGTGTGTGTGTGTGTGTGTGTGTGTGTGTGTGTTTAAATTGTGTTTGTTCAGAGTTTCTGAGATAGCCTGAAGCCTATTGATGTGTGTAATCTCAGCTGTCTCATATTCAATTATGCTGGTGTAGTTTATTTGTTCCAAAACTGCTACTTACTTTGAGAATCTGTAATGGAATGTCTTGGAAAGTTGAAATGTTCTGCTCCTATTTTGTTCTCATTCTGAGTTTTGATGTCAAATCTATGTGCAATCATTTCTTTTGTGCAGGCTGACTTGTTGTCTTGCATATATTCTAGAGCAGTGTTGCTTACAAATGATGGCACATTAGAGGAAGAAAATGTGTTGGCACCCCTAACCTTGTGTGTCAGTTTGTTGGGACCCTTGATGATGTGTTGGTGTATACACCAGGGCTACTTGCTGTCAGGGTTCCAAGTAACACTCCCAACGAAAGAAAACTCTGAGGCTTGAGTTTCCTCAAAGTTCCATTTTATTAGAGATGTCATATTGGCACATCTGGGAAAACCCGAATCTGAAAGCTTCCCGGTTTTCCCCACCCAGAGGAAAGTTCAAGTCCCTGCCCAACAACCACATGTCCATCACATGGTCCAATCCAAGCACCGTCCCAACTGGAGATGTCTCCCTGTTCTAGCTGTCCAGGTGCAGGGCAAGATGTCCTTGACTTTCTGAGAAAGGAATGTTATTATGACTATATATCACCCATGTTCCATACAATCCCCCCTCCCAGTTTCCCACAGTAGTAAATGTGGCAGGCCTGAAGATCCAGTGAAAAAGATGGCTTCCAGGCCTGACACTCGCAGAGTCTGCTTCTCATATTGTCTTGCTGCTGCTTGTTTTCCATTATGGATTGAAGTTTATTAATATATTTGAGTGGTTTGTTTTTGGAACTATAGATGAAAACCAGCAGTGTCCTGTTTTGTGCTCTGTCTTTTAATAAGTCTTCCTTGGGAATTGATTGGACTCTATTGATTAGTGTACTGATTTTGCTGTGTTGGGAATTCATTATTCTGAATGCCACCATACAGTAACATGGTTTTCCTCCTACAATACCTACTATGAGAGTCAATGTGATTAAAATTAAACAGTCTTGTGAGATTATAGGATTGTTTTGTGGGCATACAGAAAGTTTGCAGGGAGACTAGAAGCATGGAAAATTCAAGGGACACTTCCGCTTCCGGTTCCGCTGGCGACAGACTTTGATCGGGCTAGCTCTGGCCCCAGAGTCTGATCCCCCCCATCTGGAGGCCCTTTGGGCCAAGCGCCCCATTATTGGGGCGTTTGCCGTTTGAGGGCGGCTCGCCAGGGGTCCCCTGCCTCACTTCCAGGGGCCGGGAGGCCGATGCTGGCGCGCCCGAGGCTCCAGAGGGGGCGGGAGGCGATCGGCGGCTTTTTTTCGAGGCCGCCGAGGCGCCACAGCGCCTAAGGGGACTGGTGCTACCTAAGAAAGCACAACGGACTGTACTGACTGATTGCAGAGTGGAGCAGGCATCCTGGAGGCGAGAGGGGGGGGTTGGAGTTTCCCCCCCCCCTTGTAGCTGGAAAGGTGCCGTGGCAGAGAACTAGGGGGAAGGAGATGGGGTGAAACCCCTTACCTTTCTGACTTTTCCTTGGAGGATGGCTGTGGCAGAGCTTCTTGGAGAGGTCTGGTGGCCCCTCCCCCCGGCAGACAATGGCGGCGATCTGACTTCCTGCTTCTTTATTTATGATTGAAGACAACATTCTCCTCTGGCTTCCTGTTTGACCTACTCTATACTTCGGACTCGTTGCTCCTGTGAGCGCCCACTGGTGGACAGTTGAAAAATTACTTAGATTGCGAATCCCTCTTTCTTCTCTGGAGGTTTGCCCTTTGATTTCTCATCTTCTACTGATCTAAGATGGCTAAGGGCCACAAATCAGCAGCAACTGACATGGCGAAAATTTTGGAAAGACTGGCAATATTGGACCAAAAGTTGGACAAGTTAGATGACGTCCAAAAAGGATTATCTGAAATTAAATCTGAAATGACACTTATGAAAAAAGATTTAAATGATGTTCAACAGCTGGCAGAGCAAAACAAGAAGAAGATGGGGGGTCTGGAGGGGGAGGTACGGGCACTCCAGAAGGTGGAGGATGGGAGAGGAAATGCAATGTTAACCTTACAATTGGATAAGATGTCTTATTTTCTCAGGTTCCAAAACGTGGAACAACTTGACCAGGAAAATTTGAGAGAAGTGATGGTTAAAATGTTGGGTGAATTTTTAGAAAGAGATTTGGAGTCTATTGGAAGGGATGTGGACTTGGTGTACAGAGTAAACTCACAATTTGCAATTTTACATAATCTACCAAGAGAGATTCATATTAAATTTGTGAGAAGGGAACTGAGAGATGAGATATTGAGAAAACAAAGACTGGGGGCGCTGGTGTACAGGGGCAAGGAGATCACCATCCTGAAGCAGATTCCCAGACAGGTACGAGAATTAAGAAGAAAATATTATTTTTTATCAAATAAGCTGTACCTCAAGGGAGTAGGTTTTAGGTGGTTGATTCCGGAGGGCTTGATGATTTTTTGGGAGGACAGTAAGAAGAAAATTAATAATGTAACGGAAGCTAAGGCTTTTTTTGACCAACATAAATCCTTCCTAAGTGGAGAAGATACAGGAGCCGAAGAGGGGGAAGTATCAGATGATCAAGGAGCGGAGGCGGACGGAGCTGTTGCGGCCCGGGAGGGGGAGGGAAGCCAGACCATGGTTTTAAGAGCCAGAACTAGGAAATGAAGAAAGGAGGGGAATCTATTGTTTAAGGTTTTTTTAATTGACATTTTTCTTTTCTCTCTCTTTTTTTATTGTATTTTGTATAACACTCCTTTTTTTTGTTTATATAATTTTTATATAACCTGGTTGTTTGTTTTGATTTAAGATAATAATGTCTGTTGTGTGAGAAATTTAAAAAAAAGAAAATAATAATTGAAATATCTTTTCATAAAGATATTGAAAATTCAACATATTGTAAACTATAATATTGTATATTCTTAACCAATAAAAACTTTTTATTAAAAAAAAAAAGGAAAATTCAAGGGACAACTTCAGGAAGCTAAATGAACAATCTTCTTTTTGGGTGGAATCATTGAAGTTAGTTTTGCTTCATTGAGATAGTGAGATCTCCTTCTTACCTGCAATTTTAAACTTAATCAAAAGAGTGAGTTGCACCTGACCAAAATATGCAGAAGTTCTTCCTGATTTTTCCTTATTTCACATTTGTGAAGAATAGGAACAGAAATGAAAGAGGGGGTCATTTCCTTCCCTTTCTCCTTAATTCTCCCCCCCCCAAAAGAACAAACAATTATTCCACAGCAGCTTAAAATATAAGGTCCTTGGGTTAAGTTTTTTTTGGGGGGGGAGTGGAGGTAAATTGTGGGAGTGGTAATGGGTTGCCTTCTTGAAGATTTCCATGCCTATTTTGACTCTTAAAACAAACAAACAAACAAAAGCATGGGTGAAATCCAGCAAGTACTGACAGGCTCTGGAGAACCAGTAGCAGAAATTTTGAGCAGTTCGGAGACTTGGTAGCAGAAATTTTGAGTAGTTCAGAGAACCGGCAAATACCACCTCTGGCTGGCCCCAGAGTGGGGTGGGAATGGAGATTTTGCAATATCCTTCCCCCAGGAGTGGGGAGGGAATAGGGATTTTGCAGTATCCTTCCCCTGCCATGCCCACCAAGCCACGCCCACCAGTGGTGGGTTCCTCCCGGTTCGGCCTGGTTCTCCCGAGCTGGTAGCAGGGACAATATGACATCACTGAACCATGCCCCCCCGCATCTTCCCCACCCACCCGTTTGTTATTCTTAGCTTTTATTTGGCCCCACCCCCAATCTATTACTGCCTCCTGAGTCCCAGCTGATGGCTAGAGAGAAAAAAACTGTTTAAACTCTTGCCATGGGGCTTGAAAGGGCTGCCCTACAGCTGATCAGTGGTAAAAGAAAACAAATGAGTAGACCGGTGCCTGAAAAAATACACGAGTAAATCAGTGCCTGCAAAAATAAATGGGTAGATCGGTACAGCTCTGCAAGCAGTTAAAAGCCTGGTAGACCAGTACCTCTGCTAAATCCTAAATAATTGTCACATGACCATCAAGCCACGCCCACAAAATAAGCCATACCCACAGAACTGGTAGTAAAATATTTTAGAACCCACTCCTGATGCCCACCAAGCCACACCATGCCTGCCAAGCCAGAACAGGTAGTAAAAAGATTTTGGAATTCACCACTGAAAAAAAGGGTTCCCGGCTCATTTCAGTTTTGGCTGAGCTGCAGTCTGTGATCTCTCAAACACTGCTTACATTCTAGTTTGCAGTTTCATGAGTTCTTCCCCCAGTGGTTCCAGTGGGCAATAGCAGCAGATCAAAGGATGATAAAAGACGGACTTGGATAAAGACAACAAGAATTTCAAGAAAAGAGACAATAGTGGTTGAAGAAAACGGGAGTTAGAACTTTATTTTTTTTTAAAATAATTTTTTATTTGTTTACAAGTACAAACAAAACAAAACTAGTGACTCTAAAACATACAAAACAAAACATGAAAACAAAGAGGGAGTTAGGACTTTATTTAGGGGGCTTAAGGAATGTGGGGTGGAAAAATGCAAAATTAATTTATTTGATTGTGGTTAAATACTGACTTATTATATCTTTGGTTCTGGTTATTAGTTATCTTGATTGGGATAGTGTTGTTGGAAGAAATATCCATCTGGGTTCAGTTCCAAGTGGGGAGAAAGACACTGGAAACATGGAGACTGCTTGAAAAGATGGTTTAATGGTGGACAGGACCACATGGTTTTGAAGTCCTGGGCAAAAAAGCACATGGGTGTGTGAGAGAAAGATTTATACCCTCTGTTGCAGTGGTGGGTTGCTCCCGGTTCTGTCCAGTTCTTTAAAACCAGTAGTAAAAGTGGTGGGAGGCTCTGCCCACCCACCCGGACATCATAATTGACGATCTGCGCATGTGCAGAAGCACAAGCGCTCCTGTTGCAAACCAGTAGTAAAGGTAAGTAGAACCCACCCCTGCTCTGTTGGGCTTTGAATTTGAGCTTGTATTCTGATTGGTTGTCAGACTCCCATGGGGCCATACAGGGGTAACTTTGTAGGTTGTCTTTTGAGTCCCAGGCTTGGTTGACTCTTGCTGGGTGATGTTGTAATGAAAGGGCTTTGGGCAATTCCTTCTATGGCTCTTCCTGAAGGAGGTAGATCTTTGTTATGTAGACTAGACTGACCCAGGCCTAAATGGCCCATTAACAAAGGTGTGGGGGGACCTGAGTGTCTGCCTTCCTTTTAGGGGAAATATTTTGTCCTTTTAATATTTCCTAAAATATCTCATTTTCCTAGGAGAGGGGTGGGTGCTAACTTCCTATAGTGTTTTATGTGAAATGTTCAACTGGGTGTAATGGTTTGGTTTGCAATATTCATATTGTTATTTTTGATATTTAGATGGTTTTGATGGAATGTGTACCTGCAGGAGTAGAAGGAGGAACTTTTGCCAACACAGAACTTTCCCAGACAAAGGCCCAGATTAAGAGACTGTACAGTCCTCACTGGGTGGGGGTGTGGTGGGGGGAAGAGGTTCAGGGTATCTACACCATAAAAATAATATATCTAACTATCACTTTAGTTTGGCAAGATTCTATCCATTAGGTTTAAGCAAATAAAGGATTGAACTTGATTGGATTTCACTGTCTCATCTCTGGGTTTGGGTCTGACAATAAGGGATTACTATTTCTGGTCATGTTTAATAGCTTTTAATTTTTTGTAACGTTCAATTGTTAATTGGGATTAGATTTTGATTATTAACTAGCGGGATGAGAGGATTTAGATTAAATAGAAAGGGGGATTATATACTTACATTGTTAGGTATTTTTTGCTAATTTTTGCTGTACCTTTGCTGATTAATAAGGAGAACTGAAGAATTAGAAATGAGTTTATAGAAAATGGGGTGAGATATGGAATAAAGATGTACTTGCTTGTACTTTAAGAGACAATGATAAATTCTTAAATATTGAATATACTTGCTAGGGATGAAGGGAGATATTTCTTTTTCTTGTTATTTCCCTTTTTTGGGGGGGGTATTTCCCCCCATGTTTTAATATCTTTATTATTTTAATTTTTAATATTTTAATATTTCTTTTCTTCCCCTTTTAACTGCATTTTTCATTTAGGTTCTTCTGTTACTTAGTTACATTAGTAAATTAGTTTTACATATTTAAAATAATTATTAACAAAATTTGTCCAATTTTGGACAGGGAGTTGGGCTAGAAGACCTCCAAGGCCTTTTCTATAATTCTATGAATACTAGACTTCTTTCACTGTTAATTGCAAATATCTGATATCTAGTCTGTGAATCAAGATGCTGTATGCATCTGTCATGATGAGTTGTATAGTACTGATGCCTGTACAGTTGTTGTTGTTAGTTGCGGAGTCGTGTCCGACCCATCATGACCCCATGGACAACTTTCCCCCAGCCCTTCCTGTCCTCTACCATCCTCTGGAGTCCATTTAAATTCATGCCTACTGCTTCAATGACTCCATCCAGCCACCTCTTTCTCTGTCATCCCCTTCTTCCTTTGCCCTCAATCTTTTCCAGCATGAGGCTCTTCTCCAGTGAGTCCTTCCATCTCATTAGGTGGCCAAAGTATTTGACTTTCATTTTCAGGATCTGGCCTTCTAAAGAGCAGTCAGGGTTGATCTCCTCTAGGACTGACTGGTCTGACCGCCTTGCAGTCCAAGGGACTTGCAGGAGTCTTCTCTAGCATCATAGTTCAAAGGCCTCAATTCAGTACAGTACTGATGTCTATTTATTTATTTAATCCCCTTTTAAAACCAACTCAGTGAGGTGCAAGCACCTGGCCAGTATTTCTTTGCTGAGATATATTGTTTGAAAGATTAATAGTAGGATGAGAGATCAACAAAAAGACTATAAGCAAGTCTGTGAAGACCAAAAATCCCAGAAGGCAATGGCAAAATACTTCCATTGCCTTCTTGGCAAAACATTGCATCATTGTGTCCATGAATTCAGCAGGAGTCAAGCTTGAATTGTTGGGTATCATCACATCCAATGGCACTGAATTGCAGAATTGTTCTTGATAAAATGTTCTTTGGACTCTCAAATAATACCTTATTTGATATTAAGTAGAGGAATATTGCTCATGATATCCTTTGCCAATGGAAACATTTTTTTCTAAGCTCACTAAGGCCTGGCTTGAGAATGAAGGTGTCATGTTTTCTTGATGGTCTATTCCTGCCTTCTTCCATTCTATATTGAATGAAATTCATTTTTCTTCATTCCTACCTTAAACAATCAGTATTGTCAACTGAAAGATGATTTACTGTTGCAATCATTCAGTATTCATGTTTGATTTAAGCTAGCGATTTAAGGTCCTGGTTATTTTGCAGTCATTTCCATGTAAAATCAAGGAAGATAACAGATCTCCATGCTACCTTTACATATTTATCATTCTCTCTGCATGATCTCGTGATAAAGAGAGGTCAGCTGTACTGTTACACTCCATGGGCCGTCAGTGTCTTCATGCTGTGTCATTTGCAATAGGCATTTTCTGTCTATACAACTGTTTATAAACTGATCTACATTATATCCTGCAGTTTGCAGTGGTGAACAAGTGCTCTGGGTTGACCTATATATATATATATATATTTCTTTTCTTTTCTATATTAGAGAATAGATGTCAGCTTACAAAATTTAGCAGACATTTAGTTGGATTCCAAACAAAGTAAATTCCTTCAAAATTATTTTAGTAGTGTGATATTTAGTTTGTGCAACCTGGGGTTTCAAAGGAAAGAGTAAATAAGCAAATATTCCAACCCCAGGGTTTCAATATGAAACGATGATCTTTCATAGATTTCCTTTTCGACATGTCTCGAGGCAGAACATGTATTTCTGCATGTAATGGGGAAAAAAGGTGTTGTAAACTGTGCAAGTGATTGAGAGTCAACTGTAGTGACAAGTCTTTACAATCTGTGAAAGGTAGAGATATATAACAAATCTGATGCAGATACCAAAGGGAATGGAGTTAGAAGATTCATTAAAATGTTCTCCGGTGTGATTAGAGAAAGCAACAGGAAGAACAATCCAATAATATCCATGATGTTAGATTAACAAATTGCCAAACTTGGAAGGCTACAGAAATTGATGAAATCTCAACAGAAAAGTGATAAGCAACATAAGATGAACCCAGAAATTCGATGTATTTAAATTATGCCAGCAGATTTGAACAATGAGCAGCATATTAAAAGAAGTCATGACTATCCCTACAGACCAAAGATTAGAAAAAATCAATCTGCATTCCAATACCAAAAGAGAAACTAAAAATTTCACAGCAACCTTAATCTCATATGATATCAAAAGTAATGCTTATTAGGATCAACCAGGGGTGCAATCCAGCAGGTTCTGACCAGTTGTGGAGAACTGGTAGCGGAAATTTTGAGTAGTTCGGAGAACCGGCAAATATCACCTCTGGCTGGCCCCAGAGTGGGGAGGGAATGGATATTTTGCAATAGCCTTCCCCCGGAGTGGGGTGGGAATTGAGATTTTACAGTATCCTTCCCCTGCCACACCCACCAAGCCACACCACGCCCACCAAGCCACTCCCACAGAACCGGTAGTAAAAAAAAATTGACTGGGATCAACCAACTCAATTTTGAAACCTGCATGGAAGGGGACATGCTAGATTTTAAGATGGCTTTAGAAAAGACTGAGGAATAAGAGACATGATTGTTGACACAAATTAGATAATTGAAAAAGCCAAAGAATACCAAAAATAAGTCATTATGCCCTTTGTTGATTATAGAAAGCTCTTTGTGTTGATGCATTTATGCTGTGGAATATGCTTAACACAATCAGATTCCTAGTACATCTCAACATCCTTGTGTGTAATCTATACACAGTATAGGCATAATCTGGTGAGACAGCTTGGCTTCAGATTGTCAAAAGAGTGTGTGACAAGGCTATATACTCATCCCTTATTCATTCAGTTTATACAGGTAGTTCTTGACTTATAGACATAACTGAGCCTGAAATTATGTGATGACTCCCCTGGACACTTCAGCATATACCTCTCCAGATGGCAGGCCGGAGGAGGATGAATCAGTTCCAGGCACATCTGGAGGGGATTTGGTCAATGGCTCCAAGCAGCCACCTGAGAGTGATTTAGTTGAAACACAGTTGCAGCAGGACAACCCTGAGGCTTCAGGTGGGGAAAGCAGTTGCAGCTGGACAGCCCTGAGGCTGCAGCCAGTCAGCGATGAGGAAGAGGAACTGCCTTCTGCCCCTGATCCGAGAACATGTAGGGCAGAAAAAAGACAGGAGCAGTGAAGGTCATCCAGATTACTCATGAGGAGGCAGCCTCACCCCTCTTGCACAAGAAGCTGGCTATTTAGCACAGCAGACAGTTGGAGGCAATGCTGGGAACAATGTATTCTTACTTTAACTTCAGATTGTGTCTCTCTTCAGCTTTTGCCCTTGTCTTGCCTTTGCCTGTGGATTTGCCTTGGGAATTTGCTTTTGCCTAGTGTTGGCTTGATATGAGTAGCCTACTAAGAATGCCATATGTAGCTGGGAAAATAAAAAAAAAAGTTGGATGATAGGACAAATCAATTCATACTTCTCACTAATGGCAAATGACTAGGCTCAAATTATGTTACTTTAGTCATATTTTGCAAATACCTAGTTCTCTTGAGATGTCTGTGATGCTGGGAAACATAGAAGGAAAGACAAGAGGATAACTAGCAGCCGAGCAGATAGATTATTACAGTGGTTTATGATTGCGGGTAATCTGAGGGGCCAGATTTGTGATAGGTCACCCTGGAGAAGGTCTATCCATGAGGCCACTACATAGCAGTACTGATAAAATAGCATATAATGAAATAATGAGAATAAAATGAATCAAATCCTTGCACTTTTAGTGAGGAAAACATAAACAAGTGAAGAGACCTCTGCTTTATAAGAGAAATGGAAATAGTATCTAGAATTCCTTGTGCCTCCTCTAAAAAGTTGGCTGTACCTTTCAAAACCTCTCCAAGGTATCTGCTGAATAATAATCATCTGCCAGCGGCATTTTGAAGGCTACAAATTAGATCATTGTAGGCCAAACTCATCAGGCCTGGTTCCTAACCTCCACAGATGGTCATTTGTGATGGATGGTGGAGAATCACTGTACCAGTGAACCAATCTCTTCTGCACAAACTCCATTTTATGTCATCCAAAACATAAGAATCCAGGTAAATCACCCACTGTTTCCATTTACAAATTGGATTTTAAAAAATCCCGAATGAAATGCCTTATTGAATCATTTCATCATTCTTCTCTGGTAAACTCTAAACCTCAGCGGTTATTCCAAGTTGTAGTTCCCATGCATGCATTTAGTAGGACATGCATAAGCAGAAGTCGAGTAGCAGAGGGGAAAAAAACCCACAAACTTTCTGATATTGTATTAAGCATTTATCCGACAGGACAGTCCTTGTTCAGATGATTTAAAACTGCTTATGACAAGAAGTTTAATAATAGAAAATGCTGACAATCTGAAATATTGGCGGGTGGGTGGGGGGAATCCCCCTTCTAAGACTGGCTGTGTCACGTGTATGCTGAATTATTTGGCAGAACCCGTCTATCTGGCTTAGGAAGGGCTAACAATTTGACACCTGAGTTTCTCTTAGTGAGATTTACCAAGATAGGGCATACCAACCCCACCTTGACTAATTTTGCTTTGTGCAAGTCTCTGTGAAGTTACAGATAATACAAACTATTTGATGTAATGTTTCTCATGATGGTAATTTTTATTAGATTGTCTGAGGTCATAAATATTGTGGCAAAGCTGACATCTTTCTAAAAGGGAAAGGCTTAAGATGATTCCATTTCCTGGAAGGCACTGCAATTCCTGAGGATGGGTTAGAACTGTTATTACAATCATTGTGAGGGTTTCATGAGCATCTTAGAATTCAGAAGGCAATACATTCTTTTGATCACAAGGTAAGGGTGCAATTAAAGCTCACATCACATAAGTCTACAACGGGGAACAAACCCTGGAGTGAGTTTTGAGAGATGGTTAAGCCTATGAGTCCGGCTCTTTGTCAAAATCTTTTTTTTTTAATTTATTTATTTTGATTTATATGCCGCCCTTCTCCAGAGACTCAGGGCGGCTTACAATGCGCTAAGCAATAGCCTTCATACTTTTGTATATTTATACAAAGTCAGCTTATTGCCCCCACAAACTGGGTCCTCAATTTACCTACCTTAGAAAGGATGGAAGGCTGAGTCAACCTTGAGCCTTGGTGAGATTCGAACCTGCAATAATTGCAGGCAGCTGATGTTAATAACAGGGCTTTAGACCACTGTACTATCCAAGGCTCTTTAGAGTAAAATCTTACTCTAATCCCTGTGTCATTTATTAATTATTTAGTTTTATTCTTTAATGGGGAGTCACATGAATTCGTCTATCATTTTAGGAAACTATGATATTGCAAACTTTGAGAACTAACCCCTTGCATCCTGGACATAAACTGTTTCAACTCCTACCCTCAAAATGACGCTATAGAACACTGCACACCAGAACAACTAGACACAAGATCAGTTTTTTCCCAAATGCCATCACTCTGCTAAACAAATAATTCCCTCAACACTATCAAGCTAGTTACTAAGTCTGCATTACTATTAATCTTCTCATCATTCCTATCATCATCTCCTCCCACTTATGACTGTATGACTGTAACCTTGTTGCTGATATCCTTAAAATTTATATTGACTGTTTCCCTATGACTATCATTAAGTCCTTATGATTCTTGACGAATGTATCTTTTCTTTTATGTACATCGAGAGCGTATGCACCAAGACAAATTTCTTGTGTGTCCAATCACACTTCGCCAATAAAGAATTCTAGTCTAGTCTAGTCTAATCCCATGCTTTCAATAATTGCCAAAACCACAAAGTTTTACAGGTACTGTATGAAATCTCTTTTGTGCCTATAGAGCTGATAAGCAGACCAATTTAAATCCTTGCCATGTGAACCCTGCCAAATTTATGTACTTTTCTATTCAATTTTACATGTATTTTTTTTTTAGCCACAGAAAAAATTGCAATTTTATTTATAATGAAAAGGTTTGGATCCTGTTTTCCAAATGTACATTTTTGTTTTCAATGAAAGACTCACTTCGGTTCTATCCGAACAGGGAAATAGCATAAAATTTGATAACTAATGAAATACATTTCATTAGTATTATGTTGATTCTAGACAACTTAGTTCTGCTGCATGCTTTCAGACCATGTATTGCTGTTAAATTCAAAACGGTAAATAACAAAACAATGATATTAGACGTCCTAGAAAACAAGCTGAGTTTTCATTCCGTCAACTCTAAATTTGTGCATAATTAGCCCATATTTGATGGAATTACGTTGAGTTAGTCATACGTAGCTTTCTTTTTCTGTATCTTAGTAAAATAATTCCATGTCTGCTACTTGAAGACCTGATGTTCTCCCAAATGTGATGTTGTGTGCGCTGCTGTAGCATGTTTCTTGGTGACAAAAAGGAGAGAAGGACCAGCTAAAGTAACACTCTTTTTTGATGCTTGCTCAGATCAGGTGGACAAAAACAGCAGGAAGTGCCTCTGACCGGTTTCAAGACTCAAGTGTTTTTAATGAGACCCTGAGGATCACAAATATACAGCGACATCAAGGAGGGCGTTACTATTGCAAAGCTGAAAACGGCTTGGGCTCACCAGCGATCAAGTCAATAAGGGTAGACGTATACTGTAAGTAAATTAATTCCAGAACTCTCTGTTACTGAGTTATATTTTCTCTGCTGCATTAAACCAGGAGGGCATTGAAGTTGGCAGTCTGGAGTAAAGCAGTTATCTGTCAGCCGAGTTGTCAAAATGTCAAAGAAGTGGCCATTCCTTTTTAGGGGTGAATTTGAACATGGCTGAAATTTATCTTCTGAGAACTTTGAACTCCATATCTAGCTATCACCAGTTTCACAGTGTAAGGGGAAGATTGATTGATGTATCATGCCAGTAAGAATTGACACTAGTGAAATTCCCCCAGGAGTAACACTTTTGTCTTTCATAGTCCTGTTTTTGGAAGGCTTAAAATAGGATCCGCCAGCCAAGTGCTAAAGCTGAACCTCTGGTGAGGTTTCCAGATGTTCTTTCCATCTGATGTGTTTTACTTGAGCTTTCATTCTTAGACAATAAATCAATAAAACTGTCATTAATGACAGTCCTAACCTCTGGAGAGAACACCAAGAGATGTCTTTTTGTTCCAGGAAAGAAATGGCATAAATCTGAAGTTATTTTAACATTCATCTACTAGTAACGTTTCTGTATGTCTGTGTGTATCTTTTCACATATACACTTAAATATTGTGGTGTTACACAAAACCTTTTTCCAAAGTGTTGGGTTTCTAAAAAATACTTTTCTCAGAACCTGTGAATTAAATTACTATATTAATTAAATTAAAGCAGTGTTTCTCAATCTCAAATGTGTGGACTTCAGTTTCCAGAATTCCCCAGTTACCATAGGAGATTCTGGGAGCTGAAGTCTATACATCTTAAAGTTGCAGAGGTTAGGAAATGCTGCATTAACACCTAGAGGACCTAGAAATGGTCATATGCAGCTAAAATAAAACAAATCATGGGCTTCTTTAAATAAAACTTAGCCAAGTTACACACAGGGCATCTTATCTTTGATTATATAGGCAGTCTTCACTTAACAACCTTTTATTTAGGTTAAAAAGGTGGCTTGTGACCAATCCTTGCACTTATGACTATTGCAAAATCCTTGCAGTTATGTGATCATGATTCCGGCATTTGGCAATTATCACATATTTGCAGGAATAATGACCTGTCAAGGTCATGTGATTGTCATTTATGACTTTCCTAGCCAGCTTCTGATAAGCAAAGTCAATGGAGCAAGAGGTCACAAGTTAGTCACATGATGTCTCACTTAAGAACCATAGGTGATTTTAGTTAATGACCACAATCAAGACTGCTGGAAGTACCATCACTAAGCCAGAAGTTCACATGATGTTTTGCTTTACAACTTCTTCACTTACTGACAGAGTTGCTGGTTCCAACTGGGGACATTAAGTGAGGACTGCCTATATTTATAAAGCAATTTCCTAGAACACACAATGTCCTGGTCTTTGCTTTCTTCCATTGACTTCCACAGGAAGAAAAAAACACATTCATCCAACAGGAGCATTTCTAGGACAAGATGATTCTTATCCCTCTACCTGATTAGGCTGAGTTAAAAAAAATCACATTGGCTGAGATGTGGATTTAGGTAGGTTTTGATCTTAGCAAATCCTGTGCTTTGAAGAATTGTCACATGGACAGTCTATTTTATTTTAATAAATTAGAAATAATTAAACAAAGCTTGTGTGGTTACTCCTCAGATATTGCTAATTCCCTAATGGTAGAATTAAATATTATAATTCGGGAGTGATGTTTGTAAGGGCTCGGGGACAGGGGGACATATCCACAGACTGCCAGCAGCCCCGAATCTTCAGATTATATATGAGATGAAACTTTTTCTGGTACTGTGAACTCAGAATTCTTTAAAATTTAATTGGTATCCTTGTAGCTAGACTTTGGTTGAATGGTTTCAGGGCTTGAGATATCACCTGTCCATCAATGATGTGAGACAATATTTGGGAATCAATATGACTCAGCCTATAGGACACTCTTTCTTCTTTCAACAACATTGAAGATTCCTGTTTTCCTTCCTTTAAGCTTCATTCATTTATTAACCTAAGCCATTTGAGTTAGAGTTGGGGGAATTTTATACCTTTTTAAAAGTCAAAGAAGCTTATTAGAATAACAAAGGTAATATACTTTTTTAAAAAAAAGGGAATTCTAGTCTCAGACATATTCCCCGTTCAAAAGAAGTAATTGAGTAGATTTTGAACAAAAGGAGCATTAAGGGATCCCATAAGAACATTTTTTTTCTTAATCTTTTTGTGCTACTGATCCATGCAAATTCACAAGACCAGGAATCATGCTGTGCGTGGAACACAAAGCAAAGAATGGGAAAGAATATGACTAGTAGTACGGGAGAGACCAACTCATATCTTGGGCTCTACCATTTGAAGGTGTAATTGAAGACTCGCCTGACTGAATGTGCTTTTATATCAGGAAATAAGAGCATAAAAAACATGGTAGCATAAGGTTAGCCTTGCTGGATCAGGACAAAGTCCATCTTAATGTACCATTTTGTTTATCAGAACAGCCACTTAGATGCCTCTCAAGTGTTCACAAGCAGAAGAACTGTTTTTGATCTCGAATTGAGGGCACACGAGTCATAAGTCTAGTATACTCTTGACCTCTGTGAATTTATCCAATCCCCTTTTAAAGCCATCCACGTTTCTTAACTATCCCTGTATCTTGCAATGAATTCTACCAGTTAGCTCTGTACAGCATAAAAAGTGCTTCCTTTTGTCTGTAAATAAAATGCTGTAAATAAAATGCTGAGGAATAAAAACCAGCAAATCAGGAGGAAACGTTTAGATCAGGCATGACCCATGGGCTCCATGTGGCCTGGACACTAGATATGGCCTCACAAGTTCATAATTTTTAACATTATTATGTGATTTATATACCTTAACTATAATATATATTATACGTACCCCAAGACAATTCCTCTTCATTCAATGTGGCCCAGGGAAGCCAAAAGGTTGGATACCCATGGTTTAGATGATTTAACAGATTAAGAGAGTCGGAAGGGACCTTGTAGGTTATCTAGTCCAACCCCCTACCCAAACAGGAGACCCTACACCATTTCTGACAAATGGTAGTCCAATATCTTCTTAAAAACTTCCAGTGATGAAGCTCCCACAACGTCCGAAGACAAGATGTTCCATTGGTTGATTGTTCTCACTGTCAGAAAATTTCTCCTTATTTCTAGATTGAATTTCTCCTTGATCAGTTTCCATCCATTATTCCTTATCAGGTCTTTGGGTGCCTTGGAAAATAGCTTGACCCTCCTCTCTGTGGCAGCCCCTCAAATATTGGAAGACTGCTATCATGTCTCCCCTTGTCCTTCTCTTCACTAGACTAGCCATGCCCAGTTTCTGCAACCGTTCATTGTATGTTTTAGCCTCCAGTCCCCTAATCGTCCTGGTTGCTCTTCTCTGCACTCTTTCTAGAGTCTCAACATCTTATTTATAGTTCTTTCTGTCTGTCTATCTATCTATCTATCTATCTATCTATCTATCTATCTATCTATCT
>WNWU01000001.1:82627038-82658824 GCA_012654045.1 Ptyas mucosa
ATCTATCTATCTATCTATCTATCTATCTATCTATCTATCTATCTATCATCTATCTTCCTGACAAACTAGTTGCCTATATGCATGCATTTGTTTGCTTGATGGATCAGTATTTTTTCATGTGGTCTAGTGGGATACTGCAGATAGTCTTGACTAACTTGAAGTTAAGATGGAGCCAAAAATAGATACAATCCAGATTTAAAGTTCTGATAGCCACCCCCTCCTATGCCCACATTTGCATTTTTGGGTGCTTGGCATCCGACCCATATTTATAGTCCTTTGCAGCATCCCACAGCCACGTAACTGTGATTTATTATTATTATTTTTTGACAGAAACTGTCAGAGAAAAACTATCCCTGTCAGGAGGAGGGGTCAAACAGGGGATTAGTCTGGAATTGTTACATAGAAACAAAAGAGCAAGGTCCAATACCCCCTCCCTCCCCTTTGAATGCTGCTGAATCTTGTCTTTCTCAGGGATGAACTGCCAGTCTGGGAAGGTTCCTGTGAAATAGGCAATAGAACAATAAGGTAGTTAGTTTAAACTCTTCAAGTCTGGGTTTTGTTGTGTCAGAGAGAAACCAGCATTTACTTCTGGTTTCCAGCCAACAACACCCATTGTTGACAATGAGTTTGCTTAATGACTGAAGTGTTTGCTTAACAACCATGGATTCTCTTAATGATCATCATAAAAAATGTTGTGAAATCAGGCCAGTCACATGATGGCCTGCTTAATGACCAACATGACTTACGGCCATAATCCTGATCTCAATTATAATATAAATCAAAGATTACCTATACCCAACACATGCATGCTGTTTCATGAAGAAATTAGTGGACAAGTATCATAGAATCATAGCGCTAGAAGGGACCTTAGAAGTCTTCTACTCCACCCCATCCCCCCAAAGCAGAAGTCCTCATACCATCAATGAATCATGACTCAAATGCAGTATGTTGAATCAAATACATTATATTGGATTTAAATGATGTTCCTTGTATGCGTTATTGAAAGACCATTGTTTATTTTCAAGGGTGGGAACTTTTAATAATTCCAGAGAGAATCTACTTAATTCTCAGTTCCATCATCTATTATAGGCTCCTTGCTCCACTCAAGTGAGCCTTCTTCTTGCCAATGCTGTTGTTAATAAGAATAATACCATTATTTTAACAGCTTTTAATGGCTTGCTGGAGCTAGGAATCAAGACATCTGTCTCATGGGAAAAAATGTCCTAGAAATGATAGCACATTCATACACTTCCAGATACTCTTTTAAGGGCAGCTCCATGTAGAACACATTACGTGAGTCCATTGAGGGGTTACTAGGATGCAGGACATGAATGACCATGAGCAAAGTCTCCTGATTTATGAACAGGTGTAGCTGTTCAAATGTCTTCTGGCCATAACTACCATTTACTCTTTGAGCAGAAGTTCTGAGTTTAGTAGGACCCCATTAAGTAGCACTACCGGCACCAAAGATGACATAGTCCAAAAGCAGCAGTACCCCAAATCCAGAGTCACTCAGGCTTGCCAATGTTCATTTGAAACCACATCCAGACCTTCACACTCTCCAGACATTGGGATGAGACATCACCAACATCACTTAATTCACCAGAGGAAGAGATCAGGGGTGAAATCCAGCAGGTTCTGAAAGGTTCTGGAGAACTGGTAGCGGAAATTTTGAGCAGTTCAGAGAACTGGTAGTGGAAATTTTGAGTAATTTGGAGAACTGGCAAATACCACCTCTGGCTGGCCCCAGTGAAGTGGGAATGGAGATTTTGCAATACCCTTCCCCTGGAGTGGGGTGGGAATGGAGGTTTTGTAGTATCCTTCCCTTGCCATGCCCACCAAACCACACCATGCCCACCAAGCCACACCCACAGAACCGGTAGTAAAAAAGTTTGGATTTCACCACTGGAAGAGATGTATAACTGGGTATCATCAACATACTGATGATACCTCACAGCATGGCAACACGTGAGCTCATCCAATGTTGAATAAGAACAGAAAGAACACTGGACCCTATGGCATAGTAGGGACTAAAAGTGGGATCTCTCTTCATCCCCAATCATTGCTGACTGGTAATGATCCTGAAGAAAGGAATTGATCCAGCAAAATACAGTGCAATTCACCCACCCGGGAGCTGGTCCATAAGGATATAATGGTTAATAGTATCAAAAGCTGCAGAGAAGTCAAGCAGAGCAAGGATGGCCATCATCCAAAGCAGAACTACGGTAATTCTACTGAGTCCCAAATCCTGATCAACAGGGACAAGGTATTTGTGTCATCCAGGGTCTTCTGAAGTTGTTACACAACCACCTTCTCAACTACCTTTCTCTCAAAAGGGGAAATTGGATACTAGAAAAAAGAATGTTTAGAATGGTGGGATCCCATAACATGTCTTTTGAGTCCTATAAGATGACAAAACTGTACTTTTTAATGCAACAGCCTTTTTTTTTTCATGTAGTGTCTCTCTTCCTTTGAGAGATTATCTATTGGAGATAAAAAAGAAAACAAAGCCTTGTGTTCTTCTCAATAAGTGAGTTTATACAGCAGCCATTTTCCCCCCTATCTAATTATCCAGGAAAGGCAAAACAACTTTGGATAAACTTCCAGTGTATTCTGTTAGTCTTTTTCTACTCAAGTTGCCAGGGCCCAGAGTTGAATGTTAACAAGGACACTTGTGAATATTTTTGCATACAACTGGAACAAAGTGATGCGAACAGATATACTACTGAATCTTTTTGCTTTTTTTCTCCCTGCGTTGTGTTTTATCAATGCAAATCCAAAAGAAAATAACAAAAGATGCAAATCAGCTGACAGGACTAGAAAACGCCACATGCTGGGTATGTAAAGCTGTCTGCATCAAGATGAGCAGTGAAAACAAAAAGAAGAAATGAAGAAATGAAAGGAAGGGAAGGGAAGGGAAGGGAGGGAGGGAGGAAGGAAGGAAGGGATGAAGGAAGGAAGGAAGGAAGGAAGGAAGGAAGGAAGGAAGGAAGGAAGGAAGGAAGCCTCACAAATCCATTTACACTCAATTTCAGTCATCCTGACATCTCAAAGTATGAAGAGAAATACAATAGGAAAAGTTTGCTGACAAGAAAACCCTCCTGAACATCTGTTAGAGTTTCTTGCAAAAATCAAATCCAGAAACACACACAGATAAACTGATGCAGCAGGATCCATTAACTTATTTATATTCACAATAATACATGAAATACATTTACAATACCAAAAGCAGATTCATAGTTTCATTTCAGCTCAGATCAGCAGACCAGTTTACACACGGGGTACAGCAGCTCAGAGCTTAACACACATTGGTTTCAGTTTATTTTCTTTGCAAAGAATCAGAAGCTGCAGACTAAGACACGCCCTGGCTTCAGTCTGTCTCAGCTCCCAATTGGCTGACTTAGTTGTTATGCCTATTCATTGGCTGACCTTGTTACCATGTCTTCTCAGTCACAAATATTCTGACAACATCCAATTACAAGATCTGACTTGCATTTGTGTCATATAATCTAGGCTGAACCAATATGTAAGAGTAACACGTGGGGTTGGTGTTTATTTTTCTCTTTTGAATCTTTCCCAGGGAACAGTCAAAAATTCTCAGCAGTACCTTTTCCCAAGTGTGCAAGTGACCTTTTCATCAGAAGGTCAATCTGCCTTTTTCTGTGAGAGTGATTGATAGTTTCTATCATTCCATATCTATCCTTCCTGTAACATCCAAGAAATCCTCCCTTTTCTACCATATACACACCCCATGACTCAGTCTGATCATTCTCATGTTATTGGCAGCTGAAGATCACCAGTTTTATTATTACTATTTTTAAGAATGACACATCACTTTGTATTTATAAGGCCCTTAATATACTTTATGTCATTCAAAGGTAATCAACATTTTCAGGCAGCACAGTATCAAGCGACATTGAAGAGACCAAATGATTTTAAAAAGTAATAAGAACGATGATTCAAATTGCTATAATCTAGTTCTTATGAGACTGAAGATGATTCTGTACAAATTCCTGGAATGTCTCGTACACAAAACCAGTCCTTTTAGGCATGTTTATGTGAAGGTATATAATATTATCAGATTATAGAATTTGTCTGATGCCATTTAGAATATTGACTGCCCAGTATAATAATCAAATTAATTTGGACCATTAAACTTCAGAGAATTTCCATTTTTCTGAGTTCCGATTCAAGTCAAATGCCTCAATTCAAATTGGCAACTGGACATTACACAAAATTCTAGACAAAAGACATCTTTGTATTTGAATCAATGATGCAATTTTATATTAAAATATCATAGGTGGGAGAAGGAACTTAATTTTCTTACAAATTCTGATCCATTTGCTCATAATGATTAGCAGCAATTATACCTACTTTCCTGCTGTAACTGGCCCTGAGTGTCGAGCCCATTGTTTCGCTCAACAACACAGGGAAGGGAAGGAGGAGTGAACCTGCCTAAATGCAGAGCAGGGTGTCGTTTCACAGGGTGTGGTGACGGTGGCACTGGGTGTAGGCAACCGGAGCCGGGAGAAAAGAGAACGTCGGAGAAAGGAGCAGAGGGGAATGATGTCAACGGGGGATGCTGTCACGAGACTGACGCAGAGGAAGGGCGGCTTGTTGGAAAGCATTCCACAGCTGAGGAAAGCCCATATGATCGTCAGGGGTGTGGTGGGTGGGCGGCGCGGTTCTACAAAAAGCGTTGAGAGGCGGATGCTCTCAGCGCCAACTTTGAACTGTTTGAGCTCAGCGTTTCCTCGGATCTAGAGACTGAGTAGCTATCTAATTGACTCAGTTTTCCAGGTAATTGAGCTGAAATGACAGATTTTTTTTTCTATTGTGGTGCTCCACTTTTCAAACTGTTTTTTCAAGGAAATTCACCTAGCATCTACTTTGCTGTCTTGCTAGGCAAAGCCCTTTTTAATTTTTATAGACCAGTAACACACTACTCTGTTTGTTTTCAACTCTACTGTTGTGTTTTGGCATCATCTTTGCAGTTGGTAGTTTTGATTGTTGTTGTTTTCTGATTGTTGGAATACAGTTCCTCAGACGACCGGCTGTGAGTCCCTCCTTGTGAAGTGGGGTCATAGGGTTCAGATGGGTTTGCTGGTCACGTACCTGGCTCCCTGCCACGTGGCAGCAGCCCTGCCCGAGCTCCTTGACGTTATCGCCGCGGTGGCAGTTGAAACCCCTAGACTTCTGGTCATGGGGGATTTCAACCTCCCATCTGTCGGCGAGATGTCGGAGGTGGCTCGGGAGTTCATGGCTTCCATGACAGCTATGGACCTGACCCAGTTAATTCATGGCCCTACCCACACGGGGGGAAACACACTGGATCTGATTTTTGCCTCTGGACTGTGGTTGAGTGACCTTGAGATAGGGGACTTAGTCATCGAGCCCTTGTCATGGTCAGATCACTCTCTCCTTCGTCTTGACTTTCAAACCGCCGCACCCCGCCGCAGGGAGGCGGAGCCTGTTAGTTGGTTCCGCCCCAGGCACCTGATGGAACCTGATAGGTTCCAGATGGAGCTTGGGCCATTTCCTGAGGCTCTGGCACACGCCTCGACCGGAGACCTGGTGGCCGCCTGGGATAGGGCGGCTACGGGTGCTCTGGATCGGGTTGTGCCTTTGCGGCCTCTGACCCGGCGCCGATCTCAATTGGCTCCTTGGTTTTCCGAGGAGTTGAGGGAGTTGAAGCGCCGGAAACGACGCCTAGAGAGTAGTTGGAGAACCAGTCGTTCTGAATCTGACCGGACACTAGTGAGATCCCATATTAGGAATTACTTAGTGGCGATAAAAGCAGCTAAATGTAACTATTTTGCTGCCCTTATTGCGTCATCAGATAATCGCCCAGCCGCCCTCTTCAGGGTGACCCGCTCCCTACTTCATCAGGAAGCGCGGGAGGACCCCTTGGAGGGTAGAGCTGAGGATTTTGTTCAGTATCTGCATGACAAAATCACTCAGATTCGGGAAGACTTGGACTCCGACTGGGTAGTCCCGGGGAGAGGGACAGGGGCAGGTCTTGTGAGTGTTATCTGGACTGAGTTTGATCCTGTGACCCCTGAGGACGTGGACAGGATTCTGGGCAGGCTGAACGCGACCACTTGTTTATTGGACCCGTGCCCCTCCTGGTTAGTACTGGCTTCCCGGGAGGTGACACGCGGCTGGCTCCAGGGGATTATAAATGCTTCGTTGGGTGAGGGTGACTTCCCCGCCGCCTTGAAAGAGGCGGTGGTGAGGCCTCTCCTCAAGAGGCCTTCCCTGGACCCAGCAATGTTGGTAAATTATCGTCCGGTCTCCAACCTTCGCTTTTTGGCGAAGGTTGTTGAGAGTGTGGTTGCGCAACAGCTTCCCCGGTACCTGGATGAAACGACGTATCTGGATCCGTTCCAGTCGGGTTTCAGACCCGGGTACAGCACGGAAACGGCATTGGTCGCGTTGGTTGATGATCTCTGGAGGGCCCGGGACAGGGGTTGCTCCTCTGTCCTGGTCCTGTTAGATCTCTCAGCGGCTTTTGATACCATCGACCATGGTATCATGCTGCACCGGTTGGAAGAGTTAGGGGTGGGAGGCACTGTGCTACGGTGGTTCTCCTCCTTTCTCTCCGACCGGTCGCAGTCGGTGTTGACAGGGGGGCAGAGGTCGACTCCGAGACCCCTTATATGTGGGGTGCCTCAGGGGTCGGTCCTCTCGCCCCTCCTGTTCAACATTTATGTGAAGCCGCTGGGCGAGATCATCCGTGGTTTTGGGGTGAGATATCATCAGTACGCTGATGACACCCAGCTGTACATCTCCACCCCAGACCACCCCAACGATGCCCTTGAAGTGATGTCCCGGTGTCTGGAGGCCGTGCGGATCTGGATGGGGAGGAACAGGCTCAGACTCAACCCATCCAAGACCGAGTGGCTGTGGTTTCCGACGTCCCGATATAGTCAGCTGGTACCA
Organism: Ptyas mucosa; assembly: GCA_012654045.1. NCBI lineage: Eukaryota > Metazoa > Chordata > Lepidosauria > Squamata > Colubridae > Ptyas > Ptyas mucosa. The sequence goes on from WNWU01000001.1 coordinate 82,633,981, forward strand.
TCGCTGACTATCGGGGGTGAATCATTGGCCCCGGCAGAGAGGGTGCGCAACTTGGGTGTCCTCCTGGATTCGCGGCTGTCTTTTGAGGAGCATTTGACGGCCGTGACCGGGAGGATTTTTCATCAGGTTCGCCTGATTCGCCAGTTGCGCCCCTTTCTGGATCGGGACTCGTTACACACGGTCACTCACGCCCTCGTCACCTCTCGCCTGGACTATTGCAATGCTCTCTACATGGGGCTCCCCTTGAGGAGCACCCGGAGGCTCCAACTGGCGCAGAGTGCGGCCGCGCGGGTGGTGATGGGAGCGACATGGCGCTCCCATGTTACTCCTCTCCTGCGCGAGCTGCACTGGCTCCCGGTGGTCTTCCGGGTGCGCTTCAAGGTGTTGGTTACTACCTTTAAAGCGCTCCATGGCTTAGGACCCGGGTACTTACGGGACCGCCTACTACCACCAATAGCCTCCCACCGACCGGTACGTTCCCATAGAGAGGGCCTCCTCCGGGTACCGTCGGCCAAACAATGTCGGCTGGCGGCCCCCAGGGGGAGAGCCTTCTCTGTGGGGGCACCCACTATCTGGAACGAGCTCCCCCCAGAGTTACGGAGGATCCCGGATCTTCGTGCCTTCCGCCGTGAGTTAAAAACTTTCCTGTTCCACCAGGCGGGCCTGGCCTAATTCTTCCCTTTTCCCCTTCTGTCGTAAAAGAATTTAGAAATTTCGAATCGTAATATTTTAATTTGGGGGTTTTAATATTTTAATATTGTAAATTGGGATTTTAAATTATTGGGGGCCAATGTTTAATTCGGTTTTTATTTGGTTTTTAAATTTTGTACATATGTTTTTTATTCATGGCTGTTCACCGCCCTGAGTCCCCCCGGGGAGAAGGGCGGTATATAAATTTAATAAAATAAATAAATAAATAAATAAATACAATTGCAATACAAAGTCTAGGAAAGCCTGAAGGGTGGGATATGCATTTCATATGCAATCAACAAATCAAAATGATAATTGCAAGACCTATGAGAATTAGCAAAGTTCGTTTAACAGATTTAACAGATTAACAGAGTTGGAAGGGACCTTATAGGTCATCTAGTCCAATCCCCCGCTCAAGCAGGAGATCCTATACCATTTCTGACAAATGGCAGTCCAATCTTTTCTTGAAAGTCTCAAGAGATGAAACTCCCACCACTTCCGAAGGCAACTTCTGTTCCATTGGTTGATTGTTCTCACTGTCAGAAAGTTCCTCCTCATTTCTAGGTTGAATCTCTCCTTGGTCAGTTTCCACCCATTATTCCTTGTCTGGCCTTCAGGTGCTTTGGAAAACAGCTTGGCCCCGTCCTCCCTGTGGTAGCCCCTCAAATATTGAAACCTCAAATATTGGAACACCAAAAGCCAGTTGAAGAATCAATGCTTGGCTAAGATTTGTAGAAAGTCTACTGTGAAGAGAAATGTCTGTTAAAAAAAAGAAGAAGAAGAAAGGTGTAAAAGGGGAAATCTTCTCTCCCAGAGACCTCTGGGCCTGACTTTGCAACTCTCAAAGTAATTTCAGACTATGCTGCCAAAATTTACTGGCAAAAACAGCCAGTTTTTTAAAGCATAGTTTTCACTAAAATCACAGCCAGGATAAATGCATTAAGTCTTTGAGAGCTTAACACAATCCAGTAGCTAACACCTATCTCCTCCCCCTTTTCCCCAAACCCCCAGGCTGAAACATTTTGGCCCTTGTATCCTGGAGATGCCATTGCAGCAGAGAACCCACCTGCTGGAGCTCCTGAAGGTCACAATAATTGGTTAAGAAAAGAGTGGTTTCTATTCCAGGCCAAAATAATTGCCAGTGCAAAATAATAGAATTTCTGTGCAGGATAGAAGATCTAAAAAAATTGGCTGGGTTAGGAGAGGTTGTAATAGTTTTAAGAGCTTTCTTCAAGTATGATTGGTGGCTATTAAGTGATAATAAATATGTCCAGCTTTATTTTTGTCATCTATGAATCCAACTCCCAGAGCAAGAAAGTAGCACAGCTTGCTGTGATCTTGCCCCAATATACAGATTGTCCTTGCAATAAAAAGGTAAAGGTTCCCCTTGCATATATGTGCTAGTCGTTCCCGACTCTAGGGGGCGGTGCTCATCTCTGTTTCAAAGCTGAAGAACCAGCGCTGTCCGAAGACGTCTCCGTGGTCATGTGGCTGGCAGGACTAAACGCCAAATGTGCACAGAATGCTGTTACCTTCCCACCAAAGTTGGTCCCTATTTTTCTACTTGCATTTTTTACGTGCTTTCAAACTGCTAGGTTGGCAGAAGCTGGGACAAGTAATGGGAGCTCACCCTGTTACCCGGCACTAGGGATTCGAACTGCTGAACTGTCGACCTTTCAATCGACAAGCTCAGCATCTTAGCCACTGAGCTGCCACATGCCATGTCCTTGCAATATTGGATGGGAAAAAACACCTTTTCTGGAACAAGGAAACCACTGCGGGATATGGGAGGCAAAATAATGTCATTCTCTTTGCACTCAACCCAACTCACGTTGGAAATGATTTTTGTAAGAATGCAAAATTTTCATTCTCATTTCACAAGGATGCACTGGCCAATTCCCTCTTGCTATACAGATCTGAATGTGTGATTCTGTTTGTTCTCAAGAGCAAGTTAAATCTCAGAAAATTTGTCTCAGGCATGCACCAGGAATTAGCTTCTTCAACTCCGTTCTCCTTTATTCCTCAGAGACCTGGTCATCATCATTTGGAAAACAATTCTAAGTGCAACAGAATTTTTTGCTATTCTTCTCTATCAAAAATGTGTCTCAAAAACAAACAGTCTTTTTCCCCCCAGCATATATGACACTTTATAGAATAAAGCATATGAAATAGCAATAGCAATACAACTTAGATTTACGTACTACTTCACAGTGCTTTACAGCCCTCTCTAAGTGGTTTAAAGAGTCAGCCTGTTGCTCCAACAAACTGAGTCTTCATTTTACCAACCTCAGAAGGATGGAAGGCCGAGTCAACTTTGAGCCAGTGAGAATCAAACTTCTGACAGTCGATAGAGCCTGCAATATTGCATTCTAACCACTATGCCACCACAGCTCTAAATGAAATGATATATCATTGCCCCGAGGACCTAAGAGTCAAAATTTCTATTGAAAAAAAAACACAAATCAAAACAAAAGATAAAATAAGAAAACAAGAAAAAGAAAAGGCACTAGTGATTTTAGATTAATGTAAGCCTGCATTTAGACTTTGAGGTTTGGATGCAGACGTTCATGTTGGATGCATTTTCAGATAGCATTAAGATAATCAGAAGAACATTGCCCTCTGTGGGATCAGAAGAAAAGCAGACTCCAACTAGCATCCTTTTCTGTATACTCGAGAACCAGTTATTCACTAACAACTGACAGTGAGTACTGCTGGTCAGAAGCAACATTAACTGTTTTAATTAAGCAAAATAAGATATCTAGGGTTTTTTTTTCCACTTGGAGAATCTAGACTTGATGTTTGAAACAGAAAAAAATGAAACTTTGACTTTGGGTTTCATTTGGCTTGTTGTAGAAATGGCTAGTATTTACTTATTAAAGGTAAAAGTTTCCCCTGTCCAGTTCTGTGTGATTCTGGTGTGTGTGTGTGCTCATGTTAGTTTCTTTATCCAAGGGATCCAGTGTTGTCTGAAGACATTTCCATGATCCTGTGGTCACCATGACTATACTTGGAGGTACATGGAATGCTGTTACCTTCCCACTGAAGTGGTACCTATCTATCTACTCAAATTTGCAGGTTTTTGAACTACCACAAATTCCCCAAAATAAGACCCTGTCTTATATTTTTTGAACCCTGAAATAAGTGCTTGGCCTTATTGCCATCACTCAAAAGCCCAATTGGGCTTATTATCAGGGAATGTCTTATTTTGAGGGAAACAGGGTAGGTGGGCAAGAATTTACTAATTAGGAGAAGTAAAAGTCTTATCCTCCACATTACTATCCTGACAAAAGTTAGAAGTTACTGCTTTTTTTACCCTTTTCTTTTTACCTCACACTTTCCTCCCTTCCTTTCCCGCCTCCATTTTCCTTTTATCTTTATTTCTATTTCTATTTTATATTCAGATAAACTTCAATTTAAAAAATAAAATAAAATAAAATCAAGTAGTGCTGGGCAGATAAATTCTTCTTTTTTCTTCTTCTTCTACTTCTTATTCAACGTGATGACCCAAAATGTGCTTTCAACGTTCTTCAAAGGATGGAATATCCTTTGTACAACCTTAACAATGATGTACTAAAAAGACATATATGAATGTTTGATCTTTCCTTCTGCAGCCTCTCTCAGATATTCTGCAGCTTCGTCAACTTCCCACACTTCCAATAAATCCCATGGAAATATAGTAAGAAAACTCCTCCTTGCTCTGGAGTTTTTCCATAGCAGTGCTATTGGCACCGTGAATGAGCAGATGTGCTCTTGAGAAATAGCTGGATAATTTCTGCTTCCCTTGGAAAAATGTGAAAAAATCAGCTACACAAACTTTGTTGATGAATTTTGAAAGATCATTATATTTTGCTAAGAAAAAAAAGTGATGTCAGGGTTCCAAGTAAACCCCCCCCCCCAAAAAAAAAGTTCCATTTTATTAGAGATGTCATATTGGCACATCTGGGAAAACCTGAATCTGAAAGCTTCCAGGTTTTCTCCACCCAAAGGAAAGTTCAAGTCCCTGCCTAACACCCACATGTCCATCACATGGTCCAATCAAAGCACCGTCCCAACTGAAGATGCCTCCCAGTTTCAGCCATCCAGGTGCAGGGCAAGATGTCCTTGACTTTCTGAGAAAGGAATGTTATTATGACTATATATCACCCATGTTCCATACAATCCCCCCTCCCAGTTTCCCACAGTAGTAAATGTGGCAGGCCTGAAGATCCAACGAAAAAGATGGCTTCTAGGCCTGAGAAGTGATCCATTCCTTTTCAGAAAGGGATACTGCAACTGCATGGTTAATCTAGGCATTGATAAATCCTAAGGAAGGAAAATGAGAGTGAGAGAACATGCATCTCCAGATCAACCAAGTCAAAAAATGCTCAGTGTTTTTTCATCTGGAGAAAAAGGGCCTGTTTCTAATCCAAGAAATAGAAACATTGAGAATAGATTTACCAACCTAGAGACATGATTTCAACATGAGCCATGGTGGCACAGTGATTTGAATGCAGTACTGCGGGCTACTTCTGCTGACTGCTAGCTGGCTGCCTGCAGTTTGGCAGTTCAAATCTCACCAGGCTCAAGGGTTGACTCAGCCTTCCAACCTTCCGAGATGGGTAAAACGTTGGGGGCAATATGCTGACTCTGTACACTGGCTTACAGAGGGCTGTAAAGGACTGTAAAGTGATATATAAGTCTAAGTGCTATTGCTATAAGTGCTATTTCCATCCATGCAAACCTGCCACATTGGAACTGAACTTTATTATATTCCGTGCTATATTGCCTACAATGAATGTGTGTAATTCTCATTATTTGATGGACTGCAAAAGAGAAGGAATGCTATTATTTTCTTTTTAGATTTATGATTTGGGTGATTGAAGACTTTGCCTTGCAGTGGAAGCCATAGCTGTATTTTTTGGGTGTGGATCTTCTGGGTTACCGTATCACTTTCCTCCATTACCAAGAAATCTTAAGAACTGTAGCTTGCTAAATTTCGCTGGAAATGCCCAACAATGCTTACCAAGTGTTAGTTACCATGAATCCCTGAGAGAGGAAGCAACAGCCAAATCAGTTTAATGGTGCCATCTAAGGCATGTTTGCCTGAGAATATGCTCACTGACCCTTCCTTCTATGCCCAGAGAGATGGAACTAATAACCCCTTTTATACGATACAACCCTCAGTTTCTCTGGCTTTCCATGAACATAATCTAGAGCACTTCCAGTAAATGTCTCTGCAGAGATCTATAATTCTCTCCCACTTGCAGCAATTAAGATCCAATTCAGGGATTGGAAATATAGTTCAGCTTTCTCATTAACGTCCTTTCGGAGGTGAGCTTGCCTGGGATTCTGCAACACTTCAAATTGTCATCACAATGCTGCTTGTAATGTCTGTCTCAGGTAGCTCCCCACAGAATAAAGGGCATATTGTGAACTATCATTAAAGTTCTCTTAGCATCCTCTCCATCTTTTCTGCTCAAGTCATAACAGGTAAGGGGTGTGTGTGTGTGTGAACCAGCTTGAGAACAGCAAAGAATATGGAATCATAAAGTTGGAAAGGGTCATTAGACTATTGAGCCCAAACTTCTGATCAGTACAGAAATCTAAATGAAAACATCCTAACATATAAGCTCCTTTACATTTGCTGGAGTAGCAATAGCAATAGCACGAAACTTAGATACAGCCCCATAGTGCTTTATAGCCCTCTCTAAGCAGTTTACAGAATCAGCATATTGTCCCTCACAGTCTGGATCCTCATTTTACCAACCTCAGAAGGATGGAAGGTGGAGTCAACCATCAGGATCAAACTCCAGACCGTGAGCAGAGTTAACCTGAAATACTGCATTCTAACCATTGCACCACCATGGCTCCTCATTGAGAATCCATTGAGATTCCCTTGGTATTTGAACATAGATCTTTTTAACATTTATATGTTATTGTGTTTTACTAATATAGGTGAAATGTTAATATATATTGCTAGTCCATCTATGATATGCTAAATAAATAACATGGATGCAATCCATCCATTGAGAGGATTTCATCTCTCTGAATAATTGCTGAACTCCTCTTGTTAGGGATAGCTTTGTTGTGTTTTCTAAAACATTGATTCAGAATCTGCCTTCTTGTAACTTTTTTTTTAAAAAATTACTTATTTACATTATTGGTAAACTGGCCCAATCAAAGACACATGACGGGGTACAGCAGAGAACACTGATGTTTTTCAGTGTTCACCCTTAAGGGTGACAAAATCAACAATGCTTAATCAAAATATTGATCTGAACCTGGCTTTTTGAATGAGAGAAAACAGTCTTTTTTCATGTAAGACATTATTTCAGGCATTTGAAAAATACTTTCATATACATTCTGCCTCAGTCATCTCTTGTTAAGGCTGTACATTAGTTGCTCCTTCACCCTTTTGTAAAAGGACTTAGTTTCTACTCCCCATATTTGTTGCTGAAGTAAAGATACATTATGTCTACATCATTCCCATAGTCTTATTTAAAAATCCATCTCCTTAAAAAAAAATACAAAATTAATTTAGCAAGATTTATTCTTAACAAATATCTATTGACTTCTGATAATTAGGATTGTGCAATGCTTTGGATGTAAAGGTAAAAGAGATGTCCACATTTATCTTATGTGGACATTTAATTTCATGTATATTCAATTTTTGTTTGTCTACCTGTCCATTTACTTTCTTTTACTTTTCAGTTGTACATATTTGCAGGGAGGATTATTTTGTTATACTGGAAATAGCTGGGTTACTCGGGTGTAACCCAGGGGTGGGTTCTAACTTTTTTTACTACCGGTTCTGTGGGCACGGCTTATTTTGTGGGCATGGCTTGGTGGGGGTAATGAGACTGGGTGGGCGTGGCCAACTTTTTTTTTTTTACCTTAAGAGGTTGCAGAAAAAAATGCTTTCAGGAGCCTCTGACAATCAGGCAACTCAGCTGGGATCGCCAGAGGCTTTTAAAGGCATTTTTTTTCCTACAACCTCTTCAACCTCTAGCGATCCCAACTGAGCCGCACAATCATCAGAGGCTTTTTTTTTTTTTTACTTTTAAAAGCATTTTTTCGGCCGAAGAGGTTGTAGAAAAAATGCTTTTAAAAGTTAAAAAAAAAGCCTCTGATGAGGTGGGCGAGGTAAGCGAGCGGCGACCGGGCCGGGGACCGGTTCAGGGGCATGACCAGCCAATGTTATTACTGGTTCTCCAAACTACTACAAATTTTTACTACTCATTTTTGTGAACCGTTGCGAATCGGGAGCAACCCACCACTGGTGTAACCTAACAGATGGAACAAAACCTGTACTTGGCTGGGACTAGATATTTCTAGTCTTAAACTGGACTTATCAGAATTTGGTTGAACAATTTAAAGCTAAGAAAAGTCTTTATAACTTCCAACCAGTAGTGGGTTGCTTCTGGTTCTGTTCGGTTATTTAGAACCGGTAGTAAAAGCAGCTCCATCCATCCACCCGAATGTCATAATTGACGATCTGCGCATATGCACGCTCTCATTGAGAACCCGTAGTAACGGTAAGTAGAACCCAACCCTGCTTCCAACTCAATAAAATCTTTACTGTACTCTTGGGAAATCCATAGGATTTGATTTAGGCTTATCTAGTGAACTCTCAATTTGCTCTTTTGGTTTCTGTTTTCTCAACAAACTTGATTTTGAATTCTGAAGTTACATTGGACTTTTGACCAAACAATTAATTTGATAGCTATATTGTAATTGTAATCCAGATAATGAGCTGCTGCTTAGGAGACCAGGATATAAATATGCAAAAATTTCATCTCTTTCCTTAAAAAAGTAGTTTATAGCAGCAACATTTCCCCACTTTTATAATTGGTGGTCAATGGGGCCAGAGAAACTCTGGGGAAATGAATATGGCAGGTACAATTATAATTTCCTTCTGCACACATGCCCTTAACCCTGAATCATGCTTAGCCAGATGGTCATTACTCCTCTTCTAACTTGTCTTGCATAGTTATTATGAGAATAAAACAGGAAATGATGGAAGTCCATCATTAGGGGTCTTCTGGACTACAGATACATCAGAAGAGTCAGGATGGCATAATGATTAAGACACTGAACAGGGTGAAATATATTGGGGGGACATTGAACCAGTCATTCTTTCTTGGCCAACCCAACCCACAGGACTGTTGTAGAAAATTGTGGCAGCTATCTTGAGCTCCTGGAAGAAATGGGGTATAGAAATCTAAATAACAATAACAATAACAATAACAATATTATTATTATTTTGTATTTTTTTAAAAAAACAGAGAAACATACAATACATTTTTTTCTGAATAGAGTATTGACCGAGTCAAAATTCATACAGCTTATTTTCCCCAAATTTAATTTATATATTTCCATTTCTGCCATTGTATTCCTTTTCTTCTTTTCCCTTTTTCATCTTCATTTTATATTTAATATATAATCAATATTGCCATCCGCCCTAATCTCCTAATCTTAATCTTAGTTCATTTCATTCTTTTATTTCTCCCTTTATCACATATATTTTTCAATATTTCTTTATTCTATTGAAATCCTTTAATTTACACAGAATCCTTTTAATATTTCACACTTATATCTTAATCTCCATTGTTTTCTAAAAGTGGACCAGATTATCATGTCGTATTTCCTTTTACCATTTTAACAATATATTCCTTCAAATTTGTTTTCCACATCACCTTTTTTAAATACAAATATCTTATTCCATTTCAATTTAATTTAGGTTTCCATTTCACCTTCTAAATAAATCCCTTTGAAATAAATCATTTTATATTTCACAATTCATACCATTATGTCCAATAATCATCCCTCCTAAGTAAATAATTTCAAATTCTCATTTTATATTTAAATAAATCTATCTTCCATTTCCATTTCATTTAAATTTCCTTTTCTAAATAAATCATTTTATATTTCACAATTTTAACATCATTTCCAATCATCTTCATCTCTAAGTAAATAATTTCAAATTCTCATTTTACATTACCTTAAATACAATTTTCCCAATCCTAATATTAATACAATTCATTCGAATCTATACATAATAATCATTTCAATTTCATTTAACTTTCCATCTCTTAACCTCTTCTAAATATATCATTTTATATTTCACAACCATTATTTTTCTGCATTCTACCATTCACTAATTACTCCTTTTAACCATTTTCTCCTGATCCATCTAGCAAACCATCTCTCTAAATTCCCCTATTTTCCATTCTCTCATTCTCTCATTTTCTTTTTTTCTTTTTATAGTTATTGCATCTTTTTCCGTTTCCTTCCTTTAACTTTTAAGTCCATTACTCACTTATTTTGTCCTATATTCCCATCTGATCTATTTCCCTTTTCTCTTTTCACTTTTTTTTGTTTCCGCACTGTTAATCCCAGTGTAATCATTTATTTTTTTGTCTCTAGTCTCGTCCCTTTTTCTTGTTTCTTTGTACCCTCTCTATTTTTACCACTGTTAATCCCAGTGTAATTATTAAAAATGTTTTTCTCTAACCTTTTCCTCTCTCCTTTCCTTCTCTTAATTTTCTTTTTTGTTGGTTGTTTCCTCCTGATCTTTCTCTTTTTTTCATTGTTACTCCCAATGTAATCATTTAAATGTTCATCAATGTTTTTGTCTTTAATATTGTTTTCTTGCTTCTCGTTGGTAGGTTGTTTATCCAATTGAATATGTTTTAACAAAATTCTTGATTTTTTTCTGTCCAAGTCAAATGATAGATGTATCATTTTAACCATCTCAATTAATTCCTGCCACATTTTGACGTTCTGATTAAGTTTTGAGTCCAATTTAAAATTTTATTATTTGTCACCTCTTTTAATTATCAAAGTCAAATAGCTGAAAAGAAAACAAGTCCTCCTTAAAACTTCTCACAGCTTGTTTCTCAAGGTCACTAGATTTTTTTTCCAGATTTCAAAATGTTCAATGTAATACTTTTTTCCCACCAGTAGATGTCTCTCTCCAATCCACAAGTTCAGATCAGCAATTTAACAATGTATCCATTTTGTGTATTAAATCCACTTATCTGATATTTTTCTAATTTCTTCTTTCTCTTCTTAATTTTTATATATTCCAAATCCAAATTTTACACTCCAATTCAAATCCAATTAAAATATTTTTACAGAGCTTTCCTATTTTAGATTTTTCTTTATTTCTTCCTTTAAAGTTGAAATTTTTTCTTAAAGTTTATATCCAATCCTTTTCACCTATTTTCTTTCGGGTTTCTTTTTCTGTAATACTTTTAAGCTCTCCAAATCCAATTTCCAGTCCAAATATCAAACTCCATTTTGGGCTTTAGTGTTTTTACTTCCTCTTTGTTTTTCTCCCTCCATTAACATTCCTCGACGCTAATTAGCTGCTATTTCCACACTAGGATCCGTTTAAAATTTTTAAAATTGTTTCTTTATTACCTGTGAGTTGACCAATCACTCACCCAGTAGCAATACTCTGTTCAAAACACTGCTACTGTACAATTCTTAGCCCAGTTGCCCCAGCTTCATGACAGACGCAATGGCCGCCACCCCTGCCGCCAGATCAAAGTGTTTTCTCTGACTTCCAAGGAACTTGCCTGTTGCTCTTAGTTATCCGAGATGCATCCCCTTCTTCACCGTCCCTACAAGATGGTTCCAGTCCGAAGACCCCCTGACAGCAGTTTGTCTGGCTGGATTTTCACCAGGCTCGTAGGAGCCTGCTACTTTCCAGCCAGTCTTGCTGCGACACTTCTAGTTTCTCAGAAATCTAAATAATTATATCTATGAATGAATCCCAACTAATTTGTACCCCATCTTCCATATACCAATGGGGTGAGCAGTTGACTCAGATTAGATGATACTGCTAGAGAAGGAGATGTTTCTTATCCCATTTTATTAGTGAAAATATGTCTCATACAGTGAATATACATAATAACAGAATTAGAGGTCTTCTAGTCCAACTTCCTACTCGAGCAGGAGACCCTATGCCATTCCAGACAAATGGTTGTCCAATACCTTCTTAAATATCTCCAGTGTCAGAGCACCCACAACTTCTAAAGGTAAGCAATTTCCCTCATTGTTCTCACCGATAGGAAATTTCTTGATTCTACATTGAATCTCTCTTCATTAAGCTTTCATCCATTAGTTTTTGTCTTGCTCTACAGTGCTTTGGAGAATAAATTGCATTCCTCTTCTCTGTGTCAATCCCTCAAGTATGGGAACACTATTGCGTATATCTAGTCTTTGTTGACTAGATATATACCCAGTTTCCACAACTGATCATCATACAATTTAGCCTTCAGCCCCTTAATCATCTTTGATTAAGGAGCTGAATCTTCTCTGCACTCTTTATAGAGTCTCTGCACTCTTCTCTGCACTCTTTATAGAGTCTCAACATCTTTTTTGTGTTGTGGTGATCAAAATACTGGATGCAGTAAATGTGCAAGTATGGGCTTACTAGTGTAGTATAAAGCAATACTAACCCTTCACATGATCTTCACAATACTATCCCTCTATTAACTCAGTCTATTTCTCCACTGGCCTTTTTGGCAGCTGCCACACACTTCGTACTTAAGTGATTGTCTATCAAGATGCTTCTGGATCTTGAGCCTATCTTCTAAAGTGTTGGCTATTCTTCCCAGCTTGGTATCAACTGCAAATATGATGAGTCCTCCTTCTATCCTCTCAACTAAATCATTTATGAAGATGTTGAAGAGTACTGGGCCTAAGATAGAACCTTGTGATAACCCCACTGCATCCTTCCCTCCATGAAAGCTTTCTGCAGATGGGAATGTCCTTGCAGGAAGGGTAGGAGGTCCTTCAGCTTGAAAGAAAAAGAAAAAGTGCATTCTCGCTTACAAGTGTGTGTTACAAAATATAATGGCGATCAGCAGGGGAAAGATGGTCCCTGCCATTTCCTCTGATTTCCTCCATGCACCCCAAAATAATAAGACCTCCCTGAGAATAAGACCAAACACTTATTTTGGGGTTCACAAAAAATATAAGACAAGGTCTTCTTTTTGTGGAAACACGGTATATGTGTGTGTAAATATATATACATACACACACACACTCATTTATTCATTCATTTATTCATTCATTCATTCATTCATTCATTCATTCATAACCAATTCCTTGCCATATAACCAATGGCAATCCTAATCCTGGGGATACTAAATCTGAAAGGCTTGCCTTGCATTTGTTGTGATGCTCATTTAATTAGTGCTGTTAAATTTTAAGAGAACTCTATACATTATTAGTTGTGCATGTTAGCAGTAAGATTTTTCTTTCTGGATACACTTTCCTAAGATCTGTCCCGCCCCCCCTTCCCAGTTTTAAAAACTGATGGGACAGCAATTAGCGCAATAAAACATATTCATTAGTTCTTTTTTAAAAATGGAGACAAAATGCAAATGATTTCTCCAGCCCATTAATTTATATCTTTTTATCCCAGTATTTAGCTGTCATGAACAAGGCTGCTTTTGTCAGACCTCTGGCTAAGTTTATAACTCTGCTCAAACAGGGACACTGTGTATGGCTTTGGGGACCAAACTTATTCCAAACTTATTCTTCCCATATTCCGTATCTTGAATGATAATAGAGAGGGTGGAATCAGGTTGTAAACAAAGTACTTAGTCTACAACTCATGAACAGCCCAGGTCAATGATAAATGTCTGTCTGTCTGTCTGTCTGTCTGTCTGTCTGTCTGTCTGTCTGTCTATCTATCTATCTATCTATCTATCTATCTATCTATCTATCATCTATCATCTATCATCTATCTATCTATCATCTATCATCTATCATCTATCATCTATGTACCATGTTTCCCCAAAAATAAAACCGGATCTTATATTAATTTTTGCTCTAAAAGATGCATTAGGGTTTATTAAGTTAGTTCTTATTTTGAGGGAAATACAGTACCAAATGTACCCATTTCACTGACAATCTTAACTGGGGCTTATTTTGGGGGTAGGGCTTATATTATGAGCATCCTGAAAAATCATGCTAAGACTTATTTTCTGGTTGGGTCTTATTTTCAGCAATACAGGGTATCTATCATCTATCTATCTATCTATCTATCTATCTATCTATCTATCTATCTATCTATTTCAAAATGTATCTGAAGAAGTCGAAAGCAGTCCATTTGTTTCATACACACCAGGGGAAGGAAAATAGGAGAAATGTGACGCTTCGCACTTGTGTTGTGATTCCTGCCCTTTCCAAAGGGCAGGAATCACAACACAAGTGCGAAGCGTCACATTTCCAAAGGTGGGCCCCTGTGGTGAGAATGAAACCTTTCGATTTATTTTCTTGCTTTTGCTACCTGGGCCCCAACAAGAGATGTAAAATTAATTTTCCATCCATTTCTTTTTGGCGAAAACACAGCTTCTATCATAGCATGGCTAATGACAATTAATAGAGTCCAGCTTGTTTTCTTGAAAAGCGAGTGCATCAGGGAGATGAGTTACTGTTTTTAAAATAAAGTGTTGTGTTTACAAATGTCATAGAAAAAAGTGACTAGGTAAAGTTGGAGAGCAAAAGACATGAATTGCAAGTACCATATTTTTCGGACTATAAGATGCACTGGTATATAAGACACACTAAGATTTCGGAGAAGGAAAGTAAGAAAAAAAAGTTTTTGCCCTCCCCAGCCCCCAGGAGCACTCTGCAGGCCTCCCAAACCTTCTGCCCGCTCCGTTTTTCACAAAAATGGGCCCATTTTTCACCCATTTTTGCAAAAAACCAGGATTTGGGAAGCCTGTAGAGTGCTCCTGGGGGCTGCGGGAGGGCAAAAGCGCCCAATTTTTGTGAAAAATGTATCCTCTGCACACTCTGTTTTTGCAAAAAACGGGCACATTTTTCACAAAAATGGGATGAGCAGGGCGGGGCTTTGGGAAGCCAAAAATGGCTGTATTTGGTGTATAAGATGCACCAACATTTCCACCTTCTTTTAGGGGGGAAAGTGTGTCTTATACTCCGAAAAATATGGTATTTAACTTAATAAAAGCTTCTATGAAGCTACTAAATTTTGATTTATGTCATATTACATTACAAACATATCATTTACTATTGCTTAACACATTGTAAGATGCCCTGAGTCTCCAGAGAAGGGCGGCATATAAATCGAACCAATAAATAAATAAATAAATAAATTTACATCCAAATAGTCCTCAATTTATGATCACATTTGGGACTGGAATTTTGATTGCAAAACAGTATAGTTGTTAAGTGAGTCATCACATAACCGGACCCAATTTTACAACCATTTTTAATGAAGGCATTAAATAAATCATCACAGTTGTTAAGCAAATAACATGGTTGAATCTGGCTTGCCCAATTGACTTTTTTTTAAGGAACTGGCTGTGAGGGTCACAATTCATGATCACAGGACACTGCAATCATAATCATCAGATGTTGATTGCCAAGGACATGAATTACATTCACATGACTAAAGGATCAGTGGTGAGATTCAGCCGGTTTGGACTAGTTCGGGCAAACCAGTTGTTAAATTGCTGGCCGGCCTCTCTCCTTTCCTCCCCTTCCCTTCCCTTCCAGGAGTCCCCCTGAACCTCATTTTTGCTCCCAGGAGGCTGCAGGAAGGCTTACTAGGCCCAAAATGGGGCATGGGGGTGTGTGCACACATCTCTGTGGCCCATTTTTACTCCCAGGGTGGTGCAGGAGGCCGAGTGCCTAATCAGCAAAGTTACTATCATGTATTTGAAGCACAAAATTGAAGATAGCTAGGATTATGTTCCAGCAGTCATTTTTATATCCCAGATGTTGCGAAAGGGACCGAGAGCTTATAGCTTGGTGCCCCATTTTCCATTTCTTTTTCTTTCTTTCTTTCTTTTTGAAACTGTAACAAAAAAAGGGGGGGGGGAATCCACAGTGATATAATCTTCATCTGTGAAGAGATTCAGGGAAAGAAGACTTATTAAAATCTTCTGCTGTGTTGCTCTGGTGGGTATGAAAACCTAAATAACCATAGACAAGTTTCATTTTCACACTATCCCTCTGGAATCCTGGTTTGCTGTCAGGAGTTATAATGGGTAGTTAAATCATATAACTGATCAATGGCTTAAACAGAAGAGACTATCTGTAGCTCAAAGTTGAACTACAGAGTTCTTGGTGCTCTTTGAGCTTGGTGGGGTTTTTTTTTGCTTGCAGTCATTTCATTATCAAACTACAAGTAGTCCTTAAGTTATGTCCATTTGTTCAGTGGCCATTCAAAGTTATGATGTCATTGAACAGAATGACTTATAATTAGTCTTCCACATTCCAGCCATTGCATTGCCTCCATGGTCAGGTGAATTGCCAAAAAGGCATTAAGAGTTGTTAACCTAATTTTGAGAAGCTTCTTCTCCGGTAACATTGTACTGCAAACTAGTGCATATAAAACCTTTCCCAGACCAATTCTTTAATACAGCTCATCTACCTGGAATCCACACTGTGTATCGGATATTAATACAATTGAGAGACTCCAGAGGTACTTCATGAGAAGAGTACTCCGTTCCTCTGCTCACAACAGAATACCTTATGCCACCAGGCTCGAAATTTTGGGATTGGAAAACTTAGAACTACGCAGTCTACAGTCTGACCTAAGTGTAGTACACAAAATTGTCTGCTACAACGTCCTACCTTCAGCTTCAACTGCAATAATACACGAGCACACAATAGATACAAACTCAAGGTAAACTCGATTGCAGAAAATATAACTTCAGCAACAGAGTGGTCAATGCCTGGAACGCTCCACCTGACTCCGCTGTTGAATCCTCTAACCCCCACAGCTTCAACCTCAAAGTGTCTACCGTGGACCTCACCCCATTCCTAAGAGGTCCGTAAAGGGGGCGTGCATAAGCGCACCATCTTGCCTACCGTCCCTGTCCTACTGTCCTCATTTACTTGTACTTATTCCTAGTTCATGTCCATGTTTATACTTATACTTGTTATCTAGTACATGTTCGACAAATTAATTTGGTCAGAAGGAGCTCTGGTGGCTCAGCAGACTAAAGCAGTGTCATTAACTGTTATTAAGATCATCTGCCTGCAATTACTGCAAGTTCAAATCCCACCAGGCTCAAGGTTGACTCAGCCTTCCATCCTTTCTAAGGTAGGTAAAATGAGGACCCAGATTGTGGGGGCAATAAGCTGACTTTGTATAAAAATATACAAAAGTATGAAGGCTATTGCTTAACGCATTGTAAGCTGCCCTGAGTCTCCGAAGAAGGGTGGCATATAAATCAACTTTTTAAAAAAAATAAATATTTTTTTTAAATAAATAAACAATACATTTGCAATGTTCCCTGCCAGATTCCCCAAAAATCAATGGGAAAGCAGGCAAGGAAGGTTACAAGTCATTTAAGTAAATCTTCACCTCCCTGACTTCCACACCCTGTGTCCTCTTTCCCAGTCTCCCTGCACTCACGCACATATGTGTATCCACCAGCACCCTTCGTCCCAGACCTCCCTGCCTTTGAATGCTCCCAGTGCCTTCTTTTCCCAGCCTTCCTGTTCTTGCACATACCACACCCCCTCCTTCCCCAGCCTTCCTGATTTTGCAATTCATCACAGCACACACACACACACACACACACACACACCCATCTTTGGCCAACTCCCAAGGTCATTCTCACATTCCATTACATCTTGGGAAGGGATGCTGTGCTTCATCATTTTGCTGCCCATGTCTTCCGTTCTCTTTTTAGCTTGAAGGTAAGCTTAACAACACATCACTAAAATCAATTCTAACAATATTCTAGAGCCCGTGAACTCAAGTTAGAAATATTGCCAGCCTCTTTGAAGGAGAAGAAAACTTTGGGGAAGCTAGAGGCCAGATTTCAGCATTGTATTAATCTTTTCTTCTTCCAGGTCCTCAAGGCTAGCCGCATGTCAAAGGGGAAGCTGGGTATTAAAATCTACAGAAAGTTAGCAGAGGTGATGCTGTGTTTAGTAAGTTAACTATGTCAAAGTTTCTTTAAAGCTCGGGGGGACAGAGTCTCCTGCCACAGATGGATGGACAGACAGGGCAGCAAAAGGACTGAACGTTGGGGAAATTTAATCCCCATATTTGACAGGGGAGGCTTGGCTGGCCTTTTAATGGAGGCCTCCCTCTGGAGCCCAACACAAATCTCAGGCATTGTTCCAAAGAAGAAACTAGTGGATTATGATAGGTCCAGAGAGGGCGATAGAAGATGGGCTACGAATATTGGTGTTCTGTGAAAATGTCTCTTGTGCTAGAAAAGAAATAAAAGGAAGAAAATTTAAACTCTGTGTTTCAACCTTTTGTATGTGTGTATGGTGCTAATTGATTCTCTAAGGATCAGGGAACTAGAAACCAATGATTGTTTTGTTTTCTTCTCCTGATGTTCTGTAATTATTCAGAGAATTAGATTGCTGTCTCCTGTTGTTCCTGCTGCCCTTTCTCATCGCTCAACAGCACCTCCAGCTTTTAGGCTCATTCAGTATTCAGCTGAATAAAGATGGGCCCCTTCGTAGCAATAAGGGAACCCTGAACACACTTTGACACTCATATTTATATGTTTGCTATATTGTCCACTCCTCCCAACCAAGAAGGACTGGCACACCCCACCCAGACAAGCTGGCACACTCTAGATAAGATAAGAAGTACAGAAACGACCTCCTGTGGAGGTCCTCCAAGGACATTGGGTATCATCTCAAGGACATTAGGTGTCTCCTGAGGAACTTTCCATGACCTTGAAGGCCTGCAGAGGCAATGGTGACATTGGCACATAGATTGTCAATAAAAAAAAAATTAGATTCCTGGTAAACAGATCCGGTTAGTTAAATTAGGAAGTTAAAGTTTATTATAGGCAGAGCCTCCTGTATCACACAGAACCTCCCTTCAGCATGGTGAGTCATGCTGTTTGGATAGGATAGGATTTTCAAGGTAACTAAAATGTGCCAGATTGAGAATTTCTGATTTATATGTGAAAGGAAGAATTCACTCCTCAACTCTAGCTTAAATTAGGATAAATCCTTCAGAAACCTTCAATTATTGCCTTCAGTTACAGCATTTAGTTCCATCAGTACATTGTTGGTTTTCCTCTGTCGTATAGACCAGGGGTCTCCAATCCCCGGTCCGTGGACTGGTGCCAGGCTGTGGCATGCCAGAAACTGAGCTACACAAACAAGCAAAGCTCCATCCATGGGATGCAGGCAGCACATGAAATCACGCCCCCTCCGGTCCATGGAAAAACTTCTCTCCACGGAACCAGTGGTGAAATGTAAAATTTGTTACTACCAGTTCTGTGGGCATGGCTTGGGGGGGGAAAGGGTAATGTGACTGGGTGGGCGTGGCCAACTTTTTTTTTTTTTTTACTTTTAAAAGCATTTTTCTACAACCTTAAGAGGGTGCAGAAAAAAATGCTTTTAAAAGCCTCTGACGATCCCAGCTGAGCCACGCGATCATCAGAGGCTTTTTTTTTTTACTTTTAAAAGCATTTTTTGTGCCGAAGAGGTAAATGATTTTAAAAGTAAAAAAAAAAGAAGCCTCTGATGATCGCGTGGCTCAGCTGGGCATGGAGGGGGGCAGGGAGTTTTGCTATCAGTTCTCCGAACCACCCGCCGCCATCGCTACCAGATCGGGCAATCCAGTCCAAACCGGGAGCATTTCACCTCTGCATGGAACCTATTCCAGGTTAGGGGCTGCTGATATAGACATTGAGCAAATACTGCAAAAAGGCCACCTCAATGGTATTTTGCTATCAAAACAAAATCACAGATGTGTATACCTTCCCATAAGCGTTAAGAAGAGTTATTATTCCAAGACTTCTTTTTTACTTCTATTTCATCAAGATGAATGTCAACATTTTTGGTGACCTTATCTGGACTCAGAAGCTGAGCAGGTTCAGTCTAGTTCGGGGGGGGGGCAAACTGAATTTCTTCAAGGGCCTGATCAGCATTGTAGTTCTCCTCCGTGAGCTGCCAGTGGGGGGGGGAGGGGAGATGGGACGATGCCTCCTGCAGCACCCTGCTGGCCCCCCACACTCCATTTTGGCCAGCAGGGTGTTGCAGGAGGCCGTCCAGGCTGAAAACGGGGCACAGGGTGCCACACAACCCCATATCCCATTTTGGCCAGCAGGGTGCTACAAGAGGCCAAAAATGGGGTGTGTGGGGGCTGCTAGGAAAGCTGCATGGACACATATCCATGAATTCAGCAGAAAACAAGCTGGATGAAGATGAAGCATCATTTTTTAACCGCAGTGAATATATTATATGATGGTTGCAGTATCCCGAGATCATGCAATCACCTTTTGTGACCTTCTGATAAGCAAAGTCAATGGGGAAGCCAGATTCACTTAACAAACGGGTTACCAACTTAACAACAGCAGTGATTCACTTAGCAACTGTGGGAAGAAAGGTCATAAAATGGAGCAGAACTCAATTAACAAATGTCTTACTTAGCAACAGAACTGTTGGGCTCAACTGTGGTGGTAAGTGGAGGGTTACCTGTATACCGGTATTCTAGGGGAAGATTATTGTCAATAGGTACCTGAAAGAAAGGATTTATTTTGCGAAAGAACGTAATAAAATGAGGAATTCAAAGCTTTGATGAACCATGCATGTACATTGTTGTTTGTGCTCAGGGATACACAAATCAAGGCAATAACAAGTTAAGCAATGGAGGTTTCTTTCTTATTTTGAAATGAAGGTTTTTAATGTTCATAAATTAGTCACTCAGAGTCACCTCGACCTGTGCGATAGACAGTAAATAAATTTAATAATTAATAAATAAGTGTGCCCAGACAATTGAGCTTTCATTATTCCAAAAAGAAATTTATATATATATTTGCAAACTTGCTTTTTATACATCTCTCCTTATCCCCTTGATTGCTGCATGGATGCCTACCTGTGTATATAATGCCTATGCACAGAATATATAATTCACTTTCACCTCATTTATCTGACTCGCAACCCTTTGGCTCTACAACCAAGAAACTTTTAACAGCATTGCAAGAAGCATTCAGCCATGAAAGCCTGATGGGCTTTTTTCACCCTGATCTTATTTCTTGGCTTACCTGCATTTACTTAAGCTTCTAAGTCTAATGGCTCCTTCAACATAAATGCATTTTTCTGTCTCTTCTTCAAGATTCTGTTTCATTATGGCTATAACCAGAGGTGGGTTTCAGCAGGTTCTGACCAGTTCTGGAGAACTGGTAGTGGAAATTTTGAGTAGTTCGGAGAACCAGTAAATACTACCTCTGACTGGCCCCGCCCCCATCTATTCTCTGCCTCCCGAGTCCCAGCTGATCAGGAGGAAATGGGGATTTTTCAGTATCCTTCCCCTGCCACGCCCACCAAGCCACGCCCACCAAGCCACGCCCACCAAGCCATGTCCACCAAGCCACATCCACCAAGCCATGTCCACCAAGCCACATCCACCAAGCCATGCCACGCCCACCAAGCCACACCCACAGAACCAGTAGTAATTTTTTTTGAAACCCACCACTGGCTACAACTCAGGTGTGGTCTCTCCAGATTTAAATAAATTTAACTGAGAAAGTTCACACTGAAGTTTATTGCCTTGTACAGCCAACATGGACAGCTGTAAGAGTGCAGGGGGGACAGGGTCAGTGGTGGGTTGCTCAAGGTTCGGTCCGGTTTGGCCGAGCCGGTAGCGGTGATGCTATTATGTCACCAAACCGGTTCTCTTTCTTTGGGAGCTGTGGCCCTCCCGCCCGTCCCCGCGTTATGCCGACCTTATATTTCTTCTTTTTTCGCCCAGCTGAGAGGTGCAGCAGAGCGGATTGCTGCACCTCAGCTGGGCAGATTCACAACGTGCTTGCACAAGTTTGGCGCGCAGGCGAGCAAATCGAGCATGCGTGCGGCAATCACGCGCAAAGCGCAGGACTGAAGAGGCGATCGCACTCTAAGCGCGCACACAAAGAGAAACGGTAGTAAAGCCGGTTAGAACCCACCCCTGGGCAGGGTTTGTTGTAAATCCTGAAGAGAAACTTGGTTAGATCACTGAATGGAGAGGCTTTTATTAATGGGAGGGAACCTTGGCATTTTGTGCAAGTTCATTCTCTCCAATACTTATCATTAATAGCAAACTCAGGGGCAAGCATCTTGTTAGTTTAGAAGAAAAATTGAACTATCTATAAAGAATACAATGGTTCTTCTATGTTTGAGGAAACATCCTGGGTGTTCAGATATTAGTAGGCTTGTAAGATCTGACCATGCTCATTGACTATCAGAAAGCCTAGAATATTGAATATACCACTTGGAAAATTAATAATGGCATGGGCTGGGTGGGAGTAGGGTTAACCTGAATTGGCTACCTGATTAATATTGTTCATTGGCTGGAATCCCTAGATCAAAATAATTTGTAACGTGTCATACTATATTCTAGATTCCCTTGGAATACTAGTTTTATGTTGTAATTTGGCTTTGTCAAGGTTCTTTCTTTATCTTCCTGGCACTTGCAGAAGACATTTTATCTTATGAATGGGATATGCTTTGCACATGAATCTATTGTGAAATATATCCTGCTGATGAAGAACTGAAGTCTGTGAAGTTATAAATCAACCAAGGAGCACATCAAAAACTGAAATGCACCCAGTGAATTTTATGGGCTTAAGACAGGCTTCTTAAACTGCAGTGCCGTGATCCCCCTAAAATCAATGAATTGGTGTCATACTCACACAAATCAAACAAATGATCTGTCCATTGATCTCGCTGATCTCAACTCACATTTGGTAGTTATGAGTTCTGTAGAGGTAACGTGTTCAAAAGTCAAATATTAAATGAGCTAATGATTGGAAGGAAACCAATTTAGAAGATATAAAAATATGCTTATTTTCAACCACACTGGATGAAAATAACTAATATATTAAAAATGTATCATTGATACATTGAATTTGGGACATGAAAATGTTGATAACTATTCAAATTGAAGGATAGCAGTATAACCTTCTCCTAAGCTAGAATTCTCAAGATGTGTGAAAAGACAATTCCTATAATTACTAGGGGGTACTATATTTATTGTAAATTATGGAATTTATTGTTCAAAAGCAAGGCAACCAAGGCAGACAAGACTTCACTAGAGAGATAGAGTAATGAATCCATTGAAAACTTTGAAGGATCTCTTGTAAAATCTCATTCCTTGACATTTGAAGGGGGACTCTCAGCAAAATAGCTATTTTTTATTTCTTAAGAAATGAAGACATATTTAAAATTGGTTGGATCTCACATTACATCTTCATCATGATTCCATTTATAAAGAAATCCATGAATATTGATTAGTTCTTAACAAAGCAAAAACACAAGGCAAATTAAAAATAATATTCTCAACCATCTTTTCATGCCAAATTCATGTGAATTTGGGCTAATCCAGTAGTGACATATAAAAATTTGTTACTACCGGTTCTGTGGGCATGGCTTGGTGGGGGTTAATATGACTGAGTGGGCGTGGCCATCTTTTTTTTTAACTTTTAAAACCATTTTTTCTACAACCTCTTCAGCTGAAGACGTTGTAGAAAAAAATGCTTTTAAAAGCCTCTGACGATCCCAGCTGAGCCACACGATCATCAGAGACTTTTTTTATGTTTAAAAGCATTTTTTCAGTGGAGGAGGTTGTAGAAAAAATGCTTTTAAAAATTAAAAAAAAGCCTCTGATGATTGTGCGGCTCAGCTGGGCATGGGGGGGGGGGGGGGCAGGGATTTTTGCTACCAATTCTCTGAACCACCCAGCACCATTGTTGCCGGATCAGGCAATCCGGTCCAAACTGGGAGCATTTCACCCCTGGGCTAATCCTCTTTTTCAGCAATAAAACTGTTATCACCGTGTTTGGAAACACAAGGATTCAAAGCCAGAGTTTTCATGTCTAAGCACTCAAACGTCCTGCCTGAATGAACAAAGCAGTCAGTTTCATTGTTTCCTTGTTACTATCTTTTTGACACACACACACACACACACAAACAGAGATAATCAAGGTTTGTTTGGTCCTGTTTTAATCTTTTGCTTTCTTCTTTCTTTGCGTTCCCAGATTTGGATGATCCAATTGTGACAGTCCACCAGAGCATAGGTGAAGCAAAAGAACAGTTTTACTACGAGAGAACTGTGTTTCTTAGGTGTGTAGCCAATTCCAACCCTCCTGTTCGGTACAGTTGGAGACGAGGGCAAGAGGTGCTATTACAAGGATCCGACAAAGGTGTTGAAATTTATGAGCCCTTCTTTACGCAGGTAGGGATCAAGGTACAGTCATATTTTTGTCATTATTTTTCCCCCAGGGCTGTTTTATATATAAAATAATCATATTTCCTCTTCAAACTATGATGTCCATTACAAAGTAATTGTAATTTTTTTTTAATAATTTCATTACTAAGTGGTATTGAGAATCATTTAAAAATTTCTGCAATCTGGACACTTACCGGTAATAATGCCCAAAATGCATTCTTTAATTTTTTTAAAAAAAAATACTGTGATGTCTTTTGTGCTGAACAAGGTATCTATATAGGACAGAGGAGTACACATTCTAAATATACAAATATAGGGTGGCACAATGGTTAGAATGCAGTATTGCAGGCTAACTTTGCCTATAGTTTGGAGTTCGATCCTGACTGGCTCAAAGTTGACTCAGCCTTCTATCCTTTCGAAGTTGGTACAATGAGGACTCAGATTGTTGGGTGGGAATATGCTGACTCTGTAAACCACTTAGAGAGGGCTGTAAAGCACCTTGAAGGGGTATTTAAATTTTAAGTGCTGTGGCTATTGCTAAAGTAAAAACCACATTATAGTGGGGAAAATGCTTGTAATTTTTCCCCATCTTAAGAAAATTACTCCCACAATGAGCGCAATAGAACCATTGTGCTGAAAACTATTTAAAGAATCTGTGCTTGCCACGTAGTCCTGAGTTCCACAGATTAGAAATGTATTCCTCTATGTACTATATAATGGCAACAGACATACTTATAGGCATAGTTAGCTTTAGGTAAAGTTAAAGAAGGCACCCATGTATACCATAAAAAGAACTGCAATTTGCACCCTGTCTCACCTCTCCCTCTCCTTCTCTCTCTCTTCTCTCTCCCTCTCCCTCTCTTTCTGTCTCTGTCTCTGTCTCTGTCTCTGTCTCTGTCTCTGTCTGTCTCTCTTTCTGTCTCTCTCTGACTCTGTCTCTCTTTGTCTCTGTCTCTGTCTCTGTCTCTGTCTCTGTCTCTGTCTCTGTCT
>WNWU01000001.1:82665030-82703500 GCA_012654045.1 Ptyas mucosa
AGATAGATAGATAGATAGATAGATAGATAGATAGATAGATAGATAGACAGACAGACAGACAGACAGACAGACAGACAGACAGACAGACAGACACACAGAGTGGTGGGTTGCTACTGGTTCGCCCTGGTTTGAGTGAACCAGTAGTAGCAGCAGCGGGAGGCTCCGCCCATCTGCCCGGAAATCATCAAATACGTTCTGTGCATGCGCAGAAGCTTCTGCACATGCACAGAAGTGGCACATGTGCAAGCTTAGTGACCATGCACACACGAGTGAACCAGTAGCAAAGGTAAGTGAAATCTACCACTGGATGGACGGATGGATGGATGGATGGATGGATGGATGGATGGATAGATAGATAGATAGATGGTAGAAAAAAAAGGGAGAGAAAAGCAACATGGGAGAGAGAACTCTAATCACACAGAGTGACTCAGTTTATTCTGAGTTGCACATTGTAAAAATCAGTCTATGCTTTAGTACTGAATCTTGCAGAATAAGACTGTTGAGAATAGCAATAGCACTTAGACTTATATACCACTTCACAGTGCTGTACAGCCCTCTCTAAGCAGTTTACAGAGTCAGCATATTGCCCCCAATAATCTGGCTCCTCATTTTACCAACCTTGGTAGAACCTGATAGCAATGATGGCAAAATGTGGGCTGGACTATGTTACCATCCTATGGAAATAGAGGACACCCAACAAATACATGTCCATGGTTTTGGATAAAGCTGGTAGAAAGAATCAAGTCCCATACCTGTAATGGTATGTGAGAATGACTTTGGGAGATGGGCAGGGGACGGTGGAGAGCCACAACCAGGGAACAGTTAACTCACAAAAGGAATATAGGAGTGGCAAACATTTCAGAAGGGACCCCTCTTGTTTCTTGGTCTGTAAAGGTGACGGGGTGAAATGTACTTTCAGACTTGCAAGGTTCTGTTAATGTCATCTTACAATAAATGTAACAATAAAGTAGAAATAGTCCATCTTATCTAATATTCTATGTTTCCTGTCTGATCTACCTCACAAGTCTGACAATACCATACAGTTAAACAACACCATTAAACAACAACATCTGCCTATCAGAGTTCCTTGGGAAAGATTAATTAGATGGATAAAAATCTAAACTTCTGGCTGATTTTGTGACCAACCATAATAATTTGATTAAATGGAACAATTGGAATAAATGAAGTTTATTGAATGTACAGGAGACAAAACATGAATATCAAAATAAAGCAAAGAAAACAGAAACAGAATGCTGGCAAGGAAAAGCATTACATACTAAATTTCCACAAAGAGTTGACAGGGAGGCGGATAAGATTTTAACCTTATAAGCAATGGCTTATAACTGGAACATTTAAAAGAAAAAAGAAAAAGAAAATAAGAGTTTTGCTGCTCAAGAGCAAGCTATTCAAATTAATGCAATCAAGGACCAAACTGAAAAATCATCAAAGTGCAGATTGTCCAAAGTATCTGAAAAAAACAGTAGATCATATACAGCTCATGCAAGAAGATTGCACAAACTGATTATAAACAACAATGTAATGGTCTCCAAAATAGTTCACTGGAACATCTATACAAATATCAAGTGCCAGTAATGAAAAATTGGTGGGAACCTAAGAGTTGAAAAAGTAGTTGAAAATAAGCGGGTTAAAATGTGGGATTTCAGAATGAAAACTGGTAAAGTCTTGGCTCATAGCACATCAGATTTAAATTGTCGTTGAAACGATCAAAGTGTGGATAATTGTGCCAATACCCAGGGATAGTAGAATACAAAAGAATTGGAGAAGATCACAATGACAAAATTTCCATCTATCAATTGTAGAATACTACACTGCTTGCATATACCATGCTGATATATTAGGACACTCTATGTTCTTGGGAAGAACTTGATTTGTGCTAAGGCCATCAAAAGCTAAAGAACTGGCAGCTGTGATTTCACTTTGTTATGTATATAGTAATCATATACACAATCTACTTATCTTGGGGTTTTAGGAAGAACTCAATAGGTGATAAAATGCCAAAGCCACTCTCAACATCTGTCTGATTGTGTGAGCCACAATAATAATATATCTGCAAGAATCAGCAACTACTATGCCATGTTATCCAGGCATATAACATCTCATTCAATTGAAGTTATGAATGGGGTCAAGAATTTATTACTAGAATGACCAAGCCATGATTTCTGTGGCTTTAGGACACTGAAGAATCAAGGGTCAATTGAAAATTAAATTTGAACAAAATCCAATAGATCAATGGATCAGCACCTACTGGAATGAAAAATAGTTTGAAAATGAGACTGTATATGCAGTGTCCCATTCTCCATTCATAAAATAAGGTTTGCTTTATGAGATGTAGCATACTTTGAAATGAATATTTTGAAAGAGAAGTAACAATAATAGTCAAAATATTATTTAAATGTAATGCTTGTACATTTATACTGTCTTATTAATGAGTGCATTCCAAAGCAAAACAAACTGGTTAGAAACAATTTTGTTTGGCCCTGCGACTAATGTGATGTATTCTTCTAGGAATAGGAGCTATTCAATTCAAAACTATTTAGTTTCACATCTCAGTGGTGCAATACAATTCCACAAACTGCTAGCATACAGAGGGAGCAAAAGGCCAGCCAATTCCAAAGTAAAATTAGAGCTGATCCCCCAGTTTAAATTCAATCCACACTGTGAAAATTTCCACCATTTATTAAAATATTTTTCAGCCAATTTGAGTAATTAGACTTATTATGCCTAATGGCTTAATTAGCATAAACACAGCTAATGCAATCTCATAATTGAGCACTGCAATTACAATATGGAATGATTATGAAAATTATTGGGGGAGTTGGGGTTGGGTAACATGATTATTGTCTAATCTGGTCCCAATCCTGCCAATACAGTTGATAATTTCTCACTGTAAATTAAAATATTTCATGTTCAAATGTATTGATTTCAACAAGTACTATGCCAAAACATTATTTTGCATTTTGATTTTAACCATTCTCATTCATGGTGGTAAAAAAGACCAAGCCATTGGTGGAATTCTTATAAGAGGGCTCTGGTATGCTTGCCCTTATCGTACTGAGGAATGTCCACAATTATTCTACCCCCTTGATTGTGCAATCATATCTATGGTAGTCAACAATCTTCCTATGGTAACTTCTCACATTTCATAGGATCAAGAGTATATTGAAAGGGATCTTGCAGATCATGTGACCTAATGCTCTGAACCAGTGGTGAAATTCAATTATTTTTTACTACCAGTTCTGTGGGTGTGGCTTGGTGGGCGTGGCAAGCAAAATCTCCATTCCCATCCCATTCCAGGGGAAGGATACTGCGAAATCCCCATTCCCTCCCCACTCCTGTGGGAAGGGTATTGCAAAATCTCCATTCCCATCCCATTCTGGGGCCAGCCAGAGGTGGCATTTGCCGGTTCTCTGAACTACTCAAAATTTCTGCTACCAGTTCTCCGAACTACTTAAAATTTCCGCTACCGGTTCTTCAGAATCTGTCAGAACCTGTTGGATTTCACCCCTGTTCTGAGCTAAGCAGAATTTACTACTATAGCATTCCCTATAGATAGCTTCTCTGGCTTCTATTTAAACACTTCCTGTGAAGGAGAGCCAACCACTTCCCAAGGCAGTCTGTTCCATTGTTGAATAGCTCTTCTCATTAGGAATTTTTTTTCTTGCTGTCTAATTAAAATCTATTTCCTTGTAATTTAAATCCATAGTTTCTTGTCTTTATTTCATAAACCACCTGATCAATTCTACTCCATCTTCTACATGACAGACCTTCTAATACTTGAAGACAGCTATGGCTCCCCATGGTTGTTTCCTCATGCTAAATGTGCTCAGTTCCTTCATGGCTGCTGCATTCCTCCATGAAATGCTCCAATTTCTCAGCACATTGGGACCATGCCAAAAACTATTGGATAGCATTTAGAAAATTGGCACATGGACAAAATGTCTATGTGTCAATTGCAAAAGGCCACACTGCTTGGATCACACATACATTACGCTGATATATTAAGATTCTCAGTCGTGACTTCATATTGTTGTGAAAAGATACTAATTGTGTAACTATAATACTTTATTAAATGTATATGCTGTCACATCATTAGCAACTCTGGACAGTTTACTATTATTACAGACAGTTAAAAACAAAGAACAATACAAAAACAGTGGAAGGAAAAAAATACAAGAGGAAAGGAAACAAACCCAGAGCAGGGAAAAAAGAAAGAAAAAGAATATCAATTGTCCTCACCAAAGGCCTACATGAAGAACCAGGTTTTAAGGTCCTTCTAGATACCAGCAGGGTGGGAGATGTTCAAATCTTAAAAGGGGAAGGACTTAATTTGAGAGGGCAGATGCTGCCACAAAGAAGGCACACTTCTGGGAACCCAATAGATGGAATTATTTAGATGGTGGCCCATGGAATGCACCAACCCTGCCAAATCAAACTGGTTGGGCAGAAACTTTGAGAGATAGGCCATCCCTCAATTACCCAAACCTATGCCCTGAAGAATACGAGGCAATATATTATCCCACCCACCCCCAATTTATCTCCTTACATGCTTGCCACCACTCCATCTTACCTCTGTTGGCCTATTTTCAGAGTTCAGGATACATTTACGGTATAGCAAACCCTGGGTTCATCCTTCAATTGTTAACATCTTAGGACTCTCTCTGTGTCACCTCCTGCTCCATCATCAGGATAATTGTTCAGGAATAGTTAATGGCTTGGAATAGAACTAACTGCTTGATTATCTCTCTTGGTCAAATGACCCAGTGTGGATGTTTTGGAAAGCTTTGCAAGTTGACACTAGAACTATTATTAAGGGCTTGGAAAGGATTTTAGATGCCATGTCCTACCGGCATTCTCTATACTTTGTTATACTCTAAAAAGATAGAGTTTTATCTTGCAGCATGACAAATGATGTGCTCCTTTTGAGAGTGCTGTTTTCTCATGGACATCATGTTGCCTTCTCTTGGTCCAGCAAATGAACCTCAAATTTTAAACTTGCATGTACTTTCAAATGCCTTCATATTTGGGGGTTAACTTGACTTATTTCACTTTATTAAAAATGGCTCTTTGTGTTTGATGACATGTGATAGAAATCATTGTCTCGGGGAAGCTTTCCTATGGTAAAGAGAGGGAGGCCAGGAGCAACAATCGGCAAACTTTGCCTGGTGTTGCACATTCTGGTCTAAAAGTAAGTTGACCTAGGAAACCATCTTTAAATTAGAACACCTTGATCTCTGCAACTTCAGATTACAGGCAGTCCTCAACTTACATACACAATTGGGATCAGAATTTCCATTGCTAAGCAAGGTGGTCGTTAAGTGAGCCATATTTGATTTTATGACCTTTTTTCCATGGTTGTTTAGCAACTTATTGCAATTGTTAAGTGAAGCATGTGACCGTGAAGCAAATCCAGCTTCGCCCATCAACTTTGCTTGTTGGAAGCCAACTGGGAAGCTTGCAAATGCCAATCAGCTGGCATGCTGCAACTTTTGTAAATAGATGCTAGTTGCCAAGCGCCCACATTCTGATTGTGTGACTGTTTGGATGCGGTTACGGTTGTAAAGTGTAAGGACAGGTTCTAAGTGACTATTTTTCAGCTTTGCCGTAGCTTCAAACTGTCGCTAAATGAATGGTTCTATGTCAAGGACTACTATCCGTAGTTCAAACTCTACTGCAGCCTGGCCTCCTTCCAAAGATGCAACAAGCAATGCACATTGAATCTTCAAAGCAGCTTTGTACATTTCAGAGCACAAAGCACATGCATAAGTCAATAAAATTGATTTGATGTGACCTGGATGGCTTGCTTCTGCCTTTTCTTTGCCTGTGACCCTGCTGATTTCCTCTTGTACAGCCATAGCTCCATTGTGTCCAAACATTGTGGTCACAGTTGCATTGTAGTTGGCTAAGAAAGCAGTGGCATACAAAAGAATCTATGTCTACTGAGGAAGATACAATTTCTAGCACTGACTCACCTGCCTGAGTCTCCAGCAGACTTTCTCCTCCTAGGGATCAAACAGAAAAAAGAGAACTTCCCTGTAAAATACCTTTCCATCTCCCAATTCCTTTCTACAGTGTCAGAGCACAACTTAACTTATGAACATCCTTCCTTCCTTCCAATCCTATCTCAAGAGAACCAGATTCTCCTTTTCCTACTCGGTGATCATGCACACTCCCAGCCTAAGCTGAATCGGTGCACCAGAACAGCCAAGAAACAGGCACAGGTCCTCCAAACACTAAAGGTAAAGGTTCCCCTTGCACATATGTGCTAGTTGTGCCCGACTCTAGGGGGTGGTGCTCATCTCCGTTTCAAAGCCGAAGAGCCAGCGCTGTCCGAAGACGTCTCCGTGGTCATGTGGCCGGCATGACTAAACGCCAAAGGCACACAGAACGCTGTTAGCTTCCCACCAAAGGTGGTCCCTATTTTTCTACTTGCATTTTTTATGTGCTTTCAAACTGCTAGGTTGGCAGAAGCTGGGACAAGTAACGGGAACTCACCCCATTATGTGGCACTAGGGATTCGAACCGCTGAACTGGCAACCTTTCGATCGACAAGCTCAGCATCTTAGCCACTGAGCCACCATATCCCTTTAAAATTTAAAATGGGTGCTCAACTCACTCTCTATGACTTCAGAGTTACCTTACCTGGATTCATCAAAATCACACCCCATTTTAAAAGCTTGCAGGATGGGGAGGGGGGGGGGTTGGTTAGCGCTAAGAAATTGGATCGATAATTCCTCTGCTTAAAAGATTAATATCCAAGTGAAATTAAATGAACAAATCTTGGAATCTGGGATTTGTATTGAACTGTATGTAACTTGAGGCTGAAATCAAACTTGTAAAATTAACCCAGACTGATTGTGTTAGCAGATTTTGAATTGCCTGGATACTAACATCAGGTGACAATTTGTGTTTGTCTTTCCTCCTAATCAAAAACCCACTAAACCTTTTGTGCAGACAGCAGTAGTTACATTACTGTACAAAAAAAAAAGAGCTTACATCAGGGAAGTGTTCATTTTAAAAGCCTACACTGGAAAAAATAGTGTTAGATTGGAATGATTGTGGAGGAAATTTGCATTTAAAACAAGTTCCCAGGCATTTTATATTAAAAGGTCCATAAATCAGGGGACGGTGTGTCCAAAGCAATTTATAAATATAAATGAATACAGATTGTTTCTGTGGATTAAAAGGAGGAAAATAAAAAAGCATTAAAAAGCCCAGTGGAATGAATTACTTCCCTTCTAATGCAAGCATAAAAAAGATCTTGGATGCCTCATGCGCAGGCCACGCCCACCCGGCTCCGCAAAGGCAAAAAAACCCATCATGATACATCACGTGATGCGATCGAGTTTGACACCCGTGGTCTACAGTATACTCTACAACAATATATAGATGTTGATCAATCCTCTGCCCCAAATTAAGAAGCATTCAGCCCATTCATGCATTAAAAAAAAGATTAAAAGTTTGACTTTTGATTCTGCTGAACCTATGGCCCACATTTTAAATATTGTAGCTGTAGATTTTTTCTTCTTCTTCAAATTCTTGCAGTATAGTGGCTTAGCAGAAGCAGTGTCCTTGAATCATGGCCTGAAAGGCTTCCACTATTGGTTAGCAAGAAGGCTGACAATTACACTGAAGAACAGTGATTCCTGGGCTTGGGAAGTTTGAAATCAATACCCATAACTCTTAACTGTAGGAGATACATTGGGAACTAGGATTTTTCAGGGCAAGGATTCTGGAAATGTAAATAATCAGCTGCTACCTAACATAAAATATTGCAAGTATAAAGCACGGTTTCTCGTGTGCGATTTGCACAGCCTTAGAAGTGTTTCCAATTTAGTCTTAGTGGACAATAAATACTTCTTACTATCTGTGCTGTATCAAATGTCTCAAAAACTACTATAAAGTATAAGACATCCAAGAGGGAAACTAGCATCTTGTTCACATATTCCATTAAGATACTAAATGGTTTGTTTTCTTTGGGTTGTTTAAGTGATGTTTTCTTTTGGATTAAAGACTGAGTCATTGTTTCTAACTGATTATTTCTGGTTTAGGCTCAGGTGTGAAACAAAATATTATGATTTGGTTAAAAAGCCATAGTAAAAGCAAACCATTGTTCAATGTGATGTGTAATTGCCTTGTTTGAATCCAGTAACTTTCTCTCTCTTATTCAATGCAGCATTTTTTTCTTAAGAAGGGAAACTGACATAACAGGAAAAGGATTCAATAAGGAAAGGGAAGACATTTGCAGTGCTGATGTGCTTTGAGTACCCAAACTTTCCCCCAGTCTTCAGTTAGAAATAAGCAAGAAAAATAATTTCTGCTTGGAAATAAAACAATTGAGCCAATAAATATTTTGATTGGATAGGTTAAGGTATAGGTTTTTCAAACTTGACAACTTTTAAGATGTGTGAACTTCAACTTCCAAAATTCCCAAGCCATAATGGGAAAGTGTGAGAGTTGAAGTCCATCTTAAAAGTTGCCCAATTTGAAAAA
This sequence comes from Ptyas mucosa, assembly GCA_012654045.1. Lineage (NCBI taxonomy): Eukaryota > Metazoa > Chordata > Lepidosauria > Squamata > Colubridae > Ptyas > Ptyas mucosa. The sequence continues at coordinate 82,673,542 of WNWU01000001.1, forward strand.
CAACAACACTGCACTAAAGTCATTGTCCCACAACTTGAGGCCCACCAGATATGTTGGCATTCAACTCTCTTGGCAGTGTGAGATGCTTTGAGTAGCAGTTTCAACACACCTGGAAGATGCTAAATTGGAGAACGTTGCAACATGGCTATCCTTTTAGAATAGATTGCCTTCATGTATTATCCTGCATGTTCTTTCTTGAATTATAACAATTATCTTGGCCCTATGGTAATGTTTCTTCTGCTGGATGCAGGGTGAAACCAAGATTCTGAAGTTGAAGAATCTTCGACCTCAGGACTACGCCAATTACAGCTGCATTGCATCAGTCAGGAACGTCTGCAATATTTCTGACAAAATGGTGTCATTCCGTCTTTCCAACAAAACAGGTATTTTGGGCCTTTTTCCCCCCTCTTCTGTGTACTGAACCTTTTTGGGAGGAGGGTAATGTAAAATAAAATAAAATAAATGATGGTGGCATATCTCTATTGCGTTGCATTTCCATGCTATAGATTGGTTCTTATTCAGCCATTTGTATTGCATATACAATAATGGCAATACTATAATAATAGTAATATGTCAGGACTGGTGCCTTGACTATGCTAACAGCAGTTGAGTCTGACATCTTCCTCAGGTTGCTGTGTATTTTACGTTTTGTATTTATGATGAAAAATTGTTTTTAATTTATTTTAAGTCTGGTCACTGCCCAGAATCACTTATTGAAATGAGCATCCTTACAAGTTGAATAAGTAAATAAAATACTGTGCACTTTAATAAACTTCTGAAGTGTGTTATTATTGTAAAATATCTTAACTAATATTTTTCTCCTGCTACCTTTTTCTACTGCTACCTATTCATTCTCTATCTCAGTGTTCCTTAACCTTTGCAACTTTCAGTTGTGTGGACTTCATTTCCCAGAATTATCCAGCCAATATGCTGTATCTATCATTCATTCATCTCTACCTCACTTTTTTCACATTTCCTTTTGGAGGATGGAACCATCTAATGCCATTACAACTGTCTCTGTATGTGATCAAGGTTAGAGTTAGGTGTCCTTTTCAAACATGATTTTAGGACAGATATTAGGATTGTTTGAAAAAGCCTGAGATGGGAAGGGATAGGATGGGATGGGATGGGATCATAAGGAGATCTAGGATGATGACCAAGAAGGCTGGATTAGAAGTATGAGCCCAGTTCAGTTGAAAGTTGGGGGAATGTTGAAGAAGAACATTCTGCAAGATGAATGTTGCGTTTCATTCAATGCAACAACAAAGGGGAGTTTCTACAATGTCCCTCTCTGTGGAACATCATTCTTGTGATGTCTTTCCCCTAAGAAGCAACATGTGCTGACATAACTCTGAGCCCTGATGGTGCAGTGGTTAGAATGCAGTATTGCAAGCTACTTCTGCCCACAGTCTGGAGTTCAATCTTGATGGAGATTGAGGTTGATTCAGCCTTCCATCCTTCCACGGTTGATAAAATGAGAACCCAGATTCTTGGGGGCAATATGGTGACTGTTCAGAGAGTGCTATAAAACATTATGGGGTGATATATAAGTTTAAATGATAGTGCTATTTTCCCCTTCATGTTTCAGTTGATCCCAAAATTGTGAGCTCTCCATTATTGAAGATTTTCAAGAAAATATTGGACAATCCAGTGGTGGGTTCCTCCCAGTTTGGCCCAGTTCTCCTGAGCCGGTAGAGGTGACAATATGATGTCACCGAAATGGTTCTGCCCCCCCCGTGCCTCCCCCCAACCCCCACGTTATTCTTACCTTTTATTTGGCCCCACCCCCAATTTATTGCTGCCTCCTGAGTCCCAGCTGATGGCTAGAGGGAAAAAACCTGTTTAAACTCTTGCTGGGGGCTTCAAAAGGCCGCCCTACAGCTGATCAGTGTTAAAAGAAAACAAATGAGTAGACCGGTGCCTGCAAAAATACATGAGTAGATCAGTGCCTGCAAAAATAAATGGGTAGACCAGTGCCTGCAAGAAATAAATGGATAGATCGGTACAGCTCTGCAAGCAGTTAAAAGCCTGGTAGACCAGTACCTCTGCTAAATCCTAAATAATTGTCACATGGCCATCAAGCCACACCCACAAAATAAGCCACACCCACAGAACCGGTAGTAAAAAAAAATAGAACCCACCCCTGGGACAACCCCTTGTCCAGCATGGTATATGGACTCCTGTTTGGGGCAGGAAGTTGGATTGTAAGACCTTCAAGGTTACTTTTAGCCCTTTGCGGATAACCTTTCCTCCCCCCCACTTTTTTTTTTTTTTTTTTTGGACAAATTGGTCTGGTAAAGCTGGAGATAACAGGGTTTATTTGTTGCAAGGCAGAAAAATAATGTATCTTCTTGCTTAGTGTTAAGTTTATCATTCCATTTCCCCCTGAAAATTAATCTGTAAAAATTTGACTAAAGAATTGCTTTGTACGGTATGTATCAACTAAAAATGAAATTTAATTACATTTCTCTCAGAGGAAGAATACGTATTCAAGAGGCACCAAACCAGACTGCACTTTTGCTAGAAATAATCACAGAATCTTCCTGACTAATGAATAAATTGTAATGTAAATAATTAAATCAAGTCTGCCTGACTAGTGATTTAAATCACCCTGATTTGTTAAGGTAGTTGTTGCTATTTAGTTCAATTTTATTGCATGTTCTGTCTTCTTTTTTTTTTAAAGTTTTTATTGGTTAAAAATATACAATATTATAGTTTACAGTATGTTGAATTTTCAATATCTTTATATAAAGATATTTCAATTATTATTTTCTTTTTTTAAATTCTCACACAACAGACATTATTATCTTAAATCAAAACAAACAACCAGGTTGTATAAAAATTATATAAACAGAAAAATATTATACAAAATACAACAAAAAAGAGAGAAAAGGAAATAAAATGTCAATTAAAAAAAACATTAAACAATAGATTCCCCTCCTTCCTTCATTTCCTGGTTCTGGCTCTTAAAACCATGGTCTGGCCTCCCCCTTCCTCCCGGGCCGCCACAGCTCCGTCTGCCCCCGCTCCTTGATCATCTAATACTTCCCCCTCTTCGGCTCCTGTATGTTCTCCACCTAGGAAGGATTTATGTTGGTCAAAAAAAAGCCTTAGCTTCCATTACATTATTAATTTTCTTCTTACTGTCCTCCCAAAAAATCATCAAGCCCTCCGGAATCAACCACCTAAAACCTACTCCCTTAAGGTACAGCTTACTTGATAAAAAATAATATTTTCTTCTTAATTCTCGTACCTGTCTGGGAATCTGCTTCAGGATGGTGACCTCCTTGCCCCTGTACACCAGCGCCCCCAGTCTTTGTTTTCTCAGTATCTCATCTCTCAGTTCCCTTCTCACAAATTTAATATGAACCTCTCTTGGTAAATTATGTAAAATTGCAAATTGTGAGTTTACTCTGTACACCAAATCCACATCCCTTCCAATAGACTCCAAATCTCTTTCTAAAAATTCACCCAGCATTTTAACCATCACTTCTCTCAAATTTTCCTGGTCAAGTTGTTCCACGTTTTGGAACCTGAGAAAATAAGACATCTTATCCAATTGTAAAGTTAACATTGCATTTCCTCTCCCATCTTCCACCTTCTGGAGTGCCCGTACCTCCCCCTCCAGACCTCCCATCTTCTTCTTGTTTTGCTCTGCCAGCTGTTGAACATCATTTAAATCTTTTTTCATAAGTGTCATTTCAGATTTAATTTCAAATAATCCTTTTTGCAAATCATCCAACTTGTCCAACTTCTGATCCAATTTCGCCAGTCTTTCCATAATTTTTTCCATGTCAGCTGCTGCTGATTTATGACCCTTAGCCATCTTGCATCAATAGAAGATGAGAAATCAAAGGACAAACCTCCAGAGAAGTAAGAGGGATTGACAGTCAAAGTAATTTTTCAAATATCCACCAGTGGGCGCTCACAGGAGCAACGAGTCCGAAGTATAGAGTAGGTCAAACAGGAAGCCAGAGGAGAATGTTGTCTTCAATCATAAATAAAGAAGCAGGGAGTCAGACTGCCGCCATAGCTCACCGGGAAGAGAGGCCATCAGACCTCTCCAACAAACTCTACCACAGCCATCCTCCAAGGAAAAGTCAGCAAAGTAAGGGGTTTCACTCCATCTCCTTCCCCCTACTTCTCTGCCACGGCATCTTTCCAGCTACAAGGGGGGGGGGAAACTCCAACCCCCCCTCTCGCCTCCAGGATGCCTGCTCCACTCTCCGATCAGTCCCTTCAGTCCGTTGTGCCTTCTTAGCTAGCACCGGTCCCCTTAGGCGCTGTGGTGCCTCCGCGGCCTCGAAAAAAGCCGCCGATCGCCTCCCACCCCCTCTGGAGCCTCGGGCGCGCCAGCATCGGCCTCCCGGCCCCTGGAAGTGAGGCAGGGGACCCCTGGCGAGCCGCCCTCAAACAGCAAACGCCCCAATAATGGGGCGTTTGGCCCAAAGGGCCTCCAGATGGGGGGGATTGGACTCTGGGGCCAGAGCTAGCCCGATCAGAGTCCGTCGCCCGCGGAACCGGAAGCGGAAGTCCATGTTCTGTCTTCTTGTGCCCTTAAATTTCTATGTCCGTAAGGAAGTTGATATGAAAATCACTTTTTCTTACTATTCCTATCAAACATCAACATCATCACTAAGCTATTGCTAGCAGCTCTTCAGGGTCCCGCCAGAAGTAAATGTCCAGAAGTAAATGTCTATGGAGATTCTCAGTCATCCAGGCCATGGTTGTCCCAAAGGTGCTTTTTTCAAGAGCCAACCGGACTTTCTGGTTTTTCTTTGAAGATGTTTCGCTTCTTATCCAGGAAGCTTCTTCAATCCAGAAGTAGAAGTGATACTGTGGTGCATACAATGGAGGGGCGGGTTTCAAAACCTGTTGCTACCAGTTAACTTGTGGGTGCATGCACGTCTGGGCAGGTGGGCAGAGTCTCCCACCGCCACTATCAGTTCACCAATACATTATCCCTTGAGATGGCTTTGATTCAGACCACATGGAGTCCTAAATAGCATACCTTAAATAATCTAATTGGTAAATTCATCTCACCTTCCGCATCTCTTTATTGTAATCCAGCCTGAGTTAATTGATACAAAATGTTTTCTTTGGGAAAGATGGGATGTTCAAAACATGAATTACCCGCCAAACTTACCAGATGCTCCCTTCCACCAACCCTCCCATCCCGGGGTGAAATGTAAAATTTGTTACTACCGGTTCTGTGGCCATGGCTTGGTGGGGAGGGTGTAATGTGACTGGGTGGGCGTGGCCAACTTTTTTTCTTTTTTTTAACTTTTCAAAGCATTTTTTCTAGTGCTTTGAAAAGCCTCTGCTGATCAGGAAACTCAACTGGATTGTCAGAGAGGCTTTTTTAAAAATACCTCTCTGCTGATCAGGCAACTCAGCTGGGATCATCAGAGACTTTTCAAAGCATTTTTTTAATCACTTCTTCGGCCAAAAGATTGCAGAAAAAAATGCTTTGAAAAGTCTCTGAAGATCCCAGCTGAGCCGGGCGATCATCAGAGGCTTATTTTTTAACTTTTAAAAGCATTTTTTCATCGGAAGAGGTTGTAGAAAAAATGCTTTTAAAAATAATTTTTAAAAAGCCTCTGATGATCCTGCGGCTCAGCTGGGCATGGTTGGGTGGGGGGGCAGGGATTTTTGCTACCAGTTCTCTGAACCACCCGCCGCCATCGCTACTGGATCGGGCGATCCGGTCCGAACTGGGAGCATTTCACCCCTGCTCCCATCCTCTGTCTTAAAAAGACCCTTTTTTCATTTGATGAAAAGGAATCAATGTTTTGTTAATAATCAGTTATTAGGTTGAATGTTAATCTGGGTTAAATAAAAGCACATTTTGTTTTGGAATGGACTGAACTCCTGACTTGATACACATGTTGATTTCAAAGTGACAGTACAAGAAATAGTTTCCCATTGGCTTTCAGATTTTTATTTTTTTTTAACCTTCCCAATTTGGTGTACATACCTTGAATTTTCTAGTAGTTTCCCATCTTGCTTAACTGTTTAAAATCGGAAGCTCATAAATGGCCATCAGGTTACTAGCTGACATAAATGCCGAAAAGGCCCCAAAAACGGTATATAAATTTAAACTAAAAAAAAAATAAAATAAAAAAGGAAGCTGCCAGGAGAAACTTTTTATGAGTTTCCTACTTTGTGCCTAAGGTGAGATTTGGAAGGTTATCTGGATTTTGCATAGTACAGATTGCACATTGGCTTTGCCAAAAAAAAATATTCTCTCTGGATTTCTTTATAGTGTCAGAAAAACAAAGGTACTGTATGAAATCTTCCAACTTGCAAGGCTTCAGTCAGGATCTAAAGCTAGGCTAGGGGGAGAATATATAACACAAAACCTACCTGATTTATCTTTTGGGAACTGATTCCTAGTGAGTCCATCATTCAAATACAGGTAGTCAGTCCTCAATTTACCACAACTGAGCGGAGAATTTATGTTCCTAAGTGAGAAATTTGTTAAGTGACTTTTGCCCCATTTTACGACTTTTCTTGCCACATTTGTTAGGTGAACCACTGCGGTTGTTCAATTAGTAACACGGTTGTTAAGTGAATCTGGTTTCCACATTGACTTTGCTTGTCAGAAGGTCACAGAAGATAATCACATGACCCCTGGTCATTGCAACCATCATAAATATGAGCCAGTTTGCAAGCATACGAATGTAAATCACGTGACCATGGGGATGCTGCAATGGTCATAAGTGTGAAAAATGATCATAAGTCACTTTTTCCAGTGCCGTAACTTTTTAACTTTGAATAGTCACTAAATGAAATGTTGTAAGTCAAGGATTACCTGTATTCAGCAAAATTACTTAAAATTTATAGATTTATAAAAAGTCTCTTAGGTGGCATAGAATTAAAACAACATAAAACAGCGTTAGAGGTGAAGGTTCTGGCCTAAAACCCAGGAGATTGTGAATTCTAGTCCCACGCTAGGCATGAAAGCTGCTGGGTGACAATGGGCCAGTCACTCTCTCTCAGCCTGTCTCTTCACAAGATTATTATTGTGGGGAAAAAAGAAGGCAGAATATTTTATAGATATTCTGTGTGAGGTGTAGGTAGACAGTCTAAGGTTAAAGTTTTGGGGATTTGGGGAAGAAACCACAGAGTCAGGTAGTGCATTACAGGCGCTGACCACTGTGTTACTGAAGTTGTATTTTCTGCAGTCTAGTTTAGATCGGTTTACCATGAGTTCGTATCTATTGTGCACTCTTGTATTTGTTGAAGCTTAAGTATTCATTGGCTGGTAGGACATTGTAGCAGATGATTTTATGTACTATGCTTAGGTCGGACCAAAGACGGCAAATTTCAAGTTGTCTAACCCCAAAATTTCAAGACTGGTGGCATAAGGTATTTTGTTGCGAGCAGAGGAGTGGAGGGCTCTTCTTGTGAAATATCTCTGGACTCTTTTGATTGTATTAATGTCCGATATGCAGTGCAGGTTCCAGACAGATGAGCTGTATTCAAGAATTGGTTTGGCAAAAGTTTGTATGCCCTCGTTTGCAGTTCAATATTACCGGAGAAGAAGCTACGCAAGGTTAAGTTACTACCCACTGCCTAACTACTATCCTTTGGATTTTGTTAAGAGCCAGAATTCACTTCATTTAGCATTCATGTGCCTCTGTTGACCAACAAGGCATGTGTGCAAAGAGTCAATCTAGCAAATATGTAATGATTTGTGATAGTGTGGCAGATGTCCCAGTGCCAGCACCATATGCTTTTCCCTGAAACCCACATATTAATCTTCAGCTCTGATTTGGAAACTCAGAGTAGACTTTTTCTTCTGAATGTTTATCTTAGGCTCACGTATCAGGGCTCATTTCTAACCTACAGTGTGTCTCACCTTCATCTATCATCTGTCATGTTTCTGCGAATACAAGAATCAGAAAACACATTACTTCCAGGCTTCTTCCATTTTAAGGAAGGAAAATTTCTTGTCTTAAATAGCCTCCTTACCAGTGGTGGGTAACAGCGGCGACGGGAGGCTCCTCCCACCTGCCCGGACACTTCTGCACATGTGCAAAAGCTTCTGCACAGCTTCTGCATGCACCCACGAGTGAACCGGTAGCGACGGGTTTTGAAGCCCGTCCCTGCTCCTTACCAAGGATTGTCTTCCAGTGTATGTCTGCTTCTCTTTTTGCATAGTATGAATACATTTTAATGCTAAATGTCTCTGATAAAAACCACCCACCCATTTTGGTCATTCATATTCATTAGCAGTATGCCACAATTCTTCAAGGGAAGAAGGTGTGCTCTATTTTATGCATTGTATGAAAGCATACTGTGGGTATGCAACATAGCTGTCAGGTGGTTGTTTTCTAATGTCAAAATTCTCTGGATTAAGCAGGAAAAAAAAACAATTAAGCAGATGCCCTCAGAAACAAATCAAACATAATGGAATTTTACAATACTAAACAGAGGTGTAATTGGATTCATTTACACCTACCTAATTCACCAGGATCAGCTGCAGCTTAGCTATATTTACAGAAAGACAACCATCTGCCCGGTTGCACTGTATGGCACTGAATGCTGGGCAGTGGGACAACAGGGACCGAAAGCTATCTCCATGCCATGGAAATGCAAATGTTCCATTGGATATCGGGCATCTGCCTTCTTGACCACATCACAAATGACACCATTTGACAACATTTTGGCGTGGCACCAATTATAGAGAAGATGAGAGAAGGCTGACTCTGCTGGTATGGACATGTCCTGAGCGCAGCACCTACCACCATTGCCAAGACTGCCTACCAAGTTCAAGTCAATGGCTGGCGATCTCATGGGCATCCAAAACAGATGGCAAGTCACCATCAACAAAGATATACAAGCTGCGGGCCTGCACCCTTGAGACTCAGCTGACAATGCAAAGTGGCATTCAATGATCCAAAAAGCAGATCCTGCACTTGCGGGAATACGCTAGGAAGAAAAGGAGGAGGAGGAGGAGGAGGAAGGGGAAGAAGAAGAGGAAGAAGCAGCTTAGCTATAGCTGTTGGGCTTGACTTTAAGTTGCAATTGATTCTGTATCAGAGACCCAAGAATGAGCGACATTATTATAAAAGTTGTTCTCAGCTGTTTTGTCCTGCTTCTCTCTCAATTTTTGTGCCTTTTTATCATAATCCTGCATAAAAAAAAATCTACCTTTCTTAATACTTGCAGTATTATTTAATACTTGCAGTAATACTTAATACTTAATAAGATAGATGAATTGGCCAAAAGGAGATGGATGAATTGGCCATATTGATCATGAATATACTTCCAAGACAATTTCTCTTCACTCAGTGTGGCCGAGGCAAGCCAAAGGTTCGGACACCCATGCTTTAAAATATAGCTATTTAATTATATCACAAATATTTGCAGAAGGAAAGTATCGCCTATCACTTGAAGGTTTTTAATATAGCACGAGGGCACAGAAGGTCACAGTAACTACAGCTAGAGTTCACACCTTATGGGATTCTGTCAGCATTGGCCTAGAAATGCTGGGAATTACAGTTCATCACCTTCTAGAGTATCATAGGTTGCCTGTCTTATTAATCCTACAAGCCATATTTAAAACATTCCTGGGGTTTTAGAATCTGATAGCTATGGCAGGTTCTATGGAAGTTAAATGAATTGACAAAAACATTTTGTATCCTGGGAAGCAGAAATGGATGGTTCTGACTTACACTGTCTCACCTTGTTGAATTCAGTATTTGCTTCATTGCAACACAATGTACAGATCACTTTCACAGATAAAGTGAGAGCGATGTGCAACACAAACGTTATCGCGATAAGACACAACAAAAGCACACTTTTTTTTGCTTGTTTGCAAAAAGCATTGTAATTTTTTAAATTGCCTAATTGTGTGTGTGTGTTTTTAATGAGTGGACTATAATGACTACAGATCCTTTTTGTTGATCAACTCGACAGAAACAACAACAACAAAATACACCTGTTTGGGTACAATACTAGTGTATGCATTTTGAGATGCTCTTTTCCTTCTGTTGGCACCTAGTCTGCAACAACTTTTCCTGTAGTAGACTATTATGTAGTGTACACATTTGTCTTGTCCTTCCTTCCTTCCTTCCTTCCTCCCTCCCTCCCTCCCTCCCTCCCTCCCTCCCTTCCTTCCTTCCTTCCTTCCTTCCTTCCTTCCTTCCTCCCTCCCTCCCTCCCTCCCTCCCTCCCTTCCTTCCTCCCACGCTTCCTTCTTCCCTCCCTCCCTCTTTCCTTCCCTCCTTCCCTCCCTCCCTCCCTCCCTCCTTCCTTCCTTCCTTCTTCCCTCCCTCCCTCCTTCCCTTCCTTCCTCCCGCCCTCCCTCCTTCCTTCCTTGGTGGCATATATTTGGTTTCTCCTGCATTGACCAGAGATCTTAACTTGTGACCATCATCTTATCCTTCCTTGCTAGAACGTCTTCTTGAGATGATAGATGGTTTTAATTGGATCTTTAGGGTCAGTGGCTCTCAGCTGAGCCCTGCAAGCAAGATCTACAACCTTTCTGCTCCCTTTGCCTCTATTGAGCTTAGTTGTTTTTTCATGTGAGAGCTTAACGCTTCTTTTATAGAAGGGGATTGATGATAGTCCAGCAGCTTTGCAGACTTATAAATTATTAATAAAATTTGTTAGTCCAAAAAGGCTCCTCTAGACTCTTGTTAACACTTGTTTTGAAAACACAGCGCAGGTAAATTAAATACATTGCTCTTACTACTGAGATTGCAGTTGCTCTTGTGATGCTATGGATGAAAGATTCTGATAGGTTCCTTTAGGACAGTGGTGGCGAACCTTTTACTCACCGAGTGCTGAACAGGTACGAGCTTTGCACGCTTTGCGTGGGTGTGTGCTATCTGCCCTAACACATGGCTCCTCTCCTGTGTGCTGCGCCCACAACTGCACCATCTGCACATGTGCATGGCTTTCACATGTGCTCCCGTGTGGTGCACATACAACAGCACCATCTGCACATGTGTGTGACTTTCATGTGGCTCCGCCGTGCACTGCATGCCCAATCATACCATCTGCACATGTGTGCGGTTTTCATGTGTGCAATGCATGCACGTGAACACCATCTACGCATGCGCACACTGCGTGCAAGTACTCTCGCTTGCATGTGCAAATGTGTGCACATACAGAGGAGAGCTCCAAAGACCAGCTGGGTCCCCTGAATTGCACGCATGCACACCAGAGGCCCGAACACCAGCTGGGGTGTGCACGCATGCGCAGCTGTAGGTGAGTTGGGTGACAGCTCATGTGCCCGGAAAAATGGCTCTGCTTGCCACTTTGGGCACGCGTGCCATACGTTCGCCATCACGGCATTAGGATGTGTGATCTCCTGAAAAGTGATGCCTTGTTCAATGAATGTGTACCACAAACAGTCTTTCTCTCTTTGCTATCCAGATTGAATTGGCTTTCACTCTCTTGATTCAGGATCAAGATATTTAATCAAACTTTTCTTCTTAAAAAAGGGTAGAAGATCATCCACTAAGTGATGCTTTAAAGAATTGTTTAATGTAGTTTGAGCAGCATGTCCATGCAGATGTATTGTTTGTGTATGGCTGTACAATGGAGACATCATTTCTTCAAGCAACAAGAAGTTGCTTAGCTCTGAAACGCCTTTAATTCTCAGTTAAGGAAAATAATAATAATAAAAAAGATTATTACTTTTTAATAAGGAGAATAAAATGTATTATTACTAGGGAGAAAAAAAATAAAAAAAATAACAAATTACTGATATACCCAACCTTTCATTGGTAAGGAAATATGTCATTTGACTGTTGACCATTGGGTTGGCTCTCTCATTCATACCTGATGTGGTAATCTCCATTTCTCTCAAAAGGAAAATTTTCCTCTCAAAAGCTGGGATATCCCATTTTTGTTTTGGAGTCCAAGAGAAAATAGGAGAAAGTAAGGGGGATCCAGTGTCATAGCCGTCTCCAACTAGATTTCCCCAAATGTATTGTAATTATAATTTCTAGCATTAAAAGAAAAGATGATGTTGTCAGGCCTGGAAGCCATCTTTTACATTGGATCTTCAGGCCTGCCACATTTAGTGTTGTGGGAAAGTGGGAGGGGGGATTGTATGGAGCAGGGGAGATATCTAGCCATAATAACATTCCTTTCTCTGAGAGTCAAGGACATCCTGCCTTCCACGTAGAGTGGTGTGACTGGGAGGCATATCCAGTTGAGACAGTGGATTGATTGGGCCATATGATGGACATGTGGGTGCAGGGAAAGGGACTTGGACTTTCTTTTCTTTTGGGTGGGGAAAACCTGGAAGCTTTCAGATTCGGGTTTTCCCAGATGTGCTTAAAATGGAACTTTGAGGAACTTCTAGCTTCAGAGTCCTCTTTCATTGGAGGTGTTACTTGGAACCCTGACAGATGTCATATGAGAATTCAGGGATGCAAAGATATCTAGGGGCATGGAAATAGTGAAATATCTTTCAAGTATCCACTGAAAAAAAATTGAATATTATTTATATATTCATTCCAGCCCTGACCTTTCGGCTTCTTTAGCCTTTCAATACTTTATCAATAATAAAGGCTTCCTAGAATATAATTCCTTGGAAATTATATGTAGCTCTTGGATCTTCTGTGTCCTTTTACTGGAGAATGATATTTTCCAAGAACTTTTGTGCTATGTAACAAAATCAGAGGAAAAATTAAGAAATTTGATGGCTCAATGCTTAAAGACTAGAAATTTGACAGATTTGAGGTTTGAGACCCGAGAGCCAGGGGATGGTGTAAGCTCCCATTACTTGCCCCAGCTCCTGCCAACTTAACAGTTCGAAAACATGAAAATGGAAGTAGATAAATAGGTATCACTTTGGTGGGAAGGTCACAGCATTCCATGTGTCTCAGTGTATAGTCATGCTGGCTACATAACCACAGAAATATATTCCCTCAGCTAAGAAATGGAGATGAGCACCACCACTAGAGTCAGACACAACTGGACAGGAGAAACCCTGACTTACTTTTTGTGACTGTGTATCAATGTGTACAGTATATGGAGAGAGAGGGAGGGAGGGGAAGAGGGGGAGAGAGAGAGAGAGAGAGAGAGAGAGAGAGAGAGAGAGAGAGAGCGCCTTTAGGCAGTGACATGTATCTTTTAAAACAGTTTCACTTTTATTCATGTGCAAGATTTTAGTGCAAACATTATAGCTTTTTTTTTAGAATAGCAGTATACATTTCTCTTTTTTAATAAAAAAAAGTACCTTGAGAATAAACTTTTGGAAAACACATTTAAAAAAAAAACACTTAATATACTCATCTTTGAACATATTAAATGGGAAATGGTATGGAACTGACTGAACAAGGGCAAAGATGTTGCAAATCAAAACCCCATTGCTTAGCTGGATTGTATAGCACACTTAATTGATATTTACACTGTGTGATAAGCTCAAATGGCTTTATACCTTTTAGGGATTCTGTGTCTATGTATGTCGGCTTTTGTTTTTGGTGACCTACCCTATTTTGTGACCTGATCACATTTGGTTCTTGGCATATATTCTAATAATGCAGCAAATGGGTTAACTTGACAATCTGGTATAATGTAATGGTGCCAGCTCAGCTGTTTAGGCCTGCATTTGCTAACATGGCACAAATGCTATCTCTTGTGCCTGGTTGTTCTGTCGTTCTCTTGACAGTTCCTCATGTAAAAATGAAGCGGGTCCCCACCCTGCCTCTTTTGATTGATGCCCAGGCTCATCCGTAAACTCTACTGGGGAATCTTTGCAAACCTCTGAGGTCTGTCCGCTGCTAAGCTTCCTTTGCTTGATGTGCTGCTCAGCGGATGGCAGGTACTGGAGCGGGGGCAGCTCTTTGGCCTCTGCATACGCTCTGTGTCAGAGGCAATTACTGCCGGCATTAATAAGAGATCTGGTCTTCCATCTGGCAAGCGAGAGGCATCGCACTGGGTCACAAACGGCAAGATGCTGCTCTTTTCACCTAACTGGTGCTATTGCTCTTCATTCATGGTGCCTGCCCCACTGAGGAAGAATATATGCTGGCCAAACATTGAGAAGCAAGAAATATGAGGCAGCAGGCAACCTTCAGGGCTGTTGGATTTTAACTTTCACCATCCCTAAGTAACATGGTTTGCAGAAGAAGGCTAGCCTAAGCGTAAAGGTAAAGGTTCCCCTCACACATATGTGCTAGTCATTTCTGACTCTAGGGGGCGGTGCTTATCTCGGTTTCAAAGCTGAAGAGCCAGCGCTGTCCGAAGATGTCTCTGTGGTCATGTGGCCGGCATGACTAAACGCCCAAGGCACATAGAATGCTGTTAGCTTCCCACCAAAGGTGATCCCTATTTTTCTACTTGCATTTTTTACATGTTTTCGAACTGCTACGTTGGCAGAAGCTGGGACAAGTAACGGGAGCTCACCCCATTACGCGGCACTAGGGATTCGAACCGCTGAACTGCAGATCTTTCGATCAACAAGCTCAGCCTAAGCATACTTCCCACAAAAATGACCTTTGGGAAGTATCTTTAGCCCACAGCCTCCCATCTATAATATGTCAGTAAACCAGTGGTGGGTTGCCCCTGGTTCACACCGGTTCTATAGAACCAGTAGTAAAACCAGCGGGAGGCTCTGTCCATCGATCCCAACATCATCAAAATGATTCTGCACATGTGCAGAAGAGCGCGTGCATGAGCAAAGCAAGCATGTGCATGGCCCCATTGCAAACCAGTAGTAAAAGTAAGCAGAACCCACCCCTGCAATAAATGTACCAGTCTACTTTACAGGGATGTTGCGCAAATGAGACCAAGTGACCATAGTGATTTGTTATTATGGTTCATCACACAGTCAGCCATACGTTCAGAATGGATTTGACATTGTTATCCAATTATCAAGTCCTTCCCAAGGGCCTGGGATAGGCAGAAGTGGATTATTGATGCTGTTAAAGGTATGGATTTGGCCTTTTTATCCACTTATTATGGTTCGTCACACAGTCAGCCAGATGTTTAGGTTAGATTTGGCATTTTTGTCCATCTATCAAGTCCTTCCTCAAGGACCTGAGATAGGCAGATGTGGATTATTGATTGTGTTAATGGTGTTGCAGGATGTGAGCTCTTCTGAGTAAAGCTGTGTTTTGCAACTGACTGATGCTGATTTTGTTAATGCCGATGGTGTTCAAGTGTTGTTCAGGCTGTTTTGGGATTATACCCAAGATGCCTATAACTATATATATTCCCTTTGCTGTCTTTTGCCAGAGTCCTTCTGCTTCTATTTGTAGATTTAGCAAACATACTGAACAATTTCATGGAAGGAACTTTAGAGGTCATTTAGTCCAGAGTATATTGGAGATATTGGAGATATATTAGGGATGTGGTGGCTCAATGGCTAAGATGCTGAGCTTGTTGACTGAAAGGTCGGCAGTTCAGCGGTTCGAATCCCTAGTTCTGCGTAACGGGGTGACCTCCAGTTACTTATCCCAGCTTCTGCCAATCTAGCAGTTCGAAAGTCTGTAAAAAATGCAAATAGAAAAATAGGGACCACCTTTGGTGGGAAGGTAACAGCGTTCCATGCGCCTTTGGCATTTAGTCATGCCAGCCACATGACCACGGAGATGTCTTCAGACAGCACTGGCTCTTTGGCTTTGAAACAGAGGTGAGCACCACCCCCTAGAGTCGGGAATGACTAGCACATATTTATTTATTTATTTATTTATTTATTTATTTATTGATTTATTGATTTATTGATTTATTTATTTATTGATTTATTGATTTATTGGTTCGATTTATATGCCGCCCTTCTCCGGAGACTCAGGGCAGCTTACAATGCGTTAAGCAATAGCCTTCATACTTTTGTATATACCTGCTTAGTAGGGCTTTCGGGCCCCCCTAAGCGGTGTTCTTTTTTATACAAAGTCAGCCTATTGCCCCCACAATCCGGGTCCTCATTTTACCTACCTCAAAAGTATGGAAGGCTGAGTCAACCTTGAGCCTAGTGAAATTCGAACTTGCAGTAATTGCAGGCATCTGGTGCTAGTTAACAGCACTTTAGTCTGCTGCGCCACCAAGGCTCTTATGTGCAAGGCGAACCTTTACCTTACTATATTGTAGATGCAGATAGTAGAATTCTCAGTCTGGCAAGACTTTGTCTATAGATAATGACAGTGATGATGTTATTCATTCAGTTGTATCCAACTCTCAGCAATCCTATGGGCCAGGTCTCTCCATGTAATGTCTCCTTTGGACAACTCCTCCGATACTTCCTCAGAGGCCGGCTTGAGGGGGGACAAGATCATTCCTGGTACGTGAGGAATTACTGACCCTGAACTGCAGGCAGAACAGGCTTCAGCTGGAGACAGCTTGTAGGCCAGTGAAGAAGAGGGGGAGGAGCTGCCTGCCATAGTGGATCTCAGAGCACGCAGGGTAGAGAAGCGGAGATCTGCCAGATTGCTTGGGAAAAGGCCCCAGCCCTTTTGATGGGCTGCACCAGGAGCTATTTAGCCCAGCAGGCAGAGGGAGGCATTGCTGGAAGCAACGTGTAGATTGTGGCTGTGTGCTCGTTTCTGTTTCCTAAGACTCTGAATTACTATAACTCATGAGCTAACGTGGATGTACTTTCAGTTTTGCCTTGGGGCTTTATGTTTGATTATTGGACTTACTGGTTGAGCAGCGTGCTGTTTGTGTTATGGACTAATTGGCCATTTCCTGGGGAATTAATCTGGGCTTGCTTGTGGCTGGCTTTGGTTGGGACAGTCATAAAGCCAGGTGAATAGAACTGTTGGGGGAAGACAAATAAAACCCTCCATAAACCACAGTAATGTGTGTGTGAGTGGGGCAGCACACTTCACTTCTTCTGATCTTGCACTACATCTTTGATTTTTTTTTCCTATGCCTTGGCTGGTGTCAGCTTTGATAGTGTCTAGCCACCATATTGTTTGGTAGTCTGGTTTCCTTTTACCACTAACTCCTCCAAACATAATTGCTTTCTCCAGCAAATTCCCATACATGGCATGGCCAAAATAAGTGAGACATAGTTTTGTGATTTGTCTTTCTCGTAGACAAATATATCTGGTGTTATGCTCTCCAGTATTTGCTTATTAGTCATCTTTGCTGTCCAAGAAACATGCAAGACCCTTCTCCAGCACCAGTCTATAGGTATTAAAACATAAGAGTTTAGAAGATTCACTACATATCTTGGGTTTGGGCCTAACATCAATCTTGCCAAACTAAGGATTTGACAAACTGCATCTACAATATACTCTGTGAACTATTATGAAGAGGCTGTCTTCATCCTCTTTCTCTCACACATAATATTCAGACTCGCTCCAGACGCCATTAGATATGTTGTTACTCCTGTCAGCTATCTTAGCCAGTTGGAGTCAGCAAACCATTAGAAAGCATTTTCGCTCACACGGAGCTGTGTGCTTCCATCGGCCGTCCTGTATGGCAAGTATAAAAAGATACCATTGAGTGAAAGACTCTGTTCCTGTGGCTCAGGAGAGGTAGAGACTGTTGGTCACATACTCCTTCAATGTTTCTTTTACGAAGAGATTCGGAAAAAAACATATTCTTCCAATAATTGCTAAGTATACTGGCTGTTCCAACACTCCTTATCTCCAGTGGCTGCTTAAGGACAAACAGTCCATAACTACAACGCAGGTGGCTAGAATCTGCACAGCAGCACTTGGGGTTCAACGGAAACGTGTCTAATCCACTATAGCTATTTTATACAACAAATGTGGCAAACCCGTTGCACTGCTTATTCCTTTCCCTTTTTAGTATTAAACTTACTATGGGCCACACGGTTTATGGATTGTAATTTTAGTATAGTTAGACCATGTATAATTGACAGACTGGTTTTTATCATACATTTTAGCTATTATTTATTATTTTATACTAGAATTTTTAATTGTATATTTAGAGAGTGTTTTTATTTGTTCTGGTCTATGACTGTAATAAATTGAATTGATAATAAATTGAATTGATTGGATACCCAGACTGAGTTGCCTTTTACACCTCTGGTGTAAAATGTACCCCCTCCCTCCTGGAAATCCACCTGCTTATATTTAATCCTTCTTTCGTTGCATTTGTACCTCACTTTTCATCTCAGAAACATAAACTACAGGCCGAGCATGAAGCACACAATCATGGCTGCCATCTTGACTTTTAAAAAAAAATAAAATCACAGATTTCCCCATGAGCAATCCAGTTGGCAATACGTCAACACAGTTTGTGTTGTCATTAGAGGATTTTGTTTCAGACAGTTTCTAAGTGGATCGGGCCTACTGCTTTTCTTCGATTTGTGTGCCTTTAGTCAGGCCTTTGTTGCTTTGAGGATATAATGGCATGATTTTGGTTTGTGTGTATGTGTGTGTGCATGTTGTCTTCCTGTTTACTTAGTATCAGCTAGACCTCTTAGACCCTTTGTACATATTTTCTCCCTCCAAGACATGCCATCTATCATTATTCCCCCACAGTTGTTATTTCTGAGTGCTTTGGGATGAAATAGGCACCACACATTCTTTTTTCTCTACCGTGGCCCTCTTTGACCCCCTCCTTCCCCTGACGCACAACAAGCTTTCATCTGAAGCATTCTGAGACCCATTAAACTGAGCAAAGCTGCGGTTTTTAGCTGGGCATTATCTTTTGTTCTCCAGGCTTTTGAGCTCTTCTTTGTAGCAATCGAGTGTGTTGGTGGCACATCATTTTTAGAAAGGGCACAAGCCACACAGCATGGGGGTAGGAAGATGCCACAATCTGGCCATCCAGAAGAATGTGTCTTTCTGGGCATCAGTTGAGGCAGACCCTAATCTGAAGACCTTCAAAGCCATGTTTCTTCCTAAAGAAAATAGCACAGTTCAGCCAACAGGCCAACAATGTGCGTCAGACAATGTTTGTTCATAATTTGTCACATATTGTTGGGTTTTTAAAAAAATCTTCTAGGCCCCACACATGTCTTACTTTTCATCTATCAGTAACAGCAATTTTTTCAGCAGGCTTGGAAACAAATGGTGAGAGAAGAAGAATGATTCTTCCTCTTCTACTTAGAGAACAGCGACATTAAACTTCTGAAGATTTTTGCCCCAGCTGGTCATTTCAAGAACTGCAACTTACCTGAGCTTTTGTTTTCTTTTTTTCCTTCTTGATCCCATTTTTTTCCCACTGCATTCCAACTACTTGTCCGTGGTTAATCTAACCATAGGTTGCTTAAGTAGCCTCATTGGCAGGGTTGCATGATACTGGACTATAGAGTAGTTTCGTACAAATCTTATCAAATAGTTTAAAGTTTGGTGTGCCATGTAAAAATCACTGCTGTAAGGTTCCATCCTTTTGGCTGTTAAGTCTGAGGGCAAAGAAGGGTACATTATTGATCTGTGTGAGTCATTCCAAGCGTTTAATAAATGCTTTAAATAGCTGGTTATAAGCATCTGATTGCTGGCCTATGTTGGACCAGAAGCTGGTCAGATATTACGTCGTGATGCTTTGGGGTTTGAATTCCTGTACTGTTCAGGAGTTGAATAGAAGTACAGCCAATTGCACAAACAGGCTGAAGAACGGTTTTTATCTGTGGGCTGTCAGATTCCTGAATGAGAAATAACATCATAACTACATAGTATGATGGACTGTAGGGCTGGCGCAAGGTGGAACATGTTCATACTGGTGCAATAGGACTGGGTGTTTTGTTAATATGATTTATTGGGTTAGGGATTTTCTGTCTTCGCTGTGTGTTGTATTGTGTTTGGGGGGTGCACTGAGGGAGCTCAACCAATCTCATTGTATATATGTTGTGCATTGACAATAAAGATTTGAATTTGAATTGAATTGAACCATGAGTATCTCCAGGGGAAGCAACTTATGTAAATGACAAAATGTGAGCCATGACATTGTTATTTACTTATTTAAAAATATTTATATGGCCACCCATCTTAAACCCAACTCTGGGCAGCTCGCAACAATATAACCTAATAACTATAAAAACATAAACCATAAGAATAAAAATCCGGCTCCACAGTGGTCCTTTCGGGATGCCCCACAGCCAGCTTCAGATAGCCTCATTCTATCCCAGAGCTTGGGTAAAAAGCCAGATCTTGATGACATTCTGGAAGGACAAGCAGATGAGGACCTGCCAACTCACTGAGGTGAAAGTTTTCCATAAGGTATCAGCAGCCTCAGAGAAGGCATGCTTCTAAGATTCCACTAGGTGGCAAAATTATAGAGAAGGAACTTAGAGTGTGCTTTCTCTACCCTATCAGATCTGGTAGAACAGGCAGATACTCTTGTGGAAGGGCAGTCCCATATCATGATGTAATGAATGGACATTCCCTATTTGAGCTGGACATTAGAATAGAATATTCTTTATTGGCTCAGTGAGATTGGACACACAAGAAATTTGTCTCCGGTGCATAAGCTCTCAATGTACATGCAAACAACAAAGTAATGTAATGATACAATACCAATAGTAGAAGATAATAGACAAGATGAGAAGGATAATAGTAACACAGTCCTACTATTACTACATTATATACATACTGTATTTCCCCCAAAATAAGACCCTGTCTTATATTTTTTTTGAACTCTGAAATAAGCACTTGGCCTTATTGCCATGCACTCAAAAGCCTGATTGGGCTTATTATCAGGGGATGTCTTATTTTGGGGGAAACAAGGTATTACATTACTTACTACATTACATACATACTATATTATATTATCTACCACATTACTACATTACATGCATACTACTTTAGGATGCTGTATAGCAATAGCATTAAGGCTTATACTACATACCTCCCTATAGTGCTTTACAGTATTCTCTGGGTGGTTTACAATGTAAGCATTATTTGCATATTGTCTCCAAAAATCTGGGTCCTCATTTTACTGACCTTAGAAGGATGGAAAGCTGAATCAACTTGAGCCCTGTCAGGATCAAGCTCCAGGCTGTGGGAAGCATTTGCCTGCAATACTTGTATGTAATTTGCATCATGATGTCACTGTCAGAGGTGGTATTCAGCCAGTTCAGACTGGTTTGCCCGAACCGGTAGCAGATTTAGGCACGATTTTGAGGCTGGGCACATGCACAGACGGTGCACGCGGCAGCAAAGCACATGTGTGGAAGGTGCATGTGGCAGCAAAGTGCATGTGCGGAAGGCCAGGCTCATGCGTGGATGGGGCACGTGTGAGTGAAGCGAAAGAGAGAGAGAGAGCGCACTCACATTTGTGAACAGGTAAGGAAAGTAAGTGAATAGCACCCCTGGTCACTGTATGTGTTCCATCAATCCTTATTGGATGTAGACATCTGTGATTAGACTTCAGTGCTCAACTCCATGATCTTATAATTCTATTAAGTAAGTAAGCAAGTAGAAGGATGTAGGAATTAGGCCTGTGAGGAGGAGGCTGGATTTGTAACAAGGAACACTGTGTCACGGATGCCTCTTCTGGCTACACAAACAGTTGGAGGAGTCATCAGGAGCACTTAAAAGAGAGCAGTACAGCTGCTTTGCTTTGCTTTTAGAAATAGGGGAGAGTGTTGGATTGCTTTTCTTTATTTCCTTTATTTCTATTTCCTATTTCTAAACCACCCATTTCCCTCAAAATGCCTTTGCTGGACTGTGTTTCAGTCAAACGCTTTTGTTGCCTCACCATCAAATATCAAAACTGCACAGCCTTAGTAGGAACAGTAGAATGAGTTCAGGGAAAGGAAATAAAGGCAGTGTAAGAAAATAAATCTTATGAGGAAAATGTGAAGGGACTAGAAGCTGAGCCAGTAGCTGGAAAAGAAAAGGGAATACAATATCACCCTCCAAAGCCGGAAGGTTTGTCATGTAGGAGAGGGCAAATGCTCCTTCTCAGTTGATCCAGAGGACAGGACTAAATTTAATGAGCTCAAGTTACTGAGAAGAAGGATATTGACACAATAAGAGCAACTTGCCACTGAAACCAATAACCTTGAACAGTAATTGTTCTCCCTTTCTGGAGCCTTCAGGTGAAGGTTGAACAGGCATCCCCTGAAAACAAATTTGTACTAGAGTCTCCTTGCCTACGATCTTTTTCTTCCGTAAAGTGTTATTGATTCTTTCATTATCTATACCATTCATAGATTTGTATCTGTCTAGGATTTTTCCCCCCTCTCCTGATCAGTAAATATATGGGAAATGTTATTGAGCTAAAACATTCACATTCCTTGCAGGTGTGTGTGTGTGTGTTGGGGGGATTATTTAATTTATTTGGAAGGGGGAAATAGTGGCTCCGAAATATAAATTATGTGGCATTTCTCACAATGCAATCATGTTGGAGTCAGTGATAAGGCTGTGCACTACATTGGAGTATAGTATGAACATAGTATCTGGCCTGCAATGTGTTTAATCAACTATATGGGCCTGGGAAATGACATAGCTATTTTAATGAGTTGCAGGCAAGTGATTAGTTTCAATCTCCATGCACCTGAGGAGATATTTTAAGAACTGAATTAAAAATGTTACCTTGCCCTATTCCATGGGTGGCAAACTTGCCACATATAACATTGCCGCCACGTGATTTATTGCAATGTTTTTTTCCCTTCGTGGAACTAGACATGGATGTGGCCTGCACATGACACATTCGGCTCAGTTTGTCACCCCTGCCCTATTCGATAATAATCTATCTCTTTACTATTAATGGCGAACTGGGACTGATTTATCATTGTGGTCTGTTTACAGCCTCTCCTTCAATCAAGCTATTGGTGGATGATCCCATTGTGGTGAACCCTGGAGAAGCCATCACTCTGGTTTGTGTCACAACAGGTGGTGAGCCACTCCCAACCCTAACCTGGGTAAGATCTGTTGGTACCTTACCTGAGAAGATAATATTGAAAAGTGGGACATTGACCATCCCTGCTATCAATTCTGATGATGCTGGCACCTATAGCTGCATTGCCAACAACAATGTGGGGAATCCAGCAAAGAAGTCCACCAACATCATTGTCCGAGGTAAGAGTTTTCTACAATTATACTTATTTATCATCAGATTAAGCAGCTGTGCGATGATTGGATTGGATTTTGCTATAAAGGTCTTTTATTCTCTTAATATCATGTAATAAATGCTTCCACATTTTTTTTTTACTGGAATATATTCATAAGAATAAATATGCTGTTATGTTTTGAGGGGGGGGGGGTTAAAAATGTCTATGTACATAAGAGATATTGTTGATTTCTGCTTACTTATAGAGACAGGTTATCCACAGAGAGTTGTATTTAGTAATGCAAGAAGCTGCCATACAGGTCTACATTTTAAGTAGATTGTATCCAGATTGTTCAAATATATTTCACCTGAGACTACACCAGATAAGACTGGTAGCTAGTGAGAGATAGAGGGATGATGTGATGAAAGATCTGTATGAAAGATCTGTAATGGTTGTTAATTATTTCACGGGCACAATTTAAATCCATAAATGGCTTGAACTGACCATCCAAGGGACCGTCTTTCCTATTTGAATTTGTCTGTATGTTAAACCTTGCAGGGGAGTCTTCTCTGAAATACCCCTATGACAAAATTCTATCTAATGGAAGGCACCCCTTCTGTAAAAATGAACCTTTTTTTTTGCTAGACTTTTAATTATTAACCATCTTTAGTATTAATTTTAAGGATGATAATATTATGTTTGCTCTTTTTAATGGAAAGGTAGGGTGTAAATTGAATAGGACAATAATATATCCCAAGACAATGGTAAAATCCAAATTTTTTTACTACCGGTTCTGTGGGTGTGGCTTGGTGGGCGTAGTGTGGCTTGGTGGGCGTGGCAGGGGAAGGATACTGCAAAATCTCCATTCCCACCCCACTCCAGAGGGAAGGATATTGCAAAATCTCCATTCCCACCCCACTCTGGGGCCAGCCAGAGGTTGTATTTGCTGGTTCTCCGAACTATTCAAAGTTTCCGCTACCGGTTCTCCAGAACCTGTCAGAACCTGCTGAATTTCACCCCTGCCCCAAGATCATTTGGGCCATATCATCTGGCAGTAGCCTTCCAAGATGTTAGGCCAATGTTTTAGTGAAACTAACTAGAAGATGGTGAAGATTAAAACTGAGATTTTTTTTTACATGAAGAGCATCTATTATGTTGCATCCCTATGGCCAACACATTCTGGATGATATTTTAATTTAAGCCATCTCTTTATGAAATCTTCATACTCAGTTTACCATAATAAGCAACAAGGTTATGTTGTTGCTGTTGCACTGATATGAGGGTGAACTGCAGCTTTCTCATCTAAGACCAACAGATCATTGCAAGGCAGAGGTGGGTTTCAGCAGGTTCTGGAGAACTGGTAGTGGAAATTTTGAGTAGTTCGGAGAACCGGTAAATACCACTTCTGGATGGCCCTTCCCCCAACTATTCTCTGCCTCCCGAGTCCCAGCTGATTGGAAGGAAATGGGGATTTTGCAGTAATCTTCCCCTGGAGTGGGGAGGGAATGGAGATTTTACAGTATCCTTCCCCTGGAGTGGGGTGGAAATGGAGATTTTACAGTATCTTTCCCCTGCCACACCCACCAAGACATGTCATGTCCACCAAGCCACACCCACAGAACCAGTAGTAAAAAAAATTGGAACCCACCACTGCTGCAAGGTTGTCCTCCAGGCATTTTTTTCCTCTCTTTCATGAAGGCCATTTAAGAAAACCAGCTTTAAAGCATCCATGGTTTGCTATCCTACAAACCCGAAGTTGGGGTTGCTTGCCTGCAAATTTCGTAAGACTATTTGAAGATACTTCCAAGGGTTCAGAACATGGTTTCTCTTCCCTCTGGGTATTTTTTTTAGGCAGCATTTCCTTTCTCTCCCTCCTGTGTGATTGTGCTAAATATGTTTGTTCCTCACCTCCATTCCTCTTGGCACAAAAGCAAAAACACCCTTTATGATGACTCTGCAGTGAGGCACTTTAGGCACTTAATGGTAATGTAGATTTCTGCAGCTATATGTTCTTCTCTCCAGCTATGATTATTTCATGCCTTGGAGTCTTGTTTTGCTCTTTCTGCCCTGCTACCCCCATCATCTGGGCAGTGGATTGCTTGCTTAGGCCTTTTGCAAGAGAGAAACTCAAAAGGAGAGTTTTGAATTATTTCAGTGTGAGACTCAACATCGATAACATGATTTAGGTAGAACAGTTTCCATCCATTTCCCCCTGTTTGATGGTTACCATCCAGATTTTGAAGTTTGTAGTAGATCAGGTTGATAACACTGAGACCTGGGGAGACAGGGAGAAGGTGGGGGATTGTCAGGTTGTGTGATGTGATGGATAGGTGCAGTCAACAGAGAAGCAGATTTAAATCCCTAATAATGCATGGAAGCTACTACCATAAGTTTGGCCACTTCCCACCCACCATCCCATTTGTTCACTTCTTTTCAATATAAAGATCTTCCCCATATTGGCAGGGATGGACTTTTTGTCCTGCCTTCCAAAGGAGAAGACAGTCAAAAATTGTTGCCTAACAAATTATCTTTGCCACATCTCAAAAATTAGGCTAACAATGTCCTGTCATATAAGGGGGGGGGGGGGGCATCATTTATGGCGTTATTGTTGGGAATGGGAAACAGAGGTTGACTCTCCCACTTTACTGTTGTCTTTCTCCCCCAACCCCAAGTATGGAATCGTAGCTATCTTTCGTTATGGTGATCTCTGCCTTTACCTGCCATTGGAGAGTGTTGCTGCTGCTGCTGCTGCTGCCCCATATGTATCAAGTATGTAGCTAGAAGGTCAAAGGAAAGGACCATTACCTAAGCAATTCAGATAAAAAGGAAAGAGGAAAGAAGGGAAGCATGCTGCAACTTGAAAAGATTGATGTCAGCCCTATAAAATAGATCAGACTAAGAAACAGTTACTGTGCAGACCTAAAGGTAGTTTTATTAAAACGGCTATAGTAACTTAATCTTGCAACTCTTTCTTGACCTTGACTCTTCCATTGGTGTCTTGAAAACTGATCTTCCTCTGTCCTTTAAAGTCATGTTGTATACTCACTACATCATGAGAGCAATCTGAAAAGAGAGGTAAGGGTGGCACAGTGGTTAGAAGCAGGGGTGAAATCCGACCGGTTCGGACCGGTTCGGGTGAACTGCTAGAGATTATTGGCATTGGTTTGCCAAACCAGTAGTAATTACCCCTCGTTGGCCCCACTCATGCCCAGCCGGTCATCGCTCACCTCTTCCGGCCGCTCAATATTCAACAGAATTCAATGTTAAATGCAGCAGAGAGATTGCTAACTTTTCTCCCTCCATTCAGAATGGAACTGCTGCAGCCTGTTCCTTTAAGGTAATCCCCAGGAAGGAGGGGGGGCTGGAGGGAACCATAAAGGGAGCAGCAGCTCCGTTCTGAATGGAGGGAGAAAAGTTAGCATTCTCTCTGCCACAAAAATCAATGATAAATGCAGCAGAGAAAATCCGAACTTTTCTCCCTCCATTCACAAAGGAGCTGCTGCAGCCTGTCCCTTTAAGGTAGTCCCAGGAGGGAGGGGGACGGGGGAAGCAGCTGGAATGGAGCCATTTTCATGAAAGGCAGGAAAATGGGGAAGGGGATTTTCCTGCCTATCATCCATGCCTCAATCTTAGCACAGACTGAGGGAAAGATGGTAGGCAGGAATATTCCCCTCCCCATTTTCCTGCCATTCGCGACAAGGAGTGGCTGGGAGGGGAGGAGCTGGTGAGGAGCCCCTCGATGTGAGTGATGTCAAGTTGGCCACACCCATTCAGTCACATGACCTCCTCCCAACAAGCCACATCCACAGAACCGATAGGGGATTTTTTTTTTAATTTCACCACTGGTTAGAAGGCAGTATGGCAGACTAATTCAGCTCGCTGCCAGGAGTTCAATCCTCATCGGCTCAAGGTTGACTCAGTCTCCCATCCTTCTGAAGTCGGTAAAACGAGGCCTCAGATTGTTGGGGCAATATGCTGACTCTGTAAACCACTTAGAGCAGGGGTGTCAAACTCAATATCACTGAGGGCCACATCGGCATTGTGTTTGACCTCGGGCATGGCCAGCTCAACATCACTTGTGTCAGCGCATGTGGTAGCCCGAGTGCTCTGCCAGCAAAAATGGGCTCCTGAGCTCCATTTTCATCTGCAACGGCTTCAACCCTCTGCCAGTGAAAACGGAACTTAAGAAGGCCAGATCTAAGCACCCCACGGGCTGGATTCGGCCCCCTGGCCTTGAGTTTGATACCCTTAGTTAGAGAGTACTGTAAAGCACTATGAAGTGGCATGTAAATCTAAGTGCTATTGCTATTTCCTGATGGGAGGGAGCAAGAGATCCATGCAGAGGCAGGGAAGAGAGAGGAAAGCAAGCAGCTGAAAGATGGTAGGGTTTCCTTTCTGCTCTTCTCTCCCCTAATAACAATTGAAACAGCCAAGGCTACCAATAGCAAATTTAGTTGTGCCTGTGTTATCCTCAGCAGTTAAAAGAGAAATGGACCCAGAACTATAGAGCCACATGGCTGGATGGAGGAGGATGCTCCACCAGCAAGCCAATTAGAGCCCTGCAGATCATTGGCATACTGTACTTGAGGATCCACCTCCATGGAAAACACAAAGTTACATAGCGGAGGTTTGTTCTGTGTTCCACAAGGAAACCTTAATTTTCTTCCAAATGACTTTGTCTCAGGCTGGTCCTAAGATGAAGATATTATGTCAATCATTGGCAAATAATTGATAAAAGAGGCTATCTCAAAGCTGAGGAAAGGAAGCTGTGTGGCTGAGTTCAGAGTAAGATTGTGTGAATGATATCCAGTCAGCTTGCAGTCCTCCTTTGGTGGAGACAAAACTCTCTTCTACTGCATCCAGTTTTGGTCACCATGATGTAAAAAAGATGTGGAGACTCTAGAAAGAATGCAGAGAAGAACACAAAGATGATTAGGGGACTGGAGGCTAAAACATATGAAGAACGGTTGCAGGAACTGGGTATGTCTAGTCTGATGAAAAGAAGGATTAGGGGAGACATGATAGCAGTGTTCCAATATCTCAGGGGCTGCCACAAAGAAGAGGGAGTCAAACTATTCTCCAAAGCACCTGAGGGTAGGATAAGAAGCAATGGGTGGAAACTAATCAAGGAGAGAAGCAACTTAAAACTAAGGAGAAATTTACCGACATTTAGAACAATTAATCAATGGAACGACTTGCCTCCAGAAGTTGTGAATGCTCCAACACTGGAAGTTTTTAAGAAGAGATTGGATAATCATTTGTCTGAAGTGGTGTAGGGTTTCCTGCCTAAGTTGGTCTAGAAGACCTTTAAGGGTTGGACTAGAAGACCTCTAAGGTCCCTTCCAACTCTGTTATTCTGTATTCTTTAACATAGCACTTTGCTTCAAGGAGATGGATCCAGTCTGATCCATATCTTCTGTTCAGTAAGATGGCTACTCTGCTCTATTGTGTAGAATTTTGCTGCTTCCTTTTGAAGGGGAACTTTGATCAAAGCTCTGATGAATCAAAGTACCTCTTTGAAACTGTTGGATCCTGTGAAATACAGCTACGAGAACCATCTGAGATGTCTTGAGGAAATTTCTCATTTGGCTTATACATACATACATACATACATACATACATACATACATACATATATATATATATATATATACAGTTGCAAGAAAAAGTATGTGAACCCCTTGGGATTACGTGGAGTTTTGCATGAATTGGTCATAAAATGTGCTCTGAACTTCATCTAAGTCACAACAATAGAAAAACACAGTCTGCTTAAAATAATACTACACTAAAAAAGAGAGAGAGAGCAGCATTTAAACTAATCAGAAGCATAAATAATATTTTTCCAAGGTATACTCCTGAAATATCAGTGAATTTAATTTTTTCAATCTCTGTAGTTTCAGATATACCGTATTTTTTTTTTATTTTGAAAGAAACAAGAAAATCACTTTTGATTACTATGGTGTAATATCTGTATTTGTATCTATCTAACTCTATATCCAACCATATGTTCATAATTCAAGTAGCCCATTCATATTGTATAAGCAATGACTAAGGTTTTTTAACTGTAACATCAGGTAATGGCTTTTCCATCTCCCATCAGATTTCTCCAAGTTGTTCCCTACCCTGAAACACTAAATAATGAATCATAACTTTATTTTACCTTTCTCTGCTGCCTATTGATCCTTAAAGCTTTCCATTTTTGCTTTCTTGTGGCTTGGACTCCCGCTGCCTATGGAATCTGGTTGAATCACATTGTAGAACATTTTATTCTGATGAAGCAAATTTATTCTTCTATAAAAGAAAAGCTTGGTGATGGCAGGACTGGTTGACTATGGCTAAAAGCCTACATCGGTTTTCAAGGAAGTATAAATTGGTAGCCTTCCCAAACCTGACACACATACACATACACACAGGTGGGTTGGGATTACAATACCTAAAATCCTAAATTAGTGTGACCAGGAGTTTTGGGAGGTGCAGTTCTTGCACATCTGAAGAGAGCCCAGTTGGGGAATGTTAGATTGTGGTTTCCAAAGACTGTTAGAATTCTCTAACCACCTAGCAATACAACCTCTTCCTCCTTATCCAAGCATCGTCAAAAGTGTCCAGTTTTTAAGCATTGTAGAAGCCAGGATAGGTACATTGTTACCAGTGGTGGGTGTTATGACCCAGGCCCACATAGTTAATATTAAATACAAAACAGTTCCAAAAAAGAAACAGATTTTATTAAAACAGCTGAGAATTAACTCATTCTCAGCATATTCCAAATTAAATGACAGCAAAGTTCTCAAAACACCACTCTTCAGTTTATCTCTGACCTTGGGATAATTAGCCAACTGCCAAAGGCTTTTTTTGGCAACAGTTCAGGAACAGAATATGCTGACAAGAAAGAAATACATCCAAACATGAAGCAAATCTGTAGTACAGTGGTTTAAAGCACCCTGTTATTAACATCTATTAACATCTGCTGCTTGCAATTACTGCAAGTTCGAATCCCACCAGGCTCAAGGTTGACTCAGCCTTCCATCCTTTCTAAGGTGGGTAAAATGAGGACCCAGATTGTGGGGGCAATAAGCTGAC
>WNWU01000001.1:82704358-82753192 GCA_012654045.1 Ptyas mucosa
AATAAAATAAAATAAAATAAAATAAATCTCTCAACTGTTGTTTTCTGGCAAAGAGGCCAAGAGCCGTTGCTGGTCTTTTAAGCCTTATGGGAGGGGCCAATCATCTCTTGGCCCTACTCCCAAGTCGTCCTCTCTGCTTTAGCTACTCTTACCTTCTGGCAGCTCTTCTCATACGTGCACTAGGAACAGGCCATCTCTGCCTCTCTACTGTCAGCCTCTGGAGGCATCACTCCCCAATGGCCCTGGCCCCATCTCTGCCTTGGATGAAGAGCCCTCATCCGGGCCTTCCCCAGCCTCTAGGACTGGCCCATGTTCTTCCTCAGCCTCATCACTGTCCGACTCCACTGCCAGCTCTGCAGGCTGCTGGCGGACCACAACAGTGGGATTCAACCAGTGTAACAACTGGTTTGCTGAGCACATGCTTTCTGTGCACACCGTGCGTTTGAAAACAGCTTGAAAACTTACCTGCTACTGCAGCCCCAGTGAGTAAAACAGTTTAGGTGTGGTAATCTGCTCAGCCATGCCTTTCAGCTGGGCTTCAAAGAAAGGAAATATAGGTCGTATAGCGCAGGGGCGGGTTGGCGGGCCCAGCTGATTGTCAGAGCGAACCGGTTCGCTCTCAGTTGATCATCAGAGCTATTGGTTCACCTGATCTGGTCCAAACCGGCTGAATCCAAACCCTGATTGTTCCTCTGTTGATCGTTATCCATTTCTATAATTCCTTGTCATTAGTTATGGGATCAGATTGCCTGTCCTTGACTTCTTTGATTAAAAAAAAAATGTTCATATCTTCCCACTTCCTTCTTACACTTTTATGTAATCAATATTGCTGAGAAGGACTGGTATGTAATTCTTCCAAGCACCTTCCATAGGTGTTGCAAAATAGGATTCTAGTCTTTTCTCTTTTCTAGGTGAGTTTAGAAGAAGTAAGCTAATTACAACATAAACTGGGGAACGCATGCCCTGAAGAATTAATGTTGTACAGCTTTTTTTCCCTATCAATTCTCATTCAATTTAATGAGAAAGAAATCACTTTGGAATTGCTTTCAAGGTGAAGAGAGACTATCTGTGAAATTCTCATACTCAGAGTTTGGTGTTCTAAGTACTTCGTTACAGAGTGGACAAGATTGATGTGTGAATATCCTATATTCCATTGTACAATCTTTTCTCTAACAATTTGCAGCTTTTCTGGCTTTCTCTCATTCAGTTAAATCCCAGAAGAAGACATCATCATCATCTGCCAACCTTTCCTATCTTGCTTTTTTCCCCCTGATTAGAGAGTGAGAGCAGCCAGGAATGAGAAGATGTGTAACAGAAAACAAGAAAATGTTTTCTGTCCCAATGATAGTCAGCTTAAAAATGCTACAAACAAAGAATATAATTATTAAGACCACTAAAAAATAAGATAGAAAAACAGAAACCTTTTTCATAATGAAAGAAAGCCATTGAGAATTAACAAGTAGATGTTGGCATAGAATTAAAAAGCAGCTGATAACAGCCCTTCTGAATCTAACAGAGAATTGGTTCACCAGCCTATTTACACAAGGGTCAACTGGATGGCAATGGAAAGTGCACAAAACTATCAAACTAAGAGAATCCTCCTGGTGATATCCCTGAGTGAATGAAGGCACATAAACATGTCCCAGGATAATATTGCAGGATCCAATCAGGGGAGGTCACTGGGACCAGAGGTTTAGTCTTCTGAGCTTTCAGATTCGTGCTGGAGCTCACCCTCAGGGAACTTCTCTCTAGCAGAAAGTGTGAGGGAAATTCCCTGAGGCTGAGCTTCAGCACAAGTCTGAAAGCTCAGAAGACTAAGCCTCTGGTCCTGGTGACTGACCCAGATTGGATCCTGCAATATTCCTCAGCAATCAGCATTCAGAGACATGCTGTCTTCAGTTTTAGATCTTAGTTTTATCTTCTAGATCAGGGGTGTCAAACCCAAGGCCCAGGGGATGGATCCGGCCTGTGGGGTGCTTAGATCTGACCCACGGTACTGTTCTGGAAACAGAAAAGGACTGGCCCACGGTGCCTCTGCCACTGAAAACAGAGCTCAGGAGAGCAATGGGCAACTCTCCTGAGCTGCATTTTTGCTGGCAGAGGGTTGCAGAAGGCTGTTGCAGATGAAAATGGAGCTCAGGAGCCCGTTTTTGCTGGCAGAGCTCTCGGGCCACCACAGGTGCCCTAGACACAAGTGCCCCCCCTGGGCACTTCCCCCCCCCCAGCCCCCTAAGGTCAAATACAACCCAGATGCTGTCCTAAAGGAAATCGAGTTTGGCACCCCTGTTCTAGATATTTTACTAGAAGAGTACTCAAATCTTCTGCTCGAATAAAATTCCCTATACCACCAGGCTTGAAATTTTAGGTCTAGATAGCCTCGAACTATGCCGTCTGCGTTCCGACCTATGCTTAGTTCATAAGGTTATTTACCAAAAAGTCCTACCTGTAAATGAGTACTTTAATTTCAACCATAATAACACAAGGGCTATCAATAGATTCAAACTCAATGTAATTTGCTCTAATCTTGATTGTAGGAAATATGACTTCTGCAATAGAGTAGTAAATATCTGGAACACTCTACCTGATCCTGTTGTTAATCTCGCTAATCCCCATACCTTTTACTTAAACTGTCTACTGTGGACCTTTCATGTTTCTTAAGAGGTCCCTAAGGGGGCGTACATAAGCGCACCAGCGTGGCTACCATCCATGTCCTACTGTCCCCATTTATATGTAATCATTCTATGTGTTTATGGCTATGTTTTGCCTATTTATATCCTTTTATTTGTGCCAGTTTTTTTCATGTGTCCATGTCTGTGTCTGTACTGTTACTTGTTTCCTTGTACTTGTTGACAGATGGATAGAGAGATAGAGAGATAGAGAGATGGAAAGATAGAGAGATAGATACAGTGACTAGTAGGCATGTGTATCTCAAAGTCATCATTCACCTTGGTGGTTTATTTATTCTGTTATTTATTCATTGATTCAAATTGCTTCCTGTCTTTCCTCCAGGAAGCTCTGCGCTGTATACATGGTTGACTCACTTCCCCCATTTTAGCATCATGGCAGCCTTGTGAGGTAGATTACCTGGGAGTTAGTGACTAGTCCAGTGTTTTCCAATGAGCTTCAGAATTGTATGAGGATTAGGGCTGTGTTATCTCCAGTAGAACATACTATTATTTTGAATTCTGATTGAGTGAGACAAGACCTCTCTTTCACTTTTTTTCCCCTGTGCAACATCTTGTGCAGATGTGCAGTATGTCATATAGCTCTGTGAATATTATTCTCAAAGAGAATATATTCAGTTAAAGCCCTAAGACCTTTGAGAATTGCTTCAGTAAGCAAGAGGCTCAAATAAACTCCTGGATGTATTTTGTGGATGAATTCCTTTTGGTTGCTTAGAATTCATCTATTGGATTAACGTGCCCAAATTCAGTAGCTCATTGGAAACTGTCTTCCATTCGACCCGCTCCATCAAATCCAAAACATTTGTAACATGGAAACGCAAACTCCTTCGCAGTGGGAACTTTTAATAACTGGTGGTTAATCATTCATTGGAGGACACTCCCCATGTAGGAAAGGCCTTGGCATGAATATTTTATGAGGGTCGCCATCTCTGTTTGCACTTTATTTTCCAATGCGTTCCATTTTTGCTCAGGATGACAAGTTAAAAAATATAGCTTCCAGGAAAGTGGGAGGTTAGGTGGATAATCAGCAAAGTGAATTAAAAATGGAAACCACTATTTTCATCACTCCTTCTTCCCCTCTCCTTTGAGGATTTACATTCATGAGGCAACTGGTATATTTAGTACTTCATTAGATGAGCTGTTTACTCTAAAATACATTGGCACTTATGAAATAAACAACATTTGCAGGCACTTCAGAAATTCTGCTTTTCCTGCTTCATTTTGTGCCTCATCTCATTTCTTAAAAAGTGGCATAGGAGGTGTGACCTTGCAGCAGATTCCTGTAGGGCAGAATGCACTTCCTGAGGCTTCAGATCTTCCCTTTGTTTAATTTCAGTTAAGATAAAGTGCTGCAGAATTTGCATCTGCTTTGGTTGACTTCATGAAGGCTTTTATCAGAAAGTGGATGGAGGGGATACGACGTCCTGGATCTCTTGAACTTTTGGCATCTTTCAGTGGCTGGACTAACATTCCCTTTTGGGTCATTTGTCAGGATGCTATTTTATAATGATTCTTATCCTTTTTGTCAGGCCATCTAGAAGGTAGAGCTGGGGAACCACAGTTCAACACCTAGTTTGTTGACCTGCAGTGTTGCACATGTTTTGTTCTTGTTCCCCATACTGTTCAACAGGTACACGGAACTACTGAAGAAAGGACATTTGGAACTTTGGAGTGTGGTGCCATCAGAACTGTATGCTGATGATACTAGACTAGGTTTTTCTTTACCATTCGAATCTACGGAACTGATCAGTATCTTTAAGTGTTGCCTAACCTTCAAAAATGTCTAGATAAGGAAGAGGACACTTCAAGCACTATGATAGTATCTGTGAGTGTATGATTCTATAAGTACCGAGTGAGTTCAGTATTTGAAAAGAATAAAGGAAACTGACACTATTCAGGTTTCCCTGAGATATTGTGTGTGTGTGTGTGTGTGTATCACACAGACACACACATATATACAATATATGCATATTCCCTCTGTTCCCCTTGGATAAAGATTTCATGAGTCATGGAATAATAAATGAGCCTTTCTGCATATTTATTCATAGCAACTCAAGCCTGAGCCTCGTGAGATTAAACAAAATATAATTAAAATTCTATCCTGATTTAGAAAAAAATAAAATACCCTGCATCACCAAATGAAATCTTCAAATGATGAGAAGCTGGGAAGAGGAAATGAAAAAGCTATGAAACTTAGCTGATCTTAGCTGCATCTCTGCAGCCTCAAAAAGAAGAACAAGGGAAATTATATATCTTGTCATTCGTTGTGCCTCTTGTTCCTATTCCTCATTGAAAATGAATAAATTAAAGCTCAGCAATGAAGATTTCTTCATGAAAGTTATATTTCAGAAAGATAAAAAACAAAGAGCCCATTATTGAATTGTTGTGACTTTGTTTCTTATTCTTCCCAGAAAGTGACAGATCTATTTCCCTTTTTGCATCTTCTTCAAAAATATTTCTTTTTTTCCTTCTTTCACTCCTGGATAGCAATAGCAGAAGCACTTAAGACTTACTGCTTCACAGTGCTTTACAGTCCTCTCTAAATTTACACAGTCAGCATATTGTCCCCAACAATCTGGGTCCTCATTTTACTGACCTCAGAACAATTGAAGGCTGAATCAACCTTGAACCAGTGAGACTCGAACTGCCGGCAGTCGGCGGTCAGAAGAATTAGCCTGCAATACTGCATTCTAGCCACTGTGCCACCATGGCTCTTGTTGCTATTCTACTAACTCTAACATAATTTTAGCGGTGCAAATGTTCAGCAGGTTCAGAAATCTATATGAACATCTCTACTCATTCTTTCCTATACTGTGTGTGATGTGCTGTATACAATTCTAAAGTTGTGCTTTGGTGCATCACTTACTCTACTGCAAAAGCAAAAGGCTAATTGCATTCCAGATTGCATAAATAGCTCAAAGAATGCTAATTTGGTCCATTTATATTAAAGTGCCAATTATACAATGTTGTTCCTTGCCAAACTTTCTAAAAAAAAAAAAAACCAAACCAAAGTTACCTGAAAATAAGATGTGTTCAGTGACTCCTTTTGAATGAATTTTGAAACCCCATCATATATTTATGTGTATCCCCCTCTCAGTCCCACCCAAAAAAGAAAATGAACAAAAAATGATCATATACGTCTGTCAGAAACAAATCTTTCTCCATGCTTTTGCCTAAAACAAATAGAAGGTTTATTTTTTTTATCCTGAAGGTGGTGAGTGCTTTTAGCAGCACTGATGTTATGCCCTTACTGCCCTTAGGAACGGAAAGGGGAATATTGGTCCACAGTTTCAAAGAACTACTTCATACATCTTCATTGACATCTGTCAACTTTGCCATTTTTTTTCCATTTTGGGTAGATCATTGCAATGTGCTTTTTGTAGAACTCGCTTTAGGAAGGATCCAGCTATACTCAATGCAAACCATCTAGACTTGATGCAAACTGTGACAGTTAAATTGCTAACTGTACAGTATATATATCAGGATCATATTTTACCCATCATGAAATAACTGCATTGGTTACAAATTGTGTTGGAGCGCAATTTGAGGTGTTGGCTTTAAACATTAACCCACTAAACCAGTGTTTCCGATTTATACATTCTGAGAACTTTAAGTGAGGACTTTAATTCCCCAGCCAAAGTTTCCCAGGGTGGGAAACACTTCTCTAAATGAATTGGACCAATCTACTAAAAGGACTGCATGCTTCAGTGTGATCCTGCTGAAGAGGAACCTGCCCAAGCACTAAAGTCAGAAAGACACTATTTCATCAAGACCTATTTCATAGCTTTTGGGGCTATGGATTAGGTTTGATATGCGTTAGGTTAAAATCACACACACCTCTTACGTTTCCCACTAGAAGCCCTGAGAAACAAACATGACATATTCAAATCAGACATTTAGAGAATGATGACCTATTTTAGAATGATGAATATGAGTCAGCAGTTTTACGTGCTGCCAAAAAAGCAAATGCAATTTCAGGTTGCATCAACTGAAGAATGCTATACACTGAATAATGATACTAAATTACAGGAAGTATTTTTTTTCTTTTATTCTGATTGGATCAGAGCCCACCCTTAAGTACTGTATCAATTTATGAACATCATATTTTAGGATTCAGAGAACCTGGAACAGATTCCAAGAAGGGCAAATGGAATTATTGGAAGCCCAGAAACTGTTGACAAAAGATTGAAATAGCTTGAAATATTTCATCTTTAGAAGAGCGGACTGAGAGTAGATGGGATCCTACTCATCCAAGAGATGAAGCTATATTCCACGTAAGAAGGTCAAGACCTGTCTAAGAGGTGCTTTTTCCAGAGGCAACTGGGCTTTCTGGTTTTTCTTTGAAGACATTTCGCTTCTTATGCAAGAAGCTGAAGAAGCTTCTTGGATAAGAAGCGAAACGCCTTCAAAGAAAAACCAGAAAATCCAGTTGCCTCTTGAAAAAGCACATTTGGGATGTGATAGAGAAGTGTTGAAAAAGTCACTGAGTACACAATTCTGCATCTACTTCTAAGAATAACCCAGTCTTAAATGAAGACGTATATTCAGGCTTGTAATGATAAAGAGAGACCTCAGGTTTAAAATTCACAATCCCCATCCCAAGGTTGTGGGCCCATGAAAAAAGCAACATCAAACCAGCCAATCTAGCATCTGGGATGTTGAAAGCCAACAAATGAGATTTTAATCACTCCCTTCATTCCTTTTTTTTTTTTTTTCTTCAGCATCACCCCCACAATCATTATAAATATTATTTTTTATTATTATTATTATTCAGGGTGCACAGGTTGGGAGGCCCTTTGTACTTTTTTCCACCCCCCCCCCCCCCCCCCGCTCAAGCAGGAGACCCTACACCATTTCTGACAGATGGCAGTCCAGTCTCTTCTTGAAAGCTTCCAGTGATGAAGCTCCCACAACTCTGGGGATGTTGCATCGGACAGAAGGGCAAGAACCTTTCTTCAAACTTGCAATGGTCATTAAATGAATGGCTGCAATACAAAGAGTATTTGTAATGCAGCACCAGCAGATATAGTTGCCCAGGTCATCTTTCTCTTCAATGCAAGAACATTTATTCTACACCTTTGCCTCTGACAGCACTCAAATACATTAACCAGAGTCAGTTGTGTCAGTTGAGCACATAACTGGAACTTCCTCTAAAACATCTTTATTTGCTTGTCGTAGAACAGCTTCATTTTCTATCTGCTGCGAATGTTGGCTTTTGCCAGAAAAATGTTGTATGGCTTTATCTGAGTCTGATAAAAATGAGAAAGAAGTAATTTATTTGCCTCCATTGTGTCATGTCTTGTTCAGAGAAAGAAAGGAAGAGTTGGAGGAGATAACTTTGTATCTGTGCTTTTTCTCTCTGTGGGAAGCACGATGCACAAGGTTATTTTGGTTGAGCTGCATTTTCCTTGAACTGTGATGAGGTGACCCTTTGCGTGGTAATGTGATGAGCAAGGTTATATTGCACGTGCCATGCAATATAACCACGATGGTGCAGTGGTCAGAGTGCAGTACTGTAGGCTACTTCTGCTGACTGCCGGCTGACTGCAATTTGGCAGTTCAAATCTCACCAGGCTCAAGGTTGACTCAGCCTTCCATCCTTCTGAGGTGGGTAAAATGAGGAGCCAGATTATTGGGGGCAACATGCTGACTCTGTAAACCACTTAGAGAGGGCTGTAAAGCACTGTAAAGTGGTATATAAGTCTAATTGCTATTGCTATATTGGAACACATTCCTTCCAACTCTGATTCTATTGCTGTGGGCTCAGAGAATGGATTCAAAAATCTAATCCATTCAGAGCAGTGTCTATGGAAATTGTCAGTCATCTAGGTCATGGTTGTCCCAAAGGTACTTTTTCAAAGGGCAACTGGACTTTCTTTTGTTTATCCTTGAAGTTGTTTCGCTTCTATCCAAGAAGCTTCTTCGGTTCTTGTAGTTTGTTAATCATGCTGTAGGAAGGAGAGGCATCCCATGGTAGTCTTATCCTTAAAATATTTCTCCATTTTTGTTTACACGTTGATGGACATATGGAGCAGGCAATCAGCATTGTTTCCTAAATGCTGCTAATGATAGTGAAGGCTGAAATATATTTAAAGCAAAGAATTTGCTGTCACATTGTTTTAGTATTCAAGCTGTCATCTTTCAGGATTTCAGACAAGAGTCTTTCATAACCCTGCCTGTAAATGCCAGGTATTCAATTGGGATATTCTACTTATGTTCTAACACTAAGCCTTTACTCCTTACCAAATGTGCTGTAGGACTATATGATATCATGTTACACTAATCATCTACTTCTCTCTCTAAAGCTAAAGAAAACTAATTAAGCCATTCTTCTGCAGCCTCTCCTTAAAAAGTTATTAGAAAGGTTGTGCATGCTTCAAAAACAATTGAGCCTTCAGAATGGAGGAGCAACATCCCCTGTCATACATACATACATACATACATACATACATACATACATACATACATATTAGATTTCTATCCCATCTTCTCTCCAGGAGTCAAGATGGTCTTCATAGGGCTCCCTTCTCCATTTTCCCTCCAAAATAACCCTTGAACCTGAGTCTCCCTGGGTTAGACCTGAGATACTGCTCTGTCACATAGATTTTGCCTTGTTCAGTCTTTTGCATGAATCTAAATAAAGATGGGATTATTTTAATATGTGTCTTAATGTGGCTGTTTTAATTAGTCATTTCCTTAAAGCAGCTATGTGTGTTTATCACTTTGGGTGTCAAGGGAGATACACAAAAAGTGATAAAAGAGGAAGTAAAGAAGAAGCAGCAGCCATGTGTATATTAAGCCTATGCAGAAGCTTTTTAAAAAACAGAATCAACTGTTATAAAGAGGTCCACCCCACCTGCTTTAATAACTTTCAAAGCATTTCAAAACCTCAGTAATTAGCAATTCCACACACAGAAAGAAAAAAAAAGTATACTCTAGAATTACAGAGAAAGGTACTGTGTTTCCCCAAAAATAAGACCCTGTCTTATATTATTTTGAACCCTGAAATAAGTGTTTGGCCTTATTGCCATGTGCTCAAAAGCCCGATTGGGCTTATTATCAAGGGATGTCTTATTTTGGGGAAAACAGGGTAGCATTAAATTTCCTTAATAAATGAATTGATGTCTGACAAGGTAGTTGGAAAAAAGTGATTATAGTTTTATAGCTCATAAACCTGTGTATATTGATATTACTCAGTAAATTGGGGAAGGGTGCTTAAGGCGGCAATTATATACCACCTTGCCTGGGTGGATGGCAAAATAGAACATAAGTTGCTGGACAAGACAAAATTGTGCCTAGCAAACCTGAATGAAAGTGATATTATCCTGAGCCACTCAACTCACCTTGCTCATCTGAACATAAGATGGCATCGGAGTGGACATTCTTTCAGCTAGTTATTGATTCCTGCCACTTCTCCCCTCTCTCCCTTCTCTACCAACTGTTTGCAAAATCCTTTTTTCCAAAACAAATGCAGTAATATGCCAAAGAGCCAGAGATAAAAATCAGGACCAGTATTTTAAAGTGGAATAGATACAAACTGTTACTGTATTGGGTTAGTTCTCCTAGATAGAAAATTGGAGACATACAATAATTGGAGACAATAAGTAGGTAGGTAGGTTGGTTGGTTGGTAGGTAGATGAGAGAGAGGGGGAGAGAGAGAGATTTTATTTATTTATTTAGTGTGTGGCATCTACATAGGTCATGCAATCACTGATATACACATTTACTTTAAAGGTTTCAATAATACAGACTCAGATTTCATGGCTGCAAGAGAGCTAAAGACAGTCTTGGCACCCCATTCATAGGCATAACAGATGCAGAATGGGAAGCTGTCACCTCCCTTCCAGTGGGCAAACATGGACACGCCATGGTCTTGAACCTGCCACTTATCATTTGCTCTAGCTATAAATTCTGTATTTTATTCGGAAAGAACAAGTCATTAATGTAATAGTAATCCTATATTTAGGCTGGAGCCGAAAATGCCAGAAACCTGCCACAACATCAGCAGAACGGGTGTTTTGTTGCCAGTTTTTTACATCTGTTGTGTACAAACAGCAGAGACCTTTCCCAGATTGTTATGCTATTCCATTATACTATTTCATATGCTCCAGTATTTTCGCTTGTCCCCTTCCATAATAAAATGGATGTCCCTATTGCCTCTTTGTTTTTTGTTTTTCTCAAGAGAAATAGGTGTTATTTAAAGATTACTCTCGATTCAGTTGGTTGTTTTAAAATGGCTTGGCCTTCTCCTTTGAAATGCCAACAATAGCAATAGCAATAGTACTTAGACATATATACCACTTCATATTGTTTTACAGCCCTCTTTAAGTGGCTTACAGAGTCAGCATATTGTCCCCAACAGTTTGAGTCCTCATTTTACTGACCTTGAATGCTGATTGAATGCTGACTCAACCTTGAGCCAGTCAGGATCAAATTACTGGCAGCGGGAATGCAGAGTTAGCCTGCAATACTGCAGACTAACCACCACACCATTACAGCTCATAGATTAGATAGATGATAGATAGATAGATAAATGGATGGATGGATGGATGGATGGATGGATGGATGGATGGATGATGGACAGATTAAAAATTCATTTCTGAGATAGGAATATTCAAGATTCTGTAAATAAGTTCTTTTTATTTAACTAGCTTGGATCAAGTGATAATTTAATCAGGGGAAAAAAAACATGAGCTATTCTTCCTTTGAATCCAGAGCTCTGGGTTAGAACTATTTTGGCCTCAGAATTTATATCACTAAAATTCAGGATAAACCCTAATCCAGATTGTGCTACTAAAATTTAGGAGCACTATAGCTCAGCGGTTAAAGATGCTGAAGCTGTCAGTTCAGGTTCGAGACCCGAGTGCCACACAACAGGGTGAGCTCCCATTACTTGCCCCAGCTCCTGCCCAACTAGCAGTTTGAAAGCATGAAAATGCAAGTAGATAAATAGGAAGGTAACAGTGTTCTCTAAGCCTTGGCATATAGTCTGGCCACATGACCACAGAAGTGTCTTCAGACAATACTGACTCCCGGTGAAGAAACAGAGATGAGAACCTTCCACTAGAAGGAAGACATGACTAGCGGAAGGCTTTACTTTTTTAAATGTGGTGTTAAAATGCTGAAAATATACCATTGCAATTTTAATGGGGTTTAGCAAAACCAAAGCAAGCAAAATAGGTGTATTGAGCTTCTATGCAGTTTGGGGGTGGGGGGGAATAGAATAAAAATGTCACCCTGCCCTTCCAGTAAAAGCATCCTGTCACTGCCATTTCTTCTACAATCTTGGGATTTATTTACTTCTTTGTCAGCTCCATAGTCTGAAGAATCCGGTGGCATTTCTATTTGTCAGAGCAAGTGGATGCTCTTCCTGTGACCTCCAATTAGCTCTTTCGTGAAACTTCAAGATGTTTCTCAATCAGATCTAATTGTTCTTTACTCTTCGGCCACAGTAATGAGAAAAAGACTGCTAAATCAGGCTGAAATTTGTCTGACTGATTTAGGCTTTTACTTTCTAGTAGCAACCTTTGAAGATATCATCAGAAGCTTCAGTACTAAGTCTAAAAGGGGCACATAATCTTTCCTTAGGAATGACCTTAGATCAGTGACGAAATTCATTTTTTTTACTACTGGTTCTGTGGGCGTGGCTTGGTGGGTGTGGTGTGGCTTGGTGGGTGTGGCTTGGTGGGTGTGGCAGGGAAAGGATACTGCAAAATCCCCATTCCCTCCCCACTCCTGGGGGAAGGATATTGCAAAATCTCCATTCCCACCCTACTCCTAGGGGAAGGATACTGCAGAATATCCATTCCCACCCCACTCCAGGAGAAGGATACTGCAAAATCCCCATTCCCTCCTCACTCTGGGCCAGCCAGAGGTGGTATTTGCTGGTTCGCCAAACTGCTCAAAATTTCCGCTACCGGTTCTCCAGAACCTGTCAGAACCTGCTGTCTGCCTTTCTCACCCCTGCCTTAGATACTGAGTTTGGTCTCAATATCTAGGATTCAGAAGTATTTGATGGTCCACTTTGGTTTAAAGCCGAACTAAATTTATCTGAATGAAAGCCATTCAGGATTTCCATATTGCCAATCAACATTTGTTCTTCAGAATTATATTGACTGTAAAGATAGAAAGCAGTAAGTGTTTTGAAGTGTTTTATTTTAAGCATCAACTTAAATGAATGAAATAAATGAATGAAAAATAAATGAAAATAACTTAGTTCCCTTTCCCATGCTACAAACCGAGAGTTGAGAATGAAGAGTCTTACAATAGAAAACAATAGAAAACTGCCTATTTAATTTTATGTGCCTCAAGAAATTAAAGCATGTATAATCAGAGTTTTCTGATAGGATCACATGATCTCAATGAGTGTGATGGAATATAGTAGTAGGGAGGGAAGGGAATGTAGTAGGGAGGGAATGCATTTCAGTGGAGTAAGAGACAACTGAGTCAGTGGTGGATTTCAATTTTTTTTTACTACCGGTTCTGTGGGTGTAGTTTGGTGGGCGTGGCATGGCTTGGTGGGCGTGGCTTGGTGGGTGTGGCAGGTGAAGGATATTGTAAAATCTCCATTCCCTCCCCAATCCAGGGGAAGGTTACTGCAAAAATCCCCATTTCCTCTCAATCAGCTGGGACTTGGGAGGCAAAGAATAGATGGGGGCAGGGGCAATCAGAATTTTTACTACCGGTTCTCCGAACTACTCAAAATTTCTGCTACCGGTTCTCCAGAACTGGTCAGAACCTGCTGAAACCCACCTCTGAACTGAGTCCAGATATTTTGTGAGAGATAAAGAGAGCAAACACAGTTCTTCCTTAATAGTTCAAACAGTTTATGGTAGATTCAGGTAATGGAGTCTTTAGTCTGGCAAGATTCTGTTTATCAGTGTGGAAAAAAATAAATTTACTCAGCTTGGAAGATTCAAGGATCTTTGCTGAGTACAACAACAATTTATTTTGTGAACCTTAAAAAATTAAAAATGATCCCAAGGGCCCCTTCAAGGCAATGCATTTCCTTCTGCTTTGTCCTCATCATTCCTCCAATCAGAGAAAATATTTTCAGCAAACCTTGTAAAAAATGGTAACCAGAAATCATGGGAAGATATTAAAAATGGCACCCCCTAAGTTTCTAAACGTAAGCTAGGAAATAACAGACTATCAAGGATTTACTGGTAGTCCTTGACTTACAACTATTCATTTAAGGACCGTTGGAAGTTATGATGGTGCTGAAAGAAGTGACTTCAACCAAACCTTGCACTTATGATCATTACAACATCCCCGCACTCACATGATCAAAATTTGAGTTCAAGTCAGTTGGCGTATATTTATGAGAGTTGT
Organism: Ptyas mucosa; assembly: GCA_012654045.1. NCBI lineage: Eukaryota > Metazoa > Chordata > Lepidosauria > Squamata > Colubridae > Ptyas > Ptyas mucosa. Next base: position 82,718,374 of record WNWU01000001.1, read on the forward strand.
GAGTCACAAGAATCATGTGATCACTACCTGTGACCTCTCCACGGGGTTCCAACAAACAAAAGTCAGTGGAAAGCCAGGTTCCCTTAATCAAGGTTTGCTTAACAACCATGTGATTCACTTAACAACCATAAGAAAAAAGTTTGTAAAATCAGGTGTGAGTCAGTGACCACATCACTTAAAGACAGGTTCTGGCCCCAATTGTGGCTGTAAGTCAAGGGCTACCTACATGTGAATAGGAGGGAAAGATCTGTTACAAAGCAGCATGTAAGAAATGTGTCGTGAAATTCATCTAAGCTTGTCCTTTGGAGAAATTACTGATTTTTTTTTAAGCCATACAGTATAAAAGCTGTCTCCTGGATCCCTCTTTCTGTCTGTCCATGTGTCTTTTTGTTTGAAGGAGCTCTTCTTACCCATTCTTCCACCTTTCTGTTTCCCTTTCAGTAAACACTACTGTTTGCAGTGGCTAAAGTGTTTTCTGAGGTTTAACATAGAAGCACAGTTTTTGCAGTTTACAATGTGTCACAGCAAGACTACAAGAGGCTTTGTGTGATGGGCACAGGCATGGGTAGTGGTTAATGCACAGAATAAATGCTACATGCAGACCTCAGTGGTATCTTAGCAAATGGCACCATCTGGCTGATGTTTTACAGGCTCAGAAGCTAAGCAAGGTTGCTATGGTTCATGCTGAATGGGAGGCCACAGGAGCTCTAGAATTCTAGACGTTGGGGGGAAAAAAAAGGAGAAGGCGGCAGTGGCAAAACTGCTTCCATATTATTGCCAGGAAAACAGCATAGATGCATAGAAGCAGAAATCATGCTTAATTCATAAGAATATAAGAATAGCCTTGCAGTATTAGGCAAAGGCCAATTTAATGAAACGTTGTGTTCCTCAGCCAACCTGATGCATCATGGGTGATGAGAAATAACTGTCTCCTGTTGTTGTTCCCTTGCAAATGGTATTTGGAGTTATTATATCCACCTAAGGAGGAAACATTGAATCTTAAGACGAACAGTTGTTTCTGGACCTATCCTCCATCAATTACCCATGAAAATGCATTTTCCATCATCTTATGATACAAAGCTTTTAGTCACTGGTGAAATCTTACCCGGTTTGCCACTGGTTCGCTGCCCGTGCATGCACAGTGTCCGCCAAAGACACACTGCGTGTGCATGTGCAGTGCACACCAAACACACGCTGCATGCATGTGTACTAAATGCACACTTCGCACGGAAAAAGGCTTGGGAAGGTAAGTAGAACAGCGAGGGGGGGAACAGCTGTGCCGCACAATTTAGATTCACCAGAAAGCAGGATTTCCTGCTTTCTAGCAATTTTAAATCACGTGGCGCAGCTGATCGTTGGAAATACCAATTTGGAGGAACCGGTAGCTTTTTTTTACTACCAGTTCGCCCGAACTGGTGTGAACTGGTTAACATTTCACCGCTGCTTTTAGTGGTCTGGACAGGTTCTAGATTGATTGGGATCAGGAGTCTTCTACACATAGTCCTTAAGCTCTGACCATTTGTTTAACAATGGTTCAGAGTTATGACATCACTGAAAAAAATGATTTACAACGTATCCTCAACGTTATGACTAGTGTACCACCCCCATGATCATGTGATCACAATTTGGGCATTTGGCAACATCCTGAAATTACACGGTTGTGATTTGCAGTCTTCCCAGCCAGCTTCCAGCAAGCAAAGTCAATGGGAGAAGCTAGCTTCATTTAATGACCATGTGATTTGCTTGACAACCAAAGTAAAAATGGCTGTAATTGGGTCCAGGCACATCATGACTTGCTTAATGACCATATCGCTTAAGCAACCAAACTTCCAGCCCTAATTATGGTAGTAAGTCAAGGACTATCTTTATAGTCAAGTTTGGTGAAGAGCAGTAGAAAACATATAGTGCTCATTTACAGGAAATTGTCACAGCCTTATCTGTTTCCAGTTAAGCAGTGCAAAAAGCACAAAGATGACTGGAGGAGCCATACATTCACAGAAGCAAGTGAAATGATCCTCAGTTTGGAAACAATAACCTACATTTTCCTTAAGCAACATGAATGCACAATAGAGCACAGCTGATAACCTCATAGAACACAACATTTAATGTCCCTGCAATGAAGGCCATCTGCAAGGAACAACACATAGACTGGTTATTTGGATCCAACTCTGTATTTTCCTTCCTTAGTGCTACTCATATCAAAATATTGCAGCCAGAGTTAAGGGGACTTCTGCTTGGTAGTCATACAGCCCAGGGGTGGGTTCTAAATTTTTTTACTACCGGTTCTGTGGGTGTGGCTTATTCTGTGGGTGTGGCTTATTTTGTGGCTTGATGGTCATGTGACAATTATTTAGGATTTAACAGAGGTTACTGGTCTACCAGGCTTTTAACTGCTTGCAGAGCTGTACCGATCTACCCATTTATTTTTGCAGGCACTGATCTACTCATGTATTTTTGCAGGCACTGATCTACTCATGTATTTTTGCAGGCACTGGTCTACTCATGGATTTTTGCAGGCACTGGTCTACTCATTTGTTTTCTTTTAACACTGATCAGCTGTAGGGCGGCCCTTTGAAGCCCCGTGGCAAGAGTTTAAACAGGTTTTTTTTCCCTCTAGCCATCAGCTGGGACTCAGGAGGCAGCAATAGATTGTGGGTGGGGCCAAATAAAAGGTAAGAATAATGCGGGGGTGGGTGGGGGGCGGGTGGGGGAGAACCGGTTTGGTGATGTCATATCGTCACTGCTACTGGCTCGGGAGAACCGGGCCGAACCGGAAGGAACCCACCACTGATACAGCCCTCTGCAACTCTCGATCAGTTCTCCAAGCCACTGGAACTGTCTTTGCAGATTCTCAGTCATCCAGGTCATGGTTATCCCAAAGGTTCTTTTTGCCAGAAGGCAGCTGGACTTTGTTTTTCCTTGAAGACGTGTCACTGATGAGAAGTGACACATCTTCAAGGAAAAACAAAGGAAGTCTAGTTGTGTTTTGAAACTGTTTTGGAAAATGGAAGCTGTACAGCAGTCTTCTTCTGCATGATATTACCAGAGAAAAGGGAGGTGCCTCAGATGCCAAGCCTCAAAACAGTAGCTGGCCTCACCTGACGGAGTAAAAGGTTTACTGGCCTTTGTCCTTGGTCATTCATTTGCTGACTATTATGTCCAAATGTATTAACATAGTTATTACCATTGGCATCTGAAGAGTTAGGTCTGATGAGAAACAAATGAGTACTTATTTAAAGAAATTAATGCCTCTTCCCCAATTCAGTCACATTTTGCCGAAGAATCAAAGGAAACAAAATTTGTGAAAGAGTCTGTTTCCAGAGATAAGTTTCCAGTGTTTTAATGGGTTTACTAAGCAATAAGTCTTCCTTAAAGCTGGAATTAAATATTTCAGGCTAATTTGCAACTTATGTTATTAATGATCAAAATCCCTTCTTCCATTCCAGTGCTTCATAATGATCATTTCATACTCTCCACTGAAGGAGGGGGAAACCACCAAGACATGTATCATTCCCAATTTGTCACACCAAATTTAGCTGAGGTCTCTTCTCTCACCATTCCAATACATTCATGTTTCAGTTTATGTGTTCTGTACTGCATTCTACTTCATAGAAAATGTCTAAAATTAGTTCCAAGATTGGTATAACAGGCATTTATTCCAGCTTTCGCTTAATTAAGCTTTGACTTAATTTCTATTTTATACATCTACATCTCTTTTACAGTTTTGAACACTGGACCTAATCCAACAGAATGTTATTTAGATGTAGTAAACAGAGGTGGGTTTCAGCAGGTTCTGACCAGTTCTGGAGAACCGGTAGCGGAAATTTTGAGTAGTTCGGAGAACTGGTAAATACCACCTCTGACTGGCCCCATCCCCATCTATTCTTTGCCTCCCAAGTACCAGCTGATTGGGAGGGAATGGGGATTTTGCAGTATTCTTCCCCAGCCACACACACCTAGCCATGCCCACCAAGCCATGCCACACCCACCAAGTCATGCCCACAGAACTGGTAAAAAAAAAAAATTGAATTCCACCACTAGTTGTTGTTGTTAGTTGCGAAGTCATGTCTGACTCATCACGACCCCATGGACAATGTTCCTCCAGGCCTTCCTGTCCTCTACCATCCTCTGGAGTCCATTTAAGCTCACACCTACTGCTTCAGTGACTCCATCCAGTCACCTCATTCTCTGTCATCCCTTTGTTCTTTTGCCCTCTTTTTTTTCCCAGCATTAGGCTCTTCTCCAGTGAGTCCTTCCTTCTCATTAAGTGGCCAAATGTAAAATCCTCTATCAAAGTTGAAAAAAATCCAAATATAGATACAAAAATGATGAAACTGTACTTGATGAGAAGAATCTGGAGTCTACCAGTGTGGAATATGAGGAAACAGTGTGATGCAGCGGCTAATAGAATGTTGACTGTCATAAGATAAACATTTTAACCAGATCATGAAAGATATTAATTCCATTGTAGTCTGCTTGGTGAAACTGTATTTAAGCTACTGTCTCCTAAACATTCCATTTAAAATGTAGATGGAAAAGCTAAAACAAGTTAAGAGGGTTATTGTGATGATAATAAGAGGATCTGGGAATTTCCCCTATGAGAAAAACATAAAAGAAACAAAGATGTTTATCATGCAAAAAAAAAAAAAAAAACAAGGGGAAGTAACTATAGTGGTCTACAATTACCTAAATTATTTCATTCAAGAGGACAGGAAATATATCAGACTTCTTTCTGGAAGTCTGAAATACAATTGCTGAAAATATTAGTTTCCTAAGGCTCTTCTAATTCGCTCTGTTACTATTCAGTATAAGTTACAAGTACTCCTCGATTTATGACTAGTTATTTAAGGACCGTTCACAGTCACATGACCATAATGTGTGATGCTTTACTGCTGATTTCTGGCATTTTTTGCCACTTTTCAGCAAAAATCTCCAATTCGCGAGAATTGGTTTGTGCTTTCAACCAAGTGATTCAGACAATTTGCTTAATGACACCATAAAAATGGTCATAAAGTCAAGACTGGTCATATGACTGCCTCGGCCTAAGACCATCATGACTTACAACCAAACTCCACTCACAATTATGGGCATAAGTCAAGGACTAGCAGTATATGGCAGTCGGCTGTTACTTTGTGAGGAAAAAGTAATTATTCTGTATGTAGTATCATATTGCTCATCCCCTGCTAGATCTAACCTTTTCCAGTATTTTATTACTAAAGAATGTGGACATATCCTGTCATAGATGCTTCTTGTGGTGAAAATACAAGGAACAGAATCTAGAAAGAAGTTATTTCTGTGATCTCTCTCTCTCTCAAATCTGCAGAAATTCTGCAAAATAAATTGCAGCTAATCAACTTAATCCTAGATAAAATGAAAGTGCTACAATACTACACTTTAAAAAAAAAGTTCGAGTTATCTTGCTTCTTTTTCTCCCTTGGTCCTCCTTTTTCTTTTTTCCAGTTATCTATTTATTTCCAAATAATCATTTATAAAAAAATTAGAGGTACCAACCTGTGTAAATCCTTCAACAGTATTTGCATTTAAATTGAAAATGTGAATGCATCTGGTCTTATAAAGTGCCAAGTAATTATTTGATATTTAAAAGTTTGGAGATGTTCTGGTAGGATAATGGCTCACCACTTAATTGTCCTGACAGTTTTTGAAAGTTATGAATTGATTAAAGTTGAAGAGTGAACAAGGCTTCACAAAAAGCAGAGCAGAAAACTCCTGCTATCTACAAGGAAAGATGATTTGAAGGCATTAGCAAATAAATGAATTATGATGCCCTGGTTTAAGCTTACTCCCTTTGTAGGGTTCTATGTTTCAATGTGCATTGTTTTAGCACCTAATAAAGATTTGGAATCTAAGTAATGAATCTGGACAATTCAGAGGGATGTGTTCAGCATATAAAAGTCCCCATATTTCAATTCCTGATATCTTCCGATAAAAGGGTTCAGCTGAGAATTTTTCCATATCATATATCTTGGATAATATAGGAGGAGGAATGGCAGAACTTGTTGGGGTCAGAGTTAAGAGAGCAATTAACATAGAATCCCTACAAGTAGACGAAGTCCAACCTCCCCCCACTTTGAATTCCATTGATCCTTTTCTTACTCCAAACCAGTGGTGGGTTTACCCGGTTCAGGCGAACCAGTAGCAGTGGCGGTGGGAAGCTCTTCCCACTCTTCCAGACATCATCAAAAATGTTGTGTGCATGCGCAGAAGCACCATGTGCTCGCAAAGCAAGTGAGCGCACCCACGCACTTCCGATAGCGAAGTAGCGCTGGGATTTGAATCCCACTGCTGCTCCAAACAGGTGCTAACTGTTAGTTGAGAAGATTCCTGTGCACAGGGTGTTTAGCAATGAATCAGTTTAATTAGACTTTCAATTTTTTTTTATTATTATTATTCTTATTTATATGCCGCCCTTCTCCGGAGACTCAGGGCAGCTTACAATGCGTTAAGCAATAGCCTTCATACTTTTGTATATTTTATACAAAGTCAGCTTATTGCCCCCACAAACCGGGTCCTCATTTTACCCACCTTAGAAAGGATGGAAGGCTGAGTCAACCTTGAGCCTGGTGAGATTCGAACTTACAGTAATTGCAGGCAGCTGGATGTTAAATGCTGCCTTGTAGGAGGCATTAGCCTCCTACGCCACTCAGGCTCCATTTTGGACTGGTTATTTGCCCCTGACAAATGGATGTTAAAAGTCAGAAAAACTAGTACCAAACTAGCATAGTCTTAAGAGCAGAAGAGGAGTCCAGCTGGATCAGGCCAAAAATCTACTGTCCAGAATTTGTGTCACAGCATAGCTAGCCATATGCATCCTACAGGTACGTAAGTATCCTGTGGGGACTGTAACCTTCTTCCACAATTGCTCCTTAGAATAAGGTATTCCATAAAGCGTGCAAAACATTTTGAATTGGATTTGCAACATTGATTCAATCTGAAATATCATATTGTTTCCATTTGAAACATCATTTGTATTTGGAACTTCAAAACAATGTTATTTGGAATATCAAATCTTCAGATTTGTGCAATTCCATTGTTCAGAAAACAAACTGCTTCCCTGTATGTACAAAAGTAATCCATCTGTCAGTTCAAATTGATTTGATTCAACTAATTAATTTAATTTGGAGATTTGATTGATTTGCCTTTCAGTGAAATTTCCAGACTGAATCTTCTCACAGTTCAATTTTTAAGGGCATGTCCTTTGACTCGGGATAAAATATGCACCCATCAGGATTAATAATGTCGTTGAATAGCTGTTCCAAAAAATGCTGAAGGAAAAACTTCTATTTTGCCAAAGCACAGAGCTATTGTAAGGCAACTGGGCTTCAGAAAGTTAAACTAAAATCAACTTATACTTTTTAAAACAAAACAAAACACTTGTCTGATCTTCCAGATTCTGGATTTTCAGTTTTATAGATCAATAGGAAATGTTGTCTGCCATAACAAAGATTCCCTCCCTAAGTGAATAGGTAGAGGAAGAAAACCTGGGCTAGTCTGCTCACCTTTAATCTTTTTTTCATAAAATCAGAAAATTAGGAGATTCCTACAGACCGTCTGAAGAAAGTGTAAGTTCCTTATCTAGTTGTAGAAGTACAAAGTGGCCTTTCCTTTGATCATCATATTGCAGTTGCAGATTCAAGTCAACCTACTTTTGCAATCTGGCATCTTCCAGATGTGCCGACTGAACATTCTCAGAATCTTAATCCAAACACATCTGGAGAGGGGCAAGGTTGGAAAAGACAACTGAACCTTTCTTTCCTACATGCTTCAGTCAGCAATCTACAGTTTAGCGATAGTGTAATCTCCATTATCACAAAGTCTCCTCTCCCATTTGTTGTAATGTTCCCCATCTCCAGGAATTGTGGTGGTACAGTGGTTAGAATGCAGTATTGCAGGCTAATTCTGCTGACTGCCAGGAGTTTGTTCCTCACCGACTCAAGATAGACTTGGCCTCCCATCCTTCCGAGGTCGGTAAAATGAAGACCCAGATTGTTGGGGGCAATATGCTGACTCTGTAAACCTCTCAGAGAGTGCTGTAAAGCACTATGAAGACGTCAGAAGTGGGATTCACACAATTTACCTATTGGTTCACCCAGCACCGAAACACAGTATCAACAGTAGACACCTTCAAACTTCTAGGTTCTACCATATCTCATGACCTAAAATGGACACCCAACATCAAAAATGTCATCAAAAAAGCACAACAAAGAATGTTCTTTCTGCGCCAACTCAGAAAGCTCAAACTGCCCAAGGAGCTGCTGATCCAGTTCTACAGTGGAATTATTCAGTCTGTCATCTGCACCTCTATAACTGTCTGGTTTGGTTCTGCAACCCAACAAGATAGACACAGACTTCAGAGGATAATTAAAACTGCAGAAAAAACAATTGCTACCAACCTGCCTTCCATTGAGGACCTGTATACTGCAGGAGTCAAAAAGAGGGCTGTGAAAATATTTACAGACCCCTCGCATCCTGGACATAAACTGTTTCAACGCCAATGCTCAAAACGATGCTATAGAGCACTGCACACCAGAACATGCCAGACTAATCTTATTGCATTCTTTGACAAAGTGACAAAATTAGTGGACCAGAGGAATGCTGTTGATATCATTTTTTAATTTTATTTTATTTATAGTCATATTTCATTTTATTTATTAGTCATATTTCTATGCCGCCCACTCTCCGAGGACTCTGGGCGGCTTACACCAATAGACAGTATACTAAATAGCATATTGCCCTCAACAATCTGGGTCCTCATTTTACCCACCTTGGAAGGATGGAAGGCTGAGTCAACCTTGAGCCGGTGAGATTTGATCCGCTGATCTTCTGAACTAGCAGTCAGCTGAAGTAGCTGCAGTACTGCACTCTAACCACTGCGCCACCTCAGCTCCAATTTACTTGGACTTTAGTAAAGCATTTGATAAAGTAGACCATAACCTACTACTAGATAAAGTAGAAAAATGTGGGTTAAACAGCATCACCACCAGATGGATTCATAACTGGCTGACCAACTGCACTCAACCTGTAGTCCTCAATGGAACTGCATCTATATGGAGGGAAGTATGCAGTGGAGTACCCCAGGGCTCTGTCTTAGGCCCAGTGCTCTTCAACATCTTCATCAATGACTTGGATGAGGAGATAGAGGGGGAATTCCTCAAATTTGCAGATGACACCAAGCTGGCAGGAATAGCCAACACTCCAGAAGATAGGCTCAAGATACAGAAGGATCTTGACAGACTTGAACATTGGGCGCTATCTAACAACATGAAATTCAACAGTGAAAAAAGCAAGATTCTACATTTAGGGAAGAAAAACAAAATGCACAGGTACAGTATATGTGGTACCTTGGTCAATTGTAGTAACTGTGAGAGGGATCTTGGAGTCCTAGTGGACAACCATTTAGATATGAGCCAGCAGTGTGCAGCAGCTGCCAAAAAAGCCAACACAGTTCTGGGCTGCATAAACAGAGGGATAGAATCAAGATCATGTGAAGTGCTAATACCACTTTATAATGCCTTGGTAAGGTCACCCTTGGAATATTGCATTCAGTTTTGGTCGCCACAATGTAAAAAAGATGTTGAGACTCTAGAAAGAGTGCAGAGAAGAGCAACAAAGATGATTAGGGGACTGGAGGCTAAAACATATGAAGAACGGTTGCAGGAACTGGGTATGTCTAGTTTGTTAAGGAGAAGGACTAGAGGAGACATGATAGCACTGTTCCAATATCTCAGGGGTTGCCACAAAGAAGGAGTCAAACTATTCTTCAAAGCACCTGACTCCAAAGCAAGAAGCAATGGGTGGAAACTAATCAAGGAGAGAAGCAATTTAGAACTAAGGAGAAATTTCCTGACAGTTAGAACAATTAATAAGTGGAACAACTTGCCTGCAGAAGTTGTGAATGCCCCAACACTGGAAGTTTTTAAGAAGATGTTGGATAACCATTTGTCTGAAGTGATATAGGGTTTCCTGCCTGGGCAGGGGATTGGACTAGAAGACCTCCAAGGTCCCTTCCAATTCTGTTATTCTATTCTATGCTAACAACTAGACACAAGGACAGTTTTTTTCCTGAACACCATCACTCTGCTAAACAAATAATTCCCTCAATACTGTCAAACTAGTTACTAAGTCTGCATTACTATTAATCTTCTCATCGTTTCTATCACCCATCTCCTCCCACTTATGATTGTATGACTGTAACCTTGTTGCTGTTATCCTTATGATTTATATTGACTGTTTCCCTATGACTATCATTAAGTGTTGTACCTTATGATTCTTGACGAATGTATCTTTTCTTTTATGTACTCCGAGAGCGTATGCACCAACACAAATTCCTCGTGTATACAATCACACTTGGCCAATAAAGAATTCTATTCTATTCTATTCTAAAAATGTGAACGCACTTCGCTCACATGTGCCACCTCCGTGCACGTGCACGGCCTCCTGCGCATGTGCTTTGCTCACACACGAGGCTTCAACGCATGTGCATGGTTTGAAAATGTGGCTAAATAGGACGGGCATAGCACCAGGGTGGGTCGGTGGGTGGCCCGCAGGTCTCTACTACCGGTTCACCTGAACTTGCTGAATATCACCTCTGTATGAAGTGGTATATAAGTCTAAGTGCTATTGCTAATGCTAATGCTATCTCATCTCTTGCACTCCAAAATTGAGACTTCCTTAAATCTAGCCCGAAAACTTTTCATCCAAGCTGAGGTCTTGAATCAAAACCTTCATGTTTCAAAACTGTCCCTCTATGTTACTCCACTGGCGCTGAATTCATCTAAAATGTTTGTCTTTTAAGAGCGCTGTTTGGGATTGTGTTTAGAATTGGTGTTCTGCTCAGAAATGACTGTAATTTCTGAAGGTCTGAACTGACGCATGCTGCTATGCCTTTGCAATACCTGTGGTGCCTGTACATTTTGGAAATAGATTATTAAATAGAAACCAGAGGTCTCCGGAGTTCTCTCTACTTTGTGATAGCTACCCTGAAGTCCCTGATGCTTGACTAAAGAAAAGCATGAATAATTTGTTTGTCACTCCTCTTTAGTTGTAGGGGAATATTCAACTTTTTCCAGCTATTCAGTCGCAGTGCTGGGTTGTGCTTTATACTCGGAAACGCTAAGCTAATGCCTCATGAGAATGGCTTTGTTTCTATGGTGCTAATAGGTCCTGCTTTTACTAGGATCCTTTGAACTAATGGAAATGGGAATAACAATGAGAATTGCTATGCTAGCCTGTCAGCTGTCATTTACTGTGGGCTGCTATTATTTACGCTTTAAAATGAAACATGGATCAGCCTTTGTATTTCATTGCTTCCTTCATGCAATGGGGATGTCCAAATGTTACATTTAATCAGAGTTCTGATAGTTTAATGATGGGGGATTTTTTCCAATAAGTTGCTAAATCCAATCAGAAGTCAGGCGAGTGATATATGCATCGCAGAAAAGATCTTAAGGAAGTGTTTTAAACCAGGGGTCTCCAACCTTGGCAACTTTAAGCCTGGTGGACTTCAACTCCCAGAATTCCCCAGCCAGCAAAGCTGGGAGTTGAAGTCCGCCAGGTTTAAAGTTGCCAAGGTTGGAGACCTCTGGTTTAAACCATGCAAGGCAGGAAATGTAGTGAATGCACATTTGAAACAAATGTGTGCATGTCTTTATCTCAAGCTTACATTTAGCTGAAGCTTGCTGGTACTCAGACCTTAAATCTGCATACATCCAGTAGAAAGCCTCAGGCCCCCAAAAGAGTATATCAATAGATAAGCATGTAGAAATGACCCCAATGTATCTGTGACTAAGCTTTTGTAAGTCTAGCATGCTGCTTGCAGCATCAACAAGCCAAACGCTTAGAAGCCAGGCATAAAGCTAACAGCTATTGCTGTCTATCATTCCTGACATCTGGTATTCCCAGATCTACTGTCTCTGAACATGGAAATTTCTCTTAAATTCTTATTCAGAGCCTCAATAAGCCTCAGTGTGAAAATGCAAATGTCTATTCATTCACTGAATGTATAAGATTGTACTTGTGTCCACTAGCCCTGCCTGTCCACAACACCATTATACATTGCACGCACCCCAGATGTCATCCACAATTCATCGGAAAGGGTCTCTCTATATGCATGGTGGGACATCATGGGTTCCTTCCTGTAAGTTAAGCTTTCATTCATATGAATGGAACCTTTTCAGATTATAATTGGCTATAGGGTGGATAAGATGTCCTTCAAGAAAATTCCACTCCCAGTGAATATTACCTGGTTGGCTTTTCTTGTTACATATTGTAGGGCTGTGATGGCAAACCTATGGCACGTGTGCCACAGGTAGCATGCAGAGCCCTCTCTGTGGGCACACAAGCAGTAACCCAGCTCAGCTCCACCACGCATGTGCACATGCCTCCTGCCAGCCAGCTGATTTTGGGGTATTTGATATGGGGGCGGGGTACATGTAGGAGACGCGCGCACATGTGTGGGTGGTCTTGCATGCATTCATGGGGGTGGGAGGGGGTCTCACACACATGCACAGGGGGTGGGGAAACGTGGGGGGAGCAGTGCAACCCTAATGCCAAAACTGGCCACGGGCGAGGGGAGTGCGGCGTGCCCCCCTGCAGCCCATTTTTGATCCCAGGAGGCTTCAGCGAGGCTTGCCAGGCCCAAAATGGGTGCATGCATGGGGGAGGAAGCACGGGGGTCATGCACGCATGTGCAGGGGGGTCACACTAACGCTTGTTATTCAGAAGCGACCCAGCAATAAAACCCAGTAAATAGAAGCAATCATTCAATTTTGTTTTCACATTATAACAGCTGCAGAACTAAAAGACTTGGTTCACTCCAAGGGAAGATGTTGTAAGGCCGTAATTCATGCTAAAGGTTATCCAACTAAGTATTAACTGACATGGTGATAATTTTTTATATTGTGTTTTTTCTATGGTGATAATTTTTGTATATCTCATTTTTTCTGTGTTTCACTTTTCTTCTTTATACTGTAACTGCTATTCTAATAGCAAATCCTTCATAAAAGGTATTGCATTACATTCTTGATTAAATGATCTTTCCATTGATATATAATTTTATGGTACTACTCCAAAAAAAAATGGTGTTATTAGCTAGTTTTAGTAAAATACACTTTTCCCAAAAGGTTTCCACAATTTTGGCCACTACTGTAGAAGCTTCTTCAGCCCTGAAGCTTCTTGGATGAGAACGGGTGAAATCCAGCAGATTCTTATAGGTTCTGGAGAACCGGTAGCAGAAATTTTGAGTAGTTTGGAGAACTGGCAAATACTGCCTCTGGCTGGCCCCACAGTGTGGTGGGAATGGAGATTTTGCAATATCCTTCCCCTGCCATGTCCACCAAGCCACACCCACAGAACCGGTAGTAAAAAAAAAAATTGTATTTCACCACCGGAATGGCGATTTTAAATATCCTTCCCCCAGGAGTAGGGAGGGAATGGAGATTTTGCAGTATCCTTCCCCTGCCGTGCCCACCAAGCCACGACCACCAAGCCACACCAGGCCCACAGAACCGGTAGTTAAAAAAAATGTATTTCACCACCGGAATGGAGATTTTACAATATCCTTCCCCCAGGAGTAGGGAGGGAATGGAGACTTTGCAGTATCCTTCCCCTGCCATGCCCACCAAGCCACGACCACCAAGCCACACCACGCCCACAGAACCAGTAGTAAAAAAATTTGGATTTCACCACTGGATGAGAAGCGACATGTCTTCAAAGAAAAAAACAGGAACGTCCAGTTGTCTCCTGAAAAAGCATCTTTGGGCCAACCATGACCTGAATGACTGAGAATCTCTACAGACTTTAAGTAGGATAGGAATGGAGAGGGATGATATTCTCTGGAGACCTCTACATACAACCAAGAAAACAAAGAAATGGATCATTGAACAAGGTTCTCTCACCCAAGGCATAAAGGAGCAGGCTCAAATTATGCCACACATTGTGAAAAGACCTAACTCTCTGGAGAAGGGTCTGTTGCTAGGAAAGGTAGAAAGTAAGAGAAGAAGAGGATGACCAGCAGCAAGATGGAATTACCAGTTACAGTGGTAATGAGTGTTCGATTGGAAGACCTGAAAGACCAAGTTAGCAGCAGAGAAAATCAATCTATGGGGTTACTAGGAATTCACAATTACTTAATGACACATCAATCATCTCATAATTATATTGTTTCCATCCATTAGTACAGATTTTTTTTTAATGCATGGACTGACAAGCTTTTAAGGAGGTTGAGCATATTTGGAGTGTAGAGAATCAAGCCTTCTGAAGATGCTATCTATCACCTCTCAACACAACATTATCTTGTGAAATATATAATTAAGTAACCAGTCTCCAATATTATTTTCAAAGAATGCTTTTATTCTCTGAAGGGCCCAGTGGAAGAGAGCATTCTTGGAAATAAAAATCATGCTCGAGGCTAGCGTTTTGCTTTGAAACATGCTTGCTTCTATTTTAGAGAGAGACAGACAGAAAAGCCAGGTGGGACTGGCAGCCTGCTGGACATCAAGGGAGATGTTTACTCCAGCAGCCAGATGTCAAGTAGAAAGAGGGATTTTCCCTGTAGACAAGGCAAATGGCAAAAGCAGTGTTGCTACACTGCAACCCAAGCTTTGCCCTCTTACGTGCAGGTCATGACATCGCACACAGATGAGTGGTGCAGTGGCCTAGAGGTGGAGTTCTCGCCTCACAATCAGGAGGCTGTGAGTTTGATCCTAGGTAGAGTCAGTTATTTCTCTCTTTGGGCACGTTTGATAATATCTCTGCTGAATTTAACTCCACATTTGCGACAGGAAGGGCATCTGGCCAGTAAACACTCAGATCCATTCAGTTGCCCAGACTGCACCCCGCAAGGGATTATGGGGTTGTTAAAAGAAGATGACGACATTGCATGCAGATCCATTGCGATAGCAGGCTGCTGCTCTTCTCATTTGAAAGCTACAGATCCTGCAGACACCTCAATTTTTTTTTTCTTTTTCCCCTTCCTAACCACATTGCCTGAAATGCCATAGATAGAATCTGAGTTTTCAACAACTTGTTCTGCTTACACAATTAGATCTATCTCCCCATTAGGCAAAACAAACACTTAAAATTTGCTTTTGAAAATGCAGGCTGGAGCTCAAAAGCAGGAAGGGTGAAACCTGAATCTATTCAGGCCTTGGAATTGTGGATTATTTCTTTTCATGTGTCTGGGAAGCTGCAGTCCATAAATACCTGAAGGGGAATAAAATCTTCACCCCTGGTTTTAATCAGTATGTCCCTCTAATTCTGAAAATGGGGGTATCGCTGCTAAAATAATATCTGTTAAAAGTTGGGGAGCTTGTTTACTTGGTTTTTAGTATATGATTAACATTTGATGGGTCCTCTCCAGTGGGGGACAGTAATTGGAGACCATATTTATATTGCTGATTTTTCAATCAATCATTATCTAAATATTTGCTTGCTATTGCTCAAGCTCTTGACAGATTGCAGATGTTACCCATGTTACCAACACACTGAGTAAAAATGTGACACTTCTGTCTTCTTATTAAGAGACGGAGGATTGTACCTCTGGGTGAGAACTGTGATGCCTCTCAAAGGATTTGTCCCAGTGTGCACTGCTGTCAGAAAATGTGTAAAATATCCATGATTATCTTCAGAATGATGTTCTTACCCAAAATGAAGAGCTGATCCCTAGCCTTACTGTTTGTAGTGACAATATTGACTGGGAACATATCAGCTTACTGCACAAGACAGACAAACATTTAACCATGTCCTATTTTTATCTAGGTCTTCTCCTCCAAGGAAATACCAGGAGGGAAGCATTCAAACCAATACAATGTCTTAGAGTCTGAGAGAGTCTGTGGTGTGCATGAGAACAGTGCTAAATTTTGCATTTCAGTGTTTATCATCTGGAGCTTGCATTTCTCCTGAACCTTTACTCAACAAACTTGTCTAGCCAGGGTCTTCCTCCTCATGGGTATTTTCCAATGTTAAGCAAGATGTGAGGGACATATACAGCCAGAAATTATGCAAAGACTGCTGCTGGCACAAAGATTGCGTGCAAATAGCATCTATAAAGCCCAGTGTGTCTGCTTAGACTGGTAGCTCGTATTGATTAATTCCATACGCACATATAAACACACACACACACACACACACACACAAACATTTTATCCTTTTTTTTTATTTTAAGCAATACCTTTCAGAGAGGAAAATAAAGGTAATGTGAGGTCGTCGTATTGTTATCAACTATTAAAACGTAATACTTTCAAAGAAAGTTTTTCTGTAAGACAAAAAATAGACTAGGTTGTATTAGTGCCACTGGCAGCAATATTTGCTAAGGTAGGAAGAAAATTAAAGAAGCTGTTGACCAGTGGTTTGGCTTCCAGGTAGAGAGGGAGGGAGGGAGGGAGGGAAAGATCCTTCAGACAGTGACATGCCATAGTTCAGCTCAGAACATAACTACTATGATGTACTTTAACCAGGCTGTCCTCGAAAACCACTCAGAAGCTTCAGTTGACCCAGAATTCAATGACATACACAGCCTGCCCTCATGATACCTCTGCTTCATGAGCTGCACTGGTTACCAGAATGATTTTAAGTGTAATTCAAGGTGCTGGTTATGACCTGTATAGCTGTCAGCCCCACTAGGGAGAACAGAGCAGGAAATCCATTTATAAAAGAGACTAAGCTATTTAACAGCCGTTGTGGCGCAATGGTTAGAATGCAGTACTGTAAGCTACTTCTGCTGGCTGCTAGCAGTTTGGCAGTTCAAGTCCCACCAGCTCAAGGTTGACTCAGCCTCTTGAGGTCGGTAAAACGAGGACCCAGATTGTTGGGGGCAATATGCTGACACTCTAAACCCAGTGGTGGGATTCAGCCAGTTCGCACCACTTCGGGAGAACCGGTTGTTAACTTTCTGAGCAGTTTGGCAAACTGGTTGTTGGAAGAAATCATTAGGGCACAGAACCGGTTGTTAAATTACTTGAATCCCATCACTGCCTAAACCACTTAGAGGACTGTAAAACACTGTGAAGCAGTATAGTCATAGCAATAGAACTTTTACAGCCCTCTCTAAGTAATTTAGAGAGTCGGCATATTTCCCCCAACAATCTGGGTCCTCATTTTACCCACCTTGGAAGGATGGAAGGCTGAGTCAACCTTGAGCCTGGTGAGATTTGATTTGCCAAATTGCAGGCAGTCAGCAGAAGTAGCCTGCAGTACTGCACTCTAACCACTGTGCCACTGCATCTCTGTAAGTTTAAGTCCTATTTAAGTGCTAACCACTGCGCCACCACAGTATATAAGTTTAAGTGCTATTGCTATTTATTGAGATTGGCTATGACAGTGATGGCTTTTTGGTGCCAAGTGCCCAAAGCACATATGCCCCCCCCCAAAAAATGCATTGTGAGCACCCCCGCGCATGCACCCTGTCTCCACACACATGTGCCCCTGTGCATGCACGCATGTCCCCTGTACATGTGCCCCGCCCCCACCCACCCATTTTTGGCTTCCAGGTTGGTGCAAGAGGTCTTCCAGGCCCAAAATGGGCTGCGGGGCTGCAGGGCGCAGGGGCGCTCACATTGCATTTTGGGGGTTCGCACGTATGCATCCAGCCCCCTGCGCATGTGTGCATGCATCCCCTGCATATGCTCCGCCCCATGCGCATGAATGACAGTGAACCGAAGAACAGCTGGCCAGTGGGAGGCATGCACGCATGGGTGGTGGGGCTGGGGCTACAGCTGGCTTGCCCGCAGAGAAGGCTCTGTGTGCCACCTGTGGCATGCGTGGGGCTATGATAACAGAATCATGCACGTCTGATTGTGCTGTACCTCTTCCTCCTCCTTATGCTGTTGTGAATTAGGGAGGTGTCTGTCTGAGTGTCTTATGAATATTAGCTGCTTAAGATATGCTTCATCTACTTTTGCCTAGGTAATGGTTCCTGCATATTTTCATCAAGGTTATTTTTCCTTGCTCTCTAAGAAAAAACCCTCCATTGTGGAGGGGTTGGTTATCTGAGGGACTGCCTATATCTCATGATGTCTGGTACAAAATGACAGGATAGGCACACTCTGGATATCTTCAATTATACAATGTTATCTTTCCAGACTCAAGAAGCATACTTTCTACTTTGTGACAACTGCCTTCTAAAATGAGATTCCCTCTAATATCCATTGTGATTCCTTACTCCTTGGCCCCAGTGGCATTCCAGAAAGTCTTAAAGTCTTGGTCGTTCTCTCAGGCTTTGGAGTATGGTAGTTGTGGCTCCTGTCAAATTGTTTGAGGGTGTGTGTGTACGCTAATTAGTCAGGGGCCATCCGTTTTTCTTCTTCATTCTTTTTTTTTATAATTATTAAACAAATTCACATAGCCTCCCAACTCACACATAGGTCAACAACCATTGTATTGTATTTGCTGTTCTGCTTGGTTTTTTTATTGTACCCATCCAGAGACAGTTGAGATTTGGACAGCGCCTAAATTGAGAAAGTAAATTGAGTTAAATTAAATTAAATTATCCTTCTGTTGTTTAACCTAGAAGGACTGTCTCATGTTTCCCTCTGTGGGAAATGTATCAGGTGCGAATCCAAAAGAAGATCTTAGGTTTTTTTTATCCCTATCCACAGCTGTTGAATTCAACTGTGCCTGCTTTGCAATTTTCAGAAAGAAAATGTAAATTATTACGTTTCAGATGGATTTTGGAATTGATTGACTGTTCGTGTTGCTCGTATGGAGAGGGTGCTCTCTATGGGGAGCACACCAGATTTGTTACAGCTTTATTTGGATTGTTTTCTACTTCATTTCTTTTGAAATGGTTCTATTGTAATATCCATATTTTAAGATTTATTCTTGTAAACTATCTGTAGTTGAACGTAAAGTCTAATGTGTTTTGCAGGAAGAAGCAGCGTAGACTTCAAAGCATGATTCGTTTGCAGAAGTGATTATTATATTCAAAACCAGTTATCTCACCAAACTGGTCATGACCTCTCATCTGTCCAAATAGGTCAGTGTTGCATCAAACTCATTCATATTCTGCTTTCCCCATTTTAGCCTTGAAGAAAGGACGGTTCTGGATCACACCTGACCCATATCATAAAGACGACAACATTCAGATAGGGAGAGAGGTCAAGATCTCGTGTCAAGTGGAAGCAATTCCCTCTGAAGAGCTCATGTTCAGTTGGTTTAAAAATGGCCGACCACTGCGCAGCTCTGAAAGGATGGTGATTACTCAAACAGATCCTGATGTCTCTCCAGGAACCACCAATTTGGACATCATCGATTTGAAATTCACGGATTTTGGGACGTACACATGTGTTGCAGCTCTGAAAGGTGGTGGCATCTCAGATATCAGCATCGACGTCAACATTTCCAGCAGCACAGGTGAGGGTGTTTCTGTAACTTCCTGTAGAAATTCAGTGCCAGTTCTTTTAGGAAGACAGCAAGCTTTCTGAAAGAAAGCCAGGTCATTTTTTCCCCTCAAAACCCAATGGTATGAGCAAACTGCAGCCATCAGCCCAGGGGTGAAATCTACTTACCTTCCCAACCGGTTTGAAAGTGCACTCACCGTGCATCACGTGCACACGTTGGCCCTCTGCGCATGTGCAAATCCTGTCTGCATGCACAGACAGTAAAAAACAGGTTACTTCCTGATTAAAACCAGGAAGTAATGACGACCAAGCGGGTGGGCGGAGCCTTGTGCTGCCATCGCTACCGGTTCTCCAAACCACTGGCCACCATCGCTATTGGTTCGGACGAACCGGTCCGAACCGGGAGCATTTCACTCTTGCATCAGCTTAATTTCAATACCCTTTCCTCTTCAAACTAGTTTTATGGAAAATGCAATCCACCTTCTTCAGTGAGAGTGAAGGAAAGAGAAATGAACTTGGTGTGTTGTGTGGATGTTTGGATGGTTTAGGGCTGGGGAATTTGTGGTAGGTGGGAGTGTGCTTGGGGATTGTTATGTGTGTTGGACCTGGTCTTTGGGTGTTAAGTGAATTTTGTTACTTAACGAAATTCACTACTTTTTATGGGTATACTGT
Source organism: Ptyas mucosa (assembly GCA_012654045.1). Taxonomy (NCBI): domain Eukaryota; kingdom Metazoa; phylum Chordata; class Lepidosauria; order Squamata; family Colubridae; genus Ptyas; species Ptyas mucosa. The sequence goes on from WNWU01000001.1 coordinate 82,738,398, forward strand.
GTATACACGTACAATGACAATAAAGTTGTTGTTGGTATAAAGTTTAGAGGGGGGGGTGTGGAAATCAAGTTTAGAAAAAGAGAATAGGTTGTCCTTCTCCTTCTCCTTCTTTATGTGTCATTAGTCATTGGCAATCTTGCAAATTATTTCCCAAAGCATAAAGACCCTGTTACACTCCCTGGTTAACCATGCAGCTGTTTTCACAATGGATTTTTCCCCCCAGTCTCCTTAAAAATACAGGCAACTAACTGATGGAGATTTTGCATTCAAAGCACACATTGCTGCCACTGTGCTGTGACCCTTCAAAATACTTCCACATTGATGTAGGAATAAATATGAGAAACATTTGAGGATCTGAAAATAGATTTGCTCATAGGAGTGGGGGATATTGTGGCTTGGTGGTGAATTTCATTTCAGTTCTAGCAAAACCTATTCCAAACGGCAGAACATGTGTATCTCTGTATGTGTGTGTCAAGCAAAGATTATTAAATGTCTGGCATATGATGGATGAATAATAGTGGCTTGTGTTTGTCTTGCAAGGCTGAAGCAGAGAGGGCCATTTCTATCTGTGGAGTGTTTCTCCTTCAAGAGAAAGCAACCAGTGCATTACCTATTCTTGAAACAGATTCATTTGGAAGAGCAATTGGATGTATCAGAAGAATCCATCAGATGGCTGTACCTGAAAGCTTTTCATAGCTTCTTCAGCCAGTGATAGATTATGCTACTCACTGGACTTGGTGCTTCACCATGTGTAAAGAAAAGTCAAACGAGAAAAAGAGGAAAACCAATGCTTGTAGGTTGCTCATACTCTCAAAACAGTTGTAGGATCACCTTGATCATAAAACAATTGTGGATATCTCACTATGTATGTAAAATCATTACTAACTTACCAAGTCGATGATAACAATTATTTTGTTGTTGTTAGTTGTGAAGTCATGTCCGACCCATCGCGACCCCATGAACAATGTTCCTCCAGGCCTTTACCATCTTCTAGAGTCCATTTAAGCTCACGCCTACTGCTTCAGTGACTTCATCCACCCACCTCATTCTCTGTCATCCCATTCTTCTTTTGCCCTCAATCTTTCAACCATTATTTAGCTATGGATTTATATACATTGTATTTTTTGTTAAATAAATTCAAACAAAAAATTATATACCATGAAATGAATTGGGCATTAAAAGCAGTCCTGCAGTCTAATTAGTTCCAATAATAAAACCTAATTTCATACCTTAAAACAATGAGCAAAATCTAACAGCGGAAGCATAGAACTTCAAGCCATGTCCAAAATTTGATGGAAAAAAAAAGGGGGTTATACATGCAACATACTAACTGTTAGGTGAGGACATACACAGATCCTGGAAGTTAGAGACATTTAAACATGCAACATGCCATCTGTTAGGTGAGCACATAAACAGAGCCTGGAAATTAGAGACATTTAAACATGCAACATACTAACTATTAGCTGAAGACATACATAAGACCCTGGAAGTTAGAGGCTTGACAAGATACTGTACCCTGGAAACTGAAAGCAATGGAAGAAAAATGATATTTTTGCTGTAGATAGATGGCATTCCCAAGGAGACATCCTTTCTCCTGGGTGTCCCATTTAAGTATTGTCGTTGAGCCCTTAACTACAGGCATGTTGTGGAACTTTCAAAAATCTCTCAAAGATGAGACTCAGTGATTGCTGTAGAAGGTCACAGTCAGTCCCAAAACATCCATTTACCAGGAAATAATCTACAAATACATCCTGACACCTCTCTTAACTCTGCAGGATTTTATATGTCACTTCACCTTACCTTTGTCCTTTTGCTTGGCAAACGGGCATCCTCTCAACACTCCAACTCCCCCCCCCCCCAGTTTCTATTCTCGTCTATGTAACTCGGAGGCATTCTTCTAAATAAATATGCTGCCAGAGGCAACCATTTGGCTTTGTGGAATGCCAGCTTACCTTGCATTTTTTCATTTTTGAAATCTATCATCCGTCTATCTTTTGGTTCAGTGGTGTTCTGACTTAGGCTTCCTTAAAAAGCATGAAGCAGAGTCTTGGTCCCGGCAAAACCCCTTTTATTTACACGACTGTGAATTCCTTTCATTCACAGTCAGCAAGGCTTGGCAAACAGTCTTTCAGAGGAATATTTATCAACACAAACCTTATCTTGCTTGGAAAGCTGCCAGATAACTAGCTTCCAAACGCAGTGTAAGGCAAAACGTGGCACAGAGTCTCTTAGAGTCATGAACAGAACTTTCCACTCTTAAAACGACCGACCAAATGAATTGTTTCCTGCAAAAGCCCACTTCCCGTTCACTCCTCTTTTGTTTACTATGGGAGGGGCCAATCACCTCCAAGGTATGGCTTTACTCCCAAGTCGACCCTGCTTTCTTAGTTGTTCTTGTCTTCTGGCAGCTCTGCACATGTGCACACTGGGAACAGGCTCCAGCTGTTCCTCTGCTTCGCTGCTCCCTCTCTGCCTCCGACACAGAGCCCTCGTCTGAGCTTTCCCCAGCCCCCAGGACTGGGCCATGTTTCTCCCCAACTTCCTCACTATCCGACTCTGCTGCCAGCTCTACTGGTTGCCGCCAGTTCACAACAAGTAGACTTGGAAATGTGTAATAACAGATTTACCATTTCACCCCATGCATAATCCTTCACCTAGCTTTGTGCTGTCCATTTGGGTCTACCGTGTGGAAACTGGCTGCCTGCCCTGCATCCTGTTTTGTGCAAAAGGGGTTCTAAAGTCACTCCTCAACATCTCATTTAAAATACTCTTGAGTAACAGACTTGAAACCGTGTGGAAATTCAGCCATCCCAAATATATAAGAGTAAGCTTTTTGTTTGTCTGAATTCTTCATAGCTTTTGCATCTGATTGGTAAAGCCGATACATCAATCCAGTTAAACAAGGTTGCTGCCCAATACTTCAGCTGGATTACAGTGTTGTCAACCTTGGCAAGTTTAAGGTGTATGGATTTTGATTCCCAAAATTCTGCAGCCAGCCTAGCTTAAATTTGTGAAGGTTGAGAAACACTGAATTAGATTATTTGGAGATATATCATTTCTCCACACAAGCAGGGGTGGGTTCTACTTACCTTTACTACCGGTTTGCAATCGTGCTCGCACGCATGTGCTTGCTTCGCTCGCGCACATGCACACTCTTCTTCTCATGCACAGATCACTTCTGATGATGTCCGGGTCAGTGGGCGGAGCCTCACACCAGTTTTACTACTGGTTCTTGTGAACCGGTCCGAACTGGGGGCAACCCACCACTGCCCACAAGCAAAATACCATTTGCCTCCATCTTGTTTTTCAAAGGTGTTACTTCCAATTTGAAAATATGTTTCCATAGTCTATCTTCCATAGTCTATATTTTCGTATTCTTTCACATTTGGTCTTTAATTTGGATAAGATAGATCGGGGTAGGTTGCTCTCCTTTCAGCTAACTTTTTTTAATCTACAAAAGAAATTTGCCAATTAAATGTCACTTTCTTATTAAACAGTGGGTCTCTGGCCCTTCTGGTAGACTGCTGTGTGTGCTCTGGGTAACTTTGACAGGGTGTGAAAGGAATAATCTTCTTCCTTTTTTAGTTCAAAAGTGCTTATTAATGTTTTTTTCCTTAAAGTTGTGTCTGTTGTCATAATAATAAAAGTAATTTTCTAGTCTATATAATTAATGACTCAAGTCAGGACATTTTCAAGCTGCAGGCATTCGTTTAAAAAACATCACTTTTAATATTGCCATTTATTGACTGGGAAAATGCCCTTTTTAATTGAGAAATTTTGTTGTTGTTGTTTTCTTCCTTTTATCTCTGGAAACCAACAGAAGGAGATGAAATCCAGGGGTTTTGCAAAACATAGCTATGTGTCTTTTTTAGACTTACATACAATTGTATGGCAATGATGGCTGCACAACCAGGCAACTGAAGCCCTGTCCCTTTTTAATACAAATGACATATATTTCTTTAAAATAGCCCACTGTTTTGGCATTGTTGACCTCTCCCAATGGATGCTCTGGGCAATTTGTGCTTTGTTATTTTACTCATGACTCCATTTGGTTATCTTGTTAATTATTATGATTCGTCACACAGTCAGCCAGATGTTCAGACTGGATTTGGCATTTTTATCCACCTATCAAGTCCTTCCCAAGGACCTGGAATAGGCATAGGTCAGTGATGGCTAACCTTTTTGCCATTGTGTGCCAAAAGCAGGGGGAGCGTGGGGGGGTCACATGCACACGTGCCCACATCCATAATTCAATACGTCCTGCCCCCTCACACATATGCATGTGCGATCCCCACACACTTCCCCTGCTTTTGGCACACGATGGCACGTTGGGCCCGGTAGGCCCGTTTTTCACCTTCCCCAGGCTCTAGAGGCTTTCTTGGAGCCTGGGGAGGGTGAAAACAGCCTTCTCCACCCCACCAGAGGCCCCCCGGAGGCCAGAAACGGCCTGTTTCCTGAATTCCGGGGGCCTGCAAGGCCTGAAAATCAGCTGGCCAGTGCACGCATGCGCACTGGAGCTGAGCTAGGCAACGCTCACGTGCCCACAAATATGGCTCCACATGCCACCTATGGTATGCGTGCCATAGGTTCGCCATCACGGGCATAGGTGGATGTTTGGTGGTGTTAAAGATATTGTTGCTGGATGTAAGCTGTTCCAAGTAAAGTTGCCTTTTGTAATTCATCATCGTCATATTCCTAGTATTGTTTTCCCCTCATAGATGCAGTGTCTGCATTTTGGATAACAAACGCCATCTTGGGTAATAAAACGCAGCACCCAGGTCTAACTGGGTGAGCTGCCTTTTGCGACTAACTAATGGTAATATGTCAGTTCCAATGGTGTTCAAGTGATGCTCCAAACCACCCGTCTGTATCAGAGGTGGGATTCATTTACCTTTCCTACTGGTTCACAAATGTGAGTGCGTGTTCATGGCCTTCTGCGCAGGTGCAGTAGTCGCATATTACATCCAGGCGGGTGGGTTGAGCCTTCTGCAGTCGATGCTACCGTACGCGCAATCCGGAGAGAACCGGCTGAATCCCACCACTGATCTGTATCATAGAGGAAATCTGGGTGGTGTACCATAAAGTATTAAAAGCAGAAAAACAATATAGAAAATTTACAGTGGCAAGGAATATTAACAATTGACTAAAAGGAAGGGAGATCTATTATCATCAATAATCAATGTGCAACATTGTACCATAATGCAACGTCCTTCTTTGTGTGGTCAATTTTGTCCAGCACGTTGTTTTCAACATTGCTTACAAGCAGTGATATTCTGCCACACAATTGATAGCTGATGTTTTAATTTTAGTCAAAGAGTAGGCGTTGGATAGGTTGCTGGTTTTTAGATGAACCAAATACGGCTCTTGCTGCTTTTGTTTATATATCTTTTGTGTTTATTTCTATTATGGAACTGCAGGAGTAGTACTATAGATAAAACTATTCTTCGTTTTTCAGTGTTGTACCACAGCAAGATCTAAAAACTAATATGTTCATCATAAAATCAAGGCAAGTTCTTTGATGAAGAGCATTAACGTAGTCACATTTCAAGGAGAAAAAAGAGAATAATGTCTGCATTCTTTCTGTAGTGTTACTTTACTTCAATATAATCAGTAAAGATCTTGGTAAACATTTTTATTTCTCAGTGTAGCAGATTGAGTAGACTGAGAAAACATATAGATGGATGGACTAGAAGAAAATGCCCTATTTTTCTGGATTTGGATTTTTTCTATATTTTTTATTTAGTATTGATGTATATAGTTTTAAACCACCTATCTCACTAATGCAGTGACTCTGGGTGGCTTATAATGTAATAAAAAAAGTTAACAAGTGCAAAAAAACAATAGCAATTTCTAACATTATTAGAAGGATATTAATATTGGGATAAAAAGTTAAAAATAAAAACCAATTAAACCCTCCTCTGAAGGGAGGGAGAGGAAAAGGAGAGAAAAACAGAAATGAAAGGGAGGGAGGGAGGGAGAGTGGGAGAGAGAGAGAGAAACAAATGAGAGAGAGAAGGTGGAGAGGGAGAGAGATAGAGACATAAATGAGAGCGAGAAGGGAAGAGGGAGAGAGAGAGTGTGAAACAAATGAGAGAAGGGAGAGAGGGAGGGAGAGGGAGAGAGAAATGAGAGAGGGGAAAAGAGGGAAACAAATGAGAGAGAGAAGGGGGAGAGAAAAGAAGGAAGGAAAGAAGGAAGGAAGGAAAAAAAGAGGGAGAGGGAGAGGAAAAAGAGAGAAAAATAGAAATGAGAGGGAGGGAGGGAGAGAGAGAGAGAGAGACCTATTTCTCATAGAAAACACTGGGAGCCACAAAACATGGGTAGGTGAGGCTGGAGGGTCATGTGACTGGGTGGGAGTGATGTTGAGTTGGCCATGCCCACCCAGGTTTTGTGGCTCCCGGTGTTTTCTTTTCTGTGGGAAACAGGTCCAAATGGCTCTGAGTGTTTAAGGTTGGAGATCCCTGGTATAGCAACTCCAAACTGATGACACATTTGATCCTGTTATTGGGCTCAGCCTGGTCATCTCCTATGTCCAGTTGCAGGAACTGGGTTTGTCTAGGTTAGTGAAGAGAAGAACTAGGGGTGAAACAATAACACTGTTCTAATATTTGAGGGGCTGCCACAAAGAAGAGTTGGGTCAACCTATTTTCCAAAGCACCAGGGGGCAAGACAAGAAACAATGGAGGGAAACTAATCAAGGAGAAAAGCAACCTAGAAATTTCCTAACAGTGAGAGCAATTACCAGTGGAATGGCTTGCCTTCAGAAGTTGTGGGGTTTTTAAGAAGAGATTGTCTGGAATGGGGCCTCCTACTTGAGCAGGGAGTAGGACTGGAAAGACCTCCAACGTCCCTTCCAACTCTGATATTCTGTAAAAAATATTGCCCTTCTTGTGGCCTTTTGCTTTGTTCTCTTGAGTGTCTGTTTTCTGATAAAGCAGAAATTATTTATTTTGTGTAATACGCACACATGCAGACTTAGTGCTAGGAAGGGGAAACAGGCACTTTTTGTCAAAATTATTTGGCTACCACTGAACTACTACACCTGGGAAAAAGAGATAGCACTATTTCCTATTTTACTTCAGGCAGACAAATGTCTTAAACAGGTGCTCAGTGAAGACTGAAAGAGAGATGTGCATGCTTCAGTGTGTATTTGGGAATATTTATTTAGTAAATGTATTTATTTATTCATTAAACTTAATGCCACCCATCAAGGCAACTCTGGGCAGCTTAAAATATAATAAATATTCAGTATAGTGGAAAACATGAGAATGGTGTGTATGAGAGAGACCAGGTAGGTTGATTAAAAGGTCATTGCACATTGATAAAGATATGCAGAATTTATATTACCTACAGTGTTATCTGATTGATGGAAAAATGATAAAATGGACAAATAAAATGTAAGATGGGCTCTTACTATACATCTGGGCAGGGGTGGGCTTCAAAAATTTTAGCAAGGGGTTATCTGTCCGGTTGCTGGGTGGGCATGGCCATGGTGGATGTGGCCTAGTCAGGCTCCTGCACCATGGTGGGGGGGGGGGCATTTTGCCCTCCCTGGATCTGGAGGTTTTCCTTGAGCCTCCGGGAGGATGAAAACGGCCTCCCCAGGCTCCGGAGTCCCTCTGGAGGCCGGAAATGGGCCCGTTTCTGGCTTTCCTGAACTTCCGCTAGGCCCGTTTTTCGCCCATTCCCGAGCCTCCATGTGCGCCCTGCACTTATCTGCATCCAAAACAGGCCAAGTGGGGATTCCTGGGAGGGGCAGGGCAGGGTGGGCGGGACCAGCCAGGAGTGGGATTTGGGGGTTCTCCGAACTGCACAAATTCTTAGCTAGAGGTTCTCCCGAACCCCTGTGAACTCCCAGAAGCCCACCCCTGCATCTGGGGCTATTGCTGCTATGGCAATCTAAAACAGGCAATCTTAGACATTGCAATATTTGAGGAGGGCTCTGGAAAAAACATTTTTCGGGAAGCAGCTCCTGGCTGATATTTGGTTGAGTTCGAAGATAGCTAAGAAAGATGGACCTGACTAGTAGTTGGCCAAAAAGAAAATTTCAAGGCTATAGGCTAGTTTGGGAATTTAAACAACCCAAAAGAAGGCAGTGAGAGACATTTTTTTATATATTGTTGCCCTCAAAATCCAAGTGTGTATCATATGTGGTTACTGGAACCATGGCTGACTTCAGTGTGTCTTTCTCTTTACTAACAATATATTGCCAGAAAAAAATACTGATAACCTGATAGAATTGACATTGTGATTTCCAATGTAGTAAAATCAGAACATAACTTCAAACATACATGGATTGTTATACATACTCAGGAATATGATTTATTTCACCAAAACTGCCAATTTAAAAAGGAGACGAGGTCAGATTAGGCCATCAATGAACCATGCGCACAGAGAGTTATGGGTATTCATGTGCTTTCCCCATAATAAAGTAAATAAATATCCCTCTTTAAAAATGATACTCAGAGAACCAGGCAAGATTCTTCTCTCTTCCTTGTTCCTTACGTTGGGTTGTGCATAACACTATATCAAAATATATTCAGATGTGAAATCCTCTTTACTGAATACAAACCATTTTGCATCAATGAAAAAAGGCTGGGTGGTTGATTTATTCGTTTATTTTTGTTACTCACCCTCCTACAAAAAGTTTAGCTATAAAATAAGGTAATCTCATAGAAAGTAATTAGATGAAGAATGGTTTCAGGAATTAGGTATATTTGGTTTAATGGAAAAAAGAACTAGGGGTGACATGATGGCAATGTTCCAATATATAAGGGGTTGCCACAAAGAAGAGGGGGTCAATCTATTCCTCAAAGCTCCTGAAAGCAGGATAAGAAGTAATGGATGGAAACTAATCAAGGAGAGAACCAAGCTAGAAAGAATGATAAATTTTCTGACAGCTAGAACAATTAATCAATGAAACTGGCTTGCCTCCAGAAATTGTGGGTGCTCCATCATTGGTTGTTTTTAGAAGAGATTGGGCTGTCATTTGTCTGAAAAGGTATAGGATCTCCTGCTTGAGCAGTGGGTTGGACTAGAAGATCTCCAAGGTCTGTTGCAGCTCTGTCATTCTATTTTTCTGTCATACTCTTCCAGAGATGGTTAAATTATGCTTTATAATGTCCGATTATGCATTCAAAGTCACAGAACTCTCACGTACTAACCATTTCATTTCCACTTCTTGTTTTTTTCCTTTCCTTTCCCCTTTGCACCCATTTGAAGTTCCACCCAATCTGACTGTTCCACAAGAAAAGTCACCCTTGGTCACCAGAGAAGGAGATACCATTGAACTGCAATGCCAGGTGACCGGGAAACCCAAGCCTATCATCCTCTGGTCCAGGGCAGACAAGGAAGTTCCCATGCCAGATGGGACAATGCAGATGGAGAGTTATGATGGGATCCTGAGGATTGTCAATGTCTCAAGGGAGATGACAGGGACCTACAGATGTCAAACCAGTCAATACAATGGATTTAACGTCAAGCCAAGGGAAGCATTGGTACAGCTGATCGTACAGTGTAAGTCTCTATTCCCTTTTACTCCATTTTTTTTTTCTGCAGTAACATTGAGTTTTAAAATAATGTTTTAGGGATTTAATTTTAATCAACGGATTCATATTTCTCTGTTGTGTAAGATTGTTGAGTTGTTAGTCTTCTGTGTGAAATGGACATTTGCAACACAGTCCTCTGTGAAGCAAGTGCATACTGCAATATTTGGGTATCCATAGACCAAGGGCGGGGGAATTACAGTCCTTTTATGTCCTGTGGACTTCAACTTCCAGAATTCTCAAACCAGGTCAGGAATTCTGGGAATTGAAGTCCACAACTCATAAAGGGGCATTAGTTCCCCACCCCTGTCATAGACGAACAATTGTCTTTGGCTAAACTAGATTTAGAGTTTTGGTTAGTTTGATCAGGGAAGAAATTGGTGTATGCTGGCATGTGAAGGGTATCCCTTATTCTTCCCTGAATGGGAAAATATATATATATTTAATCAATTTGCTATTAAGTCAGGCTGGCATTCATTGGCAGATTCACTTGTCTTGACAAAAGTGATTGTTATGTTTCGCTAACATGTTTTGTCCAAACAATAAACCATAATATGGTTTACAATGCTAGCTAGATTTGTACAGGATGCTAAGATTTTGCCTGGTTTTCCAAAGATGCTGAAATGCAGATTATACAACTTCATTTTAATCTAATTGAACATGCTATGTAAATCTCACCAGTAAATGAGGACCCAGATTGTGGGGGCAATAAGCTGACTTTGTATAAATATACAAAAAGTATGAAGGCTATTGCTTAACGCACTGTAAGCCGCCCTGAGTCTCCGGAGAAGGGCGGCATATAAATCAAATATAAATAAAATAAAAATAAAATAAAAAATAAATAAAATAAAAATAAATCACAGTGATTTTTTTTTAAAAAAAGCACTAAAATGCTGTATATCAATCTTGTTTTAATGTAAACAGGTTTTATTTTTTTAATGGCAAGTTCTAGAACTGTTTTAATCAGTCTGTTCTTGGTCACAGCAAACTAACTGGTAATCTTGATAAAAGCTTAAGTATTAGCAAATGAACTAGAAACCATATAATCATATGCCTGAAGAGTTATGTTAAGTAAGGCACATTATCCTTCTATATATGAGTTTAATCAGGACTGTGAATCTAAGATGGAGATCTTCCAGCTTCCCCTCTCAAGTGAAAATTTGCCCTGACAAAATGTGCTGATGGGTCAAAACTGTTTAGCCCTAGCTTGAAACTTCATTAGAACAATTAAAAAAGACCCAGTCCCTTGGCAAACCAATGATTGATTATGGGTTATCAAATTGCTGTAAGAACAAACAAGGGATGCAATGGCTCAGTGGCTAAGACGCTGAGCTTGTTGATTGAAAGGTCTGCAGTTCAGCGGTTCGAATACCTAGTGCCATATAACGGGATGAGCTCCTGTTACTCGTCCCAGCTTCTGCCAACCTAGCAGTTCGAAAGCACATAAAAAATAGGTAGAAAAATAGGGACCACCTTTGGTGGGCAGGTAATAGCGTTCCGTGTGCCTTTGGCATTCAGTCAGGCTGGCCACATGACCACGGAGACATCTTCGGACAGCGCTGCCTCTTCGGCTTTGAAACGGAGATGAGCACCGCCCCCTAGAGTTCCCTAAAGTCGGGAACAACTAGCACATATGTGCAAGGGGAACCTTTACTTTTACCTTTTACAGAACAAACACATATTATAGAAATAATTTCTCCCTGTTGATCTCTCCTTAACCTGGTTGTTCAGGCTTTCCCACTGTGCATTCAGAACCCCTGTAACTCTGAATGTAATCTTGTAATCTTGCTGCTGGCTGTGCTGTTCTCTTTCCTTCCACTGAGTTTTTCCCAGCTGAGTTTTTGCATGATGTGGCCAAAGTAGGATAATGTGAGCCTAGTCATTTATTTCTCAAATGAAAACTCTGGATTGGTTTGTTCAGTGATCCATCTGTTTGTTTTCTTGGCTGTACATGGTATTCTCAGGAGTTTTCTTCAACTTCAAAATTCAAAGCCACCAATACTCTTCCCATTTTGCTTCTTCAAAGTCCAGCTTTTGCTTCCATAAAATGTTGCGGCTTGAATGATCTTGCTCTTTGTAGGTATAGAGACATCACGGTTTTGGAATTTCTTTTCCAAGTTAGCCAATGAAATGTTTGTTTTTGTCTTGCTGGAAGGGTGCTTTGAAAACTATGCCTGGAAGAAACAAAACACGAGAAAGTGGAAATTGGGGAGAAATGTAGGTAAAATAAAAGAGATAAACTATCAGAGAAAAAAGATACGGACATATGCTTTTCTCTCATGGTAGTAGTAAACATTTAGAACATAAACCAGGGCTCCAATTACTGGGAACTAGGCTGAAAAAAAAGCAAACAACTTGTTATTTCCTTCTAGGCTCCTGAGAGACCCTTAATGAGTCTTCTGAAATCTGATGCTCTCCAGGTGTCTTTCTCTTCAACTCCCACAGTTGAACTCCTAGCCCAGAGGTGTCAAACTCACGATCCAGCGGGCTGGATGTGTCACGTACTGGCCCTGTCCCCCCTCCCCCCGTTTAGTGAAGGGGGGGGAAGTCTGAATATGTCACGTGACACTGCCATGATGATGTGAGTTTGACACCGCTATCCTAGTCAGTGGCTGTGCTCACAAGGGATTATGGGGGTTGAAGTCCAACGTGTCTGACTAAGAAAAGATTTGGAGAAGAATTGCCAACTTGGTCTACGTATATGCAGGGGTGGGCTGCTGGGGGTTCACAGAGGTTCGGGAGAACCTCTAGCTAAGATTCTTGCAGTTTGGAGAACCCCTAAATCCCACTCCTGGCTGGCCCTGTCCATCCCACCCCGCCGCTCACAAGAGTCCCCACGCGGCCTATTTTGGATGCAGGTAAGTGCTGGGCACGCATGGAGGCTCAGGGAGGGTGAAAACCAGGCCTACCGGAAGTTTGGGAAGGCCGGAAATGGACCTGTTTCCGGCCACCAGAGGGCCGCCAGAACCTGGGGAGGCCATTTTCACCCGCCTGGAGGCTCAAGGAAAGCCTCCAGAGCCTGGGGAGGGCAAAAACACCCCCCCACACACACACCATGGTGCAGGAGGCCGACTAGGCCATGCCCATCATGGCCACACCCACCCAGCAACCGGGCAGAGAACCCCTTGCTACAATTTTTGAAGCCCACCCCTTTGTATATGTGTTGACACATATTCATACAAGACATTAGACCTAGGTTAACCAAATGCACTGGTTGTGTTCATATAAGATGTGCCCACCCAAAGAAATTAGGACATTATTATGAATAATATGCTTCTCATATGTTCAGATATCAGCTGGTTTCCCACAGTGGGTTTTACCATGGATTTCCAAATGCTTTCTGCAAATAGTCCTGAATCCAGAATGGTTTGGGTTTTTTTGTTAACTTACACTTTTTAGTGTGCATTTTGATCAATTAGGTCACAGATATCTTGAATGTTACAGTTCTCCATCCTTCACCTAAAGCCCTTTCAGGGAAAGAATATGGTGAAAAGATTTCAAGCCTTCATCAAACAACTGGCACATACACACACACACACATATATGGCCCCATCTTTCAAAAAGGGGGTTGTGTCCCTACTTTGTTTCTCTTGGAATTAGCATACGGCCTCAATTCTTCCATAGCTAAGGACAAGGACTCGGTATTCTTTCAGAGCCTTGAAATAGAATGTGTAAAAATAATTTAGAACTGTTGTCTTAGAATGTCTCAAAGGGAAGGTTGGTCTGAACTTTTGCTTGCTTCCTTAGATAGCTTATTCAATTAAAAAAAAAGGAAAGGAAAGAGAGCCATTTTCTCTCCTTCTCCATTAAAATGGTTATTTAGGCAGATATTTTGCTGATTGCAAGAGAGGAGACGCCAGTGGTGGGTTGCTCCCGGTTCGCACCAGTTCGCAAGAACCGGTAGTAAAAATTTGTAGTAGTTCGAAGAACCAGTAATAACATTAGCTGGCCATGCCCCCGAATCAGTCCCCGGCCCAGTCGCTGGTCGCTTACTCCACCCACCTCATCAGAGGCTTTTTTTTTAACTTTAAAAGCATTTTTTCTACAACCTCTTCAGCCGAAAAAATGCTTTTAAAAGTTAAAAAAAAGCCTCTGATGATCCCGCGGCTCAGCTGAGAACGTCAGAGGCTTTTCAGAGCATTTTTTCTACAACTTCTTCAGCCGAAGAAGTGATTAAAAAAATGCTTTGAAAAGGCTCTGACGATCCCAGCTGAGCTGCCTGATTGGCAGAGGCTTTTCAAAGCATTTTTTTCCTGCAACGTCTTATGGTTGTAGAAAAAAATGCTTTTAAAAGTAAAAAAAAAAAAAAGTTGGCCATACCCACCCAGTCACATTACCCCCCAGCAAGCCACACCCACAAAATAAGCCACGCCCACGGTAGTAAAATATTTTAGAACCCAACCCTGGGAGACGCTGACTCCAGTAAGGCTTTGCTAAGGGTTCTTGAAGTCTCTGCTAAAAGCTTAGCCCAAGATAACATAAACTGGACTTCAGTTTGATTTAGGTATGTGAAATATGGGTAAAGCACTGTATGTACATGTAAATATTGTTTATGTGTTCCGGTGGCTTTTTTGACAGCTTTTATAAAATGCCACAATGATTCCAATCCAACTAATATTGCAAGGAAAATCATTTAGGATTGTAATGACGAACCTATGGAACCCGTGCCACAGGTGGCACACAGAGACCTCTCTGCGGGCACACAAGCCGTCACCCCAGCTCAGCTCCGCCATGTATGTGTGTGCGCCTCCTGCTGGTTTTTGGGTCCCTGCCGCACATGTGCGGGGGTTGCGTGTGCAGGCGTGGAGGGGCATACGTGGAGGTCACACACACATGTGGGGGGGGCGCATGCAGAGGGTCACGCACGCCAGCACGGGGGGCAGGGCACACAGGGGGATCACAGGTGCTTATGGCACTTGGCGCCGAAAAGCTTAGCCATCACTGATTTAGGAGCTTATTCCAGCATCGGTTTCTGTTGTTGTTTCTCTTGCTGCTTAGAAATACTTTTAAAAATAGCTTTGTTACCAAAGCATCAGCGGTAGTAAGTGTTATACAATCTGGCTGACCTTATCCCCAAAAGTGTATGAAAAATTTTATTTTCTTTGTTTTTGACAGGTAAAGGCATATTTAAATTCAGTCTAGGCTTATTTCCAATGAAAGCTAGGCTGTGCAGAGCACCGTGTAAAGATACTCTTTCTTTCTTTCTTTCTTTCTTTCTTTCTTTCTTTCTTTCTTTCTTTCTTTCTTTCT
>WNWU01000001.1:82776257-82801988 GCA_012654045.1 Ptyas mucosa
TATTCTATTCTATTCTATTCTATTCTATTCTATTCTATTCTATTCTATTCCATTCCATTCCATTCCATTCCATTCCATTCCATTCCATTCCATTCCATAGAATTATATTGTGAGTTGATACCACATGTTGTTTTGTTGTAAACTACTTACAGATGGAGTTAGAGGCCTGTCTGGGTTATAATGTACCCCCTGCCAGAGCACTTAATGATCCTGGCCTATCTATCTGCCCAAGTTCAACAATTACTCTTTACAGCCCAAGCTCAAGAGATTTTATTAAACTGCAGAATAGGAAAGAGTCCTATAGGTCATCAAGTCCCCTGTTAGTTGCAGGAATAGAAATTAAAACATATCTTGACAAGTGGCTGTCTAGCCTTTGCTTGAATCCTTGAAATAAATGAAGTTCACTACATTTCTAAATAATTGATTCCACTGTCAAACCACTGTTCCTGCTAGGAAGATTTTTTCCCCAACATTCAAAGTTGTAGTCCTTTGTTCTCACGTTCCTCCTCTTGAGATTTCATGTCTCCTTAGCTGTCTATTCCTATCTCCTGCTGTATCTCTTGTAGCCTGATGGCTCAGATTTGATTATCTACTTGAAATATTCCCTAGTGCAATCTTTTTGTGCCACTGGGCAATATTGAAAATTTGTGAACAAGTTATGAGTATCTAGCAAAATGGCTGCCATGGCGATGAAACATGTCTTTATCAGAATAACAGAATAACAGAATTGGAAGCAACTGTGGAGATCTTCTAGACCAGTGATGGCTAACCTTTTTGCCATTGTGTGCCAAAAGCGGGGGGAGCACAGTGGGGTCACATGCACGTGTGTCCACATCCATAATTCTATGTGCCCTGTCCCCCCCGTGCTCCCCCTGCTTTTGGCATGTGATGGCACTGTGGGCCTGTTTTTTGCTCTCCCCAGGCTCCAGAGCCTTTCTAGGAGCCTGGGGAGGGCAAAAACAGCCTTCCCCACTCCCCCAGAGGCCCTCCGGAGGCCAGAAACAGTGTGTTTCCTACTTCTGGTGGGCCCAGAAAGCCCGAAAATCAGCTGGCTGGCGCACGCATGCGTGCCGGAGCTGAGCTCGCGTGCCCACTGATATGGCTCCGCGTGCCACCTTCTCTTCTTAAAAACCTCCAGTATTGGAGAACCCACAATTTCAGGAGGTAAGTCGTTCCATTGGATACCCATTAATTGTTCTAACTGTCAGGAAATTTCTCTGCTGCGCCCACCGGGTTCAGGAAGGTGAACATGGGTCGAGTCAGGATCCAGCCAGGAGGCGGTTGCACAATGCATCCCATGCTGAGTTGATCGAACCACTCCGGTAGGCCCGCAAGTGATTGGCTCCGTGACGGTGGCTGGAGAGCCCACTCCCAGGAGTCGCTGGGTTCTGGAGGTCTTGGTGTTCTCCACTCAGAACCTCGGCCTGTCCCTCTCCACTTGCTCTCATCCGAGGTTCCTGCAGTGTGGCTCTGATCTCCAATTCCTGGGGCAGTGCGGCTCCCATAGAGAAGGAACTGACTGACTGAGCAGCTTGCCAGGGTGCCAGCTTTTTGGGCCGGGCACCCTGCTTCGGCAGCCTCCACTGCCAGCACCGCAGACTCAGAAGGGGAGTAGATGGCAGTCCTGGTGGTTTCCTCCATGATTGCCGTCTTTTCCTCCATCTTCCCTTAGTCTTTCTGTCACCTGAGGGTCAGGTCAGCATTCGGGGCTCAGGACCTCGGACAGCACCCCAGCAACCGGGGAGCTGGGTTGAATTTTTTAAAGGAGATTTGGATTAATGTCAGGGTTCCAAGTAACTCCCCCAACTAAAGAAGACTCCGAGGCTGGCAATTCCTCAAAGATCCATTTTAAGAGATGTCACTTGGCACATCTGGGAAAACCCGAATCTGAAAGTTCCTGGGTTTTCCCCACCCAAAAGAAAGTTAAAGACCCATCCCCTGCACCCACATGTCTGTCACATAATCCAATCAATCCACCGTCCGAACGGGAGACAGCCCCCAGTCACTCTTACCCAGGTGCAGGCTGAACGTCCTTGACTCTCAGAGAAAAGAATGTTGTTATGGCTATATATGTTCACCAACTCCTTGCAAATCCCCCCTCCCATTTTCCCAGGCACTAAATGTGGCAGCCCTGAAGTCCCAAAGTAAAGATGGCCTCCAGGGCTGACACTCTAGTCCCCTAATCATCTTTATTACTCTTCTTTGCAATATCTTTGTTTATATTAGACCCAACATCTTTGTTTATATTATGGTGACTGAAATTGGATGCAATATTCCAAGTGTGGTCTTACAAAGGCATTATGAAATGGTATTAACACTTCCTGTGATCTTGATTCTATCCCTCTGTTAATGCAGCCAAGGATTCTGTTGGCTTTTTTGGCCATGCAGCACACTGCTGACTCATATTTAAGTGATTGTCCATTAGGACTCCAAGAGCCCTCTCACAGTTACTACTATACATTTGGTTTTCCTTGCCTAAATGTGAAACTTTACTTTTCTCACCATTGAATTTCATTTTGTAGATAGGGCCCAGTGTTCAAGTCTGTCAAGCTGCTTCTGTATTTTGAGTCTATATTCTAGAGTGTTGGCTATTCCTCCCAACTTGGTATCATATGCAAATACGATGAGTTCGCCTTCTATCCCCTCCTCTAAATAATTGATGAAGATATTGAAGAGTACCAGACCTAAAATCCTTGGGATACCAGGCCTTGGGATACCCCACTCCATACTCTACATGTAGATGCAGTTCCGTTAAGGACTACACATTGAGTGCAGTTGGTCAACCAGTTACAAATCCATCTGGTGGTGCTGTGTATCCCACATTTTTCTATCTTATCAATCTAATCAGGGTTCCACTATTCTTAATAGCTTTCCAACATGCCTTCAAGCATCTCAGCTTACCATTTCTGGACAAGTAGGCATATTTCCAATTAAAGCACTAGGCTGCAAGCTCCATGTCATTTTAATTTTCTGAGAATGTTTCCAGGAAATATGCAGGGTTAAAAAGCATTTTTGCAAATAAATAATGCATTCCTGTAGAAAAAAAGTTGCTTTGCTTGATGATCTTCCCTTTCATGTCTCTCTTTTTTTTTTTTAAATTCAGAGATTTAAACAAAATGCAATCTTGTGAGGTTGAAAAACTCAGCAGTTGCCCAGGACAACTATTAATTTGCTCTGGAGAACAGCCTCTAGGAAAGTTTAAATAGTGGATAGCTCTGAAATATCATACTGGGAAAGTCAAAGCCTAATTATGTTCCTTTGATCTTCTGTCATGGCCAGGGACCAGGTTTTGAGATAGACCTTGGCAAAACTTGAAAGAGCTAAGAGTATTGGACCTGTTTGATAAGTCATTGGGAATACCAACTGTGGATAGACAGGGAAATTTAAAATAAAAAATCAGTACTGTAAAAATGGCAAAAAAGTATGACAAAAGAGGAAAAGAACACTGCTGTATAGTTGCCAATAAAACAAAATTGGTATATCATATAGTCAAGCTTGGATAAAAGAAGATTTTATATTTACATGTATTTCTTTGCAAATTGTGTGCAAAGATGACTGGAAGAATATTCACCAGTATATTATATGAAATTCTGCCTATCTTCTCTCCATGCACGTGTTGTTATTAAACAAAGGTATGTAATATGAATATTGTAACTTGTAGATTTAACTGGGTAGCTTAACGAAAGATTTATTGACTTGCTCTGAGAATTGTTATTGGGATATGCTAAAAGGCAGTGAGGCATGGACAATCAATAACACATGACAGAAAGACAGCAGTGTAGAAATCTGGTTATGCCATCCATTTTGCTCTTGCAAGAGAAATGGAGATAAAGTGAAACTAAATTGCCCTATCCATCAGGCAAATGTGCCATTACCACAGACTAAACAATAAGCAAAAGATGTTCTATTTTGTTTATTCATATATAGTTGAGCCTTTTTCCATTGTGACTGTTAACTACGACTCCATCCACTATTTGGGAATTTTAATCCATTAAATGTACGTAAACAATATGTTTCCTACCGAAGCCTGAATACAGATGGCTAAAATATAGGAGAATGTGTAAGCGCTTCACATTATATAAACATATTGCTATTACTTATGATGGTCACATAAAAATGCTTCTTTTGCACTTCTCATGGCAATCAAGAAGCAAAACCATCATTTCAGAAATGAATCCAGAAACCTGGTGGGAATTGGGTTCTACGGTGACCAATTTTGCACAGTGACCTCTCCTCTTCTTCCCTTCCATCCCTTTTCCCCTTCCCTTCTTTCTGGTTGAAATCTAAAGAGATTGACCCATTTTATGACTCTGCAGTGTTCTCATCCAGAATCTTATGAGATGTTCAGTTTCTTGATTGATTGATTGATTGATTGATCAGTTGATTATGTGGCATCAGATCAGTGTCAACCTTAGCATCCACATAGATTTTCTCCAGGAGGATCTATTTCTAACTTTGCCTTTGAGGCCTTCCAATGATGTATTGATCCCCATTGTAACCAAGTCAATCCACCTTGCTACTCTTTTCTTTCTTTCATCTTTGCCATCATTGTAGATTCTTCAATAGATTCTCTATTACAATACAAATGTTTGGGTCCAGTACCAAACTTCTCCAGATATTTATTGTTGTTGAAGAACCCTGTTAGCAATTATACAACATTTGAAGTGGTATTTAAAAATAATTGTCATCTATAAACCCTGCATTAACAATGCAGTGGTCTCTTCAATTGCTTTTGAACTATAATTTCCAGAATTCCAAGATATTGTGGATTAGTTTGGCCCTTGGCTATAATTGCTGAAAATATTTGGAGCGATACTCTTGAAACATCTATTAGGATGCAGAGTGATGTTTTAGCTAATTAAGTAGATTAATTTTTTTTGATCTTTCATTAATTGCTTTAAGAATAACCACAAAGTTAATTTCATTTTGAAGTCCTGAAAGTTCCAAATGTTGTGCTTGGATTCAAATTTTATTCAAACATTAATTTGGAAGATTATAAATCTGTCCTCCCTTCTACTATGCACTGGTGCAGATGAATACCACCCCGCCCCCCGAATGATACCATGTTCAGATATCATAGGGATTTAAACACACAGCAAGAAGGAACACTAGAGAGGCTGTGTCAGTGTTCCAGAAGAACCCAGCTCCAATTAAAAAGTCCGAGACAGGCATTTTCTCAAAGCTCCATTTATTAGAGTAGGTATACTGCACATCTGAGAAAACCTGAATCTGAGAATTCTGGGTTTTCCCTGAGTGAATCAGAATCCCAAATCCAGCCATTGCACCCATCAGTCTGTCACATGGTCCAATCACCATCCACCCATCTTGAGACACCACTTCAACCATTCCTTCTTCAGATGCAGGACTGCCTTGACCTTGACCAAAAAGAAGAATGCTATTTTGTCTAACTACAACCCCGCTACTAAATCCCCCCCTCCTAATTTCCCAAGCATGAGAAAGTGGCAGCATGGAAACTTCCAGTGTTAATATGGCTTCCAAAGCTGACAGCTGCACAAGCTTGGGATAAAAAGGTCTTAAGGGATAAATTAATTTAAGGCACTAATTTAATCTCATTTGTCCCCAAACTTCAAATTGGCTCCTTCTTAAATTTCCTTTTAAAGGAGAGAGGAGGATTTACCCCAGGGGTGAAATCCAGCAGGTTCTAACAGGTTCTGGAGAACCAGTAGAGGAAATTTTGAGTAGTTCAGAAAACCGGCAAATATCACCTCTGGCTGGCCCCAGAGTGGGGTGGGAATGGAGATTTTGCAATATTCTTGCCCCAGGTATGGGGTGGGAATGAAGATTTTGCTATATCCTTCCCCTGCCACGCCCCCCAAGCCACGCCCACAGAACCGGTAGGGAAAAAATCTGGATTTCACCCCTGATTTACCCTTTTGGCCCCACCCACTCCCAGGTGCTCTGGGAACTAGGTATTACTGAGAAACCATATAGCTCATGTGTGCTCGCGTTTCTTTCAAAAAAGTTGGTGTATCTCCTTTTTTAAACCAAAACAAGGTGCTTTCAAATTACTGAATGCAGAAAATACTGTCATAAGCAAATGCCAGTGAATTTAAACTGAAAACTCCAAAGGGACATAGGAAATTGCCTGATGACAAGGTATGCCATTATCCATCAAATCCTGGGCATTGTATTTATTGATTGATGGAATCACATCCAGGTCTCGGGAAGGAGTATTTAGTACCTGGAAGAAAACACTCAATGTCTCTGGAAATGTGTAGAGCATCTTTTAACTTCTGAGCAATAGTGTTTAAGTGCTGAGTCTAAATACTCAGCAAGAAAGAAGACGGTATAGTTCCTCAACCAGGGATCTGCTATTCAGATATTTGCTGTGTGAGATCCTTCCATAATCCTATAAGTACTATGCAACCACATCTGGGAAGTAGGGAGCGCAAACTGATAAGAGCAAAGTCATGGTGCCATCTATAGGTATCACATCACACAGGTGTTCAAAAGGGGCAAAGCTTGTGGCACAATAGTTGTATGCTATGCCGTTAACAAAAATAGAAGCAGATCATGTGGGTATAGCTGCTGTTAAAGAAAAATAAACATTGGGCTTGTCACCAAATAGCTGCTATCTGCCTAGTCACGTGGTCAATCACAAGACATTAATTAACCAAAAATCAACCTTGTCTGTTTTTTGCCTCTGGTTGCATTAATTTTGGAGAGGGGTTAGGGTCTAAGGAATTACTTAATAACTTCCCACATCTCCCACTGCACAAAATATTTCAGGGTTAATTTTTTATTGTCTTTATCAAATAAATATGCTTTCAACCATACAGGGCATTTTTCTTGTTTACTATTACTACTACTGCTATTACTATTAATATTACTATTCTTCTTCTCTTCCTTACTAGTATCTATCTCTTTCCACTTATTACTATAACCAGGTTTCTTGTATCTTTCAATTTATATTGTTTTTGTTTCCTAGTACGATTGGATAGCTTATTAGTAACCTTGACTATCACTAAGTGTTGTATCTTTTTATTCTTGATGAATGTATTTTATTCTCCTTTTGTACACTGAGAGTATATACAGCAAAGACAAATTCCTTGTGTGTCCACACTTGGTCAATAAAGAATTCTATTCTATTCTATTCTATTCTATTCTATTCTATTCTATTCTATTCTATTCTATTCTATTCTATTCTCTCTAGATCAGTGGCATCCAAACTCTTAAACTACAACCAACCATCTTTTTATTCTCTAAGAATTCTAGCATACCCTAAGGGTGAGTGGCAAAACTCCAGTATAATTAGAAATAAACCTGAAGTCAGAAGTCAATGCTTTGCTACATGCCTGATCCCTGTTTAAAAAAATGTTAATGTTTAAGAAATCAGAAAATATGTGTGTGTGTGTATGGGGGGGTGTTATTGGTCAATGCAGAATGTTTTTGTGGCAGTTTCAGAACTCAGTGCTACCACAAAGTAGAAAGATGCCAAGCTCAAAACCCTTCACCAAAAATCACCTTTGAGTTTGACCTTTAGCAGCAGCATCTTTTTATCACCCAAGGGAAGAACAATCAAGTATAATGCCAAATAAGCAAAACTGTCACAGTATCTGGGACTTTCAAATCCGGTAGTGCCTGGTTAAAACACCATTTCCACCTGACACACAAAAGTGTCACTTCTCTTGAGCGGAACAGAAGAATGCTTCATGGCCCAGCTGACAACCGTAAGATGAAGAACGGAGAGGCCAGTGTGGGAAAGGAAAAGGAGTTAGCATTTGTTCTGCATTTCTTGGGGACAGGAAAATGGGCAATGCATCATGGGTTTCCACGCAAGGCTGGTTACTTAGGGACAACCTTAGGAGAAGAAAAAAATGAATTCCTAATTTCCCTGCCCTGCAGTGATCTAGCAAGGTGTGACTGAAATCAGAGAAGAACTGAGAATGCAGAAGGAAAAAAAGAGAGAGTTTTGTTTCTTTAACCTTGACATTTAGTTTGAGAAATTTAAAAAAACGGGGATTTAGGGAATAGCGGGTTAAGGGAGATGTTTGAATGGAAGCCGACCATGATAGAAGAAAAGAGCTGGGGGAAAAAATCCTGAAAGGGTCAGAACAACGGGATACCTTTGTGCAGATTTACCTTTGCATACAAAGTACTGAAAATAGTAATAATCTCAGTTAATTATGTAGCACAGAGGAAAAGAGACATTGAAAGAAGCAGCATTAGTTTTCATTGAATCCTAAAATAAGAAGGCAATTATTAAATGCAAAAATCAATTTGCTTTTGAGCTGATCTCGTATAAAGGTATAATCGCCTTACCAAGTAGATTTAGCATAGAATAGTAGGAGTTGTGTCTGGATCAGATTTCTTTGAGCAAGTATGCAGGGGAGGGGGGGGGGTGTTGTCTAAATACATTTGAAGAGAAACTTCCATAAAGATTTATTTTCATGTATTTAACTACCTCAAAGAAAGGGTGAGCAGTCTGGGATTCTATAGTCACATTTTTCACTATGTCATTTTTTAAAAAAAATGGTAGCCTAGAGGTCCCTTTCAGAAGTGGTGGCATGCAAAACTCTCGTATAAACTATAAAATAAGATGGGTATGATACAAATAGAAGAGAATATTAGTAGTTTAGGGTTGAACCGTGTGTCCTTGGTGTTCTGGTGTTGAGCCTGGTTGTTTTCTTGAAGATGTTTCATTACTAAACTAAGTAACGTCATCAGTGCTAGAAGGGAGTGGGGCTTGCTGAGAGTGTTCTTGGTAGTTCCTTAATTAGGCTGTTGTTTGTTGTTAGCTTCTTTGGATGAGTGGGTAGTACCTTGATTGGAACATTGTTTACTTCATGATTGTTGGTCTATTATTATTATTATTATTATTATTATTATTATTATTATTATTATTATTATTTGTGTGTGTTAATCTCTGTTTATCTGTAGATTCTTGTGATCTTTTTTGTTTCTTTTTGGCTTTTTAATTATGTGTTTTGAATGGTATGTAGATGTTGTTTATCCCTCTGTGCCTGTTAATGGCACCTAGCTCAGAGAGCACCAAGGAACCCTCAAGATGAATGCTTTATCCATTTTGCTTTATGGCTCTTACCTATTGCTCTTTCCCTCCACAGACACATCAAGTACTAGGGCTGCACAGGCCTTTAGATTCAAGAACAAAAGTTTGGTTTAGGAACACCATCTGGAAAAGGCACATCTGCTCAAAGTCTGTGGCTTTGTTGAAGCATTGTTCTGCCTTTGAATCCAAAGTACAATCCTGTTGGGTCTCTGGCCAGTGAAAGATTGTTTTCCCCTGAAAAAGATAATAAAGGAAGCATAGGACCAGCTTTGGCATGGGGGACTTTTGTTTCATGAACCCAGCAGGACCATGAAACTTGTAATATGCTCCATTTCTAAAACTGTGGAACATAAATTGTAAGCTCAAACCTGCCATTCTTTATCTGCTCAGACCAATGCTGTTCTCTTAACACTGGCAAAATAATTTTACAGCAGCTGTGATTTTTCTGTACCTATTTTTTGGACTAACAAAATAGAAGTTATTCCTGGTGTGGATGCTTCTGACTTTGACAGAAAAGTAGGCTTGTAGTCAGCAGAGCCTGATTGCTGGTTCAGGCCAAAGGATAATATAATTCTACTCTCAGAATGGTCAATCTTATTGAATGCTGGTATGGTGTGGTAGTTAAGACTGTGATCTAAAATTAAGAAGAGTTTGGTTTAAGTGGCTCCTGAGAGACTTTGGGCTAGTCTCTCCCTCTCTCTCTCTCTCTCTCTCTCTCTCTCTCTCTCTCTCTCTCCCTCTCTCTCTCTCCCCCTCCCTCCCTCTCTCTCTCTTTCTCTCCCTCCCTCCCTCCCTCCTTCCCTCTTCATAGAATTCTTGCTGTGAAGTTAAAATGGAGGGAAAATTCCATGTAAGTCATCTTTATCTCCTTTAAAATGGGACATACACCTAACAATTAAAATTAAAACCTAAGGAATGATAGGGAGCATTCTGACATGGCAGAGTCCAACATCCTTCTTTTAAAATTAAAGGTTTCCCCTGTCCAATCATGTCCGACTCTCACGGGCAGTGTTCATCTCCATTTCTTAGCCAAGGGAACCAGTGTTGTCCAAGGATGCTTCTATGGTCATATAGCCAGCATGACTATACACCAAAGTGCACAAAAACGATGTTACCATCCCACTGAAGTGGTACCTATTTATCTAATAGAATTTTCATGTTTTTAAACTGCTAGGTGGGCAGGAACTGAGGCAAGAACGGGAGCTCACCCCATCGTGCAGTGCTCAGATCCCGAACCCAGGCTGTCAGCTTTCCAGCTAACAAGCTCGGTGTCTTTAATCACTGAGAAATCAACCCCCTACACACACACACACACATCCTTCTTGTAGTCTCCAGCAAATGGTATTTGGACTCATTTTATCTCTATGGTGGAAACCGATAAACAACCATTGTGACGTTTACTTATTTACTGACTTCATTTCATCATTCATGAGTGTGATAATCCAATATCAGAAGTGCAAACTAGGCTTGAAATTTCAATAATAATAAAATTATATCATTGTAAAACCATAAAATCTTTGCACTTGAAGAAAAACAAAGTACAGCATTGCAGATTCAATTAAAAGCCTGGTGCCCCAAATGCATGAGACTTGGAACAAGCCATGGAAACTTTGGTGCCTTTTGAGCGTGGTTATTTGCTTGCAGATATTTTGTTAAGGTAAAGGTTCCCCTCACACATATGAGCTAGTCATTCCCAACTCTAGGGGGTGGTGCTCATCTCCGTTTCAAAGCTGAAGAGTCAGCACTGTCTGAAGACGTCTCCATGGTCATGTGGCTGGCATGACTAAATGCCAAAGGCGCATGGAACACTGTTACCTTCCCATCAAAGGTAGTCCCTATTTTTTTACTTGCATTTTTTACGTACTTTCAAACTGCTAGGTTGGCAGAAGCTGGGACAAGTAATGGGAGCTCACCTCATTATGCGGCACTAGAGATTCAAACTGCTGAACTGCCAACCTTTCGATCGACAAGCTCAGTGTCTTAGCCACTGAGCCACCGCATCCCTAATATTTTAATATTTATTTGATATTTAGATATTTTGGTACCAAACTAAATAACATCTTTAGTGCCACACTGAAAAGTAGTTGGCTCTGAAGAGATTATCTAGTCTGGTAATGTAATGTCTGCATGCAAGCAATTAAGCTCAGAGAGAAAGATTCCATAGTTCTCAATAGAAGAGCAACTTACATTTACGTAATTAAAATTTGTGGGAATTACCCTATTAGCATACTTTGGTTATATCAAAAATGTCTTTTCTTGAGTTGCTGCACAGTGGTGAATTCCAAGAAATTTAGCTGTATAGGCCAGAATAGGGAGGTAATAAAACACCTTGCAGAAAGTCAAGGCCAGGGCTTTGCTGAGAAAAGTACAAAATATATTATTAAGAGAGACAAATTTACTCAAGGGCATTTCTACTTTTTAAACAATCATTTTGTTTCATTTGATTTTGATTTCCTATAAATAAGAAATATTAATGTATCACAATAACAAATCACATTAATTAGAGTACAGTAATAAATCAGATTAATTAGCATTCAGGTCCTCATGATGTAATCTTACGTTATGATTATTGGAGTCTAGTGCTAACCAGGATTTGCTGAATGGTTTATTAGAATAAACCAAAGTTTCACGATTTCAAAGAACATGCTGCCCAAGCCTTCAGAACTGATTTACCAAACTGAAATGTGAGCAGGAGTATATGCTGTTTTTTTTGTAATGTATTCCTCAAATATGTGTAATTTAATTGAAGACATACACACAGCGAATGAAGTGGCACTTGTAAATTTATGGTTTTGCTCAGACAAGAGCCACTAAATTTATCTCAAATTAGTTTTAAGGCTGAAAGCATATGGTTGCAATCACAAAATATGCTTAACTGGTTGCTGAATTAATCCCATTTCTGGGTTCCCACAATTCACTGAATCATACATTCAACAAATGGGCAAAATTCACACGCCATGCTAAAGTACAAAAACTGAGGTTAAAATTTCAAGTTTAGTAGTTTTGCAAATACAGCCGCTACGCTTTTAGGTGGTCTGATAGTATATCTCATGCCAACCCTGCCTAAAATTTCCCTGATTCCTTTGAAAAAACACCTACAAAATGTGGGTTATTTTTCTTCCATTACATTCTGAATTCAGTGAAAAACGATCATTGTAAGGAACTACAGGTGACTCGCATGCTGCTTGAAGAATTCTTTTCCAAAGCAAAAGACAGCAATTTCTCTGGGGAAAACCAGAAGGGTTCAAACTGACAAAAATAAAAGTTATGGCATGTTGTAAACCTTTTCTACAAGCATTGTGGCATCACATGCATATTCAAAGGGGATGGAACTTGCAGCAGAACACAGCTTTCATCTTTAGGATAAAAGCAACAAGATCCTGCAGATGCTATTGCAGAGTAGTAGTTTGACTTGCCTATCATATGACATGTTTGTGTGCTTCCCAACGTGTAACACATAGACCATGTATTTCATTCTTAACATTGATATTCCTATGAGCATACACTGAAAGTATATTCTATGCAAGTAGATAGATAGGTACCACTTTGATGAGGAGATGAGTTGGTGCTCTGTGCAGGCAGTCAGATTCCTGATGGCTCTGAATCTTCCCGGTTGTGGTACCTGTTGGTGAGGTGACTCCAGGAAGGGAGGGGGCCTTGAGTGATGCTGCAGAAAGAGCTGCTCATCTTTCTCTCTGGTGCAAAGCCAGCTCATCCTCCTGTGACGCACATTAGGAAGTGTGCAAGTGTGTCCTATAACAGGACCAGTACCTTGGCAAGCTAAACTATTACTTTGCAATAGCACTGTGGTCTCCTGGCTACTGTAACAATGTCATACATTAAAAATAATAATAGCTCCATACCAAGCATTGGGCTTAGATGCAAATGTTTGATCTGGTAGCTTCCTAGAGATGATGCTTTGCATCCATCCCAGTTTTCATAGTGAATATGAATGGAATGTTAATTAGTTTAGTGAAAGAGAGTAATTCAGCCAATGAAATCTGTTCAACCCATGTTTTTAGATTACCCTATATGGTTAAGTAGGGCATTTCACATGTGTGTTCTAAACCTACACTTTTCACAGTCCCCATAGGAAAAATGTACCCCAAAATGCATATATTAAGAGGAAATCAGCACAAAATTGGGCATTTAAAAAAAAATATGTATCATCCTAGAGGAAAAAAGCCTGCAATATACTCCTTTGCCAAAAATGTGTATACTGGAAAAGGTGTCCCTATTTTAATTCCTGACAAAATGTGGTGAAATATATTCTGGATTCCCAGGAGGGAGGAGCTGATTTCCAAAGGGCAAGAAGGCAGCAGATCTTGGAAAGTTTGGGACATAAAAGAGATCCTATTTTAGTTCCTCCCTAACTTTTCCTAGAGTACTTGTAGTTATGCAAATGGTTGCTTTAGTCTGGCAAGATTCTGTCTCTAGGTGAAGAACAATAAAGGAAACTGGCTCTTAAGTGACTTCATGTGTCATTCTTGGTTCTTGGGGCTTAACCCAAAATCAGAAATAGTAGGCCTTAATTGATGAAAATATTGGCCCAAAACAGAATTGACCATCACTGGGGAGATAAAGAGGTGGATGCCTGCTTCCCATATTTAGTGTGAGTTTGTGTGAGTTTTGCATTTTACCTCTCCCAGCATATCATACAGAAAAAGATGTTATGCTCCCATCTCTGCTCAGTGCATAGAGACTGTTAAGGCAAGTGCAGACAAGGACAGACTTGCCAGTGGAATCTGTCACTTAGCTGATGATGTTACAAATGGCTATCCTATCTTACAAGCCTTATACGTATGAACCCCGTTAGGAAGAATCAATGGCAGGTAAAAATTACAAACCCTGGATAATTCCAATTTGTGATAAATTAGGCATAAGTGATTACTGCTCAGTTGTTGCATTATCTAAATTAACCAGCAAATTGCTCTGTGAACTTTTGTTATAAAGAAAGGCCATCACAAATGCTTGATTCCCTCTATTTGTGCTTCATAGCCCACAGTGTCTTTCTACAGTTCTGGTTTTAGTTGAGTGACAATCGCAGTGCCGCGATTCCGAGCAAGGGGAATGTTACTGGATTTGCCTAATGTATCCAACAGTTCCAGATAAGCAGTTCCTAGAAATTCACAGTTGTGCCAGTTCCCTTCCTTTGTGCCCATCATTTATGAGATTCACTGTTACAAGATGTGATGGCACAGACTCAAGATGGCTTTTACAAGGGATTAGATATGTTGATGGCAGAAATGAAGATGGCAGATTAAGCATGAGCCAGCAATGTGATGCAGCTGCCAGAAGAGCCAATGTGGTTTTGGGCTGCATCAACCGAAGTATAGTGTTAAGATCATGGGAAATGCACTACTGTATGCTATACTGGTCAGACCACATCTGGATTATAGTGCCAGTTCTGGTTGCCACAAGGGATATTGAGGAACTGGAAACAGAGAAGAGTAATAAGGATGGTTAAAAACTGGAGGCTAAATCCTACAAAAAACTGTTAAAAGAAATTGATATGTTTAGCAGCAGCCTTGCTAAAAGATGCATTCCTAAGCATATGCAGAGTGCCAAACAAATACAGATTAACTTAATAGCAAGTCCCATTCAAAAAAAGAGACATGATCGTATTATCTTTTTTGAATGCAATAAACTTAGCTCAGCTAATCATGAATGTCAACAGCCGTCTATTATTTAAAGTAAAAAGATATACTTATTATGAAATGCATAGAGTAGCAAAAGCTTCAATTCTATCTAAGCTACATCTTGAAGAGAAAGGGAGAAGTGTCCTTTGTCTTTTATTAAACATACAGGCTCATTTAATTAATATTTGGTCAAGTGGGGACAGATACAGGGAGAATTTGTGACAACTCTTCTCATCTATTTCTTGCCATTTTTTTCTGATACAATATAAAAGAAAATGTTGCAGTCTGATGAAGATATACTCCAAACTGTTCATGAAGAAGTAATACAGTAGTGGCCAAAATTGTGGAAACATTTTGGGAAAAGTGTATTTTCTAAAACTAGCTAATAGCACCACTTTTTCTTTCTTTTTTTTTGGAATAGTACCATAAACTTAGATATCAATGGAAAGATAATTCAATCAAGAATGTAATGCAATAACTTTTATGAAGGATTTACTATTAGAGTAGCAGTTACAGTATAAAGAAGAAAAGTGAACCACACTATACAAAAATTATCACCCTGTCAGTTAATAGTTGGGTAACCTTTAGCATGAATTACGGCCTTACAACATCTTCCCATGGAGTGAACCAAGTCTTTTAGTTCTGCAGCTGTTATAATGTGAAACCAAGATTGAATGATTGCTTTTATTAGCTGGGTTTTATTGCTGGGTCGCTTCTGGCCAACAAGTTTCTTTAGTCGGCTCCATAGATTCTCAATTGGGTTAAGGTCTGGGCTATTCCCAGGCCATTCCAGCAGTGGAATAGGATTATCAAGAAACTCTGGAAAAAAAGTGATGTTATTAGCCATCAAACCTCAAAAATACACTTTTCCCAAAAGGCTTCCACAATTTTGGCCACTATTGTATATCCTTTTAGAATTGTATATCCCTCTTACTGTTGATCGTTGTATCTATTTGGGCAAGGATGCAAAAATTACAATGGAGCAGGAGAGAGATCAAAATTCACAGTGCAAGTGAGCCTCCAGAATAAGAGACTTGTTTTTCCACGTTTCGTTGCTTCAGCATATCAACTAATCAGTTCAGAACAAAATCTGTCTTTGCAAGTAGTTGATTTAAATAAACCCACATAAAAAAATAATGGTGATGTGTGTTGGACATAGATGAAGGGAAGAGTCTTCACAAATTCTCCTTGTATCTGTCAAAGTGTAGTTTACATAGAAGTGATGCTTTTGCTGCTCTATGCATTTCTTAATAAATCTACCCTTAAATAATAGTATTTTAAATAATGCAAAGTGGATTGTTTCAGTGTATATGAAATCCAGCAGCTTGAAGTCTGTAATGATTTAATAGATCACTACAATTTTTGACATTGCAAGTTGCCCAGTCGCTTGATAGTGAGAGGGCCAGCATATAAATCTAATAAAATAAAAAGTAATAATAAAATAAAACAATCAATTAAAATGATATAACTTTGCTATAGAAGTCTGGGGCACATTTATTTCCCCCCCTCCCACAAACTCTTTTTATTATAGAATAAAAATAATACTTTGTAGAATATGAATGATAGTACGTAGCTATGCAATAGAAACTGGAAGTAAATTTAAAGTAAATTAAACTTTTCAAAATAGAAAATTTCTATCAATATTAAACATCATTTCTAATAATATTCTAATGAGTGTGTGTGTGTGTGTGTGTGTGTGTACATATGTGCACATGTGTGCACATGTATTACTTCTCCTGCGGGAGCTGCATTGACTGCCGATTTGCTTCCGGGTGCAATTCAAGGTGCTGGTTTCACCTTTAAAGCCCTTCATGGCTTGGGACCAGGTTATCTGAGGGACCGTCTCTTGCCGGTCACATCTACCTGACCCATTAGAGTGGGGAGGCAGGGGATACTGCAGGTCCCATCCCCTGAGCAGATACACCTGATGGGTCCCAGAAGAAGGGCCTTCTCTGTGGTGGCTCCCTCTCTCTGGAACATCATTCCCCCAGAGATTAGAATGATCCCCACTCTAGCATTCTTCCAGAAGGGGCTGAAGACCTAGTTCTGCCAGAAGGCCTGGGGAACCGAGAGTGGGATGGAGCCCATTAAATGGCTCATGTGATCTGCTATCGCCGGGGCAGAGGGTGATTTTATTATATTTTATTTTATTATATTTATTTGATTCTTTTTTATTAGTTTTATTGTTTTAAATGAGGTTTAATATTCTGTAAGCCGCTTTGAGTTGCCATGTGCGAATAGGCGGCGATATAAATTCAGTAAATAAATAAAATATACTGTATTTCTTATCATCAAAAAATAAACTCAGTGGTCCATTGAAATTGATATTTTGCTTATCTGAGAAATGTACTCCTATGCTGTTGTTTAGAAGAAAAGAAATTTTGGTCCTCTCCATTGGCCATTATTAAATGATTTCTGAAATGTTATCGCTTTTCTTGTGCAGGCTAAACATAAGCTTTTCCTTCAAATTTTACTCATAGTTTTGACTTTACAGACTTCTTTGCATTGAAGACTGCTCTGTGTCCTTTGAAAACGCAGTTGGAAGTTCGTTTGAGGGAATACTGCACCCTAAAAATAAACTACTTACAGTTTTTCAAAGCAAAGTCTAGGAAGGATTATGCATTTTCTTTCAAAACCAGAAGGGATAAGAGTTGAATATAAGTTTACCATTTTCTCTTTATACTCCCAACACAATCACAACTATCATCTCTGCAGAGCATGAGTGGGTACTTTTAGGATGAGAGGAACATTCACTCTTGTGTAGTTGCTGAAAGGTGTTCTGAGGAAATGCATTAAAAATATGCCCTCAACATCTTAACACAGAAAACAAAATATACCCATATACACAGTAATTTCCCTTTCCTTTAATACTGAAATAAAGTGATTTCAATCAGATGGTGTCATAGAAGTGGGAGGAACCATTTAAACAGAATCTGGTCTTAATGCAGGAATCCAAATTAAATCATCTCAACAGACGACTGTCTAGCTCTTACATCTTGACAGATCCCTTGAAGGCAACCCACCTCATTGCTAGTAATTGGTTCCACTGTCAAACTGCTCTTTCTATCAGGGAATTTTTCTAATGTTCACCCAGAATGTATTTTCCTGCAACTTAGATCATTATTCTACGACCTGCATTCTGGAATACAGAGGACAGCTGTGACCTTCTTCTGTGTGACACATCTTCAGACATTTATATCTCCCTTCAGTTTCCTCAAGATGAATCATGTCTCATTCCTTCAGTCTTCCCTCATTCGATTTAGATTCGAGTCCTCTAAAAACAAAATCTAAAAGCTTTACAATTTTGGGTTCATCCATGCCAAGGAACATGTACAGGTAGTCCTCGAGTTACGACCACAATCGAGCTCAAAATTTAGGTTGCTAAGTGAAACATTTTGTTAAGTGAGTTTGCCTCATTGTACAATTTCTCTTGGCACGGCTGTTAAGTGAACCATTGCATCTGTTAAATTAGTAACATGGTTGTTAAGTGAATATGGATTCCCCGTTGACCTTGCTTGCCAGAATGTCACAAAAGCTGATCACATGACCCTGGGACAACTGCAGCCGTCATAACTATGGACCACTTGCTAAGCATCTGAATGTTGATCATGTGACCACGGGAATGCTGCAAAGGTCATAAGTGTGAAAAACAGTCATAAGTCACTTTTTTCAGTTCCGTTGTAACTTTGAACGGAACTGAAAAATAAACCGTTGTAAGTCAAGGGCTATCTGTGTTGCTAACATTACAGTAAGTTCAGCCACAAGTCTTTAATGAATTGATCAACTACTTTTATTTAATACTTACTTTATTTTTTGTAATTGGAGATGGTAGGGAGTAACAGCAGCAAACTATTTCTAGAGCCTTTATTTTAAATCTCTTCAGTCCCCAAAGTCACTCCACCAATATTGAGTAAGAAATCACCGAATCACAACTGTATTTTTTTCATTTAAAAAAAAAATAGAAATGGCAAGTTAAAAAGCCTAATGCACCTGTCTTACTCTTAATATCCCTCTGAAAGAAAAGGTTGAACGATGTAGCACAGGGGTGTCAAACTCGATTTCATTGAGGCTGTATCAGGGTTGTGTTTGACCTTGGGGGTCTGTGGCCAGGTGGGCATGGCCAGCTCAATGTCACTCATCGTGGCTCTGTTTTCAGCCGTGATGGCCTCCTAGAGGCCTCTGCCAGTGAAAAAGGAGTGCGGGGAGGTCGCACGTGGCCTCCCCAGGCTCCATTTTCACTCGCAGAAGGCTCCGGGAGGCCATCATGGCTGAAAACAGATCTTGGGCAGGTTGCATGCAGCTTTCCTGACCTCTGTTTTCACTGGCAGAGGTACCACCGGCTGCTCCTTCGCTGTTTCCAGAGTGGGCCGGTGGCCAGATCTAAGCACCCTTTTGGCCAGATCTGGCCCATGGGCCTTGAGTTTGACACTCCTGATGTAACACTTTCTCCTCAGGTGATATCAGCATTATTTTCTTGGAGGTTGTAGAAAAGCTGTAAAAGTTAGGAAACAGTTTTTGAGTATTTCTTCCCACTGGCAATACTTACATAAGTCTGTCATTTCTTTTCTCTCACCCTTTGCCTACATTCTTTCATTTTTTTTTTTAATTTTCATGCCTTCATTCATTCAGTTGGAGTTACATGTTGGAACACTCCATGAGGTTTACTTACATTGTGGAAATATGTTTTGTTTTATTTCATTTTTTTTTCCTTTCCTGAAAAAAAAAGTTTTATTTTTCTTTTCTTTCGACCACCACTGACCCTGGCCAAGAATGCAAAGTGAAGTGATTGTACCAGCATCCAATGATGCATTACTATTTTAGAGCAATACGTCTCCACTATGCAAACTACCTCAACCAAAGTATGAAGTATGGATGGAGAAATAATGCATAAAACATGGGCTACAGAGTGAGCTATTTTGAAGAGCCATAAATTATGCAGGCTTCATGGAACTTTAAAGAAGTCTGTCACTGTGGCGAATCATAGTCTCTTGAGAACAGATCTCTCTCTCTCTCTCTCTCTCTCTCTCTCTCTCTCTCTCTCTCTCTCTTCTCTCCCTCCCTCCCTCCCTCTCTCTCTCTCTCTCTCTCTTCTCTCTCTCTCTCCCTCCCTCCCTCCCTCCCTCCCTCTCTCTCTCTCTCACACACACACACACATACACACACACCTCATACATACAACTTCTCTTGACACGCATACATACATGTCTCTTTGTGATTTGTGGCTAATTCAGCAAATAAAAGATGCACATTTACTCAAAGGAAGTTTCTTAGATCTTCTGTTGTTTTCAAATAATTTGAGAATGCAAGAGCAACACCACATGGACAATCCCATGATACTCTGAGCGGTATTTATTTAGCCAGATAAAATATTCATGGTGTATGTAATCGGACGGCGTAGCTCATTATCCTTCTGGTGTATCTTTCACCACAGAGCTTCTTCCTCATGTTTGGTTCCCATGCAATTAGGTAGCTTGTCAAAGTATTTGCATTGAAATTGGCCCTTAGATCACCTGGGTACATAAGGCTGCTGTCATCGTAGGAGAAGTTCCCATGGGAATCATAGCAACCCATATGGTTGGTGACACTTTGCAACACTGATGGATTAACATGGGCAGCCAATTACAGCAACAAAAAAACACACACACAAACACCAAAAATCTATTGCGAGCAAATCACCTACCATCCAATAATATACAAACAGCCATACTATTCCTTTTCAGCCTGAAGAACACAGCCAATCCCGTTCCTTTAACAGATGTTTTAGTCTAATTCACCAAAGTCCTTCTGTTCCTATAGATAAAGAACTGAAGAACTATGCTGAATTAGACCAAAAGCTTGCTCACACAATATCCAGTTTCCAGAGTGGGTGGGTTTGGGGTAATATCAGGAGTGAAATCCAGCAGGTTCTGACAGGTTCTGGAGATCCTGTAGCAGAAATTTTGAGTAGTTCAGAGAACCGGCAAATACCACCTCTGGCTGACCCCAGAGTGGGGTGGGAATGGAGATTTTGCAGTATCCTTCCCCTGCCACACCCACCAAGCCACACCCACAGAACGGTAGTAAAAAAAAATTGGATTTCACCACTGGGTAAAATTCAGAATAAATGTGATCCGGAGGAAAAATGATTTTGTTAAATGGATAGATGAGAATGAGGTGAGAAATACTGTTCTGTCCTGACTACAGGTTAGTCTGTGTGTAGCTCAACATGCAGCTAAACCCACCTATCCTCCAATAAAACAGACTGTGTGTGTAGATCTGAATGCTTTATTGAAAGAACAGGATATGGTGAAACTGAGGAAAATAGGGATACTTACAATAAGAACCAAATACAAGATAGACAGTATCAAATTATTGCTTAACATAACAATTAACAAATACAAGCAATTTAAATCTCACCAGCAGTGCTCTGTGTGTGGGATGCGGGTTTGTCCTTGGATGACCATGTGCCACAGATCAAGACAGATTCTTCTTGTGCTTCTGTCTTCTCCAAATGCTAAAGGAAATGGAGTCTGGCTTCCCAGCATGCACTTGTTTTGAGTGTGCGGGAGAATGGGTAAAAGGGTGGGGTCAGCTTCATACAATATATTTGGTATTTGTCACTCCGGCCACTAGATGTGGCTAGAGAGCAACAACGGTATATAAATTTCGTATGTTGGTGCATGACAAATGCAGAAGACTGAAGCGTGAAGCATTCATGAAACACAATTAATGGGCATCTACTTATAAAAATATCTGTTTTCCTTGAGTGAATGATTTACATAAATGCAGATTACAAAATATACTCCTATTACATGGGAGAAATTACAGAATAGCATAGTTCATTGGATTTTTATGATGAAAGATGGAGGGAATGAGTGAAGACGACAAGGGTGAAGAGAGGTTTCAAATGTGGAGCAGACCATTTATTGGTAGGGGAAAGAAAAGTGAAAGTAGAATGAGTAGAATGCAGAAGAAGTGTAAATCTTGCACAAATATATATTAGAAGATCCCAAAGAGAATCAAAGTAAAAATGGACATAAGGAAAAGGGACATAGAAACTACTTTGAACTCAGCAAAAAGAGTTGTATTAAGTGGTACCACAGTGAAAGTAACAGTAATTAGGAAGTATGAAAAATTATGCTTTGGAATGATGTTCACATAATCAGTTTGCAAGGATCTGATGCCACATTTACTTTCAGAATTGCTATGACGGAACATAGGCAGTGAAATGTAACCATAGGCAGTGAAATGTAACCATTCAAATTATATTAGCCAGAAATTAATTTACCAATAAATAGCAGCCATGCAACATTTATGTTCTATAATTATAAAGGGGCTGTTTGTTAAGTATGCCTGGAAATGTATTTGGCAGCATTCTGGTTGAAAGTAAACAGAAGCTGACAATGAGCAAAATTTTGGAAACCCAATGCAGGGTTCCCACCAGGGGTGGGTTCTAATTTTTTTTACTACCGTTCTGTGGGTGTGGCTTATTTTGTGGGCGTGGCTTGATGGTCATGTGGCAATTATTTAGGATTTAGCAGAGGTACTGGTCTACCAGGCTTTTAACTACTTGCAGAGCTGTACCGATCTACCCATTTATTTTTTGCAGGCACTGGTTTACCCATTTATTTTTGCAGGCACTGATCTACTCATGTATTTTTGCAGGCACTGGTCTACTCATTTGTTTTCTTTTAACACTGATCACATATAGAGCAGCCCTTTGAAGCCCAGAGGCAAGAGTTTAAACAGTTTTTTTTCCCTCTAGCCATCAACTGGGACTCAGGAGGCAGCAATAGATTGTGGGTGGGGCCAAATAAAAGGTAAGAATAACGTGGGGAGCGGAGGGGGGCGGGGGGCAGAACCGGTTCAGTGACGTCATATCGTCTCCGCTACCAGCTCAGGAGAACCGGGCCGAACCGGGAGGAACCCACTACTGGTTCCCACAACCCACTGTATGTTCACAGTGGTGGGATTCAACCAGTGTACAGCCGGTTCGCTAAGAGTGTGCTCTGTGCACACGCAATGGGTTTGAAAACAGCTCTAAAACTTACCGATGTAACAACTGGTTCATTGCACATGCATGCCAAACACGTGCTCCGCGCGTGTTCAGTATGTTTTGAAAACTTACCTTCTACTGCAGCCCCAGTGAGTAAAACAGCTGAGGCACGGCAATCCCCTCTGCCGGTTCTCTCTCAGCTGATTGTCGGAGCTAACGGTTCGCCTGAACCAGTCTGAACTGGCTGAATCTCACCCCTGGATGTTCAGATGATCTTCAGAGGCCATTGAAAAATGAACAAATGTGAGAAAGGAAATATTTATTGTATGCTTGTTAGTTTAGCAAATGTATGATACAGTGAATAGCTTTAGAATCATGGAATATATTCATGAATGCTATCTCAGATATGTATAAAAAGGAAGCAAAGCATGTATGAACAGGAATGAAGTGCTTAGCAAATGATACAATACTGAAGAGGGAGATTATGTAGCAAGCATATGTGATATCTTGTTTGGTTGTTTAATGTATTTATGGATGAATGTTCAAAAATCCTTGTTGTGACATAGAGATCAACTTACTGGAGAAACGAATTTCATATGTATATGCAGACAATGCTGAGTTCTTAAGTACAGGTAGTCCTCGACTTACAACAGTTCATTTAATGACCGTTCAAAGTTACAACGGCACTGGAAAAAAGTGACGTATGACCATTTTTCACACTTATAGCATCCCCATGGTCACATGATCAAAATTCAGATGCTTGATAACTGATCCATATTTATGACGGTTGCAATGTCCCGGAGTCATGTGATCACCTTTTGCGATCTTCTGATCAATGGGGAAGCCAGATTCACTTAAAAAACCAGGTTACTAATGTAACAGCTACAATGATTCACTTAACAACTGTGGCAAGAAAGGTCTTAAAATGGAGAAAAACTCACCTAACAAGCGTCTCACTTAGCAACATAAATGTTGGGCTCAGTTGTGGGTTCATAATTCGAGGACTACCCGTAAAAACCTCATTTGTTTGCTGTGGTGTATAACCTATGTGTACTGCGAAATTAAAAGATATATATAGGTCTGAAAGTACAGGTATCAAAGTAGATGAGTTTTCAAAAAAAAAATGGAGTAGACAATCACTAATTGTTAAATGTGAAAAGAGAGAGCAAGTTGTGTACCTTGATTGAATGTGTATTGAAGATGGGGAAATGAATGGAGTAATATAAGGAGGCAAAAACTGGGAGAACATTAGCAATAATATATAAAAATGGCTGCCTATAGGACAAGGGTGTCAAACTCAAGGCCGTGGGTCGAATCCGGCTGGCAGGGTGCTTAGATCTGGCCTGTGGGGCTGCCTTGGAAACAGTGATGGCCCGGCCCGCGATGCCACTGCCAACAAAAGCAGAGCTTGGGAGGGCGCGTGTAGCCCTCCCGAAGTCCGTTTTTTCTGGCAGAGGGTTTCAGGAGACCATCGCAGCTGAAAATGGAGCTCAGGACCCCGTTTTCACTGGCAGAGCACTCAGGCCACCACAGGCGCCCTGACATGAGTGACATTGAGCTGGCCATGCCCATCCTTGCCACTCCCACCACGCCCCCCCACCGAGGTCAGACACAACCCTGATGCAGCCCTCAATGAAATCGAGTTTGACACCCCTGCTATAAGAGGTTGCTTTTGCTCAGTTCCAGAAATAGATACATAAGAATATTGGAAGAAACATAAAAGTTGAGTGCAGTTAAAATGAACTACTTAAGAAGTTGCTTGGCCAAACTTGAAGCAATAAGGTCAAGAATGAATGGGTCCTAATGGAAGTGGCCTGAATGTAAAAGTGAGTAACCACTACAAAAGAAGTACATAGAAATGATTTGGTCTTATGAAAAAAATAAATCAGGATCAAATCACAAAAGCAGGAAGTGAGAGTGGGTCAAAAAGGAGAAGACCAGAGAAGTTGCATAGGGTTTATGAGATTCTCAAAAAAGAACAGGGTAAGTTTAAATCACGAAAGACAATGTATAAAACAGTCTGTGGAATGATAGAAGCAAACTTGACCATTATCAAATTGTTATGCAGTGTTTCAACTTCCAAGACAGAAGAATATATATATATATAAAAGCCAAATACCACTCACTCATCACAAAATCTCCAGAACTGTAAAGCCTACAAACTTGATGAAATTTGGCATATATGTTCCTCTTGGCTTTTAGGTGCTCGCTAAGAAAGGATTTTTCGAAATGACCATCAGATCATTAGTATTTCATATACTGTATTATATCCACACACTATGATGCTAAGCAGCTAGACATTCTAAGTCCCCTTTCCACTAAGCCCCCTTGCAACTCTGTTCCAACTGCCAGTTGCCTTATATTAACACACTCAGATGCTTTAAGTGTCAATTTATCACGCCCAATCACATAGTTTCATAGCAAAGCACGGTCATCCAGCTAGTTACTCTATAATAGTAAATAAGATTTCAACCCTGGAGCTCAAATCTAAATATTGTTTGATTCCTAGATTCTGCACTAGCTTATCTTCATAAGAGCTTTACCCCCCCCACATCTGCAATAAAAGCATTTTATGTATCTGACACTCATCCTTGAATCTTCCACAGCTAAGCTTCTGACTATGCATTGTATTTCTAGAGAGAGATTTATTATCATGCAGGATGAAGCTATGATGTACATACATTCAAGAGAAGCACTTTTCACTATTGCTGGGGCGGGGGGAAAGAATTGATTTTCTCAGTATACAACCATTTTCATCGGGACCAGCAAAGTTATAGTTTGTCCTCCTTCCCTGGAACTGAACACCCAAGAAGCATCAGATAGATTACAGTGAAAAACAAAATTTTAAACTAAGATGGACGTAGTCTAATCTTTTGTTCTTCTATTCAAAGGGAAAATAGAGGGAAAATCCCATCTATAATTTAGAATAGAATAGAGTGGAGTGGAGTGGAGTGGAGTGGAGTGGAGTGGAGTGGAGTGGAGTGGAGTGGAGTGGAGTGGAATGGAATGGAATGGAATGGAATGGAATGGAATGGAATGGAATAGAATAGAATAGAATAGAATAGAATAGAATAGAATAGAATAGA
>WNWU01000001.1:82807709-82818601 GCA_012654045.1 Ptyas mucosa
AATAATAATAATAATAATAATAATAATAATAATAATAATAATAATAATAATACCTGGAGACAGCAGAAGAGAAGAGAAAGAACTGGAGAGATGACAAAATACAAAGACCTGCAAATAGAAATAGAATGACACAGGCAAAACAAAAACAAAAAACAAACGAAGGTAGTACCAATAGTAATAAGTGCCTTAGGTGCAATCCAGGGGTGGGTTCTACTTATCTTTACTACCGGTTCGCAACAGGACTGCGTGCGCTCTCTTCTGTGCATGCGCAGAAGCATTTTGATGACATCGGGGTTGGTGGGCGGAGCCTCCTGCCGGTTTTACTACTGGTTCTATAGAACCGGTGCGAACCGGGGGCAACCCATCACTGGTGCAACCCCAAAACAACTGGAGCATTGCTTGAACATCATCGGTGTTGACAAGATTGCCATCAGTCAATTGCAAAAAGCAGTTCATTCAGAATGGTTTACATCCTGCACAATACCACTTAGACCCTCAACATCAACATCTGCCTATTCCAGGTCCCTTGGAAGGGTTTGATACAGGGGTGAAATGCTCCCGGTTCGGACCGGATCACCCGACCCGGTAGCAATGGCGGCGGGTGGTTCGGAGAACCGGTAGCGAAAATCCCTGCACCCTACTCCCCGTGCCCAGCTGAGCCGCGCAATCATCAGAGGCTGTTTTTTTTTTTTACTTTTAAAAGCATTTTTTTTCCTGCAACCTCTTTGGCCAAAGAGGCTGTAGGGAAAAAAAATGCCTTTAAAAGCCTCTGGCGATCCCAGCTGAATTGCCTGATCCTCAGAGGCTTCTAAAAGCATTGTTTTTTCTGCAACCTCTTAAGGTTGTAGAAACAATGCTTTTAAAAGTTTAAAAAAAAACGTTGGCCACGCCCACCCAGTCACATCACACATACACACCCACCAAGCCACGCCCACAGAACCGGTAGTAACAAATTTTAGATTTCACCCCTGGTTTGATAGGTGGATAAAAATGCCAAACCCAGACTGAACATCAGGCTGACTGTGTGACGAATAATACCACCATCAGCCTTCTCCATCTTCTAAATGAATTAAATAGCAGGTGATCCTTGAGTTGCAACCACAATTGAGCCCAAAAGTTACATTGTCAAGTGAAACATTTGTTCAGTGAGTTTTGCCACATTTTACTTGCCACAGTTGTTGAGTGAATCATTGCATTTGGTAAGTTAGTAACATGTTGTTGTTAAGTGAATCTGGACTCCCCATTGACTTTGCTAATCAGAAGGTCGCAAAAGCTGATCACATGCCCAGGACATAGATCGTCGTAAATATGAACCAGTTGCCAAGCATCTGAATTTAGATTGTGTGACCATGGGGATGCTGCAATGGTCATAAGTGTGAAAAACAGTCATAAGTTAGTGTTGTTGTAACTTTGAAGGGTCACTAAATGAACTGTTGCAAGTCGAGGAGTACCTGTACGATGCTGTTCTGAGAAAGTGTTCAGAAACTGTTTCCCTTTACGAGTGAAATCTAGTCTCCCTCTCCTTCTCCAGCCTTCATTAAAAACGAATGTTCATATTTCTTTAAATTAAAAATGTATTATGTGTATCCTTTGAACTACACTCTGCAAGATAGTATTACCTGGAGAAAGTACTAGTTTAGTTTAGTTTTCATGCTCATCACAGGCTCACCTAAATTGGAATAGGGGTCTGACACCGGAATACTAATCTACCGAAGAAGAGCAATTTATCAACAAAATGGGAATGATGTAGCTTTGAATAGAGAAAAGAACTCTCCAAAACTCAGAAAAACAAAACTCTCATCCATACCTGCTGATATCAACCCCCTGCAGTTCTTTGCTTCTTTCAGAAGTTAAAGTAGCCTTCCTCCACTAAAATTTTATGCATCCTTCAGCTGAACAATGCTCTATAAATACGATGATTCAGATTCAAATTCTTATTCAGCCTTGAGGATCATTGGCGGTTGTTTGATCAGCCAGAGCCTTTCAACCTAATCTCCTCTAGGGTTGTTCAAAAATTAATCTGAAGGTGGTATCCTAAACGTAACCAAGCAGAGTTGATGGGGGAAATCTGGAGATCAAACCTGGAATGGGATTGGAGATGATTCAGAAGGAAATAATAGGTAAAAGGGGATTCAAAATATGAATCACACGTGTAGGCTTAGAACAGCAACTTTTACATAAGATGAAGAACAGGGTAAAATGAGTAAGAGAGAGAGAGAAAAGGTGCTATGGCAGGGGGATATAGACTCTTCCATGCATAAATGCAGGTATGTTCCAAAAACGGATTGCGAGTTGCTATGGAAACAGCACATGAATAAATGCATGGAAATTCCTATCCTAAGTGTGAAGATTGGTTGATTAGGCTAGCATTTTCTGTCTACAATCTCAGGCAGAGAAAGGTCTTTTATAGTTTTGTACAGGGCTGAAATCCATTTTTTTTTCCCTACTGGTTTTGTGGGTGTGGCTTGGTGGGCGTGGCAGGGGAAGGATACTGCAAAATCTCCATTCCCACCCCACTCCAGGGGAAGGATACTGCAAAATCTCCATTCCCTCCCCTCCTGGGGGAAGGATATTGCAAAATCTCCATTCCCACCCCACCCTGGGGCCAGCCAGAGGTGGTATTTTTCGGTTCTCCGAACTACTCAAAATTTCCGCTACCGGTTCTCCAGAACCTATTAGAACCTGCTGGATTTCACCCCTGCTTTTGTAACTCAAAAACTTGGAATCCTATGTATATAATATTTTATTGTTGAGACATACCTCACAGTTCCTCCCTCAATTTATAACTTGTAGAGAGAGCACAGGACAAAGAATTGGCTGGTCTTTAATTTTCCATTGTGGCCCCAAGTTCAAGTCCTGTAGAGATATAAG
Organism: Ptyas mucosa; assembly: GCA_012654045.1. NCBI lineage: Eukaryota > Metazoa > Chordata > Lepidosauria > Squamata > Colubridae > Ptyas > Ptyas mucosa. The sequence goes on from WNWU01000001.1 coordinate 82,810,581, forward strand.
GTAGTTCAAATAAGGAGAGTTCAGGTTTCACCCAGGAGGAATTTTAACTATCTCTGCTTTGTTTTCCAATCCAGAGGCTATTGACTTTCATCTCAGAGCATAAGTCATATTATCTACTTTACCTTGTAGCAGCAGATACAGAATGAAACAAACTTATTTTTAATAGTTTGGTTCTCTAGAATGGCAAGGCATACACAAATTAATTTCGATGGGATGTCTGCAGTGCACAACTGCAAATTACTTTTGCTGAGCCAGACTGTTTCCGGTATGATATTTACTAGGTTGCACAAAGTGACTTAGGTTTGCTTCATTGAATCAATATGTACCTTGGAGGCAGATTCATTTTTCCAAAATAGAGAGGTCACCAGATTACCTCAGTGAAAAAATACAATGGTCTCCAGCTGTTTCAAGACGCTGCTGCAGGAGAAGGCTCATTGACCCTACTTCTCCATGCTTATCAAAGTGCTTCTAGATTTGGCAGCTTTGGGATTCCCACAGAGTATACTACGGTGCATCATGAAGCCATTGGTGAGACATATGGAAGAGAGCCATTTTCTTTCCTCCAAAGAGGGGTGGGGAATTTTTGGTGGGTTGGGAATTGTTATGTGTGTTGGACCTGGTCTTTGGGTGTTAAGTGAATTTTGTTGTATGGGTATACTCTGTATACACGTACAATGACAATAAAGCTATTATTATTATCATCATCATCATCATCATCATTATTTATTTATTTATTATTTATTTATTTAATTTGTATACCGCCCTTCTCTAGCTGGACTCAGGGCGGTGAACAGCCAAAATAAAACAGAGCACACAAAATTAAAAGACAATTTAAAATAATTAAATAGTTTCGGCCCACAATTTAAAACAACCAAGTTAAAACCAATTTATAATTTAAAACCAGAACAATAGGGTCAAGCCAGGCCGGCTAGATGAAATAAATGTGTTTTCAGGGCTCGTCGGAAAGCCCGGAGGTCAGGTATCATGCGTATCTCTGGGGGTAAGTCATTCCACAGGGCGGGTGCCGCTACAGAAAAGGCTCTCCCTCTGGGGGTCGCCAGCCGGCATTGTCTGGTGGACGGCACCCTAAGGAGGCCCTCTCTGTGCGAACGTACTGGCCGGTGGGAGGCTATTGGCGGCAAAAGGCGATCTCGTAAGTACCCGGGCCCTAAGCCATGGAGCGCTTTAAAGGTGGTCACCAACACCTTGAAGCGCACCCGGAAGACCACAGGAAGCCAGTGCAGCTCGCGCAGGAGAGGCGTCACATGGGAGCGTCCCGTTGCTCCCATAATCCCCCGCGCGGCCGCATTCTGGACCAACTGGAGCCTCCGGATGCACCTCAAGGGGAGCCCCATGTAGAGAGCATTACAGTAGTCCAGGCGGGAAGTGACGAGTGCCTGAGTGACTCTGCGTAGGGAGTCCCGATCCAGAAAGGGACGCAATTGGCGTATCAGGCGAACCTGATAGAAAGCCCCCCTGGCCACGGCCGTCATGTGCTCTTCTAAAGACAGCCGTGCATCCAGGAGGACGCCCAAATTGTGAGCCCTCTCCGTGGGGGCCAATGATTCACCCCCAATAACCAGCGATGGCACCAGCTGGTTATATCGGGACGCCGGAAGCCACAGCCACTCGGTCTTGGAAGGGTTGAGACGAAGCCTGTTCCTCCCCATCCAGGCCTGCACGGCCTCCAGGCACTGGGACATCACTTCAAGGGCATCGTTGGGGTGGCCTGGGGTGGAGATGTACAGCTGAATATCATCAGCGTACTGGTGGAATTCCACCCCAAAGCCACGGATGATCTTACCCAGCGGCTTTACATAAATGTTGAACAGGAGGGGCGAGAGGACCGATCCCTGCGGTACCCCGCAAGCGAGGCACCTCGGGGTCGACCGCTGCCCCCCTGCCAACACCGATTGCGACCGGTCGGAGAACCACCGCAAAACGGTGCCTCCCACCCCCAACCCCTCCAACCGGCACAACATGATACCATGGTCGATGGTATCAAAAGCCGCTGAGAGATCTAATAGGACCAGGATAGAGGAGCAACCCCTATCCCAAGCCCTCCAGAGATCATCAACCAACGCGACCAATGCCATTTCCGTGCTGTGCCCAGGCCTGAAGCCGGACTGGAGCGGGTCTAGATAGACAGCTTCATCCAGGTACTGTGGAAGCTGCCGCGCCACCACACTCTCAAACAACCTTTGCAATGAAACGAAGGTTGGAGACTGGACGATAGTTGGCCAAAACAGCCGGGTCCAGAGAGGGCTTCTTGAGGAGGGGCCTCACCACCACTTCTTTCAAAGCAACCGGCAGGGCACCCTCACTCAAAGAAGCATTAATAATCCTCTGGAGCCAGCCTCGTGTAACCTCCCGGGAAGCCAGCACTAACCAGGAGGGACACGGGTCCAATAAACATGTGGTCGCGTTCAGCCGTCCCAGAATCCTGTCCACGTCCTTGGGAGTCACAGGATCGAACTCCTCCCAGATAATATTCTCAAGACCTGCCTCAATCATCCCGTCTGAACTTACCCAGTCGGAGGCCAGATCTTCCCGAATCTGAGCGATCTTGTCATGCAGATACTGCACAAAGTCCTCAGCTCGACCCTGCAAGGGATCATCCCGCGCTTCCAGATGTAGGAGGGAGCGGGTCACCCTAAACAGGGCGGCTGGGTGATTATCTGATGATGCAATAAGAGCGGCAAAATAGGTAGATTTTGCCGCTTTTATCGCCACTAGATAGGTCTTGATATAAGCCCTCACTAGCGATCGGTCAGATTCGGACCAGCTGGTCCTCCACCCGCTCTCCAGGCGTCTTTTCTGGCGCTTCATCATCATTATTCTCTTTTATTCATTAAAAATGAAACTCAGTCAACTTGACATTTAAAAATGTGTCACAGATACGATTGACTGGTGCTTATGGTTGATACGGGTTGCTGCCAGTGTCCTAGGTATCAACCAAGTACCTTCTTAAAATATATGATGTTCCGAGTAGTGCAGTTTTTTACAGTTCCTCTGGTGTTATTGCACGAAGCTGCAATTTCTTGATGTATTTTATAAAATTCTTGGACATGGAACCAAGTGCCCCGATGACAATGGGTATCACTGTGACATGTTTCATCCATAGCCATGTAGTTTCTATGGCCAGGTCGCGATATTTCATGATTTTTTCCAGTTCTTTTTCTTCGACTCTGGCATCTCCTGGTACCGCGATGTTAATAAATTGTACTTTTCGGTTTTAGACAACTGTGGTATCTGGCGTGTTGTGTTCCAAGTGACGATCCGTCTGTATTCGAAAGTCCCACAAGATCTTCACCTTCTCATTTTCTATAACTTTTCCACTTTATGTTCCCTTGACTTTTTGCATACTTTCCATTATGCAAACATAATGACCAGTGGATTAATTTAGCAACTCGTTCGTGTCTAGCTTTGTAATCCGTTCGTGCGATTTTGCTGCTTTCACATATTAAATGTGAAACAGTTTTGACTTTGTTGTTGCAAAATCGGCAGTTTGGATTGTCGGTGGATTTTTGTATCATCATCATCGTCATCGTCATCATTATTATTATTATTATTATTATTATTATTATTATTATTATTATTAGCTTGTCAGCAACTTTGGTGATCTCTGAAATTTCCTAATGGTGAGAACAATTAACTACTAGAATAGCTTGCCTCTGGAAGTTGTGAGTGCTCCATCACTGGAGGTTTTTAAGAAGAGATTGGACAGCACTTGTCTGGAATTGTGATAGGGTCTCTTAACTGTGCCAGGGGTTGGACTAGAAGACCACCAAGGTCCCTTCCAACTCTGTTATTCTATGTTCTATGTGTTGTTTTGCTTCCTCCACAGTACTTGCCAGGTCTGTTGGCAAGTGATCTAGACCCGTAATGGCGAACCTATGGCACGGGTGCCACAGGTGGCACGCGGAGCCATATCGGTGGGCACGCGAGCTCAGCTCTGACACTCGTGTGTGTGCTGATTTTCGGGCCTTCTGGGCCCACCAGAAGTCAGGAAACACAGTTTCTGGCCTCCGGAGGGCCTCTGGGGGAGGTGGGGCAGGCTGTTTTTGCCCTCCTCAGGCTCCTAGAAAGGCTCTGGAGCCTGGGGAGAGCAAAAAACGGGCCTACCGGACCATCACGTGCCAAAAGTGGGGGGGGGGAGGAACACCGGGGGGCGCGGGGCGCATAGAATTATGGATGTGGGCACGCATGCATGTGACCCCACCGCGCTCCCCCCGCTTTTGGCACGCGATGGCAAAAAGGTTAGCCATCACTGATCTAGACTAGAGGAAGCTACAAGGTGACTGCCTTTTGCTCTCAACCATATTTGTCAAAGATCTCTAGCTTGAAAGCAGTTTAAGTCCTAACTGAAGACACTATATGTAGCTCACATAGACCCTGTGGAGGGTCTTTGGTGCTCTCTGAGCTGGGTGTTTTCTTGCAGGTGCAGATGTTTCATTACCCAAGTAAGTAACTTCTGATGATGTTACCTAGTTGGATAATGAAATCTGCAAAAAAACCAAACCCCACCATTGAAATTCTCTCCCCATTCTTCTTAGAAAAGGCTAAGTGGAGCTGGGCTCCAAAGCACGAAGTGGAGCAACATGATCGTTTCGCCCATGGAAACCATGTTGTTTCATTCAAGAAGCTATGTGCTTCCTTCGGACCATTTTTTTAATTTGATTTGGTCTTTGTCTTGAGGGACGAGGGACTTTCCAAAACCACTAGAGAATTCCTGGAAGTTTGGCATTAAGGCAAACCAGCCATTAAACAGACACATAGAAGTAATCTATGATATTTACACATCAGGATTATAGAATAACAGAGTTGGAAGGGACATTGGAGGTCTTCTAGTCCAACCCCCTGCTCAAGCAGGAGACCCTATAACAGTGATGGCTAACCTTTTTGCCATCACGTGCCAGGAAGGGGGGGCGGGGGAGGTTCGTGCATGCACGTGCCCACACCCATAATTCTATGTGCCCCGCCCTGCGCAAGCGTGCCCAAACCCCCCTCCCCCCTTGTTCCTGGCCCATTTTTCTTTGTCACCTGGCTCCAGATCCTCTCTATGCATCTGGGGAAGGCGAAAACAGCTTGCCCCACCTACCCCCAGGCCCTCTGGAAGCAGAAAACAGCCTGTTTCCCTACTTCTGATGGGCCCAAAAGGCCTGAAAATCAGATGGCCGGCACACACATGCGCACCAGAGCTGAGCTGGCGTGCCCACTGATATGGCTACGTGTGCCACCTGTGACACGCGTGCCATAGGTTTGCCATCACGGCCCTATAACATTCCAGACAAATAGCTGTCCAATCTCCTCTTTAAAAGTATCAATGATGGAGAACCCACAAGTTCTGGAATGAAGCTGTTACACTGATTAATTGTTCTCACTTACAGGAAATTTATTCTTAATTCTAGGTTGGATGTCTCCTTGATAAGTTTCCATCAGTTACTTCTTGTCCTGCTCTCAGGTGCTTTGGAGAATAGGTTGCCTCCTTTTTTCTCTGTGATAGCCCCTCAAATAATGGAAAACTGCTGTAATGTCATCCCTATTCCTTCTCTTTGTTAGACTAGACACACCCAGTTCCCGTAACCATTCATCATATGCTTTAGCCTCCAGTCCCCTAATCATCTTTGTTGCTCTTCATTCAAGAGAGATAACAAGAAGCTAAGAAGGAAACAAAAAGATCAGAACATATCCCCTCCAACAGCTGAGCCAGATAAGAAGGGATTAACACTAAAAAAGCAGAAAACAGTACTCTAATCGAGGAACTACCAAGAGTAAAACCACATCCCACGGGCAGGGCAAACTATTGGATATAAACAGGGAGAAAACCCCATGCTCTATACACTTACGCTGTTGCAAAATTGCATATTGAAACATCTGCAAGCAGGCAACCAAACTCAGAGAGTACCAGTGGTTGGATTTAAAAAAATTTATTACCTGTTCTGTGGGAGTGACTTAGGCGTGGCATGGCTTGGTGGGCATGGCTTGGTGGGCAGGGCAGGGGAAGAGTACTGTAAAATCTCCATTCCCTCCCCACTCCAGGAGAAAGTTACTGCAAAATCCCCATTTCCTCCCGATCAGCTGGGACTCAGGAGGCAGAGAATAGATGGGGGCGGAGCCAGTCAGAGGAGGTATTTACCGGTTCTCCGAACTACTCAAAATTTCTACTACCAGTTCTCCAGAACTGGTCAGAACCCTGCTGAATACGACCTCTAGAGAGTACCAAGGACCTCTCTATATACCGGTATTGTATTTTATTTTAGACTGGGTAGCTGCTGCTAAGTCTATATCCTCCTGCCACCAGATTTTTTTTGAAAAGGAAATTATTTAGTCATCCAGGTTCCTCTAGATGACCAATCTTATATATGAGTGCTTTTAACTGTAACCAATAGATTAAAAACAAATGATTTGCTGTCTTTTGCACTTCTTCATTGGTCATCCGGTAGATTGTTCCTAAGAACCACATAAACCACAATTAATTACTTTCTTTTTACTTGTTCAGTTTGAGACATTTCTGATTATTTACTTTAGGTCTTTGTTTCTCTGTAGTAAGTATAAATCATAGGGCCTTGACAGAATGAATGGCTTTTTGTGGTGTGTTAATATGAGAAGCAAGTACACAGCTGTAGTGATTAATCAGGATGTAGCAAAAGGTAGTATTTATAGATCCATTACTACATAATAGGGTACAGTGAATGAATCTATTGTACGTATTTTATGCTGCTGAAACCCAATCTGGAGTGTTAGATGTTGGAAGATTGTCCAAGGGAGGGTTGATTAGAGTTGTAATTCAGAACTATCAAGGTTATTACATGTTAACCCATCTAGGTTTGGGCTAATGGTAAATGGAAGGTATTAGAATGCTGATGAATGTTTGCCAAGATATCCTATCCATGAGCCCAAGATTTCATCTGTGATGGAGATTATATTTTTGAGACATTGGGGAAATGTTCTTCTATAGCTATAAAAATCTTGGGGAGCTATGGGATTGTGTGAGACTAAAGGGCTGAAGCATTGATCCAAAGTATCAATGCTTCAGCCCTTCAGTGGATGAATGTAAAGTGAAAATTCGTGGAGTAATATTATGGATTCTATTGAGCAGTATAGTAGCCTAGAAATGGAGCTCTCACCTCGCAGTCAGGAGGTTGTGAGTTCAATCCTAGGTAGTGGCAGATATTTCTCTCTCTGGGTGTGATGCTTTACTGTCTGCTGCAAACTCTGGGTAGGTGTCAGGAAGGACATCTGGCCAGTAAAGTCTCAAGCTCTTTTCAGTTACCCGATTACACCCCAGTGCAAGGGATTACAGGATCGTTTTTAAAAAAATAACTGGATTCTAATGGCTTAAATTCCATCTTATGAGGAACTATCCTTGCAGATATAGATATGGAAGATTCTATGGAGGTACAAATAAGTATTTCAGGGGACAGGAGCCATTTTAGAGCTACCAGGCCCAATCATTTTATTTATTTGAGATTTGGATCTTGGAATTTTGCAAGCCACAGTATTCCCTAATGACATTCTATGGAAGTGACATTTGGACTTTAAAGAATAGGAAGAACAATGAATGCCTTTGAACTTTGGAGGGGTTGGGGAAGACTCCCGAGAGTCTAGTGGACAGTCAAGAAAATAAATGGATGGATCATTGAACAAATCAATTTTGCTTGAGGCACAAATGACCAGATTCAAGTTATCCTACTTCAGGAACATTATGCAAAGACTCAGCTCTCTGGAAAAGGCTCTAATGCTCGGAAGAAAAAGGAGAATAGCACCACCAGCAGCAAGGTGGATGTGTAAGAGACTCAAAAGGACAGGTTAGATATAGATTGTTGTGCAGTAAATCTATGGGGTCAACATACTGATAAAAATAAATATTACTTGTTTGTAATACACTTTTAGAAAAATCAGTCAGTTGTGTACGAAAGGCTGTGAAACTATTAATCGAGCTTTGTAGGAAATGAAGCCACCAGTGGCAGAGGGAGGGGGAGAGAGAGACGGAGGGAGGGAGGGAGGGAGGGAGGGAG
>WNWU01000001.1:82818701-82837578 GCA_012654045.1 Ptyas mucosa
GAGGGAGGGAGGGAGAGAGAGACAGATAGAGGGAGAGAGAGAGGGATGGAGGGGGGGAGAGAGAGGGAGGGAGAGGGAGGGAGGGAGAGACAGAGGGAGAGGGAGGGAGAGAGGGGGAGGGAGAGGGAGAGAGAGACAGATGGAGGGAGAGAGAGAGGGATGGATGGGGAGAGAGAGAAGGGAGGGAAAGACAGAGGGAGGGAGAGGGCGGGAGGGGGAGAGACAGAGGGAGAGGGAGGGAGAGAGGGAGGGAGGGGGATAGAGGGAGGGAGGGAGGGATAGAGAGAATATTACATTATTACTGTGCTGAAAATCAGTCTTGTGGTTTCTTTTTCTTTCTTTTTTTTCTCTCTACTGCAAATTTGCTTTTCTTTTTCTCAGGGTGATTGAGGATTTCTGTCAAATCTCTCTTGTTAACAGTTTTGAGCTGACTTTATTGCTGGAAATGGGAGAAGCTGCTGCAGCTGACTTTTTTTTTTTTTTTTTTTTGCTATTAGCCATCTTTCCATCATTTTTGTCTGAATAAAGGAATTATCTTTTCTTGGGATTTCAACAGAAGTGGGGAAAACCCAGGAAAATTAGAAGAACCAGATCATAGGATTACATTCTCACCACCCCGGATTAAGCAAAATAAACATCTGCTTAGAGCACCAAGGGAAAGGGGGCGCCACATAGTTCTTTCACCTAGTTATCATTCCATTAACCCTTTCACTACCAGCTTCAGTTTTTTGCATTTTTTCCTCATAACCTTCCCCTTATTTCCCTTATAGAGTTTGCATGTTCCCCTATCATTTTCATTTAAACATTGATTAAAAACTGTTGAAAATTTGCCTTTTTTCCCCTCTTATCCTATTTGTAAGTAAATAATATTCTTATATTGCTTGTTATTTAGTGCTGAACATTTTTAAAATTTATATTTGATGTAGTTCAGAGGTGGTATTCAGGCAGTTTGGACTAATTCGGGCAAACCGGTAGCAGCGACTGCAGGTGGGCCCGCACCTGTGCACCTGCCCCAGTGTAATGCCATCCTATTTAGCCACGTTTTTGAGGCCAAATGCATGTGCAGAAGGTGCGTGCACGAGCAAAGCACATGTGTGGGAGGCACGTGTTCGTGCGAAGCAAGCATGCGTGTGCATGGCATACCAGTGGTAAGAATATATGAAACCCACCACTGATATAGTTGTGTATAGTTCCTTAAACGTAAAGGTAAAGGTTCCCCTTGCATATATGTGCTAGTTGTTCCTGACTCTAGAGGGCGGTGATCATCTCCATTTCAAAGAGCCAGAGCTGTCCGAAGACATCTCCGTGGTCATGTGGCCAGCATGACTAAATGCCAAAGGCTCATGGAACGCTGTTACTTTCCCACCAAAGGTGGTCCCTATTTTTCTACTTGCATTTTTACACGCTTTCAAACTGCTAGGCTGGAAGAAGCTGGGACAAGTAACGGGAGCTCACCCCGTTACATGGCACTAGGGATTTGAATTGCTGAACTGCCAACCTTTCGATCGACAAGCTCAGCATCTTAGCCACTGAGCCACCACATCCCTAGTTCTTTAGGTGGAACTTAATCTGGCCCTGATTCTCACACAACTGTTGGCCAATTTGTAATTTTAAAAGCACACAGCATTTGTCATTCTCTGGAAAAAAACAGAAGAGTTCTCATCAAAGCGTTTAATAACTGATAATAAAAATAAAAACTAATATATAAAAAGGATTTTTTTTTTGCATTGAATTAATTCATTAAAAAACTTGTCCAGGTGTGCCCTATGCTCTTTAGTGCATCTACACTGAATCTCAACTTTTCATAAAGGGGGGGGGGGAACTGCCTTAAAATTCCTTACCTTTTTTTTTTTTGATTAGATGAGGAAAAGTAAGGGAAAAAGAATGAGAGGGAACTTTAATCAGCCTCCTCCTGAGGAATCCAAATGACCTGTAACTCTAGGCACAGTGGAAATCATCAAATCTCTTGCCTGCCATTCAAGCTGGATCTTTGTAACATAACTGCAAAGGTCTTTGCTTCACTGCAGGCAAAGAAGTTCTGTCCCATTAATAGCTTGAAAGCAAGTAAAAAATGGGGCAGGTTCACCATCATGAGATGGCAGGCTGATTCCCCTGAAAGGTAGGCCAGAAACCTAGAGTGGCTAATAATTGCCATTTCCAAGGGGGAGAGGCTATTTGGAAGTTTCACTTTGCTTGGAAATGGTAATCCAGCTTGTTTGCTCAAGTGGGTAACATCTGGATCTCATTGCCATTGGGTTAAGAAAAATAAAACAGAAGAACATAGAACAGAACAGAACAGAACAGAATAGAATAGAAAGATACATTCGTCAAGAATCATAAGGTACAACACTTAATGATAGTCATAGGGAAACAGTCAATATAAATCTTAAGGACACCAGCAACAAGTCATGTAGTCATAAGTGGGAGGAGATGGGTAATAGGAATGATGAGAAGATTAATAGTAATGCAGACTTAGTAACTAGTTTGACAGTGTTGAGGGAATTATTTGTTTAGTAGAGTGATGGAGTTTGGATGGAGTTCTTGTGTCTAGTTGTTCTGGTGTGTAGTACTCTATAGCGTCGTTTTGAGGATAGGAGTTGAAACAGTTTATATCCAGGATGCAAGGGGTCTGTAAATATTTTCACAGCCCTCTTTTTGACTCCTGCAGTATACAGGTCCTCAATGGAAGGCAGGTTGGTAGTAATTGTTTTATTTGAGTTATGTTATTTATATGTTTTTATGTCTATCTCATTTTTCCATTTCTATGATTTGCTAACAAAAAAAAAATCCTCATATATAACATTAAAACTCAGTTAAATAGCATTCTGTGACTGGCATCTGAATTGGTGTGTTCATTGAGTAAGAGATAAGGGTAGTGGAAGTCCTATCTTGGAATCTGAGATTGGTTAGAGAACCTCTCTTCCTGCTTCTTTGATTGGGCTCCTCATTTCTATTGGCTTAAAGTTGATTTCCCCAATTGCACACTTAAAACTATTGGGATCTGTTGTAGCTTCAAGCATGGACACTAAAGCATGTTAACTCCATGCTTTATTCACTTCCCTGATCCCTTTGGAATGGCTTCTGCTGCCTTCCTAAGTTTAGAATAACAAGAGTTGGAAGCAACCTTGGAGGTCTTCTAGTCCAACCTCCTGCTTAGGTAGGAAACCCTACACCACTTCAGACAAATGGTTATTGTTAAGGATATTGGTGTTGTGTTACCAACCAGCAGAGTAACTGCACAAGGAAACATTGCTGAGAGCAATGAATAAGAGATAAGCAAACTGGTTTCTCAAAAAGCTTACTTTATAGTAAGAAAAAACAGTCTCATAGTCGTTAAACAAATTCCAAGTCTTTGCCAGTTAAATCAGTCTAGTAGTTACAGAATAACAAACTCACTCTGGTTCACAAACCACGATGGTAGCAGATCCATCAAACGATGATTAGCAGATAGCAACTCCTCTCAGCATAGCAGCATAGCATCATATCATCATTTGAACATGTTACAATGCTTCACTTAAATACGCTCACAACCAGTCATTACCTCCTTACAGCATGATTCAGCAGTACAATGAATCAGATTAAAGGTACAGTACACATATATTGCCTGGACAACTAGTTAGGCCCAAACCATATCCTAACATTCTCCCCTTTGGACAGGTCAATATATACAGTTTAGATTCTTACTCCATAGCTTTCACAACATGTTTTATGTTTTATAGCACCTTGCGCTTTGGTAAAAGTATCAGCAATATTGTCTTCCGATATACAATATTCTAACTTAACCATGTTGCTTTGAATACACTGACGAACATTAAGATACCTAATGTCAGTATATTTAGTTCTAGTTTTGACTGCTAAATTTGTTGCCATTTTTATGGCAACAAATAGACAAGGAATAATGGATTGAAACTGAACAAGCAGAGATTCAATCTGGAAATAAGGGTTATTTTTCTGACAGTGAGAACAATCAACTAATGGAACAGTTTGCCTTCAGAAGTTGTGGGAGCTTCATCACTGGAGGCTTTCAAGAAGAGACTGGACTGACATCTGTCAGAAATGGTGTAGGGCAGTGATGGCTAACCTTTTTGCCATCATGTGCTAAAAGTTGGGGGAGCATGGGGTGGTCACATACGTGCATGCCCACACCCAAAATTCAATGTGCCCTGCCCCCCCACACACAACACCCCCCCCGCACTCCCCTGCTTTTGGCATGTGATGGCACAGTGGGCCCAGTAGGCCCATTTTTCTCCTCTGGAGCCTGGAGAGGGCTAAAATGGCCTTCCCCACCCCCACCCCCATGAGGCCCTCCTGAGGCCAGAAACAGCCCATTTCCCGACTTCCGGTGGGCCCGGAAAGCCCGAAAATCAGATGGCTGGCGCACACATGTGCGCTGGATCTGAGCTAGGGCAATGCTTACATGCCCACAGATATGGCTTTGTGTGCCAGCTGTAGCATGCGTGCCATAGGTTTGCCATCAAGGGTGTAGGGTCTCCTGCTTGGGCGGGGGGCAGGCGGGTTGAACTAGATGACCTACAAGATCCCTTCCAACTCTGTTAATCTGTTAAGGCATGGCTCTTTAGTCCCACAGGATTCCAATATTAATATCTTAGGGTTAGGGTTAGGTGTTGGTGTTTAATACAGGGGACCTGGAGCACACCCACTCTGCCAGAACATACTGAGCGGGCAGAGACAACTGGAAATAGGTGCTCTCCCAGATATTCTTCTTAGAGACATATAATAGAGATTGGGGAATAGAGGGGTTTCTTTTTGTCTTCCAGAATATTTTTCTACTTTCCAAGCTAATTTATTAATTGGTAGTCTCCTATCTCCCATTGAACTTTTTAAAGATCAAATTCAATTTCAGTTACTCAAAATCTTATCACCATTTAGACTTCCATGGGTTCTTTTCTTAACAATATGCAGTTAGAATGACCCAGACTCAAGAGAGACACAAAAGCACTGGACCTTGGACAGCTGGTTTCTTTATATTTGACATCTTTATATAGGGTTAGGGAGATGTTTGGTTTTGTGTAAATATCATATAAAAATGATATGTGAATTCTTGCTATATTCTGTTGCTGTGTCTATAAAATTACTTAGACAATTATTTCTATGATGTTACACTATATTATTACTATAACTATGCTATTACTGTTCTACTACTATTATCTAATACTCTGTTACAATTTGCTGTATACTTTGCTCTATATATTGTAAGGGACGCGGTGGCTCAGTGGCTAAGACGTTGAGCTTGTCGATCGAAAGGTCAGCAGTTCAGCGGTTCGAATATCTAGTGCCGCATAACATGTCATTACTTGTCCCAGCTTCTGCCAACCTAAGTTCGAAAGCACATAAAAAATGCAAGTAGAAAAATAGGGACCACCTTTGGTGGGAAGGTAACAGTGTTCCATGCGCCTTTGGTGTTTAGTCATGCCAGCCACATGACCACGGAGACGTCTTCGGACAGCACTGGCTCTTCGGCTTTGAAACGGAGATGAGCACCTCTGCCTAGAGTCGGGAACGACTAGCACATATGTGCAAGGGGAACCTTTACCTTTACCTTTTTATGCTCTATATTACTGGTATGCATCAATGTTTTTTTAAAGCCTGTTCTGTCTTAAGTTCCCTTTCTTTGAGATTTCTTCTTTTTTTTTTAATGGCCAGCATGTAGAGTTCTTGCACTTTTTTATGTTGTGTTCTGTTTTTCTGGATCTCTATACTTCTTTTTCTTTCTTTTGGACCGACCGGCCTTCCTTTGGCTGCTGTACTCAGTTTACTGGTGGCTGCAAAGCTGCAAAGCTCCAAAATATGCACCTTCCTCCATTCTCCTCCCACACCTGTGTCAAGGTAGCAGCTTTATTGGCAACTCTGCCATGTTATCCTAAGGAAGAGATTAAATTGGGAGGGAAAGAATGCAATACAAGTGCCTTAAGTTTTTTTCAAGCAATCTACTTGTCTGCATGGACCAAATGTAATTTTCCACCTGGACTACGCCCTCATCACTTCCCGCCTGGACTACTGTAATGCTCTCTACATGGTGCTCCCCTTGAAGAGCACCTGGAGGCTCCAACTGGTCCAGAATGCGGCTGCGCAGGTGATTATGGGAGCATCATGGTGCTCCCATGTAACACCTCTCCTGCGCGAGCTGCACTGGCTTCGGTGGTCCTCCGGGTGCGATTCAAGTTGTTGGTGACCACCTTTAGAGCGCTCCATGGCTTAGGACCTGGATATCTACGAGACCACTGAGAGCCTCCCACCGGCCAGTATGGTCCCACAGAGAGGGGCTCCTTGGGTTGCCGTCAGCCAAACAATGTCGACTGGCGGCCCCCAGGGGGAGAGCTTTCTCTGTGGGAGCACCTGCCCTCTGGAACAAGCTCCCCCCAGAGATACGGACAATTCTGGATTTACGTACTTTCCGCCGGACCCTCAAGACTTTTTTATTTCAACAAGCCGGGCTGGCCTGAGTTTTCCAATGGTTTAATTTTAATTTTAATGGGGCATTTTAATTGTTGGGCCAAATTGTTTAATATATTTTAAATTGCTTTTAAATTTTTGTATTCTATGTTTTTTACCTTTGGCTGTTCACTGCCCTGAGTTCTTCGGGAGAAGGGCGGTATATAAATTTAAATATTAAAAAAAAAAAACACTTCTAAATGGTTTTCAAAAGCAGTTCTGTTAACTAATCTTTTGAGGAGAAATGATCGGTAAACTGATTAACTTGGGAGTTTATTTTCAGGTTTCAGTGCAAAATTAATCAGGGAATCAGGGCAGGAGGATGTGTGTGTCTGCTGTGTCTCCTTTTGTTCACCCCACCTCATTCTTTTGCCTTGCAGACCCACCTGCTGTTGAGCCAACGTTCCTTGAGATTCGACAAGGCCAAGGCCGAAGTGTGACCATGAGCTGCCGGGTGCTGAGGGCTTACCCAACTCGGGTTTTGACCTTTGAGTGGCGATTGGGCAGCAAGCTTCTTCGGACGGGAAGATTTGATGCTCAAGACTCCACAGAGTATATAATCAGGAGCCTATCAAGGGACAGTTACGGAAATTACAGTTGCAACATCATCAACGAGGCAGGGGCTGGCCGCTGCAGCTTTCTTGTGACAGGTAGGCCTTCTACATGTTTCCCAAGTTGGTGTTGACACCATATAGAAGCTGAGGTGTCTTAGGATGCATGAGGTCCATGTATAATTCTGTAGTCAAGCAGTGGAGTCTGATGTGTGTGTTTAGGGAAAGAGAAGGACAAAAGAGCAAAATAAAGCTTTCTCTGTATAAAACTATTGTATGTTTGCTATGTTTGTCAATCTCCTCAAGATCTCCATTTCTGGAGACCAAAACTACTACCGTGTTTCCCTAAAAATAAGACCCTGTCTTGTATTTTTTTGAACCCCGAAATAAGGGCTTGGCCTTATTTTTGGTGAGGTCTTATTATTTTGGGGCGCGTGGAGCAAGATGGGGCTCCTCTTGCCGTCTTACCTGATTTCCAGCTCTGCCTTTAAATATTTTTGGGGAGGGCTTATTTTAGCGCATGCGTTCAAAAGCCCAATTGGGCTTATTATCAGGGGATGTCTTATTTTCAGGGAAACGGGGTATTACTATCAAAACATTAAAACATTTGGCCTTTATCTTAATAGCATCCTTGCGTTCAGCAGTCCAGTTTAAATTCATGCAATACATTTTATCCAAAACAGTTAAAAGTTATTAATAACTGCATTTGCAGAACTAATGTTGTACACGCTCGATTGATTTTCATCTTTTTGTGTGCATGATTTAGCATGTTATGTGCACCCATGATATTTTACTGATTTATTGAATGGTTGATTGATTGACTGATTATTTGATTATGCCTCATCACGTCAACGTTGACTCTTAACAATTCACATAAATAAACTTCTTTCAGAATGATCTGATCCTTCTGATCTCCCAGTGGTGCACCAAGTACTGCAATAATTAAACCCATCCATGATGCTGGTTGTCTTCTCCTTCTCTTTCCTTCCATCTCACCAGCTAGATCTTTGTATAATGTGTCCAAAATAATGATAATTTGAGAATGGTCACATGTGCTTCGTGTGAGAACTCTCAAGATCCTTTATTACAAAGAAAAAAAATAAGTTTAATTCAAGTTGAATATAGTAGATGAATCCACCCTATCTGTTCCCTTAGAAAAAAGTGACTGATGTTTTCATACATTAAAAAAAAAGGCAATAAATTCATTCCACTCCTGGCTGGGGCCAATCTGGCTCCTCTATTCAAATCCAGCTATTATGATGAACAAGGAAGATATTCCACTAATCTGTAACATATGTGTGTCTGATATTCTTCCTCCTCTGCTTCCTTCTTTGTCTGCTTTAAATATTTATTAGTCTGTGAACCATCTGCTAGTAGATCCTTTGGGGTCAGTTTATTGTTTTAAACAATCATTCCCTTGTGACAAAGATTATAGCTGTTGTCCTTGATAGTATGATCCATGAAAATTTCAGTTCATCTGCCTCGTCTATATTTTGGTCATCTGTTAAATGACATTGCTGTTAAAGAATCTAAATGAAGATTAATTTTCTTCATTTTCTGTTTGACCGTGTATAAAACTTGAGTGCATTAAATTAGCACTTAAGGATAACTTTAAGAGTAGCAACATAATCTACCATTTATTTCATCCTATTTCCAACACCCATGTCAATATATTTGGAATACCTTCATTTCTGGGGTTTGTGGCTCCAAATGACATGTTATTTTACTTCTTTCAATGCAATGCAGATTCAAAAAAATTCAAATATATTCTGTTAAACTCTTTCTCCAATTAAGTGTCCTTGATTTTATTCTAGCAAAAAAATATATGTTATATTCCCTTACTTAAAATACAGATATAGCTATAGAACACGCTTAATGTCTTACCCTATATCCAAATATTTCCAAAAGTAAATTCCTGAATTGTCCAAGTTTCACTATTTGGAATTCAAATATTACTTCCTTGCTGTCTCCTGGGGTTCATTCTCATGAGCCCAGTCAGATTTCTACTTCTGTAACAGCTATGATTCCCTCGTAGCTTAAAACAAAGCATTCAGTTACCGAATTTAATATAACCGAGGAGAGCACCTCAAGGCTATATATATTAGCTTCTCTTTGTACATTGTCCAAGTTTTCAACATTGTAAATATTCTGGTATGTATTTTCATCAGGTTATGTTTCTCTCATCCAAACAGAAGCATCAGATGGTGCTACTCTTAATTCTTGTTTCAACGTCTACCCTGTACTATTCCCATCTTCTATATGTCATCCATGAGGGTGAACTGCTTTGTAACATGATAATGAAGAAGGAAACGTTGATCTCATGTTTGCGTATGAAGGCAGATCTTATCCTGTTATATTTTTAACAATACCTTATTTCAAGTCGTATATCTGAGAGCCATGGTGGCACAGTGGTTAGAATGCAGTATTGCAGGCTAATTCCGCTGATTGCCAGCATTTCGATTCTTACTGGCTCAAGGTTGACTCATCCTTCCATCCTTCCAAGGCCAGTAATATGAGGATCCAGACTGTTGGGGGTAATATGCTGACTCAGTAAACCACTTAGCTCTCTGTAAAGCACTATGAAGCAGTATATACTGTAGGTCTAAGTGCTAATACTAGTGCTAGTGCTAAACCTTCTGCAGACATTTAGCCGAAACAAGGCACTGTATTTAAGAAACATGGGGTAATGCATGCTAGTTTTATCTCCTCTTTTTTCCATATTCATTATATTGGTAAATTTTGAAATGGTTGTATAAAATCATTAACCTGACTAGAGCTTGAACTAATCTCAGATGTCTGAGAAACTAATCCAAGATTATCTCAAGAGTCAATTCGATTTACACTGCTTGTTCTTTTCAGCTGACTTTGTTGACAATAATAAGTTGACAATTAAGTTAAAATGAAGGAAAAGTGCACTGCACATTTTAACCACGTCTTCTTTAAATGCAAAAGCATATTGAGAATCTGACATGGCTCATCTTTGCAAATAAATTGTATCTTCTTGTGAAGACAGATGCATTGATTGCCTTCTAAATCTCTCTTGGCCATTGATGACATCTCTGTAAAGGAAGATTTGTCTACAAGTTATTAGCTTCCATTTTTCAGTGTAAATGAAAGATTCTGGTTATAAACTGGTAGGAGAAGTTACATATTTTATGTGGATCTGAAGTTTCAGTTTATTATTTTCTTTCTTTTTTTTCTGAGGATAGCGGAGCATCATTATATCTTCCACTCTGAACCATGAATCTGTTACCTTCAATACTGGACAGCCGCTTGTCTGGAATGGTATAGGGCCATGTTGGCAAACCTATGGATCGCTTGCTGGAAGTGGCACGCAAAACCATCCCATGAGGGATGCGTGGCCTCACTAGCTCCTTTTCCGCATTCCTGTGCACATACGCGCACCAGTCAGCTGCTCTTCTGGGAGTGCCGAAACCCAGAAGAGCAGTGTTCCGTTGTGCATGCACGAGCCAGTTTACATCATGTGCATGCATGATGGTCAGCTGTTCATCGGGCGCGCATTCGCGCTGGAAACCAGAAGTTTGGGTGCCAGCTCGCGCACACGTGATGGACATTGCTCTTCCAGGTTTTAGTGCCCCCATGTGTGCAAAGGCCAGCAAGGCCACGCAGTCCAGGTGAGATGGTTTCACGTGCCATTTCTGGCATGCAGGTCAGCACATAAAGGTTAGATGGCTAACATTTTACGGTGACATAAAAGGTTAGCCATCACTGGTATAGGGTCTCCTGGTTGGACAAGAAGACCTCCAAGGTCCCTTTGAGCTCTGTTATTAAAGACTGTTAAACATTCTTTTAAGATGTACTTATTTAGTTTAAAGGTTTCAAAGTTTACCTTTAATAAGCACCAATTTGCCCAGTCATTTTGTCATGTCAAAACTGTCACAATGTAACTTTTGGGGCAAGCAAATATATATATATATTTGTATAGAAATGCACAAATATTTATTTACATTTCAGGTGCCTTATTGAAGCCACTGTTTGTCTTCAAGAGTTTTATCTTAAAGGAAAATTGGAATGGCCAACATTCTTGAGTTAAGGCCATACTTGACCTTTAAATGATGCGTGGTAGTAATATTTTAAAAATGAGCAAGAATCAGATCAACGCAGTGAAAGTAGGCATGACAAGTTAAGCCTGGATTTAAAGCCATTGGGGTTTAAAAATCACACTCCACATATTTAATTGATTTCCCTTTATAATATAAAAAATATGATTTGCAGCAAATTCTGTAGGAGCTCTGTGGGTTTTATTTAAGGCTTTGGGAAGCCACATATGTCTGTAGGGCTACAGATGGTGTCTCTCTGTAATAAACATTTTCGATACGGAGGTTGCATAATTTGGCCTTCTCCCAATAGGGAAAATCTAGCAGAAATGGGGATTTCAGCTTCCAGAAAGCCCCAGCCAGACTGTCATGACTGAATATTCTTGGAGTTGAAGTCCATGTATCTAAAGAGTGCCCTGACAGAGGAAAAAGTTTGAGTTCTGTCTCCTATTAAAGTTAATTTATGTCTGTAGTCATCTAGGTGTCAAGGAAACATTTATTTATTTGATTGATTATTTATTTATTCATTCATTCATTTATTCATTCATTCATTCATTTCCCCAGCTCTAAATTACTTCTATTCACCAAAGAACAGGTTTTTTTTTTGGGGGGGGGGGGTTGTTCCTTATTTATTTTAGGTGGAGAACTTCTCCCTGCCAAAAATAAAATTTTCAGCTCCAGGAAAGAATATAGTTTACAGCAGGGGTGTCAAACTCAATTTCATCGAGGGCCACATCAGGGTTTTGTTTGACCTTGGAGGGCTAGGGTGGGTGTGGCCAAGGTGAGTGTGTCCAATTCAACATCTCTCCTGTCTGTGGTGGCCCTCACAAGCTCCGTTTTCGGCTGCGACGGCCTCCTGCAACCCTCTCGGCCCTCCCGAGCTCCGTTTTCACTGACAGAGGTACCACAGGCCAGTCCTTCACTGTTTCTAGGGCAGCCCTACAAGCCAGATCTAAGCAGTTCGCAGGCCTTGAGATTGACGCCCCTGGTTTAGAGAAACAACAGTTACTTCAGTTATGATGAATTTCAATAGGAGTGTTCTGTCCCCGTCTCACACACGCACCCAAACAGCCAGCCAGGGGTTAAATAACTTTTCAAACACCCAATGTCAGTTATCAGAAACTTGGCAACAATTCCATAGCTGCCTGCCAAGAACTTTACTCCAAGAAGGAGGGGTTGTTCCTCCACCAGATAACACAAACAAAATACACACAGTTTAAGCAGTCCAGTTTGTAAATTAAATCCACAGCAGATTTAGGCATTGTTTTCCAGAGGTGCAAAGTGACTTGCCAGAAGTTTCAGCTTTGTCCGTCACAGAGTCTGACTGGCCACCACACTCCCTTATATAGCCTGTGGGGTGTGGTCCAGTGACTCAGCTTAATCTCTGGCACGCCTCCTCTTCTGCTGCGTATGTTTGTCTCGCCGATGCTGGCGTGGATCCAGCCACAACTTATCTCCGTCATCTCTATCCAACTGATTGGAGACACCTGGCCCTTGGCCAATCTCTTCTCCTTCGGCAGACACCTGAGGCATTGCCAGAGAGGAGGGTCCTGGAGAGGGAGGCCTGGCCAACTCCTCTCCTTCATGTTCGGAGCCTTCTTCCTCCGATAAGAGGGGCTTGGGGATCGGAGCCACAACAAGGAGCTCCAGGTGTAGCTGCCTCAAAGGGTTTGGTCATTTTTACACAAAATAACACCACCACCCCCAAATTAGGTTTGGAACAATACCCTAAGACAACAGTCCCCAACCTTTCCAGTTTGGCAGCCCGGTGTGTTTGGGGGAGAGGGGATGATTCTGTGTGAGTGGCAGGCACATGTGCACGAGGATGCACAGCTCCATTTGTGTGAGCGGAGCTTTGCACTCTTGACACAAGTGGAACTGTGCATGTGCATGCACTCGCCTGCCATTTGTGCAGCCTGGTTCCAAACAGTCTGCAGCCTGGGGTTGGGGAACCTGCCCCAAGATACCAAAAGCAAACAAAAACTTAAAAATAAACCAAGTTTACAATGCAATATGAAGGCAGTTCCTGGGCCTTTAGGTGATCTTATCAAGCATGTTGAGTAACCCTGTTCATAAAATTAAGTCCAGTGTGAGAAATAGAATTATGCCTGTAAAGAACATAGCCTAAGTAACTCCATTTTTACGCTTCTCAAGACCTAAGCTAACCCTAAGCTAATTAGCTGTGTAAGCAATTAAGAAAGGGGAAGGATCAGTGGTGAAATGTAAAATTTGTTACTACCAGTTCTGTGGGCGTGGCTTGGTGGGGGTAATGTGACTGGGTGGGCGTGGCCAACTTTTTTTTTTTTTTACTCTTTTAAAGCATTTTTTACAACCTATTCGAACAAAGAGGTTGTAGAAAAAAATGCTTTTAAAAGTAAAAAAAAGCCTCTGATGATTGCGCGGCTCAGCTGGGCATGGGGGGGGCAGGGATTTTTGCTACCGGTTCTCCCAACCACCCGCCGCCATCGCTACCGGATTGGGCGATCCTGTCCAAACCGGGAGCATTTCACCCCTGAAGGAAGTATGTATGACGTCTTTTCTGAGAAAACAAAGCCATAAACTTGGTTCGTACATTCTGAGTTGGGTCAGGCTGACCGAAGCTTATTTTAATAGTAGGAAGCAAACTGCCATGTTCAAATTAATTGTTTTGTTAAGGACATGTGGGAAGGGTATTTCCATTGGGGATTTCTAATCCAGGAATATGATGCTGAATAAACCAAAACTTTATGCAACATCCTATAAACAATGATAGGAGGGGGCGTTTGGGGCGTTTTATTCCCAGAGCTATAATTGCATTCAACAATGAACTAAAGGGCCACCAACAGTGAGCTGTTGAACATCATTACTTGGTCTGTTGTGTGGATATTTGGGTGGTTTAGGGGTGGGGAATTGTGGTGGGTGGAAGTGTGTTTGGGAATTGTTATGTGTGTTGGACCTGGTCTTTGGGTGTTAAGTGAATTTCGTTGTATGGGTATACTGTGTATACATGTACAATGACAATAAAGTTGTTGTTGTTGTTGTTGTTATTATTATTTAAAAAATTGTTTTGCTGATTGTTCGAAAATGTATTTAAACCAGTGGTGGGTTGCCCTTGGTTCGGACCAGTTCTATCAAACCAGTAGTAAAACCGGCGGGAGGCTCTACCCACTAACCCTGATGTCATCAGAATGTGCAGAAGAGCACGCGTGCGCGAACCGGTAGTAAATATAAGTAGAACCCACCTGTGATTTAAACCATGTATTTGGACCTGTAAAATGTTCTCTCTCTTTCTTGGGAGAACCCTTTTGCAAAAGCTTCTGATATATATCTCTCTCTCTATCTCTCTCTCTACAATAAATCTGCTTTTTACTTGTTCATGGTCTCCTCATTTTTGAGAGGTTTATTTTTTTTAAAAAAATCTCACATCCAGCATCTTCTATTGGGTCCAGTTTGAAACTGGATCTTGATCCTTTCTTCATCTTACCTTCCTCAATCCCCCTTTGACTCCCACTCAAAGCATCAAATTGGTGGATTGCCAAAACCTGCCTTCTAAGCACCCGTTAAAAATTCTGCTTAATTGTAAATTATACATAGAATATTTTTTTTCCTATGATGGATAATGGAAACACTTACAGGCCCTATGTTCTCCCAGGACAGAGTGTTCCACATCCTTTATTATTGATTGGTGGTGGTTTTACAGGTTGAAAGGAAAGTTTCTGACACTACCCCACCAAAAACTGGTAAGATTTTTTTTTTCTTCTAAGAGGTCATTTTCATTCTCAATTCTCCACATGCTTTAAAACTTATTTGCATTTCATGGAGGATTTATTGTTAATGTTAATGTTAGTATTGCTGTGAGAGAAACAAAAGGTGACCATCAATCCATGGAAACCTTTGCTTAGCCTTTGCCGCAGGTCCACCTCTTTTCTAAGGGTAGAATTGGTCTGCAGTTCTTTCTGTTCAAGGATGGTCCTCAGTGAGGGAACCAAGCAACGAAGGGAGTGGCATTTTGCTGCTACTTTAAAGCTGGCTATTCTCCAAAATACTTTTTTTTCCCCAACCTTTTTCCCCCCATCTCCATCTGACAAGATGGACTACAGGCAAGAAAACCCTCTGCTGCAATAAATCCATTAGTCTTCCAACTCTTAGCAATTTTTGTTACTGCAGGACGGCATGACTCTTCCCTTTCCCTATTCACCATTTATTTTATTTCATATATTTTTTCATCTCCTTCGATGATGTTCCACATAATACATTGGAACTATTTTTCCCCATTTTGCATCCTCAGAAAAATATACAGCAAAAAATCTCTCTCAGCTTTTATTATATATTCCTCTTTATAAATCTAAGGAAAGCAGGTTAAGAACATAATTACATCTCTAGACCATCTATTTTCCATCTGTTCTCCCATCCTGTTCTAAGAAGTCATTTCAGGAATCTCACAGATTGAGAAATGGCATTGTCCTTTCCTTATTCTTTATCTCCATTAAGCATTCAGAGATGTACTATTGTTATAGTTAATTATGGCTAATGCTGCAAATAGATCCATGATGCATGCATGACTCTTCATCTTTCAAATGCCATGTAAAAGTGGCTGACACCGTATATTAGTGGGGTATCATCCATAAATTAGTTCAGTTTTACATCATAAAGTAAGTCAATCAAACCTCAATCATTTTGACAATGAGATCAGATTGGAAATATGAAGGTAACAAATAGTCTTGTTTTGCTTTCTTTAAATCTGAGAGGCATGAGAAACAAATCCAGCTTTTCCCCTAATTTTTACAGCAGGAATGGGCAACTTGTGATTTTTTGTCTACATGCAGCTCTTACCCCAATTTCCACTGGCATTGTTCTGACCTAGGCTTCCTGAGTCATTACAAGACACAATTAGTCCCAAATAAACCTCTTTTATTGCAAAAGCTGTAAATTCTGTTCATTCACAGATGAGTCCCAATTAGTTGTAAAGAGTCCTTCAGGAGAAATCCTTTGGGATAATCACCCACCTTTATCTCCCTTGACACGCTGCCAAAGACTTAATTGGCAAAGGAACACAGAGTCCAGAATCAAGCAGAGCTTCAGGCTTTAAGTTGAACAGAATAAATAAATGTTGCTTCCTGCAAAGGCCCACATGCCTTTGCTCCTATTTTAACTCTTATGGAATGGGCCAATCATCTCCAAGCCCTATTCCTGAGTCGTACCTTTTCTTTTAACTGTTCTTGCCTTCTGGCAGCTCTGCGCATGCACGCACTGGGGACAGGCTCCCCCTGTTCCTCTGCCTCTCTGATATCCGACTCTGGAGGCTCCGGAGGCAGCACGTACCTCCCAGATGGCCCTAGCCCCATCTCTGCCTCTCATGCAGAGCCCTCAACCGAGCCTTCCCCAGAATCCAGGACTGGCCCATGTTCCTCCCCAGCCTCCTCACTGTCCGACTCTGCTGCCAGCTCCGTAGGCCATCGGCGGACCACAACAGGCATTTGGCCTAAAGTTAAAGGCCTTTAGCAAGCTGGGCAGTATGAATCTTCAATATAGAACTCTGGTTTGACAGTACTTTGAGTGAAGGAATCTCTCAACGTTTCTTAATCACAATTCCTTCACTTCTAAGGACAAAGTAGCACATCTCTTGGCCTTAGTTTCCTTTGGAACTTTTGGAAACTTTCTCAGAGCACATGCCATAGACATGCCAGATGGCGAACCTATGGCACATGTGCCATAGGTGGCACACATAGCCATATCAGTGGGCATGTGAGCTGAGCTCCTGTGCACATGTGCGCGCTGGCCAGCTGATTTTTGGGCCTTCTGGGCCTACCAGAAGCAGGGAAACAGGCAGTTTCCTGCCTCCAGAGGGCCTGGTGGGGTGCGGAAGGCCCATTTTTCTTTCTCAGATCCTCCTATGAGTCTAGAGAGGGTGAAAACAGCCTTCCCCATCCCCTCGGAGGCCCTCTGGAGGCCAGAAATGGCCCATTTCCCAACTTCTGGTTGGATAGGAAGTGACTTTTTTGCTGTCCCCAGCCTCCAGAGATTCCTAGAGAGGCTGGAGCCAGGTGAGGAAGGAAAACGGGCCTACAGGGCCATCGGGTGCCAGGAGGGGGGGTCGTGCACGCATGTGTGGAGGCGGGGCACATAGAATTATGGGTGTGGGCACGTGCACGCATGAACCTCCCCTGCCCCCCCCATCCTGGCACGCGATAGCAAAAAGGTTAGCCATCACTGCCACAGACAAAAGCTGTGAAGAACCTCCACAACAAATGCTCTGAGATGATGCTGAAGAAATGCTGGTTGAGAGCCTTCGAATCTAGATGAGTTTAGTCATCATGGGCTGAGGGGTTTCTGAAGAATGCTGAAAAAATTATTCTCCAGTGCTGACTAAGAGCCTTCCAGTCTAGGTGAGCATAGGCTAAGGGATTTCCTGTTCAGGTTCTACCCTTCTCAGCATTCTCAACCAGTTGAGCCAGTTGAGCAGCAATGGAGAGAAAGCAATGGCATGGAAGGAAGGAAGGTGATAAATAGCTCAAAAAGGCCAAAATATCTCCTTCAGGGAGTTCTGTGGTAGAAAGTTGAGAGGAGCTTTCATCTGTAGCATGAACAAAATTCTCCCAGTAACAGTAACAGAGTTGGAAGGGACCATGGAGGTCATCTAGTCCAACCCAGTGCTTACACAGGAGACCTGCACTAGGGATTTGAACTGCCGAACTGCCAACCTCTCTGATCGACCAGCTCAGTATCTTAACCACTGAGCCACCTACTCAGGCTAAACTAGGTTGGTTTGGGAAATGGTGAGGCATTGCCTACAGGGTGCATTGAAGGTGCCCATCTAGATGTCTCCTCAGTGAACCTAAAGGTCTTGCAGATTGTTTGTCTTTGGTGAAATCTATGGGTGTTTCCACCAGAAACCAGTGCTGAGAGGAGCATTCTTCCATTGACCCAAAGTAATTTAGAGACAGCCATATGGCTTTGAAAAAGCAAGTGAAGTTACCTCACTGCCAAAAATCACTTCATTGGATTGAATTTATTTCAATTCACAATTCACACAGATCTATCAGCAAGCAACCAGTTCCAGCAAAGAGAAGGAAAGAGAAAGCAGTATTGGGAGGAGGAAAAGGGTTTTCCCAAAGGAGAGAAAATGGATGCCCTGGTTGTTCAGATTTCACCCACAGTTTGCTTCAGTCCTACCCAGTGATAGGCATACAGTTTAACCCCTTAATACAGATTCCTCAATAGATTAACCCCTCAGGTTTTTGACCCTCCACAGAATAAAGATCTTTGGTTCTTCATTTATAGGGTGAAAAGAGAGGTCTTTTAAGGTCCACCCACAGATTTTAGAGACTGCTTCAGGATATATAAAGAAAGGAAGGGTGTTAAATGGACTGTAGCCTATTACAAAGTACACATCTAACAAGTTTTGCCTCTTGGAGATGACAAAGAATGATGCGACAGCAGAAGGAAAGCCCAATTCAATTAATTCCATAAAAAAAGAATAAGAAAACCCCACTCAATTAACTGCAGACTATAATATTGTTAGTTCCTTATTTATCAGTTATTCAAGTGTTTGATCCATCCATGAACTTGTTAGACTTACAAGCTCCAGTTTAAACAGAGTTGCATATGTTTTGTTCCTTTCACTTCCATCATCTTGCCAACCCAGACACTGCCCTGAAATGACAGGACTAGATTAATCCCTTGCCCCTTAAATCTTTCCCTGTATTCAAAATTCTCCTTTAAGTCTTTAAAGCTTCCACTAAATTGATGCTACAGTTCTTTTCAGAAGTGCTTTGTTGCATCAGCTTGGATGCTGCTGATATACCAATTACAGGGTTTCATGTCTGTGCATGCTAA